>OY728123.1:115956165-117245996 GCA_963277665.1 Viscum album | reverse complement strand
AAAACACATTTTTTCTAACTGCGAAAACATTTCATACAATTTAATGTGATTATTTAACAATCAAATATTTATATTGAATATGAAATAAAATATTTAAAATAAAAAAGATCTAAATTTTATTCAAAATAATGTTGCTTCACAAAAAACACCCACCTCATAATAATGATATTGCAGTTATAGGATAAAGAATTTGATTTAAATTAATAAAATAGTTGGCATGGGGATATAAATAATATATTAATGATTGATATACATGATAATGGAACCATGAAACCTCATTTACCAAAAAATTACCACATGTTAATTGATGTGGGTTAAATCAATTGGGGTTGTGGAAGGTGTTTGAATAGGAGAGAAACCATGATAAAGGAGGTATTGAGAATTATAAAACTTATGGAAACAATACAGTTACTCTAAAATATGTGGGATAATGGGAGGGGGATCTCTTTTTGTGTTTTCCCATGTTCAGAAAAATTATTATTTTGAAAAAAGGTTTATTTACAAATAAGGTTGATGGTTGAATACAATATAAAAGCCACAAAATAAATCTAGTCATACCGGCTAATAAAACATGTGATAAATCATCTCATAGATCACTCTGTTCATATAGGTATCATAAAAAGGTTCCCAACATGCCCATAACCACATATATTGTATTAACCTGAAATTTTGGTTAAAGAACATTATGGGGGATAAGTATACAACATTACAATGATATTTTAATCAATACATGCAATTTTATGATTTAAATACGACCATTAAAACATAGATGTTAAATTAGATGGTATTTAGAGTAATACCTATGTACTAATATATTTATATATATGACAGTACAACTCAATACATATCCCTTTATTAATTCTCATTAAAAAATCATTTAATTATTAATAAATCCATTTTTTTCAATAAATCTGTTTTTATTATATATGATCTGTATTGATTTTTTGATAGGATAATAAATAAATTGCTACAAAATTTTTAAATTAAATTTTATAAAGACGATATTATTTTGTAAATAAAAAATATCTTACTTATCTTACTATGAAATTTGGATATTTTTCTAAAATGAATTGGTTCTTAATGAATAGTGAAAATAATAAATTATGAAAAATTATAATGCTATTACATTAAAAATGTAATATAGAAATACAATATTATTATGCATTTGGTATAAAAGTGAAATACAATCAATTTTACCTCTAATAGTTGAATTAAATTAATGTACATTTGTAAGTTTCATTATTTTGGATGACATTGGAATTTATTTTTAAATACACATTATTCTGAAATATTGTTTAACTATTTAATGTTTTTCAATTCATATTAATTAAAATTTACCACAATGAGGATACATTTCAAGTATATATATATATATATATATTTCTCAGTTTCAATTCATTTAATGATTATTACTAGTCACATATTGAATAGAAAATATTATTTTCCATAAAATATTTTTTTATTCTAAAAACTACTTTCCATCCGGATTATTAGGTTTAAAATTAAAATTAATCATATCATTTCTATGAATTGAATCATGAAATTAAAAAAAATATCGAATTAGGAAGTAAAAATATTTAATATAGGCCTCCTTTATTTTTTTTCATTAGGAATAGTAAACATAATATATAATTATCATCATAGTAAGGGTAAATAAGTGAATTATGTTTGAAATAAAATGATAAGAACTATAAATTTCCCATAAGAGTTTTATTTATCATATTGGTTGAGTTTAATTCAACAATTTCCAACCACAAATCAAAATTATTGCCACTAGGTTCTATATGTTTTTTATTTTGACCACTAAAATTAATATTTAAATGATAAAGAGAAAAACATATGTTTTGTGATTTTAATAATTATAGTATTATTTTTCACTTATAAAAATTCATTATATTCACTTAAAACAATTAATTTGAAATTTTTTTATTAGGGATTATAATTTATCTATAATATTTAATAATGAAATAATTACCTTAAATACTTATATATTAAGGAAACAATATATATTTACTAAAAAAATAAATAGACTTTAAAAATATTTAATAAAATATAAATTCAATGAATTACTATTATACATTGCTTTTATGGGGGATGAAAAAATTATTAACGAATTTTTAATTTATTATTTTTACATTCATTGTTTAAAATTTTTTAAAAGAAAAAATAAATGAATAATTTAAATATTAACATTAATGGTTTTTAAAATAAATAATAAATTCTTAAATAATTTAAAATTTCTAATAAACCAATAATCATACAAAAGAATAGTATTTGGTTGAAAATATCAACTGCAATACTTTTATTTACCTATTATATTTTTATATAACAATCGTGATCCCTAAATTATGAAAACATTTTTTTCACAAAAAATATTAGAAACAGTTCATGTATATTAAAACAATCGAAAAAGTATAAAAGTTTAGTGGGTTTTAATTTTAAATTATGATCTTATTTGAAAACGTTGAAATACTATCATTAAATTAAATTTTTTTAATAACATACTGGATGAAAATTAAATAAATCATAATTTGGTTTTAATTCATTATAGAAATATTAAGTAATTGTTTAATCAAATATGAAATTGTTTAAATATTTTTTTTATTAAAATAAATTATATAAATTTTTAATTTATAAATTATATAATTTTAAAAATAAAATATTAAAATCATTTTCTAAATCATCATAAAATATTTATTATGGGTATGATTTTGGATTTTTGGTAAGTTTTTTAGGGAAGAGTAGAAAATACAGTTGGGTTTTAATAAAATTCATTTCCATCAGTAATTTATAAAATTTATTTGTCCCATAAATTTTCCAATATTATATAATGAAACATAATTAATATTTTTTGAAATTTAATCCCCTTCTTAACTATTTATTAATATTCTAATTCAATCTCATTATAATGTTATTTTTGAGTATGAAAATATGATTTCTCCTGAAAATATACTAAAATGTATAGTAATTATCCTTTTATATTAACTAAAATAAATATACTAATATATTTAAAAATATTAATATTTTGATGGTATCTTAAAAAAAATTAATTGATATTCATACTTGATTATTTTTTTCATGAAGAAAACATATATTTTAATGTCCCGCATTTTGAACCGGGTTAAAAAGCAAAGGAATTTGGAGTCTTCAATTACTGAATCGGTCAAATTTAAGATCAGGCTTCAGAATGAGATTATGAAGGTTTGGATCCTTTTTTTATGTTTTTGGACATGGGATAATGTCTGTTATGTGTCCCGATTGGCTGGATGTGTTTTGGGTGCGTCGTACCCGAAGGAGGCTGGTTTTTAATGAATAACCTAAGGCGCACAGTTGGCGCACAACTTCCCAAACCGTGCGGCCCAAACCGTGCGGCTTAAATCATGGAGACATAGGAGTCCGCACGACCTGCGCACGGTTTCCCCAAACCGTGCGGCCAGCCTGTACAGGGTGTCCTAGGTGTCCAGTGAGGGACGCACGGTTGGCGCACAGTTTGCCAAACCGTGCGGCCCAAGCCATTTGTCGAGCCCTATTTTTGGGTTTTAAAATATTTAAAAAGAATTTTAAATAAAACCTAAACTAAACACTATCTCCCTCACTCCTCTCGGACAGACCCGCATGAACCCCCTCTCTAGAGCCACCAGCCTCACGCAAGCTCCCCTCTCAGCCGCACCTCTTTCCTCCACCATTCTTGGAGATTCCTCATTTGAATCTCCTTAGTAAGCCTCCTTCCTCCTTCCTCCTCCCTTGTTGGCTGATTTGGTGCTCCTCCTTGACCTAATTTCATTCGTCCAAGAACCCCTAGGTTTAGGGTTTGGTTGTTTTCTGTTTCTTTTTTATTCCGCTTGTTCTGGGGTTGTATGGAAGGTCCCCTGGTACCTTGTTGGTGTGCGTACGACATCCTCCACTGAAGGTGAGGTGGATTTCGGTCATTCCGGTCCACCAGTTTGACTTTAAGGTAAGGGTTTTACTCATGGCATGTTTTCGCAGCCTTTAAATAAATTCAATAGTTGTTTTAAAGGGTCCTGGTATGTTCTGCATAGTTTGTTGGCAGGTCCGGGTTGGTTTCGATTTGCCGGAGCTTGGGAGGCTCCTAGTTAGAAAGCATCAAGGGCCGGAGTGGACGGATGAATCCACCTTGAGGTAGGGTCCCTCTCCTTGACCTTTAATTTAAAGTGAAGCATTTATGGAGTTTAATAATTCATTGTTTTTGTATTTTAATTACACAAATTTAATCGATTAAATGCTTCTGTTCAAATCATGTGAATTTCATAAATAAGATAAAAGAGGTTGTTTGGTCATTAAACTAGCGATTAAATAATAAAACCCCTTGATCTGAGGTGCGTTGTCTTGAAGATAAATGTAGGAAGTAGATTCTTATTCTTGCCTTCTAGATTCTTGTTATGCTTTGGTGTTGATTGATGATGTCATGTTTCCTCTAAATTGTACCAAATGGTTAAATCATGACAATTGTGCGCTTTTGGTGAAATGGTTTAACTTGAATGAAATGGACTAGGGTGGTAAGACCATGCATTAGGATAATGGAATAAGCACGGCTTATGTTAATAGAGTGGATCTACTGAACGGGACTTACCTAGGAGGGGTAGTCCATAGCCCCTCTTTATGATTTGTGAATCCCTATATGTCATTGAAATGATATAAAAAGAATGGAGAATGAGTTGGGGGTTATCCAACACCGTACCTTAGTTGGTTTCCTCATGTACCTTATAAAAATGTGATAAATGTGATAAATTATGTGGTAATGATACTTGAGATGGTTTTCCTTAAGTGCTATTGTATGAACGTGAATGTGTTTTCTTATGTGTTTGTGGTATGACTTGCTGAATGCTTATGAGGTAATGTCATAAGTAGTATACTAAAGACATGTTTGTATTGTGAGTGTTCACATGCTGATGCCACATAATTAATTATAGTAATGGTGAGCACATGCTGAGGCCACCTAGTGATAACTACATGTTAGGAAGGGAGGCATTCTTACCCCTTGACTGTTGACTTCTACTGATCTACGTGTTTGTATGGGAGGCAGTTATACCCCATTCCAATAATATGAAAGTGATGGAAGGGAGGCATTATTACCCCTTTCTATTTGACTTTCTAGTGATGATTAACGTGTTTCGATGGGTGGTAGTTATAGCTCAAGCCAATAATATGAATGTTATTGAAGGGATGCATTCTTACCCCTTGCCAGTATCTTCTAGGAACGAGATGCATTCTCACCTCGTTGCCATTCTAGTCTAGGGACGAGAGGAATTATTCCCTCGTGCCTACTATCTTCTGCTGATGGGTGGGAGGCATGCTTACCGTATGCCATCTACTATAAATACATACATATGTAATGGTAGTGGCATGATCATACTGATGTCCAGACAGTGAGCTGAAGCTGGTATAGCCGTCGGGATTCCATTGGGAAACATGGATGAGTGCTTTTACTCTATGTTTTTCTTCTTATTTAATCCTGCAATACCTGCTTACTATTTAATTAAATACACACTATCTGGATTGGGTTAGACACCGGTGGTGCCGGGCTAATGAGATTATTATCTCACACCCTACTCGGTCCGCCATTGCACTAGGGTACCCGAGTAGACCTTCTTGCATGCAGGAACTAGGTTGTATGTTTTGCTGCTTGTACCTGGATTTTGGAGCAAAGGACAAAGCTGTAGCTCGAGATGCCCAAGGAGATCACCCGTCATGTCATGATGTCTTTTCATTATTCTTTTTTATTGTATTAAAAGCATGTTGTAATGTTTACTACATTCCATATCTGTATCACCATCCCTGTATTGTGACAACTGCCTTTCACCACCTTTTATAAAATGATTGCTAATTTTCTCCTACTGCTTTTATTCTTTCTTTACACTACTTCCACAATTTATTGTGTTTACCTTTGATGATACCACATTGGAACACTGATAAGAGGGTATTGTCTCCACACTATCACCTCTCGAGACCCTTGCTACTAGTCGGCAGCCTCTGGCGTATGGGGAGATGCGCTTGAGGCCATGTGTCCTACCGGTCCGGCCACCGGTTCAATGGTAAGTCGGGATGGGATGCTACATATATTCTTCTTTTAAAAAAACTATTGTGGAAACCCTATTTTTTCATCACATATATTGGTTTTGTAACAAATTCAATATTCCAGCTTATATGGGATGAATTTTATAAAATTGATTAAAAATTTCCAACTATAAATATATATTATCTAATATGGTCTATATAATTTTTCACCATATCAATAGTGTAAATAATAAAATTTATTTATCTTGGATAAGGTGAAAATTGGTTTACTGATAGTTAAATTTAAGAGATAATGGTTATAATATAAAAAAAATTGGTATATTTATATTTCATGTAAAAATTTATTCTATATGATTTATTAGTCGTGATCATAATCAATTTTGGACCCTTTTTGAACAATAAAATTGTTGATAGACATTTTTAATTTAAAATATTACAATTCAACCACTATCATTACATATTAAATGCCACCATCTTCAACCTCTTATTATCATCATTATAAAATTTTGTTTTGGCCAATACCTACCCAAATTAACTTCCTAATTCCATCCCAAGTTATAGATGCTTTTTTCTACATAGAATTACATTCTAGGAATACATTAGTTGTTATCAAAATGTTGTGGTCTAAGAAGAGGTAAAATTATAAACATTGTCTTTCCTTCTTCCACCTACTAAAAATGTTATTCATTTTTTATTATATAATAACACTATTATCTAAAAAAGTATAATATGATATTGTGATATTTTAATGATCTATATAATAATCATATGTTCCCCTAAATGGGAAATGATAACTACACTCATATGTATAGAAGGATACACACTCACTAACAGATGTTACATGTTTTCCATCAAAACTACTAACGTGTGGTTATGATTATGTATAATAGTATATATTGGATATTAATAACATAATTAAAACAATAGAGTCATTATATCAAATATATCTATTTTATTTTTATTCTTTATGGGATACAATGCTATCCCTTGTTTGTACGAAGGACTAACGACTTGTGAAAAGATGTAATTAATTTCACAATAATGAATTAAATGGATGTTAATAGTGATATTGAAATAGGAAATATTTGTTATAAATGAAATTAATATTATATTTACAAAATATATATTATTATGAAAATATAATATAACATTTTATTTCATAAATCACAAATCACTGAAAATTTATAATGTCATTTGTGTATTTGTAAACTACAACCTCCGTGAAGTGATGTGACACTCTTTTCATCACGAAACCACATGGATGATATTTTAATCATATTTAAAGAAATTATTTTTCATATATGATATTATGATCATTATATAATTATATAATATTCTATTCCTTTTTCCCGTTATGATCTTTTATTATATAAATTTTTACTCATGTGTACCTATAACATACAATCTCAATTATCATAACAGTCATCTTTTCACATAACTATATTTTGTGATTGGTAATAAAATAATTTTTTTAATAAAAATATTACAATTATTTCATGATTATTATTATTTATATAACCATATAATGTGTTATTTGAACGTAGTAACCCTTATAAACTCATTTTTGACACAGAAGTCGACTATGGTTAAGAACCCCCAAAATCATAAAGGATTGTGTAATCATATATAACATGTTAATATGTGAAAATATTTCATAACAGACCATATTGAATTTTTATTCATGTGAATAAAAAAATTTATTCTTCAGGATGATAATGAACATACATGATTAGTCAGAATTATGGTTATGGACTTCAACCCAATTCCCTTTTATTGATAAATATTTATTTATTATGAATCTGAATTCCATTTTTAGGTGTATTTATATTCTCTTTGATATGATAAGCCTTAAATTTCACCATTTTCATTTAATTTACAATTTTGTAGGTTTTTATTTAAAGGAGATTATAAATAAAAAATGTATAAGTTGATATATGGTTTTTCATTAAAAAATAAATTTCTATGTTTTCCTTATAATTCCATTTATCATATTTTTAAACAATTGTAAAATTATTTTATAAGGATAGTATAATTTAATAAAAATAATTTTTACCGTATATTATGTTATAAAAAATATAATATTTATAATGAATAAGTGAATTTCATTACAATGAACAAAACATATGTTCTATTTTAATTTGTTTAGAGACAATGAAATTTCTTTTTATGAAAAATATTTGAATTTTGGATTAAATTACATGATTTTTTTTGGAATTTAAAGCACCCATTCCCTTTTAGGTGTATTTTTAATTAAAAATTTATTTTTTAAAATTTATGTATATTTCTATATATAAAAATAAATTATTATGGATATTGAGAATTTTTTGGTCGTAATATCGAAAATTGAAAAAATTCATATGTTATAATTATGTTATGGTTGTTTGAAATTATTTATTATCATGTGTGGGAATTTAAAAAATAATAATTTTGATCACATTATAACCAATGTACTAGTGGTCAAATTGAAAACCAAGGAATGATAGATATGTTATAAACCAAATATAGGTGGGTCTGTTATAACCCTCAAATTAATTAGTCATGGAAGTCAACTCTATGGATGTTCCATTTGTAAGAGTTTTATGGACAAATATGCCAATAGATAGCTATAGTATTTACATTTTCTCATAGTAGGATTTTATTTTTTTTTCTTTAATAAAAATGATTGTGTATTTTTTCTGTGGAAATGATTTATTTATTTATCTCAAATAACATTGATATAAAGGTAATTATTTTATGGGAATTTCTATTTTCACTCGACTAATCATTTTAATCAATTTTATATCCCATAATGGATTTTTTTCTAATCTCAATTTTCATTAAAAAATACAAAATTTTAAGGATTGTAGTCCAAAGGAAGAACTAAAGATGAATGCCATGAAGGGTTTACCTTAAAAGAAGTTATCTTTTCTCATAAATGTTTTATATTTTCAAAATAATTGATTGTAATTTGAGGTGTCCTTTTTTTATTCTATATTAATGTTATGTATTAGTTGTAGTCTAATTATCTAATATTTTATACTAGAAAACATCCTAATATAAATGATAATTAATTATTGTTTTAAAATTCTTGATTATGTTATGTTTAAGCATGTGTCATTATATATTCTTTTAGAGTTAATTTTATATATATTTAGACTATATGAAAATTTTAATAGCATATCCATGAACGATTTTACATTATGTTTTAGTTGAAAATATTTCATTTAAATATTACCATGTTTCATTGTCATAACTATCTCTGTCTAGAATGGTTTTCATCATACAAAACTGGGATTTCATAGAGTGAATAAACCATTTGGGAAATACCCATCCCAATTAGAATCTAAATATAGATATAATTTTAATGGAATTTTTTTTTCAATGCTGAATAAGTAGAAATAAGATACTAATAGTGGCGGTATTAATGATAGAGTGGAACTCGATCTACCCTAAAGGAATATGTTGGTAGTGTTCCATTTAATGAGATAAAATCCAATATATTTCAACATATCATCACAACCAATGAAATCTTAATGGTAAATTTATTTCATATATAGAAATTTTATGTTCATGTGATATACAAATAATAAAAATTAATGCTTTATATTCACATTTTTTATGGTGAAGCAGAACATTGGTATTAAATGTTTACAAATATATGAGAAAGGGGAGAGTTTTATTCCTCAGAAAATGATGAATTATAGAATATTTTCATTAATATATATTTTTCTTTCCATCTATGACATATGATATAAAAAATTCTTGGAATGGATTGGAAAATAGGTATATTTGATGGATTTATATGAATAAAACATCAAATGATTTAAAGGTATGTACAAACGTTTATCCGGGAACCTTATTATAATATTAATAGGTTTTACAAAAGAGTTAATTAAAGTTATAAAAGGTCCCTGTATTTTAATGAATTCAATGTCTATGAGAAATGTAATGACCATTTTTTAGATGGACCAAAATATGATGGAATATAAATTTTTACGTTAGTGAATGAGATGTTTTTAAAACCATGAATTGAATCATAATTCTGAACGTCGTAAAACCTTAATGCGTTGTTTATTTTATTAAGAAAATAAATATATTAAACATAAATAAAAATGAAAATAATTGGGAAATTAAAAATAAATAAAATATTTACTAATAATAATATTATTTTTTTTATAAATGTTCTTATTATTGGTATTTAGAGAGAAATAGAATGGTATCTACAACTACCAAGCACATTACCCCATGGCCAAACCCATAGCACTTGACCCCCTTGGATGAACCCTCAAATGTGTGAACACCTCTCCTCCATATCCCTCTCTACTTGATTATTTCATATTTATCCTTCATAAATCAATTTTCAATCCTTGTTGTAAGGTCCTCTACAAATAATAACCTCCCATGATTGGGCGGTATTTCTCACATTCAGTGCCCGATGATGTGTGGATGAAACACTATTTTGAGTGTTTGAGAAATTTTTGGGTTTTTCCATTGATAGGTTGTGCCAAAGGATTCTTGGGACTTCTTGGTTAAAATAAAAAACTCACAGTGATGATTGATGATTATGATGTTATGTTTTCTTGTCTTACTAGTTTGGTAGTTATTTATTATTTGTTGTCATTTTTCGAAATTGACTTCTTTTTGTAAATTGAATGTGGCATTTTAAAAGATATTGATAATATGCGGTAGGGTTTCTATGAATCATTCCAATCGTTTCATTTATTTTTTTGACATCACGTTGTTCTACTGCTCATAAAAAGAATCTAACAAAGCATGTAATGAGATATTAATTTTTTTGTGTTTCATTGTAGTGTATATTGCGACATTTTATTATGGAAAAAATCATGTTCGTGGTGTTTTCCTTGGATTCTGGCCTCACCTCTATGTACTCAAACCTTTTTTCCATATGTTTCATTATCTCGTTAGTGGGGTTTCACATTGGAATAATTCCTTAAACTGATAATATGATTTAAAATGTGAATTTGAACATAAATTAGGTCCCTTTCATAACACATATGTATGAATATTATTGGTCAGATCCTTGTGTATATAAAAATTCCATTTCTAATGATCATTCTATAGGGAATGGCTTGTTTATATTTGTGCATGAAAGTTGAAAATAATTTACTTATTTTGTGTATGACATCTCATACTTATTCCTTTGTTCCTTCTTTTTTATTACTTTTCTAGATTCTGGGAAATGGTTGTTCCATGATGAATGCATTGGTTTTCATAAAATGTAGGTGAAGAATCAATGCTTGTCCCATTTTAATGTCCTAATGATATGTATAAGATGTATGACAATGACATATGCCTTAGGCTATTTTCCATTACATTTTAACTATTATTAATTCTTGTCCAGATGCTTAGTGGCTTGAATAATATGACATCCCTTGGAATGAACATTATATTGTGCTATTGAATTGCATGTCATGACATGCAATTGCTTATATCATATCCCTTGTTGTGTTTATCATTTTCAAATTCAATGTGCTAATGCTGTTTGGATTAATGTTCATAGATGGATAAAAAAGTGAGAATATGATAATTACATTCTTATATGTTAGAATGAAATTATATATTTTTTCATTTCCATGTGTATTATGCCTGTATTGTTATGGAAAATGTGATGCGGGCTGAGAGAGAACATGGATCCTTAGTCCTGGATTTCCTGTATGGTCTCATTGTAGATGGGTGATTTTGAGAAGATTTGTTTGAAATGAAACATTGTTTTTTTAAGTATGGCCATGCTGGGAATTTTTTGATAAATCATTAGTGAGAATGGTTCCCCAATAGAGAAACTGAGGATTGGCACCTTGGTAGGATAAATACACCATGACTCAAGTGCTACCTAGTACCATATGTGAGATATTTGGCATAGAACCAATGACACCATCTATGAGTGATTAGATGGATGCCTTACGGATGGTGTTGTACTAAATCAATGTATTGTGTTATATTGGATAATTTTATTACGATCATTAGGATTAAAATATGATTTCCAAGGATGGGAACATAACTCCACATTTGTCTTGACTGATTGTTTAGATTTCATTTTATGTTATATTTTTTAATCTTGTGAGATGAATCCTTTATTATTATCTTGTATTGTGATTGCACTTTATATTTTTCTCTTACATTAATAGAATACTTAATCTATGAAATTTGATTTAGACCCCATGCTAATACACACACACTAATGATTTATTTAATTGGTTTTCTTTGTAACTTTTTCCTCTTATATATATATATATATATATATTCTTCCGTACACATTTTTTCATTTTCTAATTTTTCTTTAGAAAATGTAGGTGGAATGGGATGACTGTCTATATAGGTACTAAGACCGTGTTTCTATTATTTAATTTTTTATCACTCTTTATTAGTTATATATGGAACACATCAAAATTTTATATTTCATGGTATGGATTGGGCTAGACACCATGGGATCCATCATATAATGATTTATATCTCACATCCTGTTTGGTCCTCCATTGCTCTAGGTTACCTGGGTTTTCCACCTTTCTAGAAGTACTTTTGATTGATTGCATGTGTTATGATGTGTACATGAGAGAAATAGACAACATGATTTGGATCATTCTCATGATGATCTAGGAGATTTCCATAGAATTATTAGATATGTTTTTATATTTTTCTTCATATTTATTATAATGACACCTAAAATTTCGTGCATCATTTATATGGAATTTATGTTGTCCACTTTTATACAATTATTATATTATTCTTCCTCTACCATATTCCTTTCATATATTAGAATTAAATTAAATTATAAATTGTTTATCACTATGAACACTCTAATTGATGAAACAATAGCCTCCCCAAATACACACACTAGGCCATCACTACTTATTGAAATCCACTAGCAATCAGCGAGATCTGCTTGAGTTCAAGTGGAAACCAATACAGTTACATGTCTAGGTTGTCAATTAGGTTAGGATGTTATTAGGTGTAATCAAATTCTATTTTTTTTGTTTTTCATACTATTTCATGATGGTGTTTAAGAGACTATGAATGTGTTAGCTCGTAGTCAATAGTCATTCCTAGGGCAGATCACTCATGTGTGAGGAAATAACCAAGTGTCTAGTTCTTGTATTGTTTTTTTACAGTATAATGTAATGGTTGATTTTATTTCACCTTGAGGGATTGGTGTATTTTCCAGTGCTTATTGATTTATATAATTTATTCAATTAAACCCTTGGATTGGTATAGTACGGAAGTGTAATTTCTTGAATCATAATAGAAAAAAATGCCTCACATTTTTCACTCATTATAGCTGCATTTATATGATACCTAAAGATATGATTTTTTCATTGATTGATATTCAATGGTGTTATGTTTATTTAATTTCCTATTATATGACATGTTAGGTAGTTTAATAGCATTTTTATATTTATACCTATTTTGTTAACTCATTGACATTCCTACCTATTTATATGCCATACTTTTATGCCAATATTATGTTTCTATGCTCTTTGTTAGCTATTTCTAGTCTGTTTTGACGTAGTTTATTATATGAGATAATTAGATTGTTTAAAATTAAATGGGACCAAATGCCAACGATAATGTGGATGGGTGTTTATTTATTGATAGGTGGGCACCCATATAACTGAAATATGACGTATGACTATGTGTTATATTTTAATTATATTTAAAAGTAATGGATTTTTAATTTTATATATATTTGAATTGTTTAATTTCTAAAATACGTAGTTAGACCCAAATAGGTAAGTCGGGGCATGTAACATATGCGATGACTCGTTTGGGTGTTTTTAATTTATAAACCTATGCAATCGTTGTTGGGTTTCTTTCTGAAGAACCAATTTTGTATTAGAAATACAGTAATTTGTCATCTTATATTATAAATGAATTAAAATGAATTATTTTTAATCAATTACCAATTAATAATGGGATTTTAATAAATAAACGATATTTTAACGGTTTATGTTATGAAACATTCATTTCTATCTCTTAGGGAATTATCTAAATCAAGTACCAATGTTATTGTTTTATAAAATTATAGTTTTTTAATAAATATTTTAAATGTTTATAAATTGAAATGTGAATTAATGTAATGAACATAAAAGGTAACATTAATTGATATTATTTGGTTAAACCCCCATGAATGGGAAGTCTATAATCTCCTTAAAATTCTATAGAGAATACGTGTATGTGTTTTCTGCAAGCCTTATCTCTTTTAAAAAAATCATTTATAGTGGGATCATAACATTAATGACCTTTGTATACATGACCTCATTACAGGCCGACACATTACATTTTCATAGGGGGATAGTTTGGTAGGTAACACCCTTATAGTTAAAATTTTGTGCTTATATAGTGATTTTTCTGGTGTTTCTTACCATTCGGTTGTCATTTCCTCTTGTAAATATCTTACCTTTCTATATAAGCCCTTGTTCAGATCAGTAGTCATGGTATCATAGATCTTAATTCAGTAGAGTACATCTCGGGTTATCTCCATAGTATAGTAACATGATATTTATGGAAGAAATTCGTTTAAAATATTCAATGACTACTTATATAATCTAATGTTATGACATTCTAGTATGTTTGGCTTTGACATTTATGTTTAATTCTTTGAAGTAATGATCGTGGATTGGAAGATAATCTTATATAATTCGGAGGTTATTTGGTTTAGTTATCTTTTTATCGGAAGTTCTATCTCTCCCTTTCATCAAATATGTAGAATGTAAGTTGGGGAGAATTATATCAGTTCTGGAAAATGTTTTATTGTAGGTATAAGAAACACATCCGTAAAGGAACTTTTTAAAATATTTATATTCATTAAATGTCATCAAGGATGGTATGTTAAAATCATGATGTTGATTTCATGTTATCATAATTTTTTTTTGTTTGGAAGTGCATTAAATATTTCATAAATTATGTAACCCATCGCTATACTACATTGGTATATCTAGAATGATCATGGGATGTCGTAGGTGGTAAGGGCTTGGGATTGGTAAATAAAGGTTCATTGGTATGTGAAGTTGAGAATCTTTTTTGAAAGTCATCATTTTTTGAATTACCAACTCAATTTTTTGTATAGTGATGTTTGATTTTTAGGAAATTGGTAAAATCCTATTAGTGCACTCAACTGTGCGACAAGAACGGCCCCTATCTTGGCATCACCCTCGATACACATAGAGAGTGTCAGTCTTACATTGGGATTATGATTTAAAAAGATCTTGAGATGGTGGAGTGGTTATCTTGTGATTTTTCATATATGATGAATGTTTATTATCAAGGAACAGTGTCTATGAGCCGTCCTTAGCTTCATATTCAAGATCACGTTGGAAAAACACTTGGAAAATAAAATTTTTTAATAACTGAACGTTTAGGAGGATGCCAATCTGAGCATAACCATTTGTCGATCTTGAACATTATGGCCTCGTTTTAACATATCATGTGAAATTTTGGAGTTTGTAATTCCATTAAATGTCAACTCAAACTACAGTTATATGAATTTTAGGTAGTCCCATACATTTTTTTCGTGATCTAAGGTTAGTTTAATGGGTGATGATGATAAGGGGATGGGTCTGGGATAATCCTTGGTTGTGTACTATCATAATATTTATAATTTCTAGTTAGTGGATTGATATTAAATGTCACAAGATATTATTTATGGACTTCTAAGGATTTGATATTTGTAAATGAGAGATGCCTTTGGAGATGGAATCTCTGTTGAGTATGTAAATTCCAGTTTTCTATGTTGAGTGTCTTCTCGAATGGTCAACCAGATTCAATCAACCAATTATCACTCTTGTTAAATGGAGTTCTAAGTGAAGGATTTTCTAGATTTTGTTATGTGATAGGAGTGTGGTTAGTGTTGGCTAGGGCATGACAAGAGGTGCTGACTCAAAATAGTTAAATAAGTTCTGTGGGATATTAACTATATAACTATTTCAAAATCATTCCAGATCATTGCTAGAATTTTTAAGGAAATATTCATGGAAAATTTCAATGGTGTATGGGTCATAGAATCCAATTTCACCCATTGTTAATGTTTAAGACATGTGGTGAAGAAAACCTCTATTTAGTTTCTTTATGATAACATGAAATAGTTGTGTCCCTTTCTAGATGTGATCTGATACACACCATCTCGGTGTTTCAGTTGGAAAAAAATTGGTATTGGCTTAGATCATAATGGATTAAGTTCCTCTTTCCTAATCGATGCTTAGTGGAGGGTTTGGAGTTTGGAAACACAACATGACTATCTAAAAAATAATTTATGACCACTAAATCAGGTCATGTTTTCATTTTACTTGAATGATTCTCAAGGATTATAAGTTAAAAGGTTGGGAGGTTTTAATGACTCATGTTTTCAACTAGAATAAAATTCAGAATGGATTTTGAATTTTTCATTTATAGAATAAGATATATTTTAAACTGATATTCAGAACATAATTCCATGACTTAGAACACCTTTGAGCATATTGTATTTTCTATTGAGCCAATAAATTTGTTAAAATAATATTCAAATAAACATATGAGGGGAAATAAATATAATTTTTTTACTAATAATAATAATAATATTCTTAATATTATTAGAACTAATATTATTTTTATTATAAAAATTATTATTATCAAAGGGTTTAGGAGAACCCTAAAAAGGTGTTGTCCTCTTACCTAGCATGCATCCCCCTTGCCTCTAACATCTGGATGATCCCCCAAGTTTGTTTTCCCATTTTTCAAACCCCCATGTGAGAGTGACCCATCTCCTCAAGAAACCACTTTGATCAATGATTTAACCTCAATACTTTAAAAATCTTCTTTGAATCCATTCTTTTAGGTCCTTTACTAGCATATGTTTCATCACATGGGTTGGTTTTCTCATTTTCAATGACCAGAGGGGTGCAACCAAAACCTTAGTGTTAGTGTTGGATTGATTTTAAGTTTTTGTCCACTGATATGTTATGTAATTGGATTCTATGGACATCTGGGTTCATATTCCAGCAACCACCATAGGGTATCATTTAAATCAATCATTTTCATGTTGGGGTAATTTTTTCCTTCATTTATTTTTGTAACTATATTTTATTTTTTGGATATCATAATTATTGAGGGACTAGTGATTATATTTCATTTTTTTGTACATTTCTACTGCATTTTGGAATTCATTGTATTGTTTGTAGTTCATTTGATGATTCCGAGAGGGCTCACACTCACATACATTGGTATGTCTATATGTATATACGTATATCATACATATATAAATTCCATCATGGATAGAGGAATATGTACAATATATTAATGGATATATATATATATATATTGGAATGTATGCATGTGAAAGTGTGGAATATTAAATTCCATAATCTATGTTGTTAAGTTCTGAGTGTTTGGAATGGTATACTTCTTGAGGTACGGTCCCATTTTCTTACCCCTAAATTATAACAAGGTGCTACATAATTACAATAACTCCATTAATTTTTTTATGTAGTTTTTATAATCAATTAACCACTAATTGAATTATTGATCATTGAATGAATGTCTTAATGATGATAATTAATTTTCCTGATAAAAATACTATTGTTTTATAATATGACAGCTCCAACAGAGGTGTTCTAACATTGAAAACTAAAATTGATTAATTTTTTATAATTTTATTCTTTATTGACTTATTTAATTGGTATTTATTTATAAATTGATATTGTTGTTAAAAATTGACATGTTTAGGTAAATTGAATGTGTTGTTTTAAAATATATTCTTAATGTATGGTAAGGTTCCTATGCTTCATTCCCACAATTACATTGATTTTGAGACAACATATCATTATGGTGATCCTTTGATCCTTATGGTAATGATTTTTACTGCATATTAAATTGTTTGAGTTTCATTTCATTGCCTTTTGTGACCATTTCATATGATGAACACCATACATAGTGTTTTCTCCATAACATTGGGCCTCCCCTTTCGCTTCTCTATCCATTTTTTCTATGTTTCTTTATGTCGTTAGTGGGGTTTTGTTATGCCATAAAATATTAATTTGAATACATCATTAAAAATGGGAATTGAAACGTAAATTTTTCCCTTTTAAAATAAAAATTCATGTTTATTATTGGTTATCCCATCGTATAGATCCAAATTTAATTTACTATTCTAATTCCAAATAGAATTCCTTGTTTATATTTTCTGATGTATGCTTTAAATACATTACTTATGATATGTATACAATTTCCTTCTTGATCTGTTGTTCCTAGCTTCTTAAGGATTTTCTTGATTATGATTAATTCTTGTCCCAAGTAGAATTACTTAGGTTGTATAAAATTTAGGACCAACCATAAAATCTTAGACCATTTTAATGTCTTAATTACACATGGAAGATGTATTTCATTACATTATGAATTTATCTATATTCAATTTTATATAGAATATTTTTATTGAATTTACCCATTTTTATTATATTGAACCATATGAGATTTTTTATCATAATGATTAGATTGTTCTTTAGAATTTCTCTTGTGACATGCAACAACATATATGCTTGCCTAATTTCTTATTTCCTTGTTATTTGAAATTTTATAACATCATTTGGATTATTGTGTATAGCTTGACTAAATATTGAGAATTTGATATTGAGATTCTTCTTTATTGGAATGAAATTATATATTTATGAATTATCATGTGTCATATAACATTCATAGTATGGAACATTCGATGTGATTCGGGAGAGAACATGGATCTCGAGTTATGGAATTATTGGACCAACTCATCATGGTTAGGTTTTAATCAGATGATGTGTGTGTATTTACACATTGGATTTGTTAGTATAATATTGTTTGCTGGTTTATGATATCTCGTAAGTAAGGTTTGTTCCCTATGGAATAAATGAATGATATACCTATTGCAATAATTGTTACTCAATTCCTCAGGTGAGACACGGTCCCCTATGATTGAAATTTAGCAGGGACTCAGTGTTACCATCCTTGATTGATACATGGGATGATATAAGGGATGCCTTGGATGGTCTTTTGGAATTGAGTTATATTGGATGTTTTCATTGGGACCATTGGGATATAGATATGATTACAATGGATGTCCTTGGAAATCAGCCTTGGACTTGATGGATTATTTTGATTTCATTATCTATTTGATTGGAAAATAATATGTGAGGAATCCATCACTATTATTATGTATTTTCCATATACTTTTTTTGTTTAAATAGATTACAAGAACACTTATACAATGTCTTGGTATTTAGACCCCATGACGAAGCACGATCCTGGGGTATTCCTTACATGGTATACCTTTTTAATAATGTCCATTATATATATTTATTTTCTTCCTTGTGGAGTTATTCTTTTCCAACATATGGATTAGGCTGAAGTAGGTTGTTTGGGATGAGTGTATGATTAAAACTCAGACCATATTTCCATTACATAATTTCTTATCACGTTGTATTTATTATATAATATATAGTTTAAAAACCTATATTAAACTGTATATATTGGGAAAGACATAATAGATGATGGCCTACTGAGATTTATATCTCAAATCCTACTGATACCCCAATTTTTTAGGGGTACCAGATCTGTCCCACATGCTTGCAAATCATTCTATTTATTTCTTATGATGTGTTGTGTAAATGGGATCTAGATAACACATAACTAGGATCTTTCTTAAGATGCTCGAGGAATTTTCAATTGGGGTATTCTTTATTATTTATATTGTAATTCATAAACATTTCAGTAACAACACACATTAAATG
This sequence comes from Viscum album, assembly GCA_963277665.1. NCBI lineage: Eukaryota > Viridiplantae > Streptophyta > Magnoliopsida > Santalales > Viscaceae > Viscum > Viscum album. The sequence continues at coordinate 117,226,236 of OY728123.1, read as the reverse complement.
AATCGTTATATCGAATAAGATTTAGAAACATTTATTCAGTTGTTATATTAAATATCTATTTTTATCTACCTTTAATTTATAACACTATTTCTATTATAATATATTATTTTCCAAAATGTGCACTATGATATATGAGGGTATAGTATCCCTATAGGCAATCCCAATTCTATCATTTCTAGTCAACAACTTCGGAAATTCTAGGAGATGTTCTTGAGATCATGTGGTGACAACTCTGGCTACCCTTCTAGGTGGCCAGTGAGGCAGGTACATTACATGAAACTATTTTTATATGATAAGGAGGTGGTAATGGGGGGTATTCAATGATCATGTCTTCAAGGATATTAAGTAGAATAAGATTTATAATTTGAGGAAAATACGTATGAATTCATCTAAGATTTATTGAGTTAAGGAAAAAAAGTTCCCATCCTGAGAAAAGTGTGGGAAAAAATATCAGGGTGAATATATTACAATTTCGTTAATGATCTTCCTATGTGGTATGTTTGGCTATATTTATTGAAATTTTATAGAAAATTTTTAAAAGACCATTTGAATGTTTACAGTAAGGTGTTTTGGTTTCAATTATTATTTATTTTATTCTAAAGTATAAGTTATTCTAGTTACTATGAGTGAAAATAAGTACGATCGACATAAAAAGGGTGTCAAAAATATTTTTCCAATAATATGATTGTTGTTTCTCTATAAAATGAATTGATGATATGAATGTCACTTGTTTATTCTAGTTATTTAAATAACTACTCCGACTCTAGATATTCACATTAATTAATTAATGATAAATTTTCAAAAAAAAATGTATAATATAACCTCTTGAATGTAAGATAGAACTATTGGTGAAAACTCTAGGTTGAAATATAAATTCTATAATCGTTTATTGGAATACTATGGTTGTTATTAGGGAGACATTCATTATTGGAAATAATTCTATCTAGATAGAATAATGATTTACATCATTATTTTTACATATGGGTTTTTTATCATGCTATAATATATAGTAACGCTATGAATGTTCTATTTAATGAATTTATTACTTTTATTACATACCATGATGCTAAAAAAATTATTGTTGATGATAATGATTATTACCCCAATTATATAATTTAAAATAATGTAACCATAAAATTTTGTGATGTGAATATAGAAAATTAATACTTGGTTGTTTTTCATGATGATATCTTTGGTATCATTCATAATAAGGATATTGTGATTAATATTGTCATAGTTTGGAATTTTATTCATATTTGAATACCACTTATTAAAAGGCACATTTGGGACATTTAGAATTTAAAAATAAATTACATGTGTTCTTAGATAATGAATCATTCCCTATATCACATTCCCATGTAGATAGTTTTTTTAAATAAAACTAAGTCTTGTGATTCTTTTATAGGATTATAGAACCATGATTAACATAAAAATCCACAATATATATCATTTTACTAATATTGATGATTTTTTTGATAATTTCCTTAGAGATAATTTTTCTTCAAAGGTATAACTACAGTCCATGTACCATCAACTTAGATTGAATGAGGATTACAATAATTGGACTATATTTTAAGATTAATTTGGTCACCAGGAGTATATAGTATTGTTTTATGTATTTTATAATGATTCTACCATATTTATAGGATATAATAATATGGTATTTATTGAGTTCATGGACATGTTTATGGTGGTATTTATTTGTGAAATTTTATTATATTTTAAAAATATACTAGAAAATGATAGAAAAATAATGAATGTTGTGAAATCCTCAAATGAGAATATACTATATGTCATATATTTTATCTGAGAAATTTGTTTGAAATAAATTTCATTCATTGGATAAATTCTTTGTAAGGATGGTATAACTGTTGACTAGTTTAATGGAATAATTATTGAAAAATGGACTAGACACACATATATCCTATATATTTATAGAATTCATGGATTAGTTTCTTACTACTATACGATTACAGAAAACTCTTATTTGTGGTCGGGAGGAATGATTTCTGCTAACTAAAAATTGATTTAAATTCATCTATACCGAAGAATGTGTGGATTTTGTTTGAGGAAATATGAATATGATTGGGGAATGATCCCATTTTTCCCTTTATTCCTAAAACGGTGAATTGGTTATCCATGTTGATGACTAATTAAAATGAATTGGTTATCTCCTAATGTAAAAGGATTAGGTATTCGCTTAAGAATTTCATCAGCTGAAACATCATGACTCAAAATAACATACAAAAGACCTGGTATTATGAAATGTGGTTTATGAGTTAATAATTTAGGGACATCATAATTATAGATTAATGTGTGAAATATATACTAGTTCCAAAAAATTTAAGTATAAATTCACCAATAAAGAATTACAAATTATCCATATAAGATAGCTATAAACAATTAATGATTATGATGATGTGTTTTTGTACCATCCTGGAAAAGAGAACTAATGTTCAAATTCATTGATTCAAAAAGAAAAATTATACATTAACCATGATATATTTGCAATGTGACCCATTTATTAATGATTTTATATATTTTTTCCTAGAATATTCATATGTACAAATATCATATTTTTTATTTTAGGAATAGTATAATTAATTTTAGTATAACTAATTATGAAATATCAAACGCAAATCATGATTTTTACAAAGAGGTATATCCCAATAATAATAATAAGATTCAATACTTTAATATTCATCAATAAGGTGAATCATCATTTTTAAAATGTATTTATGTCCCTTTTGATTTCCATCTGAATAATGATTTTTTGGGTAAATATTATAGTTCTTTTTTTCCATTCATCTAGGCTTCACTATGATTTAAGGAGACCATCAATATTACCAATACATTTATAAAATGAAAAGATATATCTATTAATTTAGGATTATATATTTTACTTTTAAGTAGTTCAAATTACAATTTTTATTATCAATGTGAATGAATTATCTATTTTCATTTCCATAATATATATTATAAAATATATCAATGTATTTCATCACGGGATTACAAAATATTTGTCTATGTAATAATGAAATGTTTGTTATTTTTTATCAATAAACTATATCTTCAAAATTGAATATCATATGACATACTATGTCATTAGATAAGACGTATAGAATATATATAAATAATATATTGAGATTAAAATGTGTTCATATCCCATTACTATCAAAACATGGTCATAGATTCATATCTATTTTTGGAAAGGGATTTAATGAAATTTTGGTACTAAATTAAATTAAATTACATATTTTCAACATCAATCTGATGGTCAGTGTGGGAAAAAATTTTAGATCATAGAAGATATATTTTTTGATTTCAATTTATTATGTTAGAATTGTTTGTTAAAATAAATATTTTATTGAGTTATCATATAGAAATAGTTTTTATTCCCTTATAATAATGTAGTAATCTATGTAATTTTACGGAACGTGGTGTAAAATTCCATATTTTTTGAATGTCTTAGTAAAATTATTTTTAGGGGACCAGGTATAGTAATGAAAATAGCTATGAAGTTTGTAAAGACCCGTAAATTTCAATGAAATTTTTTTCTTAATTTCTTTGGAATTTTACCAGACTGCAGCTTCTAACGACACATGATTCTGAGGCCCGGTGTGCCCGGAATCAAGCTCTGAAGTTTATCTCGGGTACGTTTTGTGAACGAACGAGCAAGTTTTTTCTAAATTTTTAACCGGTGCTCGGAATCAAAATCTGAGGGCACTGATGGAACTGTAGCGCCGGTAATTGCATAAAAAGACCTTTTCCGAAGGTGCGTTTTCTCGGGAGGAGATGTTTAAAATTTGAAGTGTAAGTGAAGAATAAAATAATATTTTTAATCCAATTTAATTTTCCTTCTACATAGTTTTACCATATGTGTGGAAGTTGGGTTGGTAACTTCCTTTGGGAGAATAAAAGAGAGGTGGGGCCCACATGAGCCCCCACCTTTTCAAATTCCCCATAAACCCTTGAAACTGCTCCTTAATGTTGTGACTTTACCTCTTCTATTTTAATGAATGCCAACACACAAACTACTCAATTAATTTAACACATTAATTAATTGAATTAGTTTTGAATTTTAAAAGTGTTGGAATGTGTGAATAAATTAAGACAAAGTCTTAATTTATTTTGGTTTTTGGGTTGTGTGGGTAATTGGAGGAGACAGAACTCGTCTTCTTCGTTGGAGAACGCGAAGAATGTCAAGAACCCGACGAAGAACGCCGTCACCACAAGGAGTTAATGACGTGTCGTTCTTCTTCCCTCTCCGTAGCTGGTGAGAGGCGCCTTCGTCGAAGAACGACGACGTGCTGCATCCTTCATCGGGTGAACGTTGATGATGCTTATAGAGCCTCGATCCACGATGCCATCTTAAATGACGCCGTCTTATGCGACGTCGTCTTCCGTGATGTCCTTTCCCAGCGACGACCCTCATTTGGGGACCTCATCGAGGTAGGGGTTGATTACTGTTGGTTCGTGAAATTTCATTTGTCGTTCATCATCTTTATTTTTGGGCCGCTTGTTATCAACTTATCGGGAGGAGGTCGGACCACACGAACACGGCCAACTCTCCTCCCCCTTTGAGGTTTTGTTTGTTGCGGCTCGAACAAAGGCGGCGTTGTGCATCGACATCGCGCAGAAACAAGAAAGAACGCGACCAAGAAGCGCGGTGTCGTCGCGCCACGCCGTTGAGGCCGAACGAAACTGCGGCCAGAGTCAGGGCCTCAGAGGTGATTTGAAGACTCCGTTATTTGATCATTGTGCACGGATTGATGGGCAATAAAAAAAGGGTCTGCAAAGTCAATTTGAAGCCTCCACAGTGATGGTCGGGTCCCCGGAGGACCGCTGGTGAAGGCGGCGAGAAAAACGGACCACCAGAGCACATCCGATTGTCCGCGGAAACCGCAACGGCGCTCCGCCGAAACAGAATTTCCGCGGCTGAGCCGCGCGGGTGGGCCAAACCGGAACGGCTTAGCTGTTCTTGAGGTAGAGCGGTGCGACTTAAAGTCACGCCGGTTTGTCAACCACGGGGGGGTTGTAACCCCCACTCCACGCGGGCCACGCGGACCAGCCGCACCGGGCTTGGCCGCCCAGGCCTGGCCGGGTCGGGCCCAAGTGGGCCGGACCTGGACCCGTGTCGGGTCTCCCAAGTTCGGGCCGACCCAAAGGGTCTTGAGCTGGGTCGGACCGGGCCCGAACCCCCTATTTTTGGGCAGTTTTTGTTCAAACGCCCATAACTCTGTCTACGGACCTCAGATCGACACACCGTCAGTTTCAATGAAATCCTTGGATTGAGCTGTAAGTTTCAGTATATTACACTCAATGATTCAGAGAACTTTGGGTATGACCGGGTTGGTTCGAGCATGAAACCAACCGGGCCCTCGGAGCGGAAACGCTTATAACATGGGCTCCAGACATCTGATTGACGTGCTGTCAACTTTTTTGGATTCCTCCTGATGAGACAGAACATTTAGAATACTTCTCCTAATGTTTGAATGCAGTTGGAGTATGGCCGGTTTGGATTGTACCCGAAATCCAACCAGGCCCCTCGAACGGAAAAGATGATAACTTTCAGACCGGACATCCGTTTGAAGAACCTTCAGCGGAGTTGGTGATCACATTGAGAAATGGTCCCGATGAGTATAACCTATGAGAGTTCAGGGTATAGTTGATATACGGCCGGGTTGGTTCGCACACGAAACCAACTGCACCCCTAGGACGAAAAACCTAATAACACACAGACCAGGTGTCCGATTGATGCGCTATTTGTTGCGTTGAGACCCCTATGACAAGGAGGTCCTTTGAGATACTTATTCATGGGACTTTGTGATACCTGGAGTATCGACCTGTAGCTCATGGAGCGGACCCTCCCAGAGACGAGCGTACGGAGTACGGAGACCGTGTAGCTGGCTGAGACCTGACGACTGCTTGAACGACTCGACTTGGAGTGATTCGACTAGCCCAATGGACATAGAACTACTATGTTTGGGTGCAGTCCCACGGCGGACGGAGCATCTGGTAGTAGACAGCAGACCCGTGGTACTCGATAGGAGGAGTACCCCTGTAGGCTATGAGGGGGAGTATTACTGTGTGAGGCGGCATACCCATAGCGGAGGAGCACTAGTTTGTGAGGTGGCAGACCCACGATACTCGATAGGATTAGTATCTCAGTAGTCTAAGGTTAGTGAGCAGTACCACAGATTCATGACAGGATCATTGTACTTGTCAGAGACGGAGCTCTTCAGTAGTTACTGTTTCGATAATGAAAATACTGGTTTGAGCTGAGTCAATGACCTTTGTGTTTACCTCATCATTGAGATAGGTCACTTGATAACTTAGGTATATGTATGGGCATATACCTAGGTAGTGGTTATCCGTTGATTTCATAACCTTTTTGTTTCCTCATGATTGAGATGGGTTACATGATATCCTAGGTATATGGATGGGAATATACCTAGGTAGTGGTTATCTGTTGAGATTTTTCTTTGTGGTTATCCTTGTTGGATTTAGAGAGACCTTGAGGGTCTTGGGGCTCCTACTGAGTATCGTTATACTCACCCCTACACGAGCTATGCCCGCAACTCGTTGTGTTGGTTGCAGATGACGGGCAGCGCTGAAAGAGGCCAATTGTTCGAGGACTGGACTGTACTCGGTGTTGGATCTCATGATGAGTTTGAATCCAGAGGTGGACTTCCTGACGAGACGATACTCGTAGGAGGTTGACGGGTGAGGGAATTGTGGAGGCTATCTGTACCTACTCTTTAGGTAGGATCCGTGGTGGACGATCGTGGAGCTGCTTCTATTTTTCTTCAAACTGTTTGTCTTTCCTATTGTACTTTCGTTCAGTTGTAGCTGTACTTTCAGTTGGGTTTGTATTCTGGTCCACTTACTTTTCAGCACTTTTTTTGTACTTAGTGTATTACTTCCGCTTGTACTCTATAGTGTTTTTTTTACTTTTATAAAGGCAATTCCTTTCCAGTTATTGGGATTTTCGCCTTTGGTTCTAGTCTCCATCCCCAGGCCTATGGAAGGCGGGCTTGGGGTAGTCACGGCCCGGGCCCCGAGGATGGGTCGGGACAAATTGGTATCAGAGGAGTCGGTTTTACCGCAGAACTTAGGACTCTGATATTTTCTTTTTGTGAAGCAATGGTGTTAAGGGTACTAAGTGTGGATTTCAGTTTAGGGAGTCCTGTGTTGGTGCGGAGGCCGACGTATCCGTACACCAGGACCCTGACTACTGATTTCTGACTTAGTTCACAAAAACACTAATTGTGTGTGTGTTTCAAAGGTTTTCTTTAAGTCAGCTCAAACCAGGTTAGCTCACCAGGTTTAAAATCTTGACTGTGTCACATCTCTTTAGGATATCTCCACGTAGATAGTTAGTTGGTGTTCTGAGATTTTACTCAATGGAGGCCCACCGAGCAACGAGGCTCCGGTTCTAGGGCCCTCTTTCTATGTTGGCTCCTTCGGGTGGTGTACCAACAACACCACCACCCGTTAGGCAGCATATTCCACCAGCAGTACTAAAGATTTGTGCACACTGGCCGAGCGCATTGCACGAGTTCCAGCAGTATAGGCCTCCGAGGTTACGAGGCGAGACAGATTCCCAGACAGTAGAGGACTGTCTGGAGAGGATTGCTAGAGTTTTCCGCCTAGCTGATACACCGATAGAGAGGATGGTAGGCTTGGCTACTAGTTTTTCCCCATGAGATACCATTAGGATGGTCCAAATATTGATGAGGCTTCGGTACGTGGACCGATGCATGAGATAGTGCCTTCGGGTAGTGTGACAGTTATACTTCACTACCTGTTGGTCAACACTTACAACAGGCGGTACCAGTAGGTGACACTTATAGACTTACTGCCTTAAACATGTTCCAAAATCAGATACCCTCATGTTACGAGGCGATCCCGACTCACAGGAAGCTGAGGACTAGCTTGAGGAGGCAGCTAAGAGTTTTCTAGAGCTTCTACAACATCGACAGGACGACATGTCGGTAGCTGAGAATTCATCGGGGCGTACTAAACCATTCCTGGTACTCGATGAATGCAATGCGATCGGTGATTCAGGGCTCAGACATTCGAGCCATCACCTTTTCTCTATGAATTACTACTTATGATAGGGTGCTAGAAAGAACCTTTGTGGTTGAGAATTCTTTTACTGAATGGATGCAGTCAGTGACGGTTAATAGTGGGAAAGCTGGAAACTGGCGCCAGTCTCGGAGACATGGGCGTGTAAAATGTTTCAAGAAGAATAAATGTTAAGGATAGATAAATCTGCAGAGCAGCAGACGTGGAAGAAGAGCTAGGAGGGTAGCATGGGGTGGTGTACTTTTCGACATGTTACAATCACCCGCCTTTGTAGTCCCCACCAGGCTCAGGGAGCTGGGGGGAAGGGGAAGAGAGTAGCTACATGTGGTCAAGGAGTGTGACCTAATGGCTCTAAGAGTGATTCAAGGTATAGTTTGTATCCACTACTAGCTGCCATAACAGCAGACTTTGATACAGATCATTTCTTCCATGAATCTTGTCCTAGACCTAGAGTTTCTGGTAAGCCGTAGACTTGAACCTCACGTCAGAAGATACCTTTGGGAGGAGACTCGATAATCACACATACACCGACAGTATGGTCTGACCCACGAGGAAAGAGTATCAGTTGGAATCTCTTGGTGATAGCATCGAGGCCTTAGTAAGTTGGTCTCGGTATAGATTGGATTCACAGTTCATGCTCAAATAAACTGTATTAGGCAAAAAGGTTGTGGTTTATCTACAACGTTGGGATGGGGTTTTCCTTCGTCAGTGAAAAAGGAAATCCCAGGAAGCACAGGATGGAATCTTGCATAGGAAGGTGTAGCTGATCATTCTTGAGTCGGCCAACTTCACCCATGTGGCAGCAGGAGTTTTGAGTTTCATTTCTAAATAGGAATGGGATACCTCTAGAGTTAGAGGATGATGATCACGTCCTTACACGGGTCTCACCTCGGCGAGTTTTACGGAGATGAGGCCGAGGGGGAAAGTTATCTTAAAGGTTCAACGGACCTTTATAGGTCCTCAGCGGGGTAGGCGAGGTGGTTTACCTCTTGACCTTTCCACCTCAGTTGCACCAGGTGTATAATATCATCCACGTACCTCAGCTGAAGAGATACGTGCATGATCCTTCACATGTCATCGCTCTCAGGGATTTGGACATCGATGACTGGATGACTTCCATGGGGATCCAATAGGGGTTGAGGATCGACAGGAGTGGGTCCTACGGGGATGGTTGATTCCTCTTCTGCGCTTTCTCTGGTAGCACGAGAACCTCCAGGGGAGCACATGGGAGCGGAAGGCTCAGATGCGTACTCAGTACCACTTTTGTTTCTCTATTTTACGTTATAACATTACGAGGACGTCAATCCCTGAGGTGGGAGTAATGTAAAGACCCGGAAATTTCAATGAAATTTTTTTCTAAATTTCTTTGGAATTTTATGAGATTGCGGCTTCTGACGGCACCTGCTTCTGAGGCCCGGTGTGCCCGGAATCAAGGTCTGAAGTTTAGCTTGGGTACGTTCAGTAAAAAAAGAATCTTGTTTTTCTAACTTTTTAACCATTACTAGGAATCAAAATCTGAGGGCACCAATGGAACCGCATCGCTGGTAATTGTTTAAGAAGACCTTTTCCGAAGGTGTGTTTTCCCGGGAGGAGTTGTTTAAAATTTGAATTATAAGTGAAGAATAAAAAAAATTTAATCCAATATTATTTTCCTTATATGTAGGTTTGTTCTTTTTGTGGAAGTTGGGTTGGTTACTTCCTTTGGTAGAATAAAGGAGATGTGAGGCCCACACAAGCCCCCACCTTTTCACATTCCCCATAAACCCTTGAAACTCCTCCTTAATGTTGTCACTTTACCTCTTCTCTTTTAATGAATGCCAACACACAAACTACTCAATTAATTGAAGACATTGATTATTTGAATTAGTTTTCAATTTTAAAAGTGTTGGAATGTGTGAATAAATTAAGACAAAGTCTTAATTTATTTTGGTTCATGGGTTTTGTGGGGAAATGGAGGAGATAGAACTCGCCTTCTTCATTGGAGAATGTGAAGAATGTCAAGAACCCGACAAAGAACGCCGTCACCGCAAGGAGTGAATGACGTGTCGTTCTTCTTCCCTCTCCGCAGCCGGTGAGAGGCGCCTTTGTCGAAGAACGACAATGCGCCACATCTTTCATCGGGTGAATGCCGACGATGATTATGAAGCCTTGATCCGAGATGCTATCTTCCGTGACGTCGTCTTCCGTGACGCCATCTTCTACGATGTTCTTTTGCCGTGATGGCCCTCGTTTGGCGACCTTGTCGAGGTAGGGGTTGATTACTATTGGTTCATGAAATATCCTTTATCGTTCTTCGTCTTTATTTTTGGGATGCTTGTTATCAACTTATTAGGAGGAGGTCGAACCACACGAAAACGGCTGACTATCCTCCCCCTTTGATGTTTTGTTCGTTGCAGCTCGAACAAAGGCGGCGCGGTGCCACGGCACCGCTTGGAAACAAGAAAGAACGTGATAAAGAAGCATGGCGCCGTCGCGCCACGTCGTTGAGGTCAAACGAAACCGCGGCCAGAGTCGGGGCCGCGGAACCGATTCGAAGACTCCGCTAGTTGATCGTTATGCGTGGATTGACGGGTGATGACAAACAAGGCTGCAAAGTCAATTTGAAGCCTCCATAGTGAAGGTCGTGTCATGGGAGGACCGTTGGTCAAGGCGGTGAGAAAAACAGACCATCGGAGCGCGTCCGATGGTCCGCGGAATGCAGAGGCAGTGTGACCCACCTGCATGGCGGCGCCGGCGAACGGCGGCGGCATCGCACCGCCAGAATAGAACCGCCGTGGGTGAGCCGCGGCGGCGGGCCAAAACTGGACGTCTTAGCCATTCCGGAGGCAGAGCGGCGTGACTTAAAGCCGCGCCGGTTCGTCAACAGCGGGGGGTTGTGACCCCCGCTCCACGCTGGCCACGTGGATCGGCCGCACTGGTCCGGGCCGCGCCCTAGTGGGTTGGACCCGAACCCAGGTCGGGTCGCTCGGTTCGGGCCGACCTAGGGGGTCTCAGGCCGAGTCAGACTGGGCCCGAACCCCCTATTTTTAGGCAGTTTTCGTTCAATTGCCCATAACCTGGGCTACGGACCTCCGATAAAAACACCTTCAGTTGTGATACGATCTTGGATCGAGACAGTCGTTTCGGTATATTACACTCAAAGTTTCAAGAAACATTGGGTACAGCCGGGTGGGTTCGTGCACGAAACCAATCGGGCCCTCGGATTTGAAACACTTATAACATGAGCTCCGGATGTCAGATTGATATACTGTCGACTTTGTTAGATTACTCTTGATGATAAGGAACTTTTATCATACTTTTCCTGAGGTTTGGATGCAGTTGGAGTATGTCCGTGTTGGAATGTACCCGAAATCCAACCAGGCCCTTGGAACGGAAAAGCTGATAACTTTCAGACCGGACGTCCATTTGATGAACCGTCAGTGGCGTTGGTGATCAAGTGGAGAAACGGTCCTTATGAGTATACCCTATGAGAGTTCGGGGTATAGTTGAGATTCGTCTGGGTTGGTTCACACACGAAACCGACTGGGCCCCTAGGACGAAAAAGCTAATAACTCACAGACCGGGCGTCCGATTGACGCGCCGTCTATTGCATTGATACCCCTATGATGATGTGGTCCTTTGAGATACATCTTCATTGACTTTTTGATAAATTGAGTATCGACCTGTAGGCTATGGTGCGGACCCTCCCGTTGACGAGCGTACGGATTACGTAGACTGTGTAGCTGGCTGAGACCAAACGACTGCTTGACCGACTTGACATGGAGTGAGTCGACAAGCCCAGTGGACGGAGCACTACTGTGTTTAGGTGTAGACCCACAGAGGATAGAGTGCCTGGTAGCAGGCAGCAGACCTGTGGTACTAGACAAGAGGAGTACCTCTATAGGCTACGAGGGGGAGCACTACTGTGTGAGGTGGCAGACCCCTGGCGGAGGAGCACTACTTTGTGAGGTGGAAAACTCGTGATACTCGAGAGGAGGAGTATCTCAGCAGTCAATGGTTAGTGAGCAGTACCTCGGATTCATGACAGGATCACTATACTTGTCAGAGACTGAGCTCTTCAGCAGTTACAGTTTCGATAATGAATATCCTGGTTTGATCTGAGTCAATGACCTTTGTGTTTACATCATGATTGAGATGGGTCACTTGATAACTTAGGTATTTGTATGGGCCTATACCTATGTAGTGGTTATCCATTGATTTAATAAACTTTGTGTTTCCTCTTGATTGAGATGGGTTACTTGATAACTTAGGTATATGTATGGGAATATAGCTAAGTAGAGGTTATCTGTTGAGATCTTTCTTTGTGGTTATCCTTGTTGGATTTAGTGAGACATTGAGGGTCTCAGGGTTACTACTGAGTACCGTTAGACACACCCCTACACGGGCTATACCTGCACCACGTTATGTTGGTTGCGGACAACGGGCAGCGCTGACAGAGGCCGAGTGTTCGAGGACTGGACGGTACCCGGAGGTGGACCTCACGATGAGTTAGTATCTAGAGGTGGACTTCACGACGAGACGATACTCGGAGGAGGTTGACGGGAGAGAGCGTTGTAGAGGATATCTGTACCTACCCTTTAGGTAGGATCCGTGGTGGACGATCCAAGAGCTACGCTATCTGTACTTACCCTTCAGGTAGGATCCGAGGTGGATGACCCAGGAGCTGCTTCTATTTTTCTTCCAGCTATTTGTCTTTCCTATTGTACTTTCGTTCAGTTGTAGCTGTACTTTCAGTTGGGTTTGTATTCTGACCCGCTTACTTTTCAGCACTTTTTTTGTACTTAGTGTATTACTTCTGCATGTACTATGTGGTGTTTTTTACTTTTATAAAGGCAATGCCTTCCCAGTTATCAGGATTTACTCCTTTGGTGCTAGTCTCCAGCCCCTGGCCTATGGAAGGCGGGATTGGGGTAGTCACGGCACATGCCCCGAGGACGGGTCGTGACAAAGGTGAAGGTGATTCCAAATCATTTTCTGATGCCTCATTGTAGGAAAAAAAACTTATGACGATAATTAGAGAAAAGTTATTTCGTTAGGAGTTGGTGATCAATTCTCTATAAATGATAATTCTAAAAATTTTCCATGTGTTTTGTTATGAATTGGAAGGTAATTCAATTTTTTAATGGAATACTTAAAATCCAAGATAAATATGGATTTTTTCCTACTAAGTGGATATACCTCTTAGTATATCTCAGGTAGAAATTATATTTCATGATTCAATGTTTATAAAATATGTGTCACATTAATCTCATGTTTGGATCTTGGATTATTTCAATTTGGATAAGAGTAATTATTATTAGGAATAGGTACTTCAGATTCTTGAACATATTGAAAATGCTTTGTAGAAATAGTAATTCACCATTTTTTGGTTTGAGGAAATCCATATGTTTAATGAGGGAACATTGGAATATGAAAATGATTTGATGTAATGATAATAAAACTTTTCAAATAAATGAATAAAATTTCATGGAAGAATTTTCTGAAAGTATGGGAAGAGGAATCATCCCAAGAAATGATATAAAAAATAATTTATATTTTTATCTTTAACAAAATAACTAAATATTAAATCAACAGGGAAATTCTTTTATCTAAAATATTTTCTTATATGGTTTTAAGATGATGATTAACATATGAATTATTTAATATTAATTATAAAATTATTTTATAAATTACGAAATAATAATATTGAAATTTACATTGGGTTTTTTTTTGAGATTTCTAAAAAATTATATTTAATTTAACCATGAAAAATAATTATTATTATTATAAAATAAATTTCCTTCCAAAAACTTCTATGATTTAAAAGTACCATTATATTGGGAATATTATATCAAGAATCATATTTATTATCTTATTTTCTTCATTACACATTTTTAATGTATAATCATATTTATATTGGATATCAGTATATGCTTTTTTATTTAAGAAGTTGGGTTGACATAAAACTATTTAAAAATAAAAATATTTCATAATTTTAAATAATTTAAATAATCAATAATGAGGATATTTTAATATTAAATGTAAATTTTATATAAAAATATGCAATATTTTAAATTCATATTTTCATTGCTATAATATTTATAGGTAATATAGAATCATAAGTATCTAGAAAATACACTTCTTAAAATCCATATTTTTTTCACATATGCGGGTCTGATTTTAAATTCAATGTTTCAAATTATGTGAGATGAATTTGGTAAAATAGATTTCGTATTGGTTTTTACAATTATTTATATTATTAATTTTGGTATTCATAATTTTTGGACAAAATTAAATATGAAAACAACTAAAATTTATAGCAATGGTTAAGGTAAAAATAGGTCTACTGTGGAATAAACTAAGATGATAAGGAATTATATTACCAAAAACTATATCTAAATTATATTATATTATTACATTGATAAACTATAATGTGTGTTTATAGGTATTAATAATAATTGGAAACTATTCACATGTGAGAAATGATTGAACACCTTTTTATTTTCACACATGACTAGTGTGTCACTCACCTCACATATAAAATAAGAACCCATGATCTCTCTACATCACACTATAAAATAACTCTGGTATAGCCAAGAATCAAATAACATCACATCATCAAAACATAAATCCAATCATCCTAAAACCATTATTTGTTAAAAGTCAATTTGGAATATGTTATTAATTAACTTCAAGTGTATGTATCAGAAGGGGTAAAATTTCTAACTAATGGTTTTTGAATTTTTTTTCTTCTTCCACTATTTCAAATATTATTTATCTATGCTTATATAAAAAATATAAGTATCTCCCACATACTAATTGTTTTATAAACATGGCCTATATTAATATAACCTTCCACCAAATAAGGAATAATTACATTACACATATTTATAGTAGACTATCGGCTCACAATCCGATATGATAAGGTTTCTATGAAAACGTCTCACTCTTGGATATTATGGTGTATATAATGTATGTTTATGATATTTATATGTAACATAATTATTCCTATGTATTTTTTATATCATATATATATTTTTACATTCAATTTCATAGGGGACACCATTACATCCTTTTTGTGTATTCTAGACTACTGCCTCACAAAAAAATGTTATTCTTTTTTCAAGAATATTTTTCATGGATTTTATATAAGGAAAAATTTAATGAATATATGTTTTATAAAAAAAATATTTATGATAATATTGAAATATTTATCATTATTAATACATAATATATAAATTTATTTATTTTCCTTACACTCACTAATAAATGATAATATTATTCGTGTGCATGTGGTAAAATACATTTACAAAGCAATGTGACTCCCTTTTCACCACACACACTACATGGAGGAAATTTAGAATTTTATATAATTAAATAATATGGTATATATGTTATTATTATAATTTTCTATTAATAAAATAATACATGTCTCATTTCCATGGTGATAATTCAAAAATGGTCATGTTACTAATGATTATGTATGTCAATCAATCTACATGATTATAACGTACATAATTTATAAAGATTTTATTTCATGATAAGTTATAACTATATTATTAATGTGTAAATATTATAATTATTCCATGATTATGATTATAATTATGTTTAAATGATGACCATAGTGAAAGTAGTCAACTGATGAAAAGAAAATTTCCACCTAAGTAGATTACAGTAAAGAAAAATGACATGATCCTAATCGAATAAGTAATCATATATAATATGTCAAAAAGTAAAATAAATTTAAAATAATCATTAAAAAATACCATTAATTTATATATTCAAAATAATATTATTCATGAATATAAAAAACACACTTTATGAGTTGGACTCATAGTAAAAGACATCATCCAAATTTCTCTTTGTTGATGAAAATTTTGATGTTATGCACCTAAAATTGCATATTATGTGAACATAATGTATCCTTGAAATCTTATACGATTCATTTCACTATAAAACTGTAATTTAATGTTTTTTACTTTATTTTTTTATTATTCTTTTAATTTTAATATTTGAAATGTTATATTGGTATTTCCATTAAAAAAATATCTTTTATAATTGTCCTAGTAACTTTTTTTTATTATTGTATTATTTTAAGAATAATTTTATCATTTAAATTTGATTTATATAATTTTATTTAAGTTATTTTATCTATTTCATTATATTATGGGATTCATTCTATGTAATGATAGATATTCTATTAAAACATCAAAATTGTATATCTGTGTTAATTTATAAATTAATAATGACTTTTCCACCTCTATATGAATTATTTTAAAATTTTATTCCTCTAAAATATTTCATGATTTAAAAAATTAAAAATTCATTACTTTTTATAGGAACAATTTTATTAAAAATCTGGTTTTGAAAAAGTGATTTATATTGTTATATCAAAATACAATCTTATGGTTGAAGAAAATTTTATTCTATTGAAATATTAGAAACTGAAATAATTTAAATGTTATGATTATGTTATGGTTCATGGAAATTATTTATATTGTTATGTTATTATGGGATAAACTAATTATTGATGGTTATGTTATAAACAAAGGATGAGTGGCCCCATTATAGCCATCGAGTACATTGGCTATGGATGATTACTATAAGGTTATTCCATTTGTAAGAGTGACATGGATAATATGGTCTAAAGATTCTTATATGATTTATATATTGATCATATAGGTTTTAATTATATTCTAAGTGTAAAAATTTACAGGTTCTTTCATATGAAAATAATTAATTTCACTTTCTCAATGAAAATTTATATAATTTTAAATATTTTATGGGTTTTTATGTATTCACATGTTTACAGAAAATATTTATATTAATATATCATACTTTAATTTTTTTTACCATGAATTAGTTTTAATTTTTTTTAATTCATGTAAGGGTTGGTATAAAAAAGGAAGAAGTAAATTTCAATTTAAACATGATTATACTTGAAAATAAATCATTTTCTATATTAATATTTTCATGTTGTTAACCAATGGATACTAATACAAAGTGTCCAATTTTTATTATAAGGTTGTATTTTTTATGTTATGGAGTAATTAACAAAAAAAGTAACATAAAAATATACAATAATATAAGAAAATTAATACAATAAAAAATTTATTTATTTAATTTTTATGTCTAGTCAATTGTTTTGGAGTGTTCTTTCATGGAAATTTAATTTATATTTATTTAATAATTTTTAATAATTTAAACACTACCTCTCCACTCACATATAACATGGAAAATCTTCCAATAAATCCATCACAGATAAAAATACTATTAGATCACCAATTATTTAATAGAATATATTCCTATAATCCCCCCATTTATTAAAAATTTCATGTTATATGTTTCATACCAAATTTATAGTGATTTTGATGTAAGTAAAAATATATTTTCAGAAGAGGAAATATTTATTTAAACAAAATGATTTATATTTTAAGAAAAACTCTTCAAATCATAATAAAATGTGATGAAATAATAACATAAGTTTATTAAAAAACTAAAATTATTTTATTTTAATGTAAAGGACTATATCCATGTCATCTTCCATTATGTTTTAAATCAATATTTTGTTTGTGTGTATGGAGGAGAGATACCTTAAAAATCTATGTTATTCATTGTATATCATCACCTCGCCTAAAGAATTGTATAGTTGGATACAATATATTTATATATATGAAAATAATGATAAAATTATCATTCTTAATTGTAAATATATCATCTATTTTTCACCTTTCCATATATTGAAGTATAAAAATATCATTCACGTTTAAATTAGGAATTACACCTCCACGAAGCGATGTTATTCATATTTGATTAACTCATCTCATGGATACAATATAAAAGAGATTGAATTATTTTATATTAAATTTATTATCAAATTATAATCCTTTAATTATGAAATAATACTTTACATATTTCTGTACTGATCATTGAAAATTAAAAATGTTATTTCATGTGTATATTGTTTTTACCATCAACATTCTAGTAATATAATATGTTTTTGATAAAAAAATTTCATAGTAAGGTTTTAAAATTATTTTTATTTATATAAATGGGAATTATTTCATTAATATTATTCTCAAGACTTATAAAATTTTTCACATTTTGAGATAGTCAGTATACAGAAGTCATTTTGGACTTATGAGTCCAAAATCATTAAAACATTAGTTGGTATCTTTAATTATTTTATGATTTAATGAAAAAATTTGATAAAAAATAATGGTATAATAATAAAATTTTCATGAAAAAATATATAATTAATATATGTTTATTAAAAAGGATGATAAAGAATATACATGATGAGTTGAAGTAAATGTAAGTGAAATTGTTTAAAAACCAAATTTTAATGTTTCTTTGACAACTCCATTTATAATATAATGTTTTTTTTATAAATTAATAAAACCAATTATATTTTAGGAATAAATATATTATAAATTTAATTATTGACCACATAAATATTTATTTATAATTTTTAAAAAAGGAATCTTATTATGGTTTTACATATTGGAATATTTATTTTAAAAACATTGTTTAAAAATTATTTATGATTAATTTTATAAATAATTTTTGTTGATGTCAATATAATTAAAATTATGTTATAGAATGTGTTTTTATTTATATAAGTTATTAATATAGTTTATTTTTACATATTATAAAAAAATATTGTGTTTCATGAGGTATATTTTTAATTATACTATTCATAATATTTTGATGTTCTATCCAAAATAAAAAATACATTTTTCTGTATAACATGTACTAAGTATGAAGAATTTCGTTTATAAAACCCATTGTTTAAAAATTATATTTCTATATAATAATTATTTTAATTCAATTAAAATCTAACTTTGTCTTTATTCTATATTTGCTTTAAAAAATTAGATTTAAATAAAAATTAAATTTTTCTATCTTTTAATTTTTTTCTTATGGGTGTAAGGGATATTTTTCAAAAAATATTTTTTCATTGGGTCCTATAAATTATCTAATTAACGCACATTATATCACTTTTTAATTTCATTAAATGATCATAATTAGGTATACATGCCTCTTACATAAATAACTGTATAATTATCCATCCCATAGATATGGAAATGTATTCATTAAGTTCACATCCCAAATGAATTAATTAAGAAATATATTTTTATAATGATATGTAGATTTATTTTTCAACCCTTCAATTTTAATGGGTAATATATATTATTGTGACTTATTATTTATTTAAATTTATTAAACACATAATCATGAACAATTTATAATATTTGTTCCCAGAGAGTACTCTGATTAATTTAGAAAATCATTTATCCAAGTAGAGATTATTAAAATTAATATATAGTTAAAATTATTTTTTATACATTAATGTGATTACACATTAGATAATTTTTAATGTAAAATATATGACACCTTTTAATTTCAGAACATATAAAATTTTCTGAAATGCTCTTAAATAGTTATTAATGTCTGAAAAAGAACAAATATGATTTTTTGTTTTCCCTTTATTATTTCATATGAAAATTATATTCACATTAATTATACTAATAGATTATTTATTTGGTGGAAAATGTAAAATACAAATCCCAATTATTTATTTTGAAAAGGAAAATTGTGAATACTTATTCATGAATTTACATGTCTCATTTCCACTTTTCAATTTTTTCTTACTATGATTTTTACTACCTGACATGTTATTGGAAAACCCATCAAAGATTATAATGGATTATTATTAAAAATTGTTATATAATGATAAAAAACATATTATATTTCACGAGAAGATATATTTTAAAATCAGTAATGTATAATAGAAGAAATAATAACAAAGGGAAAATAAGAGCATTGTGATGTAAATTTAATTTAGTAAATGGTGATGATTAATGTTCATAAATATCTAAAATTTATTGATGATATTTTTTTTAGGATTTCATGAAATAAATAATATGATTATTTAATGTTTATTGATCATTTCATAATGATGGTATCAATGGGAATATTTATATAAATTTGTTGATTATGTTATTATCATTTGTGTATAACTTAATAGTTGGATATATCTTAATGGATTTATATTTTTATTATGGATCATAAGTCTAATGTTATAACCAAAATTTATAAGGATCAATGAGATCCTATTTTATTGTGATTGATGATATTTTTGGATACATTAAAGATTATATTAAACGGAGCAATATGTTTTTTTATTTGGGGAATAATGTATGGATTAACATTTTCAAGATTTTATATTTTTAATTATTCTTCCTCACAATTAATATTATTTATGGAAATTATTATCATATCATGGAGATTTTATGATGAGTTTATATACATTTTTTGTATGATACATTAATAGTAATTTATGTTATTTAGAGATAAATGGTAAATTTTTCCTGGAAAAATATCTGATCAAATAACATTAACCATTGATATTTAATCATTGTAATGAATTTTTTTAATAATATTATTGTTTTAAACAAATTATATGATATATGTTGAACATAGTGTGATATTTCTAAGGCTTTAGAGAGTAATTTTTTTCACTATATAATGGATTATTAATTTTTTAATTACCATTCCTTTTGCTAAGTATACAGGGTATTTTCTTCTATATTGATAGGTGAAAATATTTTATACATTAATAGAAAATTTAATATGTCACAAAATTATTGTAGTGATTTATTACTAAAAACATTATATATAATACTCTTTATTTAGAGAAAAATATGTGATTGTGGTGGAATATGATAAAGTGAAAATATTATACTTATTTAGTAAGTATATTCCCATATTATCTCATTATAGATAGTAAATTGTTTCATATAATCTAATATAAATTATTTTTTAATAGAAATTTAAAATTATTACATTTATTTATAATGATCTGAGGGTATTTTTTTACACCTCATTGAATTATTTTCATTATCATTCTATTTTTAATTTTTATTTTTGGGAATAATGTTCTTTTTCTATCAATACTTTTCTTTACACATTAAAATTATCTTATATGTCTATACATTCAATTCGTACTATTGTTATATTATTCGGAATTATTTTAATGTGTTATCCTAGTTGACCAATATACTTCCATTTTTTACTTTTCAATGGGATGTTTTATTAAGACATCTTATGTTGTGATATTCTTATAAAGACACATTCTGATGTGAAGGTCTTGAATACATTGATAATGTTAAAATGGAGATGAAATTATTCATTCTAGGTTAGGGGAATGAATCACCTATTTTTTAAATGTATAAATTTATATTCGATAGTATATATGACACACATCAGAAACATTAAACAGAGCAAAAACTTTTAGACATTTAATATGAGAATTATTAACCAATGATTTTACAGTTTGAAATTTATTTTTTTATCCAAATTATGAAATATATATAAACATACTATAAAATTATAATTTTCTGATTAACATTTAGGAAGAACAGAAAAATCTTATATCATACTCATTTTATGTTTCTAAAATATATATCCTTAAAGAATGATGATTATTTATTTTTTATAATAATAAATTAAATTAATTTTTTCCACATTATGATATTGTATTTTATAAAAATAATATTTTATTTGTATCAATAAATAGTCATTAATTTGACTTTATTTTTTCTAAACTATTTGGTTTTCAATTTTTAGTTAAAAAATAACAATTTCTCTAAAACAGCCATTTCATTTCACTCGATAGTGTAACATATTGTCCCATTAATGTTTTCATTTAGTATAAAATTTATGTTTGGATCCTTTTATTTAGAATAATAAAAATTATTTAATTAATAATTTTAGTTTTCATGATTTTGGTATACATAAATATTAATTTATAATACACATTTTTATTAAATATGTTTTTTTACCTGAGTAATGTTTATCAACTTTATAAAATTAAAATAACTCCTAAAGGGAAATGACTTAAAAGAATCATATAAATCATAACTCAATAATAATATATAAGTGATTTGAAATTATTTTAATAATTATTAATAGTTATAGAAATCATGAAAATACATATTTTTCTTGAAATATAAATTATTCGAAGAAGAACTATTAAACTCATTTTTATGTGTTTTTTAAAATATATATTTACACTTCATTGAATTGAATAATTTAAAATAAGTTATATATTTGGAATGATGAGGTAAAATGTAGAAAATAGTTCCCTTTTATTTTTAAATGTTCGCTAGAGTAACCATATTAAATAATAATCATAGTGTTAATGGAAAAAGTGAAATTAAAGTAAGGAATATGATGATTAGAACAAATAAATTACCCTAAAATTATAATATAAACTACTATATGAATATAATTATTCCTTTTCAAACAATGTTTCAAATATATAGCCACATGTAAATATTTTTTTCAGACAACTATATTATTTTTTTAAATTTAAATTCAAAAATAGAAATTTCTATGATTTAATAATAATAACTTCCTAATAGATATAAATATATCATTTTTTCCATATTAAATATTTAATTTAATGATATATATATTTAATCATTTTAATAAATTTATAATTTTTAGTAAATAAATAATAACCTTCCATTATCAATAAATTCATACATAACAATTAATTATGTAATAGTAACATAAAAGTATGGATTTTAATACTAAAAAATGTACTATAAATTGATTGATTTATCTGGTCCCTTATTTTTTTTAAAAAATAATATCTTAATAAATTTGACAAAGTGAAATATATTTGAATTATTTTTATACACTTTTTTTTAATGTAAAATCAAATGATTATTTAAAATATTTACATTATAGGAATTTTGTAATAAATACTATTTTAATAAATACTATTTAATTAATAAAAAACCAATAATTAGTTGATATATTTGGAAATGGTTAAAAAATATTCCATATTTCATTTTTTGGGGATTGTTTCATTTTATTGATCCTATCATGAGACATGAAGAGTGAGAGCATAGTTCTCATAGTAAATGTCAAAACGGATTAACGGGGGTTAATCAATGACAAAAGGGTAATAAGTAATAAAAAATTATACAAATGGAGTAATATAAGTAAACTTTTACTCATACTCATCATATCTTCTTATAATATCAGTCTTGAGTGTCTTGACCTTGAAAGGTAAATACTAATAATTTACTACTTTATTAAATTTCAAATCATCCCCTCAAATAACTTATAAAGGGGATCCTCATATCCTCTATTATTAACAAATTGGAAGCATATTGGTTCAGAAAATTACAACCCAAATCACTTCTTAAAATCTCTTGATTCATTTTACATTTCATTTTATGAATAATACCAACCGTATTCGGTATACGGTGTAATTCTGATTATATTTTCCAAATTAGAAGAAAAGTATGATGAAAAATAATTTAGTTTCATTTCGTTTTCTAGATCATTGAATAAAATTCATAAAATATTAAGTAATAAAACCCATATAATATATTTAGTGATATTATGTAATACTAATGTAATAAACTATATAAATATCTTCTCCAATAATGTGGTTAACAGAACCCACATTCGTGTGTGAGGGAAACCTCTCACTCACAAACCAATATAAATAATCTCACATAAATACCTCTCATGGGTAGTTGTAAAGATTTATTAAACATTTTTATATCATATAAGTAACATATTTATCTAACCCAAATTTTAGTTTATAATAAATTTTCCCTCTATTCCTACAATAGATGATGAAAATTTCATTCATACACACATGTGAATTACCATCTCCACAATGTGATTTGATTCATTTTTCATAACCTCATAACATAGATTAAATATATTAGTGGATGTAGAAAAATAATATACTTATAATATTATTACCAATTTTTATACATTGAATAATAAATACCTTATTTTGATAATAATATTATTATAATGGGAATGTTAATCAAAAATATATATCTCCAACCACCCCTTAGATTATAATATAGTTCATTTTTCATAATCATATTTCATGGAGGGATTTATATAATAATTATATATATATATATTGAAATTAATTCATTATTATTATTCTAGATATAATTAAATAATGTTCCCTTTGACCACATTTATCCTATATAAGTCATTTTGAACATATTAGTCAAATTTCATCAAAATATGCACGATGAAATTAAACTAATAATTAATTGAATAAAAATAGATTAAAAATATAAAGGTAAAAATTCCTAAGAAATAAATTATTATGAAAATAATCAAGTATTATAATTTTATTATTCATGATGAAAAATGACATTCGTGAAGTGTCAGACTCAAGGTATGGGATATGTTTTAATAAATAACATGTTATAATGTTTCTTATCCAAATAATGTTTTAGCATGACCATGTTCAATTATAATTATCTAGATTTTTTTTGGATTTGATTTATTATTATATAAGTTTATTTATAACATTTAACATTATTTTAATTTTTTTAAAATATTATTTTTTATATGGTCTTATGTATGGGATACTTTACCTTCATAATCATTATAAATTGACTAATGATTTATTTTATAAATATTTATCTTCAAAAATCATATTCCAAAAATAATATTTTAGGTGTACATATAATGATATATATAAATTATAATGGAAAGATTATGTGTATTTTGAATTTCATTCAGTGGTATTATTAATAATACATTTAACATATTTTAAATAGAACATTTTTTCATTCATTACAAATAAAAAAATGATTATTTTACATATATGACATGAAATGAATTTACCACTTCAAAAATCATTATTTTATTTTTATACATATTAAAAATATTCCTTATTTTCTTCATTGAAATTCAATATTTCCCTTTAATGTATCTCTATTAAAAATTCGTTTTTAATTGAAGAGATATTTTTTTATCATGAAGTTTCTTCCTTCTGTGAGTAAGGGGTCTCTATTTACCACATGTTTTAATGGAGTACTAACATTTATCTATATAGATAAATATCACTATCACATTTTTTTATTAAATAATTATAAATTTTGTATATATGACCCAAAACAATATACCTATCTTATTATTATTTTCAATGAATATATAATTCATGAATTCGGTACACTTATAATAAAAATTTCTTAAAAAATATCTTTTTCATGATATTAGGAATGATTATAAAACCAGCTTTTTTCTAGGGGTATTCCTTATGTTTATGTATTATGACTGATATACTTTTTTTGTAACACATAACTGTGAATAGGTTATGATGTGTTCAACTAGGTAGAACTCCAATGTATTTGGTAAATATTTTTCCCCATGAGACATTCTTTATGTGATTATGGATTAATAATAATACACTACGACACGTTCTATAGCCTGTGATGTTGTGTTAGTGGTTAGAAGTAAATTATGTCTATATCATGTTTTATATTAACATAAAATTTCTAAAATTTCATTCATATTTTTATACAATTTTATTTATGTTATCCAGCCATGTGATTAGTCATGATATCTTTATTAAATAACTTTATATACTAAATTATAAGGGTGAAATGTAAAAAAACATGTTTTTCAATGGATTATCATGATTAAAAAGGAACATTTATGATTTAAATTTTTTCTATTATTTCTTATGATATTATTTACGAAATTAATTTGATAGAATTATGATTTATTGGGTAATAAAATTTTAATCTTACAATAAAATAATAATATTCAAAATGGAAAATCATGAATAAGTATTAATGATAGAAAATTGTTTTTTTATTTTAGATGTCCTTTAATGATATTTTTATGATCATCCCACTTTTTAAAATATAATTCATTGGGTTTTAAGGTTGAGTAGCATTAAAGATGTGGCTATGATTAAAATTGTGAAATATATATTGAAAAGGATTAAGCTAGTGTGATAATAGATTTGTTCTATGTGATAATGTATATGAAGAGGAATTTTTGATAATGTTATAAAATATTTATTTTTGTAATTGTGAAGACCTAAATCTGAAAATATCCAAATTGTAATTATCATAAAATTCAGTGACATAAATTCCTGACATATATAGCAATAAAATATAATGTTTATGGGTTCTTCCTTATTACTATGAACAAGACTTGACACCCTTTTATGGTTGGAATCACAAAATCACACACACACTATGTTGGTCTATGACATCGTGAACATCTTGTTTTACCCCAGTGTAGAAACAACTTATGGACTATGAACCCATTAAAATATTTATCATTATCTATATATATATTCCTATTTTCCATTGGGGATTTAACACAATAAAAAAATAATTGAAACTATCATTATGGATTTTAGGATATTTTTGTTTCATAAATTGAACTGAATAGACCAAATGATATAAAGACATTCATATTCTTGGATGCAACACTGGGGGGATTTTCACCCATACCAAAAAACCCATTTGTATTATCGAAAAACTCAACATCCTCAGTATTTTCTCCACTATCGGAAAACCCCCTTTAAAATATAATATATTTTTACTATTTATTTTTCACTAGATCTCTATTCCAATTCTTTAAATTATCTATAAAATTATCTCATTATAGATTACATTCATTATTATCATGGTGACTTATGGTTAAAAGAATTAAATAAAACCAAGACATCAAATTAATCATGAATTAATAATAATCATATTAATATATTATCAGATATAGAATTCAATATTATAATATCTGATATAATGACACAATTAGTACATCCTGTGTCATTTATTTATTATATTTTCGATTTAATTTAATTACAAATTTCATTAGGTTGTATCATCTTATTTTAATCCCCAAAAATAATGAAACACTACTTTTATACTAACATTATCACCATGGATTGAACTCTCAGATATTTTCCAAAAAACCCAATAACTTAATACCAACAACGATTACCAAATCACTATATTAATATTTATTTAATCACAATACATGAATATTTATTATATATAATAATATATATGTAACCATTACCTATATAATTATTTTAATTGTTTGTTAAAATGATGATCTATAAATTTTAAGTTAAGTAAAAATTATTTTCCACTATATTACCCAATTATTGAATGCGTATAAAAATTTATAACATAGTAATCATCTTTATTTTAATAAGAATGGATTTACTAATTCTCTGCATGTGTAAACAATAGAGGAAATAATTACTGATCATGAGAGTGAGTTAGATGATCATTTTTGCAAGACATCATAATAAATATATACTTCCCTAACATAATTGAATCATAACAAAAAAACATGAATTAAATGTCCTTTTTCATATAATGTGTATTTCGGAATATATACCTAAATAATATGTAAGAAAATCAAACCATGACTCCATAATCATGAAAATATGACATCATCATAACAATTGTTTATATACATAATAATTTGAAATCATAACACTTGTTTAAAAGATAATTTCAACCATGTCATAATATAGAGTTTCCAAAATATGAATAATTCCCTCAAACATAGTTCTTAACAAAACAATAATATCCATACATAATGACATATAAATAAAAATCTTCTCCATGCATCATATTATTAATTTAAAAATTGTTTCCATTTATGTAGATATGAATATATAAATAATGTCACACATATTTATGTGAACATGCCAATAATATACAAATATAATTATAAAAGAATTATTACTGAACAAAATTATTTAAAAAAACATAACAAATAACCAAATTATTGATATCATAAATTATAACCTCAAATTATATATTGGTAAATCATAAAAATCTGGTAAAATGTATGTGAAAACATTCATAATCATAATATAAAATAATTAACATAAGGGGAATACATGATATTGATGAAAATATCTATAAGACATTATCTGGGACTATACAATGGAATGGGGTAGATGATATTGATATTTAATATCAATCATGAATAGTATGAACCATTATAGGACGATGAAAGGATAAAAATTTGTTTTATTTGAGAACTAATAAATTTCCATAAACTATAAGGAGAAAATTCACTTAATTATGATCATGTTTATTTTAGATGGAAGTATTTTATAAAAAAATGGTATAATTAAATTACATTGGGATTACAATAATTCATATAATTGATTATTTAAATTTGAAATACAATTATAATACCAAAAATTGATTGCATGTGAAAATGGTAAAAATCTATATAAGTTATACTATTTTGAATAAAATGGTTGATATAAATAGAATTTGACATAAAAGGAAAATATATTAAAATATTCCAATCATTATCTTGTAAATATATTAATAGATATTTAATTTTTACTCAAATAAATAATAAAAATATTGATACATATGCAAATTAAAAAAATTTAAATAATATGAATATGGATGAGATTTAATCATGAATAAAAATAAGTGATATGGCGGGGACACCATTCAGGAATGTTTTTACTGAAATTATAAAAAATGAAAATAAATCCAGAATAATTATAAATAATATAAATATAACATGTTAATTAAATATAATTTATTTTATGCTCATTGAATATGAAATTAACCCTAGTGTGTTTTTAAACATAATTATTTATGATTTTAACTTTTTATTGGTAAATAAACCCATATGTTATTTAATTGTTTGTAATAAAATGATATTTAAATAAATAAAGTCATATAACAATAAATCTATTTATTTTCAATAAAAATATTTGATATTAAATTATTTAATTAGTTCATAGACCACTTATATAAAGATGGTGGTGAATAATAACAATATTTCATTGCTAGAAAATAGAGATGAGAAAACCCTTACCTTAGATTGGTTTTAAGTAAACAAATCTATAACATAATTTCTAATAAAATATTCCTCATTATACATTTATTAAAGAATAAAATTATTGTGTATCAACTTTAAAAATAATATTTTTATTAATTTATTAAATATTGTTACTTATATTTAGATAATAATTTTTATCAATTTCAAATAGATTGGTCCATTTCCTACCTGTTTTTGTATAATACTTTTGTTATTAATTAAATTTACATGAGTTCATCACATCTACAATGTTAAATTCAATTGAATAAATTTTCCATGATGGCATATCATATTCTATATTAATTCCATTAGAATATTGGATATAACTCACCATGATGATATCTATGACAATCTTATTTTAATAATTTAAAATATAATAATTGATGTATAACGAAAATGATATTAATAATAATATTTTAAAAAAAATTGTCAGAAAATTTATATTTAAATTATAATATCAAATTTTATATTTAATTTTAATTATTTAAGTTTCTTTTTTAAATAATTATACCATCGTACAAAAGTAAACAAAAAAACATGCTATACTGATTTCAAGAGTGTGATTATGAAAGTATTATATTTTAATACGTTATGTAAAGAAGTATAATATTATTTAGATTATATTAATTATATAAATACAAAATTATATGTTCTTGATGATGAATATAGTCAACAGATATTGACAATATGTTATTACTCATAAATAGTAAAACATATATCCACATGAAATCATCATTGCAATTGAAAGAATTAATTAATTATCATGAGACTAGAAGCTATCAATAATTTTATATTATTATTAGTGATGGATATATGATACATTGTTGGTTGTAATTCGTATTTTTTGTGTCATTGAATGGGTATTCCAGTGGACTTTTAGGAAGTTGGGCAGGGTGACTGTTATGTTAAAACATATTCCAAAATATAGATGGAAAATAAATTTTAATGAATGTGGATATAAGGTGATCAATTACTAGATGATCAGAAATATTATATTCATAAATATATTATTATACCATTAATGGATATGTTTCTTTGATATTTCTTATTTATCGATCATAATTAAATATTTTTACTGAAATTCACTTTAACTATTTTAAATCTATAAATCTATAACTAGTCATTTTGATTACTCAAAATCATATTTATATCATCAAATAAATTTCCTATATAGATTACTATATTTATCATATAAATAAAATATAATTATTAATAAAAAAACATATTTCCAAAATTATATATATAATATATAAATAATTATTGAAAAAATGTTCTTTGAATTATTTGTTCTTAATCATATTAAATATTTATTATTTAATAATATCATGTAAAAAATTCAATAAATTTAATATTTTTATTTAAATATAATACTAGTTTTTTATTTAATTAATTCATATAATAATCCAAAACAGATAATATCGCAATTGAAAAATATCAACTTCATTATTACATTATTTTAATAACATCATCATAAAATAATTAATTTATCTTCTATACAATGAAGCTTATCTATATGATATAATATATATTTTCATATAATTATTTTTTCAAAAAAAATATTATGTTATTAACAATATAAATCAATATTCTACAAGCATATATTTTAAAATAACATATTTCATCAAAATTATATCTTTTTATTTAATTATTTTCATTTATAAAATATATTACTTTCAATTTTCCAGTAATAATTAAAATGAATATTTATAATATTGGTTACATGAATATAAAATAACCATACCTCTAAAGAAAACATTTCCAATCCCTGTATTTCTAATGGGCTTATATAAAATTATCATATATATAATGATCAATTCACATTCCTATATATTACTTTACCAACAACACAAGACTCTTCAATCCATTATTCATAGTATTAAACTGGTATATTATATTTCAAATTTATATCCATCATTCTATAAATTCAATATGGTGTTAGTTATTTATGTAAATTCATGTAGTAATTTATTTTATACTTTTTTATTGTAGTTTATATATGAATTTATTCCTCTTGTAAATTTTTTAATCATGCATCATATCATACTCTAATTATGTATAATATTTTGTTAAAACATTCATCATAATAAAATATATTATAGTTATTTTTTTAGTTTCTCATGTGAAATAATATATTTAACCAAGATTTTATTTAATGGAGCATCATAATAAATTCTATAAATTGTCTATATATCCAATAAAAAACCATGAAACTCAGTCAATTTTGTTCCATCCATTCATATAAAACAATAAATTTTCCTTCAAATATCATTTGGTTCTCCCAAAATTTCTATTATCTATTTGTGGAATCCCTAAAAATAATATGATATCAATAAAACAAAATTTTTGATCTCCATTCTATGACTCTGGACGTCATTATTTCATGAATTAAATCACCGATAATTGAAACAAAAAAATATTGACATCCACTTTGATTATTGTTTTAATACTCCAAAATATTGGAAACCATTCTCATGATAATAAAACTAGTATAATGGATGTATAATATCAACATGATAATCCTAAAAAATCAATAATGTATTTTTTAATGAAATTAAAAAAATTCATATAACTGGATGAAGGATGGAATCGATGAAAAATAAAAAGGTATCTCTAGAATATTTACCATTAATGTATACATGAAAGTGGAATTGTGGGAAATGATAAAGAAGTATTTGGAAAATAAAATATAAATATATTACTATTGAGAGAAGGATTATGTGGATGAGATACATTAATTATAATCGGATCACATGTAATGATCTATAATGGTTTTTGTCAACCTAGTAAAATCACATGTCAGTGAAAAATGGATCCATTTGTTGGGAACACCTTTAAAATAATTTTCACAACTATAGATCTATGTCCAATGTTTTCTAATTAATAAATTATTTCTGTACTAATAAATTTTTATACATTAACCTAAATTTTTACAAAATCATAATAAATAATATATATTCTTCTATAATTTTTTGTTTCATTAATTATATACTTTTTTTATTTCTCTATTTTGTGTTATCCCAATTAATGGTCATGTGGTGTGTAGAGTTGATATCAATCATAATTCCTTTTCTAGATTTTATTTAATGGTATCAAACTATAATATTAGAAATTTATCATATGTTTATATAGAAAAACAGCAAAATGTTTTACTTTGATAAATCGAAATGTAGGCTTGTCAAGATATATTATGACATAACTGATGAATTGATTTAGGGATTAAATTCATAATTTTGTTATAAAATATAAATTTATTATAAAAATTATCTCATATTTCACCGAGGAAAACATTAATAAATTATTCCATATATATTTTAATTTATATTCCTCATATGATATTGTGATCTCACATGTTCAGGAGGAATGATATAGAATAAGAGTGTGGTATTCATAGAGAAGTATTAATGAACATATTTATGATTATAAATTTTTTTTATATAATATTATATATTTTGAAAAAATATTTATCATCCACTAACTAGAGATACTCTACAAGAAATTAATATTGATGAATAAGAGTTTCACAATAATTACTAAATGTGTGTGATGTAATTGTAAATTCTTGAAACATTGAATATAACATCCATGAATTAAAAATATTATTTTGTATTAAGAAACCAGTATCTAACATTTATTTAATAAAAATGTGAAAAAAATCTCTTATTGAGAATATATTTCCAAATCAAAGTTTTACAAATATAGTTTACAATTGTTAAGGGTGGGAAGTGGTGGAGGATACTTTATTCTAGAGGATTGAATTATATTTGAAGATTTATGATTGATATGTGTGAGGATTGTATATTTTTTACATAGAAAAAATTAAATTCTCATCTAATAGAGTAAAACAATTTATATGAAAAGCCAATTTGGCCCACAGATTGATTTTTGGACCAAATGATGTGAGCCCTCATAGAGGATAACTCTTTGACATGACCAGATTTAATTATTATACACAAAATGTTTTTTAATTCCATAAAATATCATTATCCATGGTGTTCATAATTTTTTTCCCTGTTTGAGGACTCTAGTAGATAATCTGGCTATGTATAGTATTAAGTTATTATATTCATGTTTTGGTCGAGAGTATGTTAGATTGGATATTGTAATGGTCTATTAGATTAAGGGGATTGTCTGTGAGAAAACATTTCAGGGGACTTTATTACAAAATGGATTTATCTAATAAATTATTCAAACTATTTTTTTGAAATATATTATTATATATATTTAATTTGGATTTCACAAATTCATTCATGTGGATGTGTTAAGTTGTGTTCAATACATAATGAACAAGTGACCATCATCTTCGATAGATTATCAAATAATAGAACTTTATTAATTGGGATATATGATAGAAATAAACAATTTCAAATTATAATATTTCATATATTACTTCCATGTTTATTCCAAATAATGATAGATGTTGGTATCTGCAACATGATCATGTTAAAATATTATTCTACAATGTCAAATGTATTTGGTTTCTTACAATAGTTTAAATAAAATTTCATTAGAGTTAGATGTTGGAATGTGGTATATATAACATATATTATATGGAATTATTTGGATTAATAATTAATTTAAAAAATAAATAATTATTCATCAAATTTTGAGCTATATAGTAATGCAAATCATAAGGGAACAAATATACTTAAAATGCAGAGTTACATGAATGATCCATAAAAACATAAACTACTTGACGTTTTTCCACTTGGAACTCAAATATTAATGGTATTTCAAAGTCAAAACATATCATAGAGTTCATGGGTATGGAATTCCCATGTACCACATGTATATATTCTAAGTGTTTATTTAATATAAGTAGATAATCATTTAAAACAATTGTAGTGTTCTATTGGGGAATGGCACCAAGTGAATATGTATGAATATTTTATAAATTTATTTCAACTAATAGTTTAAGGAGATCAATAAATATTATATATGGAAAGAATTATCCACAAATATATGTATTTATAGTTCTTTATGAGGGATTTACATCAATCCCACTAGGTTTATGAAAACATATGAGATGGTAGAAAGACATTCTGGGAGAAAATTATTAAAAACAATTCCTCTATAAACGGAGGAGGTATATGGTTTTAAGAAGTTGATAGATAAAAAAATTATGAATTGAATTATATAATTTGAATCACGTTATTTCTCTAGTAAATGATCTCTAGTATTCAATCACACAATTATCTAAATGGTTTAACCATGGTTTCATTCTATATATTTCATTTAGGGTAGATGAATATTAAAATAACACTTATTCATAAGTGTGTGGAATGCGATATCTATTTAAAAAAAATAGAGTCTTAATTGAATTCAAAATAGGAATCTTGTTTTTATTATACAGTGTATCCCATATATATTTATGGAGGAAAATTTAAATGAATTGGATGATAAATGATTTTATGGTGGAATGGATTTTCATGTGGAATAATATTGACCATAAAATTTCTATATGTTGTGGATAATTTTTTTTCATCACCCATATACTTTATCAAGATGACATACAAAGAGTGGATCTTATGAATGAATAAATTATTGAGGACAGGAAAAAGTTATTTGATATCATATATATAATCATCCTTTATTTGAAAGAGTGTATTTTTTTGGTATATATATTTTTGGAGACCTATAATCTATTATATTTAAATAGTGTGTGTAATATATCATTTTAATGTAATTCTAATTATTTATAATAATTCATTGGAAAAAATAGAAACTCTATTTATAAAGACCCATCCCTAGTAGGCATCGAGCTAGTGTCTTCTAATATAACATTTTCATGATAATAAAGGACTAAATATTCAAGTATTTAAAATATTATATATCTTGGTAAACCCTATACATACATGAGTATTTTTTTAAAAATGAATACACTAACTACAATATAATTTTTAATTCAAGGATAACATTATTACTTCTATAATATTCTTATATAATATTATTAGTAAACTTCCTTGATTCCAGGGAAAGGGGAAAAATATCATTGAGCTCAAATGATCAATAAGGGTTGTGTTCAATGGAAAAAATATAGAGTCATCTATAATAATCAATATATAATGGTAAATAAAATGACACACATGAAATGTAACCAATAAGTGGGGAAATGTAAATATTATGGAAGGGTAAATAACATAACATGCATTCTATTTAGATAGTAAATTTAGAATTAAATGCTTCCATGGATTTGTTCGTAGTGAAAATATCAGGTATAATAATAACATAATTTGAATTAATGAAATGAGTAATTACTAGCCTCCATATTTTTGATGGAAATTATAACATTACTATATTAATGTCTCACAAGATAGTTTAAATAATTATACGTTAAAATCCCATTAATTCTAGCTAAATAACTCATCCCATGAGACTATCAATTAATCAAGGGGATATTTTTTCCTAGGCCCCACCTATGTCCCCCAAGTCCAATGTATTCCACATATATTGGATATGGAATTTAATTCCGAAAAACATTTCTTATCATGTATCTATATTTGAGATAAATATATCTATTTACCAATATTTCCTCAGTTAATCATATAGATTTTAGGGACACAACATATGTGAAAATGTTATATTATTTAGGAAATAATCATATCCATGATAAATAATATTTAATCTTATAGACAATTTTATGTTTATATATCATTAGGAATAGAATATTTCATGGGGAATAGATAATTAATCAAGCTAGTATATTTTAATACAGACCTTGTTTAGAAAAATAAAAATAATTGTTTAATAATAATAAGGATAGTATAATTACTATATATCCTATGCGGTATAAGGATAATGGTTCATTGTAATTTTTTAGTTTTAATACTATAAAAAAACAAAAATAGCCATATAATTTTTAAAAAAATAAAAATCACCTTCTTTGAAAAGAATCATTGTATAATTTTAGATAAATGATCATTTTTAATGTGGAAATTGAATGTTCAATGAAATGAATTCAGGTAATTCTGTACATTTATTACAATGTAAAAATAAAATTCCATTTTGAATGGTAAAAATGACATCAGAGTTCCATTTTAAAATGAAAATATGATATTCATTTGAAATTTTTCAAAAACAATAATGTGTAAAAATGCATTTAATAAATTATTTATAATTACGTGACATCATTTTAGAAATCATTTTTATAAAAAATTGTTTTGATAGAAAAAATATTTCTCACCAAATAGAGAAATTAAGTTCGGATTTATAATAAAAATATTATAACAATGTTTGACATACAGAAAGGGGAATAACAAAACTATTACATGAAAAATTAATAAATTATCATAGGATCAAAATTTAAAGGGATTATTGAATAATTATCATATAAATTTTTTTATTATAATTTCAAGAAATAACAATCAAAATTTTAATGAGATTTTGAACTAAATAACTAAAAAAATATTTATGTGCTGATAAATAAATGAATAAATTATATAATCAACATTTAATTAACCGAATAAAAGTAGAAATAAAAAAACATATATTTAAAATGATTAAACATTTAATCATTGAATGTTAACAAAAATGAATATGTAATGTAACTCAATAAAAATAATAAGGTTATTAAATTATTTATCAAGTGGTAAATTTTAATTACAGTAATATTCAAAATGAAATAATTACAATTTAGACAAATATAACGTGAATAAATATTTATTATTGATATTTAATTTCAAATGGATAGTATAAAAATCATATAAAATAATCTTGATGAATAACATTAAAATATGTCTCAATGAACTGAAATTGAGACAAAATCACTTAACATGTATTTCATATTGGGTGAAAGGCCTTTATGAATATTTATAATTGTTCTATGAATGTTATTAACTATTCTAATTACCATAATAAATTTATAATACATATATATTCCTAATATAATTTTTTATTAACTAATTTTAAACAATAAGTCATTATTTTCCTTGTTTCAGTTGTTAATTGTACATTTTTCGAGTATGTTTTGACTTATTATTTTGTATTCTTATGTAGATCACGAATTAATCATATCGAGTAAGTGTAAAATTATTTTTCATATAATATATATTTTGTATATATTTATTTATAACAACCCCCAAAATTTTGTGTTTTAAATTAAATGCATCGTTCATTGAGGTGGTAGACCATACGTATTCATTAACGTTGTTTTCATTTTCATGCCATTCTAAAAAATAAAAAAAAATATATATATATGAATATTATAATTTCATTATAATAATTT
Source organism: Viscum album (assembly GCA_963277665.1). NCBI lineage: Eukaryota > Viridiplantae > Streptophyta > Magnoliopsida > Santalales > Viscaceae > Viscum > Viscum album. The sequence goes on along the minus strand of OY728123.1, from coordinate 117,189,275 downwards.
TATCATATATATTACAATTTTTTTTAAATCATCATTTATACATTCCATGTATAGTGTGAATGAATCACATCACATTAAAGATGTGGTTTTCCACAGGTCCACAAATGATGTTATCATATTCCAAAAAATTTATAAAGAAAAAATGTATATGTTCTACAAGAATTAAAAACGTATAAATTAATTATATATATATATCATATATATCTTATATAAACTATAAATCCATGATTATTACCAACCATGAATGGTGGTAAAAATTGAACTCACAACAACAGTTCATGGGGCGGTAGTCCGCCGTACACATGAACGAAGATATAATATCTCATTTAATGGAACTATGTGTGAAAATGGGTGGTACCATTGAAAAAATAAGTTATATTTATATTTACTCAAATGATTTTATTATATGAAGAGTATGTAAGAAGAAACATAGGGGTGTAGAAGTATGTGAATGAAAAGTCGTAGTTGAAGAGTGTTACCTATATTCAGGTAAATCATTTAGGTTTATAAGAAAAGAATTCATTTTATTTTTTTTAGAATGTGTCTTCTAGGATGAGAGAATGGATATTTCAGAAATAATTATTGATTGTATTTTGATGATACAAATTGAATTAGAGCTGTAAATATGTTGGAGGGATGAGTTCCTTTTAATAGTGGAGGAGGAGTGATAATCTTATAAATATAAAAGTTATACATTATTGGGAGGTATAGCACAGATATTGTGCTATAAATAATTAATAAAATATATATATATTATTCTATGGTCTATATATGACCATAAAATAGGTTTTGGACATGTGTATCATTTATTTTGTCATTTTAGAGTAATGTTTAGTCCTTTGTTAAGATTTTTTATCTCCTTATCTAAATAATTAGTTTAAATGAATTCTAATAATCTTTTGGGAAAAAATTGTTATTAAGAGATACCAATTCGTAAATTATGCTATATCTAAAAATGGAATCCAATTTTCAAAATTATTATAAGATAATTGGTAGAAATTAATTTAGTATTAATCCTGAATATGGGTTGAAGAAGTGGGTTTCTAATGTGAAAATATACCAAATATTGAAAATTTATTATATTCAATTTCAATGTGAAATTAATTACAATTTCCTAAACTATATTATATTATTTTTAATTGAAGTAATTTAACATTAAAAAAAATTAAAATATAATTTTATTGTATAAATTATTTATAAAAAATATAGTTTTCTATTAGATTTTAATATTTTCCAATATTCATCAAAAAATGAATCTTCTCGAAAAAATAAATAAATCACCATATGATAACTATGATGATCTAGTTTCAAAAATAATATTTTTTTTCAAATAAAATTAAAAAATTTCCAAAATTTAGTTCTAATATGGGTGTATCAATAAAAGGTCACAAACCTCACTTAGAAAAATATAGCTTTTATGGATAATAGAGGATTTGTTCATACCATATGCCAATAAAATCTATAAAATGAAAAATATTTATTCAATAAATAACTTATATATTTCATTAATAACATTCACTACTAGTAATTAATTTATTTTTATAAGAGAAAACATGTTTTACAGTAGATAAAAAATTAATAAAAATTCCTTTATATTAAAGATTTTTTCATTTATAATAAATATATTACCTATGAATTAATTATATAGATATTTTAAAAATATGTTTTCATAATTTTTTTTATTTTTATTCATAACCTAAACATTTATTTCTATGTTTTATCTTATTATATTAAAAAAATAGTTTATAATTTTATTTTTGTTTCATAGAACATGGACATGCGTGTACCTCAACCAAATAGACAAAAGAATTATTGCGTGTAAGTTAATATAAATCAGTTTTTCTTTCATTTAAATCAAGATAATTGATTAAATTTAAATAAATTAGTAAATATATCTTAATGTCTCAGTATGTTATATTCCTTTCTAGGCATGGAATTTCCTGTCATACACCCCAACCAGTATATAGTACTTACAATAGAATTTAGGGTTGTTACACTCTACCAACATTAAATAAGTTTCATTTCTCAAAATTTAAACCTGATTATCATAATCTAGAGTTATATGTTTGAAAACTCAATTGTATAAATTGCACATCAAGATAATACTTAATAATATATCCCCTAAAATAGAGAGTTAGTAGTGCAATGTTCACCTGTAATAACATATAACTATGTCTCTATATAGATGAACGTTTGTTGCATGTGGAGTTACATAAAAGGGGATGAAATCATAAATACTTATAGTGGTTATTTAGATCATTGATAAAAAATAAGTGAATGATCATTGAGATGTGGAGGGCCTCAAATAAATTACTCTATAATGATTTATTTGATCATCAATTCAATAAAATTAATGAATTTTCTATTCTTTTAGGATCCTTTTCCAAAAAAATACTAATTTTTCTTATTGACCGAGAATTTAAAGAAATATACTGACTCAGTACATTAAAATTTATGAAGTAAAACCTCTTCTTTTAGTTATCTATAGATCAATTTCTAATTCAACCCTTACTATGTGAAATGGATTACAAAAAATGAAAATTTATTTATTATTGATGAACTAAAATTAACTTATTATGGATCCTATGATCCATAAAAATGATTCTATTTTTCTAAAAAATAAATGATTAATCCACTAATATATAAGCATCATAGTTGATTCCACTAGTTAATCCTTAACATTTATTCATCAAATTTTTATTTTAAAACAAATGATTCAATAACTGGAACATCATGTTGGCCAGTGGTATTTTATAATACAATATAATCCTTTACTCATGGTTTTAAGCCCCACACCTATCCATATTTCATCATTCATCACTTGGAATTAACTATTAGCTTGTCCTAAAACCATATTTATATAATTTCTAAAATAAATATGATGGAAATCCATGAAATTAATTAATTAAAAATCATTTAATTTCAGATCCTCAGACATAAAATGATGTAAAAATCCCATATTTTTTAAATGTCATGCCAAAAAACAACATCATGTGACTTCCAAAATTCGTCATGGGTTTTTTTGTGCATCTGGGTCTTTTTCGGAGCCCAAAACCCAGTTTTAGGGTGTTTTTTCATAGTAAATGGTTAGTAAAAATTGTGTGGGGACAACCACATATTTTGACTAAACGATGAGATTCTATATAGAGGGATCATACTGGCTATATGTTTTTACGAAACATTGTGGAATGGGCTATTTGGCCATGGTCCAGGCCTATAATTTTTTTATAACATAACAGAGGCTCTCGTTGGTGTACGTTTTGTAAACTACATAGGTTAATTATGACAGTTCCCCTTTGGCCTTGATAAACCATGCATGTTTGTGTTATAGTTTTCTAAATTTTTTCCTAATCCATGCAACCCCTTTTTGTATATCTATTAATTTTTATTGAATTTTTTTTTATAAAATTTAAAATACCATTTTTTTTTATCATAAAGTTAGGGAGGGTTTAATATTCTTTCAACGGGGTTTAACATAGGATTGGCGATGGATCCTTATTTTGATTCTGATATGAGCATGGTTTGACTCCTTGGTTCCATATCGATATGATTTATATTCCAATTTAGATATTATCAATTCATTCATCATTCCATTATGTTATTTTTAAATAGTCTCATTTTTAAAAATTAATCATTATTCCTCAATTATTCTTATTTCACTTACACTAAATCAAATTATTACTATATATTGGAAGATCACTTCACTATAGAGCCATAGTATGTGTTATTAACATTTTTTGTGAGTTTTGGTGCCTTATTGAACTATTGGTCATTATGACACCCATGAGAAATTTCAGAGTGGACCTATATTTTACTAGATTAATTAAAATAGATGTAATCAGATCCATTATGGATACCCATAGATTCTCTTATGATGTGGCTATAAATATAGTATTTACCATGGTCAACCATATGGTGTATCTATAAGAATTACTCGGTTTATTTTATATTCAACCACCCATGGGGTCAGTTGAATCCTTCTTCTTAGATGAAGCTATTAATTAAATAAATATAAAGTAATTAAAAGAGTATGATATAGGATGCCTCCATATCATGTCGATTCCTTGAATAAATGGATAAAACTGAGATTTAATAACTTTTTAGTAGATGGTTTTCCACTTCCTTATGCTATGTTGATATGCCATGTTTATTGGATTAAATGTTTCAATTTGAATTGGGTAAATGTGTGGGTTTACATGTTGAGGGGTTTAAAATATAATAAATGATTATTTGAAGATGGTAATGAATGGTTGGACATACCCATTTGGCATCTTTTATTTTTTATTTTGATGAATGTATTGGTATACCAATGTGACTTGTTTTGTAGAGAACAATGATAAATGGGAGGGTGTACCCATGTTATATGATGGAATGTGAATGGATTGAATGAGTTGGAAGACTCATGTCTAATTAATGAAAATAGTATAGATGGATTGATGCAGTATGCATGACATGGATGACTCTCCATGCATCATGGATGCAGTAATAGATGCCTTTGTTTGATTATGACCATTAAGAAATCAATCAATAGGATAACATGTCCCTTGGTACCCCTTTTATCTGTCATACATGGACGCACATATGATGTTTCTGGTATAACATGCTCCTTGGACTCCGACTAGTTCCTATACCGAGTATCAATTGAGATGTTCCCCTGAGTCGACGATGATGACTTTAATATTGACTCCTTTGATCTAGCCCTTATGAGGTCTAATAAATTATTAAATATTTAATGGTTATGGTAATTTTATACCCTTATAATATATTTCAATGATGGTGTGATATAATATGAATGGATGTATGGATTCTTCATGTCAATTACCACTGTTGTCATAGTTTCCTAGAAATAGGATATGACATTTTTTTGTCAGGTTTCATGAGAGGATAGTTAGCATCATAGGTTTCATAATGTATGTGCCATGGGAAATATGTTTTATTGTTTCTTGATCACTTACTATTTACCTAATTAGCTAGAAATATTTCACATGAAATAATTTTATACATTATGGGAGGTTTCTACTACTATGTTTATCTCCCACCCTATTTAGGACAACTTGTGTACAAAAATATATTATGTAGTTATTGGTGAAGATATGGGAATTCATCCTATCATAGGTTGTTGATCATTGCTTTGGAACATGGGAACAAGGTACCAAGTTAATTCTAGCAATGCTATATGGAATCATTGGATCTTTTTGGAGACTTGTACTGTATTGTACATCAATGTAAATTTTTTGGTTATTTTTATATATACATGACTTGTATAAATATCCCTATCTGTATATGAAAATGATTTTTTTTGTTTATATATGCAATTATTTTTTAATATTAAATTTGACACCTTTTTAACTTAATCTTCTATTGTTTTGTGGTCAATTATACACTTCGTATACATTGGGGATGACGATATAGTCTCCCTATTTTCACAACATAAAAACTGATTCTAGTCAGTAGACTCTGAAATTGGAAGAGATATGCATGAGGCCTTATAATGCACTGGGATCAAGGAAATGTTGAGGGACCTATGAGTCTGTGATGTTATAATGTTGTACTAGATAATCCCTTACTGTTTAAATACTATTTCGGGAAAATAGACAGGGATACGAGGAAATTGATTTTTTTGTAATATATGTATGGGAGAAGCTACCCCACATCTACTGAAAAAATAATTTTCCACAAATTAAATTAATAGATTTAGGATATTTATTATTACTTTGAATTCGATTTCACTTTTGGGTAACACGCATGAAATTTATTATTACTATTGAAGCAATTATGGGTTCTATATTTGTTGAATCCAAATTAGATGAGGGTATACAAACTCATGATTCATAAAAAAACATGTGGTAGAAATCATTCCATGCATGATTCCATTACATTTATGATTAATTACTCATTGCATACTGTTGTGATAGATGATGTGATAGTTATATCTAATGTTTCGATAGATTTTTGTGCAGTTGATAGAGATGTGATGTCAGATTTTAACTCATAAGGTATATGTTCCCTTCTGGACTCGGACCTGATGCATATTAACAAATACATTATGAAATATAATATTATATATATGGATGGATGGGGAACCAAATTTTGGGGTCATGAAGTATTATTTTCTCTCGTTGATGTAGAAATGGGGAAAAATTGTTTAAATCTATTGAATAATTCTGATATTGGAATTATATAGAAAATCAAAGTTATTTAAAATGAAAATTAAATTGAATCATGTAATGATAAATAAAAACTTGAACTGGACCCATATTTTGATAGGGAAAGAGGAATTATTTCATGTTGTGTTGTTTCAATTATTTTAATGTCTTTTCAATTGGTGTTGGTTATGGGTTATGCCATGGTTTAAGATGATTTTGAACTATAATGCTCTTTTGAGCTATGATAATTTAACTCGTTCTTTTATAAGGATAGTAATTGGAATTATAGTGGTATTTCACCATTGTGACCTCAAGTCTTATGTAAGGGGGATACAAATTCCGCACTCCTGAGGTGGAGGGCTATGGGATGAAAATAGATCCTTCTTTAGTGACAGTTTCAGTAAAAACTACTATTATGTATAGAGGTGATGTGGCATTGTTCATCATGTGATCCTATTTCTAAATTAAGACATTCTAGTGAGCAGTATGACCTAATTATTCTATAGATGATCTACCATAGCTGTTGCAGTAGTATCATCCTACTACAATTTTAGGGAATCATAGATCACATGACATTGGAATATGGGTTGAGACCATGCTAGTTATCTTCAAGCATGATGAGACGCCACATGAACGGATGGTCAAGATAGCCATAGATACGATATGTGGGGATGTAAAGTGTTGGTGGGGTGTAATGAACCTCACTAATGGGTTGTGATATATTGGTTGTCTTGATTTCTAGAACAACTTCTATAACAATGTTTAACCCACAACTCTATCGATAGAGTGGTCTTGTGAGTATATGCATCTACATAAAGGCATGATGATAGTAATGGATGGGTGATCATTATTTAATTTGTTTCATAATTTTACATTGATTTACCTTACGTATAAGGTATCTAGAGTATGACACATCAAAGATGGTCCCCGAAATTCTGTCAAATATCTGTTCAACTTGTTATAAATGGCCTTTACCTCTGAGATTGTGAATCAAGTTCTTAATTCAGAGAGGAACCAAGGGTAATCTAGGGTCGTAGACAATAGAAGTGTTTTTTCTTGAATGAATTGTTTGGTGTATTTAAAAATGAAGACTCATTAGGATCATACTTCTCAGACTAGTTCTAGTTTGGCTATGAGTACTTGTATATCTTTATTATATTATCAATGTTTCATGTGGGGCCTTGTAAAGAGTCACTGAGACCGTGACCTACTAGAGTGTCATGACTGTGGAATGATGGGTCAGGTTCAGTGCTTCTGCAAGACCTTCACTCTATATGTTCATTTTAGGGGGTCAGATCATACACCATATATAAGGTTAGGTTCCTCAGCTCCATGTCAGACAAGTATTTGGAGTAGTGATGGTAGATTAGGTCGAGGTAGTAGTGGTATTTTCCAAGTTAACCAAACCCCAGTTACATTAAGACATGACAGTGGGCCTACTCCATGACATGATGTTGTATCACAGGTTCATGGTATAGTCCGGTTCTATTTTTCATAGCCTACACATGAAAAAAAATTTGTCATACAATTTTTGGTTAGTGGTACGATCCTAATAGCCACTAAAATTTCATCTTCTCTTTTATATATATAGGTGAATCACACATAATTATATCTCTACCAGTGGTTGTAATAATTGTGATTGTACTGTTTCATTATGAGTGAGTTTGACCCTTGCCACGCCATTGGTAAATAGAACAAGAATGTGGACCAGTATAGGGAGTTCACACTTGTGGTTGGTGGGTGTCACCTCAAATGGTATATATATCCTTGAGATGATGGGTTTTGACATCATATTCAGGATGGAATAGCTTTCATATTATCATGAGGACATTGAATACTATCATCGAAGGGTAACTTTTATGTCACTAGAGGGTGATTTGTATAATCATAAGGGTGAATGGGATGTCCATGGAATTCGAGATAGACTAAAAATACTCGTGCATTGTATAATGATAGCCCATATTTCTAGTTTGTATCTCTATGATATGGGAGTGAGTTAGCATGACTTTCCTACAGTGGTTGACCACTTCATGTATGTCTTCATAGACAATTTTTTTGGTTTACCTCATGAGAAAGTGGTGGAATTATCTATCAAGATTTTCCCAAGAGATAAACTATTATATATTCCTCCCTATTGGATTTCTATGATGGAGTTGGAGAAGCCCAAGAGGTAGCTATAGGATTTGGTCAAATAGGGGTTTATTTGGCCCAGAAATTATCAATGGGGGTTGCTAGTCCTTTTTTTAAAAACATTTATGATACCCTTAAGAAATGTGTAGATTACTAGAATTTGAAGTAGCCAACTAAAAAGAACCAATATCCCTTGATTCATATATATGAGATGTTTGATCTCCATTGAAGAGATAAATTGTTAATGAATAATGATTTGTGGTCTATATATCACCAGGTATGTGTTCAACCTGCAAACATACCTCATACAACATTTCTTAGATGGAATGGTCTCTGTGAGTACCAATTTATGTCATTAATTCTCCAAAACATGACAGTATTTTTCATGGTCCTAATTAATTGTGTGATCCATCATTTCATAGATTATTTTGTTTTATTTTAAATTGATGATATCAAAGTTTATTCTCACAATCAACATTACCATGATAACCATATTGAGATAATTTTTTTTACACTGAGATAGAATCATTTATATGCTATGCTAAAAAAATTGCCCCTATTCATGAATAGGTAAATATCTAAAAAAATTAATGATTATAGTATCAGTCTAGGTGGAGATCTATTGTAGTTGGATAGATTCATGGAATACAAGTCCTTGTAATTGTGGAAACATGGGAGAAATTACCCAACACATGACATTGAGATTTCTTTAGTCAATGATTCTTTATGTTGTTGGATACATTTCATACTAAGAGCGAATTTCTTGGTGTAGACATACCACAAATGATTCATGTATGTATTTACAAACCATGTGTTTAATTTGGGGTAGTGAAGGTGTTTGGGGTATCTTATATCTTTCTCATTTGGTCTTTACAACATGTTTGGTAATGGAAATGTAGTGGACTATGCACTTTGTAGGAAGACACTGATAAAAGAACTTCAACAAGCTAGTAGTGAGTGAATGATTGTGGTGTTGTTCTCTAAAATTCACATATATGTGTATTATAGTTAGGGATAGACTTATCTACCATCCTATGTTTGTTCATACACCCTACTACGTAGATTGAGGATGAAGCCCCTATCAAATTTATAGGTTCTAATGCTATGGGAGAGTGTGGATGATGATTATCCACAAACTGGTTGGACATTATACAAGGATTAGATGTATTGTATCCATGGCCTTTTTTGGGTTCTATTGGACATATGTGAGTAGATAATTCTATAGTAGCATGACTCCAAATTCAATTTACATCACATAGTTGAAAAGAGGTATCAGGAGTTGCATCATCAGTACTAGTGGTTGGGTTCAAAAAGGTAAGTGGCATGTTTTGTTATGGAGTGTTCCAATAGTTAGTAAGTGTAACAAACCGAACATTTTAATAATAATTGTTTCCTAAATTTGGGTGTTATTTTATTTTATACACATCAAAACTATATCCTTTAATTAAGTCAGTGAGTATAATTAAAATGAGACCATTTGGATTCGATTTTTATATGACCATTGGTCAATATGACCATTAGAAATAATATTCCTAACATTGTGATTATTTTTTATAACTGACAATGACCATGGATAATTAATACAGAATGATTAGTCGATAGTCTCATCCATAGAATCTTCCTCATACAAAGCCCAGCTGTCGAATCATGGAAGGGAGGTAGCATCACTAGGCTTTGCTCTGAACCAATCCCATGATGAACTCCAAGATGATAATCTTGAGTGGAATCAATTAAGGGAAAATTAAATTTTATAGAAATAACCACTAAGTAAATGTTGTCTAATCCACCCAAATATTCTACCACCACAGCACACCTAACTCCTAGGTCCTTTATAGGTGTTATAATTGTCTATGTAACGAGGCCTTAATTACATTCAGTAATTATTATGTATAAATAAAATTATTATTTCTTTTTTTGATAAAATTTGTGAATTTAAAATATCAAGATAAATATTTGATGAATTTAAATAACTTCTCAATTATTGGTAAATTTTGGAAAAAAAAAATTATTTTAAAATAGTTTTTTTACATTAAAAAATTAATAATGTGAAATGATTTTCAAAAAATGGTGTTTTAAATTTGTGATCAGTATGAAATTTATAGTCTACTAAGATCAACATAATTATATGTGAATAGTAAGGTTTGAATATTATTATTACCCTTATGAATAGTAATGATAAAAATGGAAAAGAAACCTCACGTATGAAATTTATAAATATGGTTTAGGCATCATTATTGGTAATATGATATAATAGAATAACTAAATAATTGTTTCAGAAATTATTAGTTGTGTATCATAATTTTTTTGCGTAAATACTGTTTTTACATAAAAATTAAATATTTCATAGTTAGAAAATGAAATTCATAAAATGGAGATCACCTTTTTCTGATCATCGATATTATGTTAGCCTGAATTTATGATGTTTTTATAAAAAAAATCATTGAATAGAGAAAATACAGTTATGAGTTTCTATGTTATTGATGAAATCATTAATGATGAAACAATGATGTAATAATTCTGGTCAATTGTTGAATACTGATATATTTTATTTTGTGTCCCAATTGGCCAATACCATGTGAAAATACCATGGACAAGCCCATGGTTTTGCTAATACCACTAATGAGGTGTCCCATGGAAGTTAATAAAATATTACATACCTTTTCCTATAAATATCAGCCCATTACTTAATTTACATTCATTCAAAATTCCACAAAAACAACGATATAGACTTTTTCCATTTAATGGAGTCCTACCATGGAGCCCTCAAGTTTCCCAAGTTCCCAACTCTTGAGCTTCTGAAGTTACTCTTCAAGGTAAGGGAATATGTAACCCTCCCCTTTTAGTCATGACATCCTTTATGTTATGCCATCTAGTTTCTGTTTTATTATGTGGGTGTATGTTTTTATATAAACCTATTACATTACATTTCATTTCCCAATGATGAGATACCCTTTAGTCTCTCATCAACTTATTTTATGAATTTTTAAGTGACATTGTTAGGATATAGATTTAGAGACCCGAATCTTATCGTACATGGACATTAAATTACTTTTGCGGAATACTTAGTACATAACAAAAACACACACACAAGGACCGTAATAGTTTAGTGTCTTTGGATTCTCGGAATATAATCCCCTAATCCTGCTGAAAGATCTTCAACATCTCCCATAAAGATCTTCCTTTTTATTATACCTAATACGTTTCTTTATATCCTGGGGAAAAGAAAACATAAATGGGTGAGCTCAAATGCTCAGTAAGGTTAAACAAAAGAAAAATCAATCACATCATATTCATAAGAACATAACTTTTGGAAATCTTAACCTGCAAAAGAGAGCATAATTTCATAACATGGGATAAATCATAGTAGTGAAATGAAATCCCAATAAGAATAACTTAAAAAATGAAACTTTGTTGCATACACACATAATCATAGAGAATCATTTCTTGTTAGTCAAGACTCATTTCCAAGACTATCTTAGTGGACAAATTCCCTTTCTGAATCGAGTAACCCTCGTTTCAGTCCTGTATCACTGAACCGGTATAACCTACCATTTCATCCATGTCTATCTCATGAGATATAAAATCTTTACCCAATGCATTGGAGGGAGATATAGGTCCCACCCATCTCATAATGATACCATTCTTATGTGTGCCACAAAATCATAAACCATACATCATTTCATAACCCGTGTAATAAAAATGGGATTCTTAAACATCATGACATCATAAAACAATTCATATAAGATAAAGGAATTCATAAAAATAATTCCATCATAGCATAACCAAATCAATTTAATAATAGGGATAGAAATAGAACCCTATGTTATCTTATATGGAAAATAATTTTGATAAAACACATGAAATGAATTCTTGAGGAAAATATCCTTTCTTCTTCAAAATCAATTTCTTTTCACAAAACGTCATGAAATTTTAAAAGAAAGAGATTTTATTAAAAATAGTCATGAAATATTTTGGATGAAGCTTCATGAAAATAAGTCTATATAAAACCGTAAAAATCCGTTCTTGCCGTATAAGTTAAAAAAACATTCTTCTCGTACTTTTGTCAGAAAAGTCAAAAAAATACCTCGTACGAAAAATGACAAATGATTCCTTACATATCTTTTACTAAAAACCCACCGAAGGGTAAAATTGGATTTAAAAAATTGTAGTTGGATGGAAATAATATTACATATTGAGGAAATATGGATGTGGATGATAAAATACACCCTAGTAAATACTAAAGTATAAACAATCTCGGATAAAAATGAGATTGTGATATTTCCCTTACCTTAGGTCCGACTTTCTTTGTACGTGTCCGAAACTCCTGTATAATGATTTAAATAATGTTATTGAATTATTCCAGAATCATATTCATTGTTATTATATCATATATTGTCCTCTTATGACTTTATATTACCCGTTCTTTTGTAAATTCAAGTTAAAGTAGCGTTTTGGGTAAAATCGTCTCATTTGTCGTTCGTGTTTTTAACTTATAATTATTCATATGATTACGTAGATCATAATTACATAATTCCAGAATATAAAACATGATTTATATATATATATATATATATATTCAGAATATACATATATAATAAATCAGTAAATGGAAAGAAATACACCGTTCATGGAGACGGTAGTCCGTACGTACGCATGAACGCTGTTTTCGTTTCCTTATTGAATTGAATGGAATTAAGTAGATGACATACATATAAATAATTCCAGTATCATTATTAGGTCATATATTTCATTAGTACTTATTATATATACTTTATAATCATTCATGAATGGTAAATCATTGAGAATGAAAGTCATCGCGTCGTGGAGACGGTATTTCGTACGTACGCACGAGCGATGATATAGTTCCCATGGTCGTGGAATTGTGTTGAAGTGTATGTATACTATTTAATTATCAATATAACATTATAATAATCATATATAGTTTCTCATTACACCTTTATACCCATCCAATTAAGGTGGTGGCGGAAAATAGATTACACCACGGCGTGGAGACGGTATTCCGTACGTACGCACGCGCGGTGATTTCCTTTTTCCATAGGATGGATAGAAGGTTAATTAGAGTTGTTTCATATTTATAATAACATATCAGTATATAAGAAATACTTATGTTATTACTTTATCATGAAAAAACTAAAGAAGAATAAGTTGAAGAAGAAAGAAATTGAAAAAGATCGGTAATGGATATTACCTCTTCTTTGAAGTGCTTCTTTGAGACCTCCTTTTAGGGAACTAAAATTGGTCTTTTAAGAATACCAGGACCTCTAGGATGATACTAGGGAAGTGGAGAAGATATTTTGGCAGTGTTTGGCCGAGCTTGAATTCTCAAATTGGTGTGAGGAGGAGAGGGAGGAGGTGCCCTTTTATAAGGGAGGAGAGGGGCACCATAGGAATATCTCAAAATATTATTTTATATTAAAGTCAAAATCGGTTTATAATGGTTCCAAAGGGTCTTATTTCGAAGCTAAAGTGGGTATCAGTCGAAATCCTATCAACCAATAGGATTTAGACAAGTTTAGGTTATTATTTTAACCTTATCAATTAGATTTAACTCTAAGTTAAATAATTTAACTTTTACCGTGTCTTTTTGTTCTCTTACACTATATGGTTAATAAACTTACTATAACATGCCAAACGAACCCCAAATTGTTTATTATTAATATATATATCCTTATCTAAGTCCTTTGGGCGAACCTTAGAATTTTAGGAATAAAATAACCATTAATTATATAATATTTTATTTAAAAACTATTTTGTGTCAATTTTGACACTATTTGATATATGATTTTTGTGAAAGTCATAACATGATTATATGTTAGAAACAAGTTTATTAAATCAACAATAATATATCATAGTAACCTAGAAAATTAGTGGAATTCATAAAAAGTCTAAAATTACATTTATTTTGGTATTTATAATATCAATTATCTCAATATTTCATTAATAAGATAATTACTGTGTCATCTTTGTGTCATAAATAAATTATATTATTTGATGTCTAAAAATTACAAATAAAATACCATTATGTAGGAAATCGTTTTAGATTTCTAATTAATATTTAAAATCGAATTTATCTTATGTATAACCCTATATTAAAAATGTTTTAGTAAATAAACTTTGATTTTAACTCTTTTAACTCTTCTTTGAATTAAATAATAATAAATGTCCTAATATAATCCAAGTGGGCCTAAATGATAATATTTTACACTTAAGGTTGTTTTTGGTCGAGATAAACTTGTCCAATAGGATTAGGACATGTGTTAGGGTAATATTAATATCATTTTTACCCTTAATTGCCCTATTAACTTTTAACCGCGATAAATAAAAGTAAAAAGTTACTATTCACCAAAAATTATTTTCATCTCATTGAACCACATTTTATTTACTGACATCAACCGTGTCTCTTGGATTTATGAAATTCCATTCACAGAAGCGGTAAAATTAAGTTTTATGAAAAATTCAGTTTTTTAACTACCACTTAGTAGTTTCACTATTCATCAAAAATTGAAGGTTTTCAAAAAAATGCCAAAATTTCATCCTAAGCTATATTTCATATTCTGAATTCAAAAATGAAGTCTATTTTACCAAATTCATAACATAGAAGTTGTATTAATTAATTTGATAATTAAATCCCGCTGTTAAAACAAATAGCGTGTTTTTAAGAAACAATATCTATCAAAAGATTGACACTTGTTTATGTCTGGTTTAAATGTGAAATTACATCCAATGACCAACATTGTATTAAATTGTAAAAATATATTCTAAATATACTTTAAAACTACTCAAATTAATAATTTATCACTATTAATTATTTCGATTAAAAAAGTTGTTTTTTAATTATAATTTAGTAATTTTCACTATTCATCAGAATATGAAAGTTATCCGAAATGTACCAAAATTTTACCTTAGGCTAAATTCGATACTCCGAATCCAAAAATGAAGTCCATTTTGAGATCTAAAATTTTAAAAAGTGGTTATTACTATTCATAACGGCTAGTTTTAATAATATTTTAATAGCATATCGTTGTTTCGTGAAACTCCGTATTGCGTACTACACACGCTATCGAGGAAGGTTGCAATTGCGTGTAATGCAAGGCAAGTCAAGGATGCGTGTTGTGAAAGCTCCTTTTGGTGTAGCGTACAACAAAAGACATTGATAAAATTAAAAAGAATAGTTTTCATAAAATCTCGGGCTGTTACATTCTACCCCCCTTAAAATGAATTTCTCCCTCGAAATTCGTCGGGGTTATAAATAGTTTACTATTCGAAAGTTTCTTTAATAGAAACCCACATCGTAAAAAGGAATACCAAAACTTGTCTTTAAAAACTAAAGTATGAAATGTAACGACTACCCAAAAAAACTAATCACTGGGTTTCCACATAGGTGAAAATATGGATATGGAAGAGAAATCTAACCATCATGTTCTGATAGAGAGTGGTAGAGAACATGGCTATGAAATAGCCAACAATCACAAAGCCATAGATTTGTGACGATCTATGGTACCATCTGATTTATCAGATATAAGAGCACTAGGACAACATTTTTGGTTTTCAAGATTGTTTCCCTAAAGTTAAAGAATTTGAATTAGAATAAATACTTACTTTATTTTGGTACAGTCTCACTGTTGTTTGTGCCTTTAACAATTTCCACTTCATCTCTTAAATAAATGAAGTTGAATTTGTTATTCGTGAAGTGTTAGCAGATCATGTTATAGAATGACGGGTCATTCCATCTGTCTCAAACAAAAAGGTTAGAAAAAGTTATTAAATATACATAAGTCATTCTTATAGTGAGATTAATCATATATGGTTCTTAATGGACTTATACATCATATATCATATTGCTTAATATAATAAAACTAGTTTCTACTAAACAGGGATTTCCTGTAAGCCAGTGGTCGGCGATAAAGGCCAGTCGCACTTCGGTTGTGGGTTCGATTCCCACAGCCTTGTCCGACGCGATGGGTTGTCGCTCGTCCTGCAGGTTGTCCTTGTTCTAAAACTATATTACTATAACATCCCATCAATAATATCGAAAAAACTTCTATCCTTAAACAATACTAACTTATGTCCAACATAATCCATTCTAATCTTTAGGCTTATCCATAATACTGCAGTCCACTCTCATAATATAGTGAAAATGATTACCATAGATTTAATACTGTCGTTGATCCCCATATATCATAAGATATGTCTTGTTGGTCACATTCAAAAAATTAAAAGGCCTTAATCATGTATTATCTTGAAGAATGAATACCCATTGAACCTTAGTGAAATCATGAATACTGTTAAAAGTTAACACTTTCCACATACCAAAATCCAAAAACTCTATATACTCAAACCATAATATAACCTTCTCCTTATATCAGTCATGATCTCATGAATACTATCAAACATTTGGTTTTCTCCTTATCCCTACATTATGCGAATATCATCTACATTCCAAATATATCTGAATAACCTTCCATGGATACTGGTAACATTAATCATACACTTTCAAAACTCAAGGAAAGACAATAGTGTAACAATCCTTAGATGTCTCGTTATTCTAACATTAAGCATGATAAACATGTAATCATTCCACTACATTATTAAACCATTGTCCAAGATTCTACAATTCTTTCATCCCACATATCATTTGTAGTCTCTTCATCATCATCAACATAAATACTTCCCATACGACCATACTGATTCTCTTCATGAGACTTTCCCGTAGGGCATTGGTTTGCATAATGCCCGTACATTCTACATTTAAAACATTTAACCATTGTTGATGTCGTACCAATACCATTATCCTCATCCCTGGTGTTAACTGAACCTTTTCCTTTGCACTTACTAGCTTTGTGTCCTTCTTTTCCACACCCCAAGCATCTTCCAGTTCCTTTGAAACATTCTCCTTGATGCCTCTTCCCACATGATTTACATAGGGGAAATTGAACTTTCTTTCCTCTATGATCATCATGAAACTCCATCTTTCTCTTATTAGCCGAGTTAGGAAAGTTACCAAATTTTACTTTATTGATCATATTATGAGATTTCTGATTCGGCATAATAATTATGTTTGGACTTCCAAATCCCATTTCATTATGAAGAATATCATTCCATTGTCCATCATATCCTCCATTATCGTGAATCATCTTGTTTCCAGCCATTTTCTAAAACCCAAAAAGAAGAGTGTTTGAGGAAAAAATCATAATAAAGGGGGAGTAACTTCAATATCTAACCTCTTAGGTTTAATCTAATATCATTACCATAGTTCTAGGACTATATCCTATACGTATACTTATCCTTAGGGACATCCCTAGACATACCTTAGAAATATCTCTAGGGATCTCACTAACGTTTTCGCATCCTTGTTTCCAAAGGTTGACTAAACCTTTCCTCTGATACCAACTGTAGAGACCCAAATCTTATCGTACATGGACATTACATTACTTTTGCGGAATACTTAGTACATAACAAAAACACACACACAAGGACCGTAATAGTTTAGTGTCTTTTGAAACTCGGAATATAATCCTCTAATCCTAGTGAAAGATCTTCAACATCTCCCATAAAGATCTTCCTTTTTATTATAACTAAAAACTTTCTTTATATCCTAGGGAAAAGAAAACATAAAAGGGTGAGCTCAAATTCTCAGTAAGGGTAAACAAAAGAAAAATCAATCACATCATATTCATAAGAACATAACTTTTGGAAATCTTAACCTGCAAAAGAGAGCATAATTTCATAACATGGGATAAATCATAGTAGTGAAATGAAATCCCAATAAGCATAACTTAAAACATGAAACTTTGTGGAATACACACATAATCATAGAGAATCATTTCTTGTTAGTCAAGACTCATTTCCAAGACTATCTTAGTGGAAAAAGTCCCTTTCTGAATCGAGTAACCCTCGTTTCAGTCCTATTTCACTGAACCGGTATAACCTACCATTTCAGCCATGTCTATCTCATGAGATATAAAATCTTTACCCAATTCATTGGAGGGAGATATAGGTCCCACCCATCTCATAATGATACCATTCTTATGTGTGCCACAAAATCATAAACCATACATCATTTCATAACCCATGTAATAAAAATGGGATTCTTAAACATCATGACATCATAAAACAATTCATATAAGATAAAGGAATTCATAAAAATAATTCCATCACAACATAACCAAATCAATTTAATAATAGGTATAGAAACAGAACCCTATGTTATCTTATATGGAAAATAATTTTGATAAAACACATGAAATGAATTCTTGAGGAAAATATCCTTTTTTCTTCAAAATCAATTTCTTTTCACAAAACGTCATGAAATTTTAAAAGAAAGAGATTTTATTGAAAATAGTCATGAAATCTTTTGGATGAAGCTTCATGAATATAAGGCTTTATAAAACCGTAAAAATCCGTTCGTGCCGTACAAGTTAAAAAAACATTCTTCTCGTACTTTTGTCAGAAAAGTCAAAAAAATACCTCGTACGAAAAAAGACAAAAGATTCCTTTCATATCATTTACTAAAATCTCACTGAAGGGTAAGATTGGATTTAAAAAATTGTAGTTGGATGGAAATAATATTACATATTGAGTAAATATGGATGTGGATGATAAAATACACCCCAGTAAATACTAATGTATAAACAATCTCGGATAAAAATGAGATTGTGATATTTCCCTTACCTTAGGTCCGAATTTCTTTGTACATGTCCGAAACTCCTGTATAATGATTTAAATCATGTTATTGACTTATTCCAGAATCATATTCATTGTTATTATATCATATATGGTCCTCTTATGACTTTATATTACCCGTTCTTTTGTAAATTCATGTTAAAGTAGCGTTTTGGTTAAATTCGTCTCATTTGTCGTTCGTGTTTTTAACTTATAATTATTCATATGATAACATAGATCATGATTACTTAATTCCAGAATATAAAACATGATTTATATATATATATATATATTCAGAATGTACATATATAATAAATCAGTAAATGGAAAGAAATACACCGTTCATGGAGACGGTAGTCCGTACATACGCATGAACGTTGTTTTCGTTTCCTTATTGAATTGAATGGAATTAAGTAGATGACATACATATAAATTATTACAGTATAATTATTAGGTCATATATTTTATTATTACTTATTATATATACTTTATAATCATTCATGAATGGTTAATCATTGAGAATGAAACTCATCGCGTCGTGGAGACGGTATTCCATACGTACGCACGAGCGATGATATCGTTCCCATGGTCGTGGAATTGTGTTGAAGTGTATGTATACTATTTCAGTATCAATATCACTTTATAATAATCATATATATTTGCTCATTACACCTTTATACCCATCCAATTAAGGTGGTGGCGGAAAATAGATTACACCACGACGTGGAGACGGTATTCCGTACGTACGCACGCGCGGTGATTTCCTTTTTCCGTAGGATGGATAGAAGGTTAATTAGAGTTGTTTCATATTTATCATAACATATCAGTATATAAGAAATACTGATGTTATTACTTTATCATGAAACAACTAAAGAATAATAAGTTGAAGAAGAAAGAAATTGAAAAAGATCGGTAATGGATATTACCTCTTCTTTGAAGTGCTTCTTTGAGACCTCCTTTTAGGGAACTAAAATTGGTCTTTTAAGAATACCAGGACCTCTAAGATGATACTAGGGAAGTGGAGAAGAGATTTTGTCAGGGTTTGGCCGAGCTTGAATGCTCAAGTTGGTGTGAGGAGGAGAGGGAGGAGGTGCCCTTTTATAAGGGAGGAGAGGGGCACCTTAGGAATATCTCAAAATATTATTTTATATTAAAGTCAAAATCGGTTTATAATGGTTCCAAAGGGTCTTATTTCGAAGCTAAAGTGGGGATGAGTCGAAATCCAATCAACCAATAGGAGTTAGACAAGTTTAGGTTATTATTTTAACCTTATCAATAAGATTTAACTCTAAGTTAAATATTTTAACTTTTACCGTGTCTTTTTGTTTTCTTACACTATATGGTTAATAAACTTACTATAACATGCCAAAAAAACCCCAAATTGTTTATTAGTAATATATATATCCTTATCTAAGTAATTTGTCCGATCCTTAGATTTTTAGGAATAAAATAACCATTAATTATATAATATTTGATTTAAAAACTATTTTGTTTCAATTTTGACACTATTTGATATATGATTTTTTTGAAAGTCATAACAGAATTATATGTTCGAAAAAAGTTGATTAAATCAACACTAATATATCATAGTAACTTAGAAAATTAGTGGAATTCATAAAACTTCTAAGATTACATTTATTTTGGTATTTATAATATCAATTATGTCAATATTTCATTAATAAGATAATTACTGCGTCATCTTTGTGTCATAAATAAATTAAATTATTTGATTTCTAAAAATTACAAATAAAATACCATCATGTAGGAAATCATTTTATCTTTCTAATTCATATTTACAATCGAATTTATCTTATGTATAACCCTATATTAAAAATGTTTTAGTAAATAAACTTTGATTTTATCTCTTTTAACTCTTCTTTGAATTAAATAATAATAAATGTCCTAATCTAATCCAAGTGGGCCTAAATGATAATATTTTACACTTAAGGTTGTTTTTGGTCGAGATAAACTTGTCCAATAGGATTAGGACATGTGTTATGGTAATATTAATATCATTTTTACCCTTAATTACCCTATTAACTTTTAACCGTGGTAAATAAAAGTAAAAAGTTACTATTCACCAAAAAATATTTTCATCTCATTGAACCACATTTTATTTACTGACATCAACCGTGTCTCTCGGATTTATGAAATTCCATTCACAGAAGCGGTAAAATTAAGTTTTATGAAAAATTCAGTTCTTTAACTACCACTTAGTAGTTTCACTATTCATCAAAAATTGAAGGTTTTCAGAAAAATGCCAAAATTTCATCCTAAGATATATTTCATATTCCGAATGCAAAAATGAAGTCTATTTTAACAAATTAATAACATAGAAGTTGGATTAATTAATTTTATAATTAAATACCGCTGTTAAAACAAATAGCGTGTTTTTAAGAAACAATATCTATCAAAAGATTGACACTTGTTTATGTCTGATTTAAATGTCAAATTATATCCAATGACCAACATTGTATTAAATTGTAAAAATATATTCTAAATATACATTAAAACTACTCAAATTAATAATTTATCTCTATTAATTATTTTGATTAAAAAAGTTGTTTTTTAATTATAATTTAGAAATTTTCACTATTCATCAGAATATGAAAGTTATCCGAAATGTACCAAAATTTCACCTTAGGCTAAATTCGATACTCCAAATCCAAAAATGAAGTCCATTTTGAGAGCTAAATTTTCTAAAATTTTAAAAAGTGGTTATTACTATTCATAACGGCTAGTTTTAATAATATTTTAATAGCATATCGTTGTTTCGTGAAACTCAGTATTGCGTACTACACACGCTATCGAGGAAGGTTGTGATTGCGTGTAATGCAAGGAAAGTCAAGGATGCGTGTTGTGAAAGCTCCTTTTGGTGTAGCGTACAACACAAGACATTAATAAAATTAAAAAGAATAGTTTTCATAAAATCTCGGGCTGTTACAATAGAATTTCAGTTAAAGAAATCACATCTTCTAGTTTCATTCATGTTTCGTTTTCCCATGGTATTCCATTCACAAATCCATACTATGAAATTATTTATTTTGTATTATATAAAAATAAATTATTATAAGTTATTTATGAGTGGATTACCATTGTCCCCTCTCTTTTTAAATGTTATCTATAACCCAGTTAGGTATCCATTGTGCTTTTGATTTTTCATCACAAAATCGCTAGATTTTTCTCAAAAAATTATCTTATTTTATGTATGTCAATACACAAACCAATTTAATTTCTAGGGGTATTAAACATCACATAAAAATTATACATTTTATTCGATAATTTATATACATAAAACCCTCATTCCCATTCTATGGGTTATAAAGGAAAAATGATCTTGTCTTTAAGAACCTTTTAAAACAACACAATTTTTATATGAAACCCAATTATTTTTTTCAATTTGGGTTAGTTAAGAAATATTTGATAATGATATATCAATATAACATAAAAATAAATATATATCAATGGTTAACCAAAATTTCCATCCAAAGCATTGGGTAAATAATTTAATCTCTAGAGATGACATGTTTTATGATACCTTGTTGAAGAACCTTGATAATTTTTATGACACATTGGGTATGGACCTTTGTTATATTTTCAAGATTGTATAAATTAAATGTTGTATCCACATATTCATATTATGTTTCAAGTTATTATTATTATGATATTCCTATTTCTCTAAATGTTCTTATTCATATCGCTCAAGTTCACATGTAAACTATATCACTTGCTTTCCTTACTAGGCCTTCTCTCACACCTTTCCTTTGATTTATGTCTCTACGTTATGAGATGTAGTAATTGTACATAGGATGAACTTTCCAAGAAGTTTTTAAAGAGGGTTAAAATAATTCATTATTTTTTCATTCTTTATGATTCAATTTTCCAGACATTATACCTTAAAGAACATTTGTTAGTTAAATGTATGGAAACGTTATGTTATAAAAATGTGGGATGTCATAGTTTTTATTTAAGGATAGCTTAGTTATTTATAGAAATTATTGTATAAAAAAATTAGGAATAACCCTATGGAAATATTTAAATATAAAAAAATTCATGGTATTATGGTGAAATATTATGTAAGTGGTTTCAGAAAAAATAAATCCATGTCTGGATACAAACAATTGGTTGTTTCTTAGGAACAGATGTACCTAGAAGTGAAAACACTAACAAGGTGTTTCTTGAATTGATATAGGGTAACCTTGTACACAACAATGGGACTTACTAAACTCCTAGTTTGATACTCTTGGGGGATATGTTTTTTTAATCTCAACCTTGTTATGAATCATTATGAATAATTTATAGGGAAATGTAAATTTTTAAGAATGATGTTTTAAGACATAAAAATACATTATTGATAAATGATTTGAAAATGAAATGAGATTATAACTATGGTTTTATTATTTTAGAAAATGGAGTTAAATAGGTGTAACCGTGAAAATAGTGACTGTGATCGACCATGTGCCATTAACCCTCCAATGGATGTTCGAATGGAAACATTCATGGGAATGATGAACCAAATGACTCATGTTATGTGAAAAAACATGAATCAAGCTGAGTGACTGATTTCCCAATGTAGGGATCTATATTTAGTTGACTACGTTATTCTTCAACAACCACATGTCTTTATTGGATCCACTAACTCATTGATGGATGAACAATGGATTTTCTCTATTAAAAAGATGTTTTCATTGTTTCACTGTTCAGAACTAGAGAAGGTTACCCAGGCTGTTGACCACATAGAAAAAGAAGCTAATCTATGGTGGTAGATGATTAAAAACATGAGGCAAAGAGTGTAGGTTGATTCTATGGATTGGGAAGAGTTCAATGGGATATTCATCAATAATTATATCCCTCGTTCGATGAGAAAAAAATGGAGAAGGAATTTTTCGAGCTGAATCTATAAGAGAATGAATCTGTGGGATGTTATGAGATAAAAATCACATGGATTTCACGTTAGACACGTAGCATGGTCATGGATCAAAATGGGAAGGAAGATAGATTCATTTTTGGTTAAATACCTCATCTATAGAAAAATATACCCAATAGATATTGTTAAATCTATGACGATATAGTTCGGAGTGCAATGATAGACAAACTAGAGTTTGATGAGACGTAATGGTCTCATAAATCCAATGACAAGAAGTGATCAATGGAGTTGAGCTTATGGAGGAGCTTCTATCAGTGAATATGAGGCATGCAAGGGAAAATTTCCATGTGTAATAAATGTGGGATGTATCATTTGGGTAACTTCTTTCTTGGGAGCATGAAGTTATACAAGTATGGGTCAGATGGCCATATTGCATGGAATTATCTTAGTGAGGTGAGGCCTCAACATCCCAACACTAATTATAAGGGGAAGAAGGTGAAGATCCTAACTATTGTGAAATTATATAAGTGTGGTCAACTTGGTAAATTTTCAAATCACTACCCAAATCTGAGGGCATTGGAGGGGAATCACCATCAACCTTAGCATGGGCCAAGGGAGAAAGATCGTGCATTCTATGTCACGATAGCTGATGTTGAAGCTCATAATTATGTGGTTGAAGGTACACTTACTATTCTATCAATTCTAGCACACAATTTTTTTTATTATTTATCTAATAATTCCTTTACTTCCTTCATGTTTACTATAAATTTAGAATCAACCCCTAAATTGCAAAAAGTAGATTTATCATTCAAGAATCCTAGTGGGACATTCCAAGCATTTCAAATTTATAGAAACTCTAGTATTTACATTAGTGAGAATAACATTATCTCAAATATAGAACTCATTCCAAATATGGAAGTAAAAAATTATACTATGGATGGCTTTGATCTCAATGTATAATTGTAAGATCAAATTCCAAAGATAGGAAATATCAGTAGTTATGAATGGAAATCCCACGGTTAGCTTCCAAAGAGAGATATATCAATCATATAGTTGTCTAGACAAAGCTCTTATATATTTCTTTATGGGTCTTATTTTTGAATAAGAAGAATTAAATGAGTGTATACAGATAAAAGATATCCCCATAGTCCAAGAATACAATGATGTATTTCTTAAGGAGTTACCCAGACCTTTCCAAGAAAGAGAGGTAGAGTTCTCCATTGAACTCATACCTGTATCTCATCTAATTTCAAAGACACCATATAGGATGGTAAATTTTAATATATATGAATTAAAGAAACAACACCAAGATCATTTTGGTAATGGTTTTATCTGACGGAGTGTGCTTCATTTGGGATCACGTTCTCTTTGGTAAGAAGAATTATGGATCTATGCGACTGTGCATTGATTATAGAGAATTGAACAAGATCATAATAAAGAACAAATACCCTCTTACGAGAATTTACGACATATTTCACCAACTTTGTGGGGCTTAATTCTTCTCTATGATTGATCTTAAACCGGGTTATCACCGATTTAGGGTGAACAAAGAAGATATTCCAAAAACTCCCTTTTGATAATGATATGGGCACTATGAGTTTTTTGTTATTCCCTTCGCACTGACTAATGAACCTATTATTTTAATGGATGTGATGAATAGAGTCTTTAAGGGATACATTGATTACTTTTTGTTAGTTTTTTTGATATTATGATATATTCCAACAGTCTCAATGATCATTATGATGATCTATGGGTTATTTTGAAAACACTACAGAAGGATAGGATTTTTTGGAAAGTTCAACAAATGTGAATTTTGGTTACAAAAAGTTGCTTTCTTATGAAGCATTACAACCAATAAAAGAATTGAAATTGACATTTAGAATACAATGGTTGTAAAGGAGTGACCACGGCCAACAATAATAACTGATATTCTATGTTTCCTTGGATTATCATGATATTATAGGAGGTTTTTGAAAGAAAAATCATGAAATTCTAATCCATTAACCAAGATAACTCAAAAAATGGGTCAATTTCATCTAGAGAAAAAATCGTGAGGATGGTTTCCAATATCATAAGAAGAGAGGGGTTATTATAGCCATGTTAACGATTCCCTCAACTAGATACATATTTTTTATTTTTACTGATGAATCTCAGAAAGGGATTGGGTGCGTCCTCATTAAAAATGAAATTGTAATTGATTATCCATCTCGATAGTTGAGGATTCAAGGGAAGAACTACCCTAGGCATGATCTAGAGCTTGGTGCGACCATTTTTTCTCTGAATATATGGAGGAAATATCTTTATTGGGAGAAATTTGAAATATACACAGATCATCAATGTTTATAGTATATTTTCACACAAATGGAATTGAACATGAGACATAAGAGACGGTTAGAACTTCTTAAAGTATATGAGTGTTTAATTCATCATCATCCAAGAGAAGAAAATAAAGTCATTGATGAATTTAGTAGGAAATACCCAGTTGTTATTTCTATGATGAGTGTTCAAAGAGATCTTTTGATCAATGACCTAGTAATGCTAGACATGTGAGTTATACGAGATGGGATATCATCAACTCTATAACAAATTATTTCTCAACCATCATTATTAGAGATGATCATGAAGTCTCATAATGAAGATCATTTGTTATAGAATAAGTTTGAGGCTATAAATAATGAGAATTTTCCTATGTTAAATTTTGATCAAGAATGTGTACTAAAATTTTGTACCAGACTACCTATTTCATCTTTTCAAAAAGTAAAGAAGGATCTGAGGGGTAAAGTTCGTAGTTCTACTTTCTCTTTACATATAGGATGCAGTAAAATGCATAGGGACCTTCTTGATCATTATTGGTGTGATAATATGAAATGGGAGATTGCTGACTACACATCTAGGTTCCTAGTATGTTAGAAAGATAAGGAAGAGAGGAAACATCAAAAAGGGGTATTAAAACCACTACCCATACCAGCATGGAAGTGGTAGAATATCACTATGGACTTTGACACTGGTCTCCCCAGAATATCCAAAGGAAATAATGTGATATGGGATATTGAGGACCATTTCACAATGACTGATCATATTTATATATTCAGGAGGATTTATCTCTTGATAAACTTTCCATGATTTATGTAAATGATGTTGTAAGGTAGCATGGAGTTCCACATTATATCTTATCTGATTGGGATCCATGTTTAACATTAAAATTATGGGGAAGTATTCAACATGATCTGAGTACCAACTTGAATTTTAGAACAGCCTATATCCCCCAAAATGATGGAAAATATGAAAGTACGTTTCAATCACACATGGAAAAGAGGATAAAATTTTCAATGGAGTTTAAAGGTGGATGGGATCAACATATATTATTAGTTGAGTTCCCTTACAACATCAGCTTCCACATGAGCATTAAAATGGCACCGTATGATGCTCTATATAGGATGTGAAGTATATCTCTTACTTGATGGCATGAAACGTGTGAGAGATAGCTTCTTGGGATTGATCTTGTGAAAGAGATTATTTAGAATGTACATTCCCTCTAGAAACACCAGAAGGATGTTCATAGGAAGTCAAAGAGCAATGCAGAAAACTGTCAAAGGGATGTGGAGTTTGACCTTTGCAACAAATTATTTCTTAAAATTTCTCCTTGGAATAGATTCATGATGTTTTTTATGAAAGGGAAGCTCATCCCAAATAACATTGTAACATTTGAAATCCTTGATCATGTAAGAGTAGTGTCCTATCGGCTTGCAATTCCACCAAATCCATCACATGATCTTTGATTTATGCCATGTATCTCTATTTAGGAAGTACATACCTAACCCATAATATGTACAAATCCAAGGGGTGGTATTACTGGAACATGACCTCTATTATAAGGAGAATCTGGTGGAGATCTTTGATTGTAGGGACAAGTTTCTACACAACAATACTACCCACCTTGTTAAGGTGTTGTGGAAGAACTGTAAATGTGAAGATTCCATGTTGGAACTAGAGGAATCTATGGGGTAGAATTACCCCAACCTTTTATCTTGTGAGGTTACGAGTTAATATTTTTGGGATGAAATTTATTAAAGGGGGAATAATGTAACAACCCAAACTTTTGAATATTATTTGTTTCCTAAATTTGTGTGTTATTTTATTTTATACTCAACAAAACTACATCCTTTAATTAATAAAGTCAGTATAATTAAAATAAGAATATTGGGTTACGATTGTTATATGACTGTTGGTTAATATGACTGTTGGGAATTATACACTTAACATTATGATTATTGTTTATATATTCAAATGATAATGGTAAATTAATACATAAATAAGAGTCAATGGCCTCATCCAGTAGAATTGTATCAAATGAATCCCATCTATCTCATCATGGGAACGAGGTATCATCACAAGGCTTCCCTCTAGACCATTCCCATGCTGAACTCCAACATGATAATCTTGAGCAGAATCACATAAGGGGGAAGTTCAAGCTGACAGAAATCTCTACTCGAGTAATATTGTCCGAACTGACCAAATATTCTATAACCATAGCACACCAAAATATGAGGTCCTATGCAGGTGTTATAAGGGGATATGAAATGAGGCCTTAGTTACATTGTGTAACCCTTTTCTATAAATAAATTTGTATTTCTTATTATGGTAAAATTTCATAATTTCAAATATCATTTTAAATATAGGATGAATTTATAGAAGTTCCGTATTATTGGTGAATTTTCTGAAAAATTCTATTTTAAAATATTTTTGTATACATTAAATAATTAATAAAGTTAAATTATATTCAAAAATTGGTCTTCTACAAGTGTGATCATTATGAAATTTAGCTTCTAACAAGATCAACATAATTTTTAGTGAATAGTATATTATGAATAGAATTATTACACTTATTAATAGTAATGGGTAAAATGGAATAGTAGCATCACTTAATAAATATATATATATAGTTAGTCATATTGATTGGTAATGTGATATAACAGAATAAGTAAAAAAAACTATTTCAGAAATTATTAGGTATGTATGAGTAATTTTTCTTGTAAATAGTATTTTTACATAAAACATAAATATATCATACTAAGAAATTTATTTTCATGAAATGGAGTTCATTTTTCTATTCATATAATTTATATTAGGTTAGGGTTAATTTATTATATTTTTATAAAATGTTTTGTTTTTTTGGTGAATAGTGAAAATATAGTTTTGAGTTTCGGTGTGTTTAATGACATCATTAATGATGTAACAATGATGTAATAATTCTAGTAGACATTTGAATAGTAATATATGTCATTAGGTCTCCCTTGTGGCCAATTCCATGGTAATATACCATGGGAAAGCCCATGGTTTTTCAAATAACACTAATGAGGTGTCCCTTGGAATTAATAAAATATTCCCTCACTTTTGCTATAAATACCAACCAATTCCTTCATTCCATTCATTAAAAATTCATAATCAACAAATAAATGATCTTTTTACTGCCCAATTAGTCCTCCCAAGGATCCCTCAAGAACCCCAAGGTCCTAACCATTGATCCTTTGAAGTTACTCTATAAGGTAAGGAAACCTTTCACAATCTTCTTTTAGTCGTGACTTCTTTTATGTGATGCTTTCTAGATTCCATTTTATTATGTGGGGTTATGTTATTCTATAATGATATTACTGTCCATTTCAGGTCCAAATGATGAGATTCCCTTTCTTCTCTTATCAACCAATTTCCAAAAAATTTACGTGACGTCGTTATGCTGTAGAATTTCTAAAATAGAAACAGCTTCTTATATTTTCATTTATGTTCCCTTTTCCTATGGTATGGAATTAAAATATGTATAAAATGAAATTATTTATGTTTTATTCTATCCCTATACTATATTAGGAGATATTTATGAGTAATTGAACCTTGTAGCCTCTCTCTTGAAATGTTTTCTAAATCAATGTTATAAAGACGTTATGTTGTAGAATTTGCGTCACAAAATATCTCTATTTTTCCGAAGAAAGATTATTAAATTATTTATGTGAATACACAAGCCTATTTAACATCCATTTTTATTTATAAATAAAAAAATAATATATTTAGTTCTCTAATTGACATACGTAAAACCCTAATTCACAATCTATGGGTTATTAATGAAATATTGATCTTATTTTTAAGCACCTTTTAAAACGTCACAATTTTGATATGAAACCCATTCCATTTATTCTATTTGGGTTCTTTATGAAATTATTGATTATGATCGATGTGGATCACATTAAAATAAAGTCATATTAAAGGTTATCTCTGATATCACACCAATTCATTGGGTAATGAATTTAATATCTATAGATGACATGTTTTACGATACCATGGTGAATAACCTAGGTAATTTAATGACACCATGGGGATGGACATTGGTGATATGTTCATGAATTCCCAACTTAAATTTGGTTTCCACATTTTCATGTTATTCTTCATGTTATTATTATTATGATATTCCTCTTTAACTACATATTCTTATTGATATCCCTCATGTTCACATCTAAAATGTATCACTTTCTTTCTTTACATGGCCTTTTACTCACCCTTTCCTTTGATATATGTTTCTAGGTTATGAGATGCAGTAATTTAACATAGGATGAACATTTCAAGAATCATTTCAAGGGGGATAAATTATTTCTTTATTTTTTTCACGTTTTATGTTCTTAATTTCCATGGAAATAGATTTCAAATAACATCTGTTTGAAAAATGTAGTGAAAAGATATTTAATAAAAATGTGGTATTCCATAGTATGTGAAGATATAAAATTATAGAAAAACTATACATTTATAGTATTTACCTATTTCAAATTATATATTGGATAATTCCATGTTTGATTTATTCATAATTTTATCGATATCTCCATGATATGATTATGTTGTTTAGGTTTTTGTGGACAAGTTCACGATGGTTTCTCATTTCTTACTGATTAAGTGATCATTAGTGTTGATGAACTTGAAAGGTTTTAAATTCAAGATATTTTATGAATTGAAGTGGTCTTTCACTATTTCATTTTAGAGAGGGATGCCTAATTTATATCTCATGTCATTTAAAATATTCATATGGCATTGGGTACAAAGGTACTTCTGAGGGTAATGTCCCTCCATTAGACTGGTGGCCATTTAGAACATATGATATAGGTGTTAGAGGGAATGTTGTGATCATGCAACCAAGATTTTGGGGGTTCATTGGAGAAGCATATACCCATGGTTGAGTTAACCAAAAATAATAGTTATTAGGACACTATATAGATGGTTCCATAAGATGAACATTAAAGATGGCCATCTTGATTACCCATTTCCAAGATAGAGGAAGGCGAGTCATCCTTACTAGGACCATGTCTCATACTAGAGACACTGGAAAAGGTACAATTTGTTTAGAAATGTAATTCTACTTCATTGTATAGATATAGATTTTATATAGATCTCCACAGACAACCTCTAGAGATTGGGGTTCGGTTCTAGGATTTCTTGCTTGTTACAATGTGGTTGGGACACATGAGAAAAAAGAGAAATGGTAAGAATTTAATGAAATATATCCACCACTTCAAGATTGTAGAGAAATTTTTGTTAGTATCCTATTAGTTTCAGTTACATCATGATGAATCTAACATTGAACATTGTCTTCCATGAATCTTATCGCATCGTTATCATTCATACCCATCTCAAGGTTTTCATCCTAGTGTTGATGATTTACTAACACAAGTGTCCTTTGAGAAGCATCCCACTCATATAGACGATATGGGCACAAAGGTTCTACGAGATCTGTCATTTCCAATAGTAAGATTGTAATTGAGGAACATCCTTTTATAGGATGAGATGTGGGAGCGGGATACCGATGTACATGATTATTGGCCTGATTTTTTCTAATACTAATACTGACAGCGATATAGAGAGATATTTTGGGACTAATGGATATAAGGTTGAAATATTATATGAATATGGTTTTTAAAATGATGTACATATCCCTTATTTTTTAAAATTTTATTATTTAAAAATGGAGTTATATGAGTTCCCAACTTGATCATGGATGTATAGAGGTGAATGGGGCTTATTCGGAATAAGGAACCTAGTTTTGGGGTGCTTTTGACCTGGAACATGGTTAGTAAAAACCATGCAAGGATGGTTGCATGATTTGACTAAACCATGTAAGGATAGGTATAGAGGTGGAATTGGTAGCACAATTTTGTAAATCATGTGGGTAAATCTTGTGGGTGACCCTTTAGAATATAGAAGCTGAGAATGGTTGGAAAATGATTTGAAAAACAATGAATTTAAACCATGAAAGCCCTGTATTCTGGGATTTTTGAATAGTGTTTAATTTAAATAGTTAATTTCTGAAACCTGAACTCTATTTTCATTTCATCCGACCACAATAGAGCATTTGAGAAGCTATCAAATGGTTCAAACTTATTTTTTTTCTAGATCCATAATCTAATCTCTGATTTAAGTTCGGTTTTACCCATTAGATCCACATAATAATGATCTAGATTCCATTTTAGCCATTGTAACATCCCAAACTTGCTCACCACTAAACCCAAGGTCGGACCGGTCGCCACATGACCCTAAGCACGCCTCCCTGCATGCCAGACGGTGCCGACTAGCAGCTAGGGTCTAAGGATAGTCAGTGGGGAGACTATACCCTCATTTTAGTGTTCAAAAATAGATAAAGGATATAAATAGCAAAAACATTATAATAAATGAATAAGTAGTGGAAAGTATATTTTATAAATACTGTACAAAACAAATAGACAACACCAAAGTATACAATGGATTCATTCATGACATGATAATGATAAAAAAGTAGAAAATATTGAACAATGCAGAATGCTTTACATTTCAATGCAAAAATAAAAAAATAGTGACTCAAAGCCCCACGGGCAATCTCCTCGAGCATCCTGAGCCTCCGCTCGGTCCCGTACTCCTAACTCCCAAGTAAATGCAAACAACATAGTCCTGCAACCAAATAGAATCTACTCTAGTACCCAGTGCAATGGCGGCCTGAGTAGGGTGTGAGATATATATCTCAGTAGGCTGGGACCACCGATGTCTACCCCAAACCAGACATTTAATAAATAACATATAACATTTGAAAGCATGGAAAAATTAAGTAAACATTACAACATAACTATATACCCATGTACCCTCTTCAGCCCTCATCTGGTGTCTGAACTGTCATTATAAATTTTTCATACATACACAATATTCATTACATAATCATTCATCGGTTATTAATTATTCCAATCTTAATAATTTATGAAGGTCTTGAGATTCAAAAGTCGGGTCAGTCGCTTCATGACCTCAAGCGCACCTCCCCGTACACTAGAGGCTGCCGACTAGCAGTGAGGGTCTAAGGATAGTTAGTGGGGATACTATACCCTTATTTTAGTGTTCAAAAATAGACAAAGGAAATAAATAGAAGAAATGGTATAATAAATGAATAAGCAGCGGAAAGTATATTTTATAAATCTTGTACAAAACAAATGGCCAACGCCAAAGTATACAACGGATGCATGCATGACATGATAATGATAAAAAAGTATAAAATAATGAACAAAATAACATGATTTACATTTCAATGAATAAATAAATAAATAATGAATCAAATCCCCACGGGCGATCTCCTCGATCATCCCAAGCCTCCCCTCGGTCCTAAGCTCCTAATGCCCAAGTAAATGCAAACAGCATAGTCCTGCAACCAAATAGAATCTACTCGGGTACCCAATACAATAGCGGCCCATGTAGGGTGTGAGATATATATCTCAGTTGGTCGGGCCCACTGGTGTCTACCCCAAACCAGACATTTAATAAATAACTTATAACATGTGAAAGTATGCATAAATTAAGTAAACAGTACAATGTAACTATATACCCAAGTACCTGCTTCATCCCCCAGCTGGTGTCTGAACCTGCATTATACATTTTCCATACATACTCTATATTCATTACATAATCATTCATCGGTTATTAATTATTCCAATATTAATAAATTATGTAGGTCTTGAGATTCAGCCTACACCCAACATCTACCGTATAAATCACTCACCAAAGATGTCTCTAAAGACCATCTATGTAATCAAAGTAAAGACTACTTCTAAGCATTTTCTTTGTCTTGGTAACACGTCATAAGTTAATCAATTCAACCTTTCATATACTAAGTCTGTTCCCGCCCACTAAAAGTGGTTCACCCAATTCATAAATATGTATGAAACCTTCCTCATTAACAATTCACAAATCATCATGTCTCAATAGCCTTCGTTAACCATTAACTCATTTCATGCACGAACAATTGGACCCAGAGTCCAATGTTAATTAATGGGTGTAGAACATCATGTCTACCACCCTTGTGAGTATTTGGAGCATCTGTCCTTGTCTCACAACACATGGGTATTTGGAGCATCAGTCCCTGACCCATAAAATAATATTTTCTAGCAAGCTGGGTGTAGAACGCCATGTCTAGAACCCAGTGAGTACTTGGAGCCTCAGTCCTTGTATCACAACCCATTTATCAATCATACATATATATTTTTCATTGGTGTATATCACCATGTCTATTACCCCATGAGTATTTGGAGCTTCAATCCTTGTCTCACTACCCATTTATCAATTATACATATATATTTATCGTTGGTGTAGAACACCATGTCTAACACCCCAAAACCATCCATTAATTAATTCATAAATTAATTAATCCAATCCGTTAATTAATTCAACAACTAATTAACAACATAAATCACCAGTAAAAAGTAAACCCTTAATTAACCATTAAACATATCAATAGTTAATAATTAATTTACAATTAATTTTTCTTAGAAATCCAAATAAATAAATAACTCAACATTTAATTATCCAAATTCATTAACAAGTCTAAACCCGTCCACTCAAACAATGATTCGTGCATGACTTTATCAATTTACATGCACGTCAAAATCATCACAAAACATGATAAAAAATCCCATATATTTAGAAACTATCCCACACATAATCTCATAATATAGAACAAATCCATCCAAGAAAACTTAATGCACTAAAATATAAAAAGTATCAAAAAGTACCCTTGGCCAACAGTTGTAACTAACAATCAATTCACAATCTTAATTTAATGCATGAAAATTAATTAATTCAAAATTTAATTAATTAAATATTATCTCTTAAACCAATCATAAATTAATTAAACAATTAACACTTAACATGTAATAATTAATCCAACCATTACTTATTACCAATTTCTGATTTAGAGTTTTGAACATGTCCAATATTCAATATTCCCAATCATCATTAAAAGCAACACATTTTATTCCAACTCATGACTTGATAATTAATTCTACAATTAATTACCCAATTATAAATTTTTCCCATTCAAATCATTTAACTGTTTAATCTTATCACTTTAACCAAATTAGAAAAACATTTTTGAAAACCAAACATGTTCAAGCCCTCATTTATCTCACGTGGGCGGAATCATTTAATAACTTCAAAAGTGTCATGCATCGACACATCATAATCATGGAAACTTACATTCTCAATTTTTTTATAGAAGCTATAATTCATAAAATAATGTGTTATGGATTTCAGACCCTACCTCGGTGTGGCACCATTTTAAATCTGAAGCGCTTTAATGTACTTGGCACCAACCAGTCCACAATTGGTCCGTAATCGCACATGTGCACACCTTTATATATTTATATATATATATATATCTGTGTGTGTGTGCATGTTTTCTACATTGATCAACGAAAATTACATATATTAAACCGATAACCAGAATCAATGCTGTAATGAACAACGCACCTCTAACGTGGTACCATGAACTCATGAAAATTTAATAGGCCTTAATATAACCAGTCCAAAGCCAAACCGCGCATTTAGAAACAAACCCAAACCAATGGCGGCAAGACAATTCGAGACCATCTGCCTCGCCTTTGGTGGCGGATGTTAGATTATGGACCTATGGGTCCCGAGTCCACATTCGCATATCCTAAAAAAAACAGAGGAAAAAATTATTGGATTAAACCCAAACCTTTGGGTTTTAGGTGAGAAAACAAGGCAAGAGAGAGGAGTCAAAATATCGATGTGAATCACTAGTTATATGCAGATAGACTCACCTTAACGAGGCGGAAAAAATTCGTGAAGAGTTCAAGGGGAATCATCACGTTCAAAGTGGAGTCCAGGAGAGGCGTGGTGCACCTCTAGGTATTTCCTGAAGGGAGGTTGTGGCACGAAGGTTGCGCACTGCAGGAGATCGGCCCGAGTGTCGCACTGCTGTAGGGAGGATAGCTTGGGGGTTCGCATGCCTCTTGGTCGCACAGCAGGAAGGAGCTCACACCGAGGAGGGAGATCGAAGGAGGGATGAAGGGGTCGCGTCATGGGGTGCGCTGATGCGTGTGTGTTGCACCTTGTGTGTAGGGAGGAAGAAGAGGGGAATTTGATTCCCATTATTTTCTTTCTCAAACCCCTAAATTAATTTCCATTAATAATAGTTATTATTAATCTCTTAAAACCCAATAATAATAATATCGTTAATACGATAATAATAATAATAAAAGAGAATAATAATACTCATTTTAATATTATTATTTTACACATTAAACACTTATCTAAAATGTCAAAAAACTCCCCAATTAATCATTATTAAAGAAAATGTTTCATTGAGAAAATCAAACTCCCCTTTACTCCTCAATTAAATTAAAATCTATTTGACATCAAATTAATAAAAATAATAATTCTTTTCCCAAAATTAATAAAAAAAAATTTCTTCGAATTTAATTTATCAACAATATAATAATAATAATAATTAAATCATTATTAGTATTATTATTAAAACATTCATTTTTTTGAATTCCAACCAAAACTCCCCAATTCATTACTATTATTATTTATAATAATAATACCCATAATGATCAATAATTATGACACTCATAAAACCATAATAATAAAAATTTAATTATTATTACTCAAACCTTTCATATAACCCAAATACTCTATTAAATAACTACACACCTTCATTAATTTCAAAACTGATTATTTAATTAAGTGTTTCATCGAGATACCCAACAACATCATTAAATTCCCCTAAATATTTCACCCCATTAAATAAAAATAGAACATTGACAAACCCCATAATTAAATTTTATTAAACGAAATAATAAAACGCTCATTTTATTTATGTCCAACCTCCCCATTTAAATCCACATTAATTATCCCTTGTTTTTTAACCATCATTTATTATTCGTGTAATAAATGTCTCATAATTAATTATAAAACTACATATTGATCATTAAATTCATTTTACATTTATTTAACTAAGTAACCACAAAAATAATAATAACATCATTATTATTATTATTCAAACATTCATTTATTAAAAACCCCAAACCCCCAATTTATTACAATATCATTAATATGATAAAAACTCCATCCCATAACCCCCCATTTAATTAAAATTTTCTTTGAAAAGCTCAAAAGCCACATTTAATTATCAGAATGATAAAATCCTTTAACATGGAATTAAAATCTCAAAGTATCAAATAATTTATGACTCTGTAATAATAACAACGACATTATTATTATTATTATCACATTCCTCCATTTTTAAAAAATGTTAATTTAATAATTCTGAAACTCTTCATTTAAGTAAAACGGTTCTTTGATAAACCCAAAAGCCACGCCAATACCTTCAAATTCCATTAAATTAATTCTTTAACATTTAATAAATCTAACAACCACAATAATAGTAATAATAACTTCATTATTATTATTATTAAAACATTATTTTAATTAATCCAAAACTCTCATATAATCATTTTATATTAAAAAATAATAATAATTTATTAAATAAGATAAACTGCAAAGGTTGGAATACAACCATGCGTTACCCATTTAGATCCATTAAAGTGGGTTTTTCTTGATTTGATGCACCCGAGACTCATCGGGACACCCGCTAAAATTTATCGGATAATTACGCAATTCCAGAAACGACACCATTAGGTGTTTCAACACTCAGAATAAAATTCCAGAGCTGAGTTTAAAAAAATGAACTGTTGATAAATTGAAAAGAAATCAGGCTGTTGAGACATGATGATTTGTGAATTGTTTATAAGCAAGGTTTTAGACATATTTATGAATTGGGTAAACCAATTTTAGTGGGAGGGCTCAGACTTAGTATATGAAATGTTGAATTGAATAACTTATGATTCGTTATCCAACCCAAAGCACAAGCTTGGAATTATTCTTTACTTTGATTACCTAGATGGTCTTTAGAGACATTTGTGGTGAGTCATTTATACAAGAGATGTTGGGCATAGGCTGAATCTCAAGACCTTCATAATTTATTAAGATTGTAATAATCAATAACCGATGAATTTTTATGTAATGAATATTGAGTATGTATGAAAAATGTATAATGCACGTTCAGACACCAGCTGAGGGATGAAGTAGGTACTTGGGTATATAGTTACATTCTACTTTTTACTTAATTTATGAATCCATTCACATGTTATATGTTATTTATTAAATGTTTGGTTTGGGGTAGACACCGGTGGTCCCAACCTACTGAGAAATATATCTCACACCCTACTTGGGCTTCCATTGCACTCGGAACCCGAGTAGATTCTATTTGGTTACAGAACAATGTTGTTTTCATTTACATGGGTGTTAGGAGAACAGGACCGAGCAGAGGCTCAGGATGCTCGAGGAGATCACTTATGGGGCTTTGAGTCATTGTTTATTTATTTATGAATTGAAATTTAAATCATTCTATTTTGTTCATTGTTTTCTACTTTTGTATCAGTAGCATGTCATGCATTCATCCATTGTATACTTTGGCGTTGGCCATTTGTTTTGTACATGATTTATAAAATATACTTTCTGCTGCTAATTCATTTATTATACTGTTTCCGCTATTTAGTTCCTTTTTCTATTTTTAAACATTAAAATGAGGGTATAGTCTCCCCACTGACTATCCTTAGACCCTAGCTGCTAGTCGGAAGCCTCCGGAGTATGGGGAGGCGCGCTTGAGGTCATGTGGCGACCGTTACAACCTCCGGTTTAGTGGTGAGCCGGGTCTAGACGTTACAAAGTGGTATCAGATGGGAGTTTTTCTTTCTTTTCCATTGTATTTCTATTTTGTGGTTTGTAGATAGGAGACTAGGAAGGTGTCGGCGCTTGGGTTAATATTCATGCTTGGGACTGATCACCTAATGTATGGGAAATGACCGAGTGTCCAGGGATGGGAATTGATGTTTGTACTATTAGATGTTATAGTTGATATGATTTCACCTTGAGTGACTGGTGTATTTTTTATTGTTTATTGATTTTGAGAATTTTGAAAAATAATTTTCTTGGCCTAATATTGAAAGAAGTTTCATACATACATCATCTTAGTCACTTAGAGATTCACATGTCATGCATATAACATGCTATGTAGTTGTATAATTAGGATTCCTGCTTATTTGGATTGTGTTCCTTGGGTGTAATACCATGTTTTGATCTGCTTTAGCATGCCTCTCAAGATAGCTTGTTCCGGTAACAGATTTAACATGCTTGAGTGATTATATTCCATACTATTTTAGTTATTAGCATGTATTTTTTGTGGTGCCATGCTTCTATGTTATATCATTTGTTGTGTAACTACTTATGCTAACAAGTTAG
This sequence comes from Viscum album, assembly GCA_963277665.1. Lineage (NCBI taxonomy): Eukaryota > Viridiplantae > Streptophyta > Magnoliopsida > Santalales > Viscaceae > Viscum > Viscum album. Next base: position 117,149,801 of record OY728123.1, on the reverse strand, counting down.
AGATTTTTTGGAGATGTGGAAGGGGTGAAAAAGATATAATGTTAAATAAATGTTGATTGTGATAAATGGGAGCCAAATTCCAATGATAAGGTGTATGGGAACCTTATCGATTGGTAGATGGACACCCATGCGTTTGAACCTTATACAACCATAATATATTTGAAAATGGTTACAAATGTAAACCTTCTGAGTTTTGATTATAATTAACTGTTGTAGGGTTGCTTTTGGAAGAACCAATATTGAATAAATGAGAACATTGGAAGTCTCCTTTTCTGTAAAAGGAATTTAGATGCTAAATTTTTGGTTTATATTTTAATAACTTTGAATGATGATTAAAGAAGATGTTTTTGATAACATGCCTATTTTTTCCAGAGGATTTTGTTTTGAAAACCATGTGACTTGTTGTGAATATGTACTTTTGTGTATGATAAAACTCATTCATATGTTAAAAGGATGAAATAATTAATTAAAATTCCTAAAATAAAAAGGGGTTTTTGAACCTTGTGGTTTTTGTTTTTCATGACCAAGAGAGAGGGTCAATGTTTATGTTTTGTACGGGGCTAACCTGTGGTAGGTAGTACCCATATAATGCTCTAGGCTATTAAATTAAGTTCAACCCACTGCTCGGGATGACTGTTAAGGACTCGGTAGTTTTGTCATGCCGACAGGTTTATGTTACAGATTTTATGATCAATGTTTGACGTGGTGATCATTGTTTGAGGAATGTCACACACATGCATTATTGTATTCTAAAGACATGTGCTAGTGAACGGCTAATCTTTACTTGAGATGTCAAGGAAAATCCTAAGGTGGGTATTGTTGCATCATTTTTTGATAAATGTGTCAGTAGGTGATGTCATGATTTTAGAACGGAGTTGTCTGGTAATATTTTGACTGGACTTCTTAGATGACCTTGGTAGGTCGGTTGATTTAGTTGTGGTTCCTGATGGATTCTCGGGGATGATAAGTTTTTATGGTGGGTATATTGTAAATATCTCGAGTTTTTGAACCGGGTTAAAATATGAATTTTTTCAAAAAAAATTCGATTTATCAATGGTTAATTTTTTCAAATTGAGATCTGTAATTTTATTCTGAGTGTTAAAACACCTAATGGTGTCATTTCTGGAATTGTGTAATTATCTGATAAATTTTAGCGGGTGTCCCGATGAGTCTCGGGGGCACCGGATCCAAAAAATCCACTTTAATGGATCTACATGAGAAACACATGGTCAAGGTCCATCTTATGCAGTTTATCTTATTTAATAAATTATTATTATTATTTTTAATTAAATATTATTATATGAGAGTTTTGGATTAATTAAAATAATTTTTTAATAATAATAATAATAATAATGAAGTTATTATTACTGTTTTTGTGTTTGTTAAATTTATTGAATGTTAAAGAATTAATTAAATAGCAGTTGAAGGTATTGACGTGCCTTTTGGGACTATCAAAGAACCATTTTATTTAAATTAAGGGTTTCAGAATTATTAAAGCACTATTTTTTATTAAATGGAGGAATGTGATAATGATAATAATAATGTCATTGTTATTATTACAGAGTCATAAATTATTTGATACATTGAGATTTTAATTGCATGTTAAATGAGTGTATCATTTATGAGAATTAAATGTGGATTTTGATCTTCTCAAAGAAACTATTAATTGAATGAGAGGTTATGGGTTGGAGTTTTTATCTTATTAATGATATTGTAATAAATTGGGGGTTTGGGGTTTTAAATAAATGAATGTTTGAATAATAATAATAATAATGTTATTATTATTTTTGTGGCTACTTAGTTAAATAAATGTTAAAACAATTTAGTGATCAATATGGAGTTTTATAATTAATTACGAAACATTTATTTCATGAATAATAAATAAAGGTTAAAAAGAAATTGGTTAATTAATGTTGATTTAAATGGGGAGGTTGGACATAATTAAAATGGGTGTTTTATTATTACTTTTAATACAATTTAATTATGGGGTTTGTCAAAGTTCTATTTTTATTTAATGGGGTGTAATATTTAGGTGAATTTAATTAGGCTATTGTGTATCTCGATGAAATGTTTAATTAAATAAGTAGTTTTGATTTTAATGAAGGAGTGTGGTTAATTAATAGAGTTTTTGGGTTATATAAATGGTTTGAGTACTAATAATTATATTCTTATTATTATCATTTTATGAGTGTCATAATTATTGATCATTATGGGTATTATTATTATAAATAATAATAGTAATGAATTGGGGAGTTTTTTTTGGAATTTAAAAAAAAATGAATGATTTAATAATAATAATAATAATGATTTAATTATTATTATTAATATTTTGTTGATTAATTAAATTCAAGGGAAAATAGTTTTTATTAAATGTGGAAAAGAAATTATCTTTTTATTACATTGAAGTCAAATAGATTTTAATTTTATTGAGGATTAAAGCGGAGTTTGATTTTCACAATGAAACGTTTCCTTTAAGATGGATTAATTGGTGAGTTTTTTACTTTTTAGATAAGTGTTTAATGTGTATAATAATATTAATAAACTGAGTATTATTATTATCTTTTTTATTATTATTATCGTATCAATGGTAATATTATTATTGGGTTTTAAGAGTTTAATAATAAATATTATTAATGGAAATTAATTAAGGGGTTTGACAAATAAAATAAAGGGAATCGAATTCCCCTCTTCTTCCTCCCTACGCACAAGGTGAAACACGCACGCAGCAGTGCACCCCATGACACGGCCCCTTCCTCCCTCGTCTGAGAACCCTCCTTGGTGTGAACTCCTTTCTGTGGTGTGACCAAGAGGCACGTGAACCCCTGAGCAACCCTCCCTGCAGCAGCGCGACACCCGGGCGGAGCTCCTGCAGCGCGCTACCTCTGTGAAGCAACCCCCCTCTGGGCAATACCTGGAGGCGCACCACCCCTCTTTTTGACTCAACTTTTTTCATGATGATTCCCCTGGAACTCTTCACCAATCTTTTCTGCCTTGTCAAGGTGAGTTTTTCTTCATGTAACTGGTGATTCTCATCGATCGTTTGACTCCTCTCCCTCTCCTTGTTTTCTCAGATAAAACCCAAAGGTTCGGGTTTAATCCAATCATTGCGTTCATTTGTTTTTTTAGGATATGCGAATGTTGACTTGAGACCCATTGGTCCATAATCTGGCATATGCCACCAAGGGAAAGGCAGATGGTCCCGAATTGTCTTGCCTCTATTGGTTCGGGTTCATTTTTAAACCCGTAGTTTAGCTTTTCACAAGTTATATTAAGGCCTGTTAGAATTTTTTATGAGTTCTTTGTACCAAGTTAGAGGTGAGTTGTTCTTTAAAACTTTTATTCTGGTTACCGATTTAATATATGTAATTTGTGTTGATCAATGTAGACAACGAGCATATATATATATATATATATAAAGGTGTGCGCTAGTGCGATTACGGACCAGTTGTGGACTTGTTGCTGCCAAGTACACTCAAGCACTTTAGATATAAAATGGTTCCACCCCTGGGTATGGTCTCAAATCCTTGACACGTTATTTTTAGAAATATAGCTTCTTTAAATAAATTGAGATTGTAAGTTTCCTTGATTATGATATGTCAATGCATGACATTTTTGAAGTTATTAAATGATGCCGCCCAAGTAAGAAAAATGAGGGCTTGAACTTGTGTTGTTTTTATGCATGTTTTTCTAATTTGGGTAAAGTGATAAGATTAAACAATTAAATGATTTCAATGGGAAGAATGTATAATAGGGTAATTAATTTTAGAATTAATTATCAAGTCATTAGTTGGAATAAAATGTGTGGCTTTTAATGATGATTGGGAATATTGAATATTTGACATGTTCAAAAGTATAAATTGGAAATTGGTAATAATTAATGGATAGATTAATTATTACATGTTAATTGTTAAATGGTTAATTAATTTATGATTGGTTTAAGGGATAATATTTAATTAATTAATTTTTGAATTAATTAATTTCATTCATTAAATTAAGATTGTGAAATGATTGTTTGTTACAACTGTTGGCTAAGGGTACTTATTGATACTTGTTAGATTTCCGTGCATTATATTGTCTTGGATGGAGTTGTTCTATATTATGAGTTGATGCATGAGATGTTTGCTAAATATATGGGCATGTTCAGCATGTTTTGTGATGATTATGATGTGCATGTAAATTGTTATAGTTCTGGACGAATCACTGTTTGAGTGGATGCGTTCAGACATGTTAACGAATTTGGATAATTAAATGTTGAGTTAATTATTTATTTGGATTTCTAAGAACAATTAACTGTTAATTAGTTATTTACTATTTAGATGTTGAATGGTTAATTAATGGTTGACTTGTGATGGGTGATTTATGTTGTTAATTATTTATTGAATTCATTAAAGGATTGGATTAATTAATATATGAATTAATTAATGGATGGTTTTGGGGTGATAGACATGGTGTTCTTCACCAACGATAAATATTTATGTATGATTAATAAATGGGTTTTAAGATAGGGACTGAAGCTCCAAATACTCACGAGATGATAGATATGGTGATCTAAACCAATGATAAATATATATGTATGATTTATAAATGGGTTTTGAGACAAGGATTGAGGCTCAAAATACTCATGGGCTTCCTGACATGGCATTCTACACCCAGCTTGCAAGAAAATATTATTTTAGGGGTCAGGTACTAATGTTCCAAATACCCATGGGTTGTGAGACAAGGACTGATGCTCCAAATACTCACAAGGGTTCTAGGCATGATGTTTTAAACCCATTAATTAACACTGGTCTGTGGGTCCAATTGTTCGTGCATGAAATGAGTTAATGAATAATGAAGGCTATTGAGACATGACAATTTGTGAATTGTTTATGAGAAAGGTTCCAGAAATATTTATGAATTGGGTGAACCACTTTTAATGGGCGGAATCAGACATAGTATATGAAAGGTTGAATTGAATAACTTATGACGTGTTATCCAAGACAAATCACCAGCTTGGAATTAGCCTTTACTTTGATTACATAGATGGTCTTTAGAGACATATGTGGTGAATGATTTATACGGGAGATGTTGGGAGTTGGCTGAATCTCCAGACCTTCATAATTTATTAATATTGGAATAATTAATAACCGATGAATAATTATGTTATGAATATTGAGTATGTATGAAAAAAGTATAATGCAGGTTCAAACACTAGTTGAGGGCTAAAGAAGGTACTTGGGTATATAGTTACATTGTACTGTTTACTTAATTTATGTATGCTTTCCCAAGATATAAGTTATTTATTAAATGTATGGTTTGGGGTAGAAAATGGTGGTCCCGAACTACTGAGATATATATCACACACTCTACTCGGGCCACCATTGCACTGGGTACCCATGTAGATTCTATTTGGTTGCAGGACTATGCTGTTTGAATTTACTTGGGAGTTAGGAGAACAGGACCGAGTGGAGGCTCGGGATGCTCAAGGAGATCACCTATGGGGATTTGACTCAATATTTATTTATTTATGCATTGAAATGTAAATCATGTTGTTTCATTCATTTTTTACTAATTTTGTAGCATTATCCTGACTTGCATTCATTCGTTGTATACTTTGGCGTTGGCCATTTGTTTTGTACACGATTTATAAAATATACTTTCCGTTCCTTATTCATTTATTATATCGTTTCGGCTATTTATTGCCATTTTCTATTTTTGAACACTAAAATGAGGGTATAGTCTCCCCACTGACTATCCTTATACCCTCGCTGCTATTTTTCAGCCTCTGGCGTACGGGGAGGCATGCTTGAGGTCATGTTTCGGCCTGGTCCAGCCTCTGGTTTAATGGTAACCCGGGTCAGGACGTTACAACCATTCTCTATTAGTCCAGAAATTTATTACACAATTTGTATTTAGGAACATATGACTAAATTTCATGTTCTTTATCCATTATTTATATTCCTTTTAAACTGAGTGGAATCAAGACTTGATTATTGATGAGCACTCAATAATCGAGCTATGCTAGGTGGTATATACATTTCTTTCATGTTTGGGTAATTAATAGATCTATTATTCATTATGTTTCCAACAATACATTCTAGAGTCACCCCTAATTTTAATTTATTAATTAAAATAGATGTAATCACAGTTGGTAGATATTTCTTTTGGGTTTTCATGATGTTTTAGTTGACTTTTCACAAACCACAGACACCCAGGGGGTGTATCTATTGGAATTACCTTGTTTATTCAATATCAAACCACACATTTGGTGAGTTGAAGCCCACCTTCAAAGACTGTTCTCTAAAATAAATTAATCTAAATGATGTTATGGATTAAGATCTAGTATGCCTATATTTCATGTTGATTAATTAACTAAATTTGTAAAATATATCATAAATATATTTTTTAGGAGATTTTTAACCACTTTGCAATATGAAATGTTTATATTACTTGTTTTTTAATTAAATGGATTGTGTTTAATTTTTAAAATGGGTTGGTATGATCATTGAGTGGTTTTAAATTGTTTAAATGATTATTTGGTGATGGTGATGATTTATTTTTTATACCCATGTGAATTTAGTAGTTGTGAATTGTGATTAATGGATTGTTATACACATGTTTCTTGTTTAATAGTGAATGGTGATAAATATGTGTTGGTATAAACAAGTTTTACTATGGAATGAGAATGGATTGTAAGAGTCAGTATACTCATATGTAATGAATGAAAATGGAATGAACAGTTGGATATTGTATGAATGATATGGAATAAAAACCATGGATCATGAATGTAGTACTAGACCCCTTGGGATGGTTATGCCACTAGGGTCTTGATTACATAGGATTACCTGGGCCCTCTTACCTCGTGCACCATCTTCCTTGGACTTTCATATGAAATTGTAGGTATAAAATGCTTATAGGACTCAAACTGATGTTTATACCGAGTATCAATCAACATTCTCATGTGACTCTATGAGGATGAGTTAATTCAAGACCCCTTGGATTTTACGCTTTTGTTTCATAATGAAGTAGTTAATAATAAAGGTCAATGGGAATGTGATTCACATAGATTACCTGACAAGGTCCTAGTGATTAAATAATTATGGATGTATGGAAAGGGTGCATGGATTTCTTATGTTGTTATATTTACCAAGATACATTAGCTGACACTTTTTTTGATGGGATCATTGAGAGTCTAGTTAGCATCACTGGCATGTTACTAGAAGTTGTATGAGAACTTTCTTTTTCTGTATTTATTACCTATTTAATTTTTATCTTCTTAGACAGTTAAATATAATATCATGGAATTTTATAGATATTTGGTGGATTCCGATAATTATTCTTATCTCCCACCATGATTGGGACACCTTGCGAACCGAAATAGATTTTATGGTTGCATGTGTGGATATTAGAAGCTACACTAAATCATGTTGTTGAGTTTTCCTTTAGATTAAGGGTGTAAGAACCAATATGAGGCTTGCGATTCTATAAGGATACTTTCAGCATTTTTGGACATTTTGGATACCTTTATTGTATTGTACTTCCATGTATCAATTTTGGATTATTTTATAGACACGTCAAAGGCATCACTATCATCATATGTATATCAGATAGATTTTACTTTTGTTTATATATTCATGTTTTTGTTATTGTTCAATTATATTTAGTTATTTATGCTTACGTAATTCCTATGTTGATAATTGTTTGACTTGTATACTCTTGTTTTGAGGTAATAGTATCCCCACTATCACACCTAGGCCCTTGATTTTAGTAAGAATACTCTGGAATTTGTGGTGATTCACATAAACCCATGTGACCTATGAGTCATGGGGAACTATTGACCAAATTCATGGTGTGGGAAGTTACATTTAAAAATGCTATTCAACACAACCACAATAAATAATTACTTCACCAATTTACTTTCACATAGGTCCATCTAAGGTCACGAATTTATCACTTGGAATAGAGAATTGAATCTAATAATTCCCATGTTCCCAAAATTTAATAAAAGGAACAAAAAATATATCTATAGGAATATTATTATATCCACCCATCAAACAAATAGTGTTTCCTTATCAATATGTTAAACTATGTCACACAATATATTAGATAAAAAAATTCCCTATTCAAACAAAACAATTTCCCCTTTATCTATTTGAAAATTTCTTACATGATGGAAATTGATACATTTTTTATCCATGGTCTCCACCAATGCTGTTATTAGAAAACTGCATCGCTTTCTTCTTTGGTTATTTTATGAGTTTATACTGGTATATCTTATTAATAATATCTTAGGAAAACAGATTAGGCATTAAAAATAAAATATTTCACTCCTACCAAAATCCCATTTGGTTTCTCAAAGCCACAACTATTTTATTCATGTTCGATGGTAACATGATTCCTATGGGTTCTATTAATTAAATAAAGCCAAAAAAATAGCATGAGAAAACATTATCATAGTTGGAAAAATTATATTCCATTTTATGGATTCCAAATCATGAAAAATTATATTTTATCTAAGTCACCTCACCTTTAACCTAGGACATTCATTGTTTTTATCTATTAAAATACATCATAATGGTTTGTATTGAAAATGAATATTATTATAATCATATCAGTCTAGAGTGTCAAACAAGGACCAAAGAATATCATGTTTTCGTGTACCAGGTTATACTTGCATAAGTACTAACAGACCTTTTTATATTTGTTACACATAAATAATTATGTTCCAGAACAACATTCACTTATAGTATCCGGATATGGATTTATTTGAAGGGAAAACCAAATAATATTTATTTAACCAAATCATTAATATTTTATTATACATTTATCATAAAAATCTACCTGAGGTTTATGTTCTTTAATATATGTTTTCATAATTATAGTTCCATGTAATTCTACTAAACATTCTATGTTACCAACTATAGAGACTCATCCGTAGTAAGCCCAAATCCAGTGTCTAATACCATTACATTGGCATGATTACAGGAAATAAAATCCAAAAGGGCCCAGAATATTATTATCTTCCATAAACTAGATACATAAAATATTGTTATATATAAAATGAATACAATAATTATAAAATAATTTTTATCATTCGAGGATGATATCAGTGCATTTAGAATAACCGTTTATATATTTCATAGTACACATTATGGGTTAATGTTAAAAGGAAACAAAATAAGGTGAGCTCAAATTCTCAGTATGGGTTATGTAATCAAGAATAAATAATGAATATATTATAATAATTAAAATTTTATGTTAAATAATTGAATACACATTCCATGTAATTAATAAGAGTGAGTGCCTAAACATATGAAAAGGTAAAAAAATGAGCACACATTACATTAATCAATCAACTTTGATTTAAATTTATCCATATATTTATTCATGGATAAAATATCATTTAAAATAATTACTAGATCTATATGATGAAATTATATATTTATTGGATTTTATGTCTCCTAGGTACACAATATCATTACAATTAAGTACTATCCCAAGATAGTTTAAAATAAAAAACGTGAAATTCACACTAAGGCTAACCAACTGACTCATCCCATGAGGATACTGATCCATCTATGGGCTAATATACAGTCAGGCCCCAACCATGTAATATATGTCCAAAACATTACACATATTTTGAGTAACTGATTTTATTTTTGAAAAATAGGAATTATCATATTTTTTATTGAGTAAAATATATAGTTTTATAAACATTTACCCATTTAATAAAATAATATTCACTTGAAAATAGTATATAAAGATGGTATACATTATCGTTAATAATTATATCCATGAAAATTGATAAGGATATTTAGGTGAAATTTATTGTCTAATAATCATGGGGAATTTGATATTTTAATGGGATGAAAGGAGAATAAATATACATACTTACAATACTATCATTAGAAAATAAATAATAAAGAAAATATAGGAAGAATAAGGATTGTATAAATAATAGATAATGAAATAAAAAATGATTCATATATTTCCATTGTGGTTTCCATGTTATATTAAAAGATTATAAATTAAATTGAATATTTGTATAATATATATATAGTACAATAAATGTATCATATATATCATAAATTTTTATTAATAAATAGTTTTATACATATTATAAATAGTTTTAACAAATCACATTGCTTTGACGAGGTGGTTGTCTATACGTTCACAAATGGTGTTATCACATTCCCTCAAAATAGAAATCATGAATTTATGTTCTATACAAGACATAAATAAAAATAATTACATTAATATGTAATATATAAAATATATAATCTATAAATAAATCATTAATACTAAATTTTAACCGGGAAATAAAAGAACTCACGACATCAGCTCGTGAGGGGGTTGTTCGTGTACACAAAACGATGATTGTGTGTCAAATTTAATGGAATTGTTTATAACTATAAGTCATAAAATCAAATTAAAACATAAATATTTGTTTAATATAATTATTATATTATATTATAATGGTATAATAACAATTTAACTTGTAGAGAAGTAACTGATAAAAATGTTATTATTGAAGAATATTGGGTCTTATTATGGTAACTACTTTTGGTTTACACCAAATGTATTCCTTGGATTGTATTATCATAAATTTTATTCTTTTAGGATTTTTCTAGGGATTTGTTTCCATTATTTTTAATGGTTTTTTATTATCCAAATGGCTTGATATGTGTGAATAACATGGAGGTTTGGTTGTTTTTTATAGGGGTGGAGGAGTATGTTTTTTTGTAAATATAAAAACATAAATACTATTAGGAGTTATATATTACATAAAATCCAAAAAATAAAGAATAAAATTCATCAAAATGCGTTTTCTAGACTAAATAAATTCGTAAAATTGTTTTGGACTTGTTTATAGGTCATTTTGGCTATTATGATTATTGTGTATTCCCTTATTAAACTATTTTTTCTCTTAATCGATGTAATTCATTTTAATCTAATTAGAAAACAAATTGTTAAAAATATTTTTTATTTTATAATAAACTATAAATTATTATAAATCCATGTATATTATCCATTTTTTCAAATTATAGTAATTTAACTGGAAGTAATTCATTTATAATTGATCCACCAGATGACACAATGAAACATGTATTTAAAGTGAAAATTTTCAAATTTATAAAACATTGAAATATCAAATATCATTTCTAAATTGAATAGATTACCAAAATTAGATTACATGATGAACTATTTAACTATTTGAACATTCCCAACAATTTAACATATAATTTATAATTATAAATTATATAGATGAAAAATAGTTTTTAATTAAAATTCATGATTTTCACTATTCATCCAAAAATGAAACATCTCATCAAAAAACGAATATCACCAATTGATGTTTTTTACATTATGAATTAAAATATTATTTCTATTTTGACCAAAAAATATAAATTTTTAAAATCATTTTTTTAAATTGGGTGCACCATAAAAATTTGGAAAAACTATCTTTAGAAAATAGATCTTTTATACATAAAACATTATTTTTTTATCCTGTGTGTATAAAATATATTTGATTAAATACTCCGTGATTGAATAATTATATTATATATTTAATTAATTTCATTCCATAATAATAATTTATTAAATTTATTATGATAAAACACCTTTGGAAGTATAAAATTGTCTTTTTTATTGAAATTTTTTTACTATATTAATTTTTTTACATAAAAAAATAATAAATTTTACAATGAAGAAATTATTTTTATATTTGTATAAAATATATATTTTCATTAATTATTGAATAATTTGAATAAATTCAATATTAACAGCTAGGATGTATTATATTATTATAAATAATAACATTTTAATAATCTATGTTGTATGATGAAAGTCGGCCTTCTGTGTAATTCAGTCTGTTGAAAAATGGTTCTCATTCATGTAAGTCAAGATATCTCAATGTTTCATGCATTAAAATCTATAGAATTGTTCAAATTTATTTATAATTTTAAATATTTATTATAGTCTAGAGAAGATATATTCTATGTTATACATTCTTTTGAGTGTCTTACAAGCTATCAAATACAATGTTGTTACATTATAAATTTTTGTTGTTATACCATATTCTTTACACAACATGTATTATAAGGGGTACTCACCTAAAATTAAATCATAGTATGAGATGATTATTTTAGTTTTATAGGAATTATCAATTTTATTTTGATATATTACATGTTGTTTACTCCCATAGTAATTTTAGAAGGCGTGGGTGTTATAACTATTTATATGTAGAACACTAAATGATAAAATGTGGTGGTAGTGAAATGTTATCCTCAAATTGTAAAGGGTTATAGAATAAAGGTTCATATCGTTATAATGTATTGTCCTTTTCATTTAATTTTTAATTATTATATTTGGGTATATTGAAATTCACATTAGAGAACATTAATATATAAGCATGCATTAATAGAAATGATATTCAGTTAGATGGCCAATAATTGTCCAGTGGGGTTTTTCCCTATAATGGATTGTTCTTACATTTCATCATCATAAGTAGGTAATGTATTTATTTTTTTATATATATTTCCTTATGATAATGAAATGTGGAAATTTTATGGAACTATTATTTCTAAGACATAATGTGTTGTTAACAATGCTATCAATCCAATGATTTATTTTTGTCAAAATAATTTGAAGTTTTATCTTGACTTATCTTGAAAGTGGTTGAGGATATGATTTTTGAATTATTATTTATTGAATGAATGAAAAATATAATGGAAATTTTAATTGTTGTGGTTACTCTAGGTGTATTGTGGCCATGATGTTTCATATTAATATGACGATGATAGAATAATTCATTGGTAATTGACGTTTCATGGAGGTAGGGATTTAGAGAATCAATTATGGTTTCATAAAGATGAATGGGTACTTATTAATGTTATATAAGAAATTGATTTAGATGTGACATAATTTTAGGATGTTTATTTTATTTGATTCATTTTTATGGTGTTGAATGGATACCAATAGAAGGATAAATGAAATAGGAAAAAATATTGAGAACCTAATGGTGTGGTGTAATGGTACAATTTGTTTTACAGAACTAGGATTTGGTTGGATCATATATTGAACCAGATGTTATAATAAAATTCAAACTGTTGGATGATATATATTGGTGTAAATTTAGTAAAATTAAAATAATAAAAATATATATTCAAATGTATTGACTTTTCACCTTTAGGTATATTTAATATGGTAAAAATAAATGATTTAAATGGTAACATCTTATGATTTTCATTGGAGGTAAACTTTTTTTCAATAAAATTAAATGGTTGTAGAAATCAGGAGATCCCACTAAACAGATCTTGTTATAGACTGTTGATAACTTGTGATTGGTTCTCTAATTATTATAATCATCTCTATTTTTTCCTAAATCATTATAAATAATAATTTCCCTATTGATATTAGTGAAATTTATAACAATGTAATCCATTGTTATCTTTTTTTGGATTCAATTTACATATATATTTTTTATGTTATACGTTTTAGTTTAACATATATTGTGTAGTATGATGGTGATGTTGGATTGGATTTATGTCAATTTCATATAAATTGATGAATAAGTTAATACAATATCATTTTCATGTATTCATATGTTCTAGTGATGATTATTCTAGTTCATTTTTTAGATGTAATACTGATGTAGTCCCACTATCTGTATCTATATAATTTTATTTTGAAAATTACATAAATTTAGTATTTTACATTAACCCATGAATAACTTTTCCATATTATATATTAAATAATGCAGCTAAAATTATAACACACATGCATAGAAATAATTTTAAATGAAAATTTGAATCCTAACTTACTTAATAAATTTACCATTAAAAAAATAAAATTCCACTTGTACATTTTTTATCATATGATCATATTGTTGTATATGAATATAGAATAATTTCTAAAAAATTTAACGGACCCACATACATATTCAATAATCAATATATTTAATTCTAAATATTTATTGTATTTTTAATTAATAGTATTTTCAAACAATATAGTTCATCATCTATTAATGTCAAATTCTTCCCAAAAGAGTATACCACACCATGATGAAGTGTATAAAAATTAACCTCATATGAAACACCCTCCACTAAAAACCACTACATAAGTGTAATAGGAAACCAGTATATTAAAACAGATTCCCATTTTATATTTATACATCTTTATAAATGGATTGAATATTTAGTGTTAAATTAGATTAATTGATTTTATCTCAAGTAATATATTGTATATTTCCCCTACAATACCTCTCTAAACAAGAAAACTATGCATTATATAGTCATTTAATGATAATTTCTTAAAAGACTCTAATAAATCCAAAATATCGATGATAACAATACAATATCTTAATGGGATAAGACCAAAGATATGATCGATATTCATTTGAAAAAAAACAACTTAATAAAATTATATACAATTATTCATAATAACTTACAAAAATATCATCCTGAAAAATCATACATCATTGCCTAATTATTTTCAATAAAACAAAATATCAGTAAAAAAACTATAAAAATAATAAAACTATTTATAAATATCATTAAGAATCCCACAAAAATGGATTGATCAATAAATCAAATCAAATCCCCGTACACCAATATTGGTCATAGGAAAGGTATAGAAATATTCAAAATATCCACATCATAAATTTGCATCATATTATTTTACTATTGAAGTGATCTGTATAAAATCTCCACAATTATAAAATTTATAATAAATTTAATCCATACTAACGAAAGAATTATGGTTCTTCACAATTACCATACAATAAAAAAATGCAATAGAACTCCCCAACATGGAATTTAAATTATTTTTAAATAGATATGGTCCGAAACATTGTCAAAGACATGGAATTATGTTTGTATTCATTAATAAATTAATTAATCAAATATTAATTCTAATTAAAATCATTCAAATAATTATTTATTGAATAAAAAAATTACAGTATCAGTTCTAGGACATAATTGAACACATAACTAAAATTGTCACAGTTATGGGAAAATAATATATCTTTATGAAAATAATCAATAAACACTAGAACCATATAACTAATTATTTAAAATTCACGTTAAATATAGATGAAGTTATAAAAATCATAAATATTTTAAAATATTAATGTAATAGAAAATTAAATAGATGTATTATATTTTTCTCTATAAATTAATGAATGGCCAAAAAAATTATTCGTAAAATTACCCAACTTCAACAAGAATTGAGAGAGAGATTCCCTATAATGCAGTAATAATAATCATAAATTATATAGGAAAAGTAAATTTGGAAAAAATTTGTTAAAGAACTTATATATATACAAATCTCAATACATTATTGAACCAAAATTTCTTGGAAAAAACATATAATGGATGATAATTCCATCAAAAAAACAATCACTCAATAAGAATTTTATATTCCATGATAATAATAATAAAATAATGAATACAATTATAAGTATTGAATTGAAATAAATCATACAAATCACTATTAATGGATAATCATAAAGGTGAAACAAAAATCCTAGAACCTTACCAATATTATATAGTAAATTACAATAGACATTATTTTAACTATTTCCACTAATATCTTTTGGGACACAACTCATCACCCTATAAAACAAAAACTTACACAATTTTTTATCTGTAGAAATTTTTTTAGGATCGCATTTTACAAAATATTACTATAGTGGGGATCATTAATCATGAAAGGGACAATACGAAACAACAATATCCACCAACTATGGAAAATATGATTAAAATGATTAAATCAATATAGATAAATCATAATAAATCAATAATAAATAAAATAATATTTTCCCAATCATTTAAATGAGTTCTGTATACAAACTATATATGGTAGATATGAGGCTTTAAATAACCAATATTTATCTCTATAATACCATGTATTTACAATAGAATATGAACCATTCCCCTTTAATCCAAATTTTTATAATCATTAGTCTAGTAGAAATGTGTAAGAAAAACCCCAATGAGATTTTAGAATAATCAATCAATTCATCAAAGGATCTAATTAATGATGTACCCATATACATAACAATAAAAAGATGGATTTCCACAAAAAATAGCCATATCTCTCACAGATCATTACAACTATAGTTTTCTTCTTTAAAACATATCTTCTATTGATGGATCCACAAAATATCTATATGATTAATAAATATCATTGATATTAATAAGATCATCTTGAATAATAACTCCAAATAATTTTATTATAATAAGAATGTTTTTAAAAATATTCTAGAGAAAACCTCAATCATATACATACTGGTTCTATAAATAATCTCACCAGTATGGGCATAATATTATCAAGAGATATAAATATATATTAAAATATTATATCCTTGAGCTCTGTAGGTTTCTAAATATCTATTTCTACAAAAAACAATTATATCCCAGAAATGATTCATATTGTAAAAAGTCAAATAATTAACAAAAATATGTAGATATATAGATATCATATTATGAACCATATTACTCTCTTGATTTATGTTATGAATAAATATATTAGACAACCCTACGAGGTTTACTCTATCATATAACAAATGATATAACCATGAATAGAATAAAATTCAATACCTGAAGTTGTTTCCCTATATAATGTAATTACCTAGTCTTCCCCATCTTAACATACATTTAATAGTGATTCATAATCATCATGATATATATATATATATATATGTCTTGGTTCATTAACTTATTTACACTATTACTCAAAAAAAATATTGTCCCATAGTAACAATTAGTAGATGGTCATGGTCCCAATTTATGATCAAAAGATCCATATATGTGAAATGATAAGATCATATATTATTCAAATAATACCATTAAAAAATATTATCAGAGGGTGTATAAATAATTACATTCAGTCTATGAATTTAGTATTAATAGAAACCCAATGTGTCTATATTTTCGAAGGACTGGAAAGAGAACAAAATGGGTCTCTTTGATATTTTTTCTATTTTAATTATCATATGAAATATTCAAAAATGACTATTGAATGATATATTATAAGATGTTGTAATAAGGTATGATTTAATTAAAAATTAAAAATGTTAGATTATTACATAAATTAATTAACACTTCTTCTTCTTAAATAGTATGAGACACGATTAACAACCATTTCCCATTTCACCCTTTTCTAAAATGTCTATGTGAGATTTCCATTATCTAAAATATCTAATTATTAACAAAATTTTATTTTTATTATATTTTATAAAAAATTAAGTAACCTTTCTACACAATATAATCTTCTTATTCCAATGAAATTCATGATTGTCTACTAATTCATTCTCACAAGATTACAATTGTCTAATATTTCAAAACTTATCTATTGAAAATTAAATTTTATATAGACAAAAAATACAGTTATGGAGATTGTGAATCATATAAAATAGATATTAGTAATAAACATATATAAATAAAACATAATTAGATAATATATTAAGAATTATGATCGAGTAAAAATCAAAATTCTAATATATAGAGGTATTTATTATTTGATGTGTGATGTATAAAAAATTGTTATAGGAAGACCACCCTTCTCAAAATTACCAAAAAAATTACCCATTCCATTTAAAGGCCACTAGAGATGAATTAATTTTTGTATGTCCTAAAATTATAAATTATTATTTAAATTACAAACTAAACTATCATCCAATGTAAATGTACTATTTAGAAATCTTACATAATTAGAATGACCATTATATCCATATATTTCAAAATTTACCTATCATTAAATAAGTAAATCTAATTTCTCCTTATATGTTTAAAATATAATTATATATTTTATTTTCATTTTATCTTTATAATGTATCTTTCTCCCTCATAATATAAAAACTCAATGACTAGAATCTTGTATAAAATATTATCTTTCATTCCATGATATTCCCCTAAATAATTTTCATAGTATTATATGCATGACCACCAATATAAGGTTTCATGAAACCTCATTTGGTACCACAATTCAATTTAAGAAATCAAATTTGAGTCTCTTAATTTTGTTTTTTATAATTCATTAACTAATAATAATAGTAGGTAGACACATACAAACAATGAAATAAGTCAAATTATACCTATAGTGATACATATGATACTGAAATGACACATAATCATTGGAAAATTCAAAAATACCCAATTTCAATACCTCATGTGATGTTGGTATTAACTCATACATTTTCTTATTGATAATTATTAGAAACATAAATGAGTAAATATCATTGAAAAATTCCCACATATTGAGAGGAAAAATCACCCTTTTATCAAATTTATGTTTTTCATTTTCATCCATTAAATTAGATATTTCATTAAAACACTATTATGTTTTGGATTATCCTAACTATTCATAATTTAAATTAAAAAAAATAAACCTTATTAGAATCATGTTATGAATGTCGTTTTATAATTAAAATTAATGTATGTATTTTTTTTATTAATTTGTAAATTTCTAAAAAAAATACAAATAAAATTTCTATGATTTATATTTCCTTCGTGTATAAGGATTATGTTTATTTAAACATAATATTTAATCATATAATTGATATTAATATAAAATTACAACATCATAAACTATTAGAATTCATGAAATAACTCAACATTATTTTTTAATTAGTTTTTTTATAGTGTTATAGATTATTCTAACATTGTATTAAATTTTAATGATGGGTTGTTTTATCGATTTTTAATTAATGTACAATGGTATTTATTTTGTTTTGGAATGAAATATCTTAAATAAAAATTTAATTTTAATCATTTATATAGGATAATATCATCATAATATTTATGTTGATCTCTAAACGTCGAATTAATATATTTCATGAAGCAGATTTATGTGCATTTTTAAGTTTAAGGAAATTGATCATGGTAGATTTTATAATATTTAGTACATTAAGGACATTGGTATCTCATATCTATTTGCAATTCGACATTTGTAATCCTTTATTCAGCTTGATATGCTATGTTAATGGATCTAAAATTTTTTATTCATTACGATATCTAGGATATATTTTCATTCATATTACGACCTATGTAATTTATTTGTTTAGGCATCAAGGATGTGTTGTTTGGGGAAATACTCTGTGGATTCTTATACTTTATGGAAAATCATCATTATTATTCTTTGTGTTATTTGAGGATTAAATGTAGATATTGGGTTGATATGAATTTTATTTGGATAAAGGAATGTGTAAATGATATAGGGGTATTTCAGGATAGGTCAATACTATTTGAACCGTGAATCATAGTTATATTTTTCAATGGATATAATATGATGTATCCAATCTGATTTATAGGAAAAGAATGTATTTTCACTATTACCTTCTACAATTGATTCCAAAAATTCCAAAATTGCGAGGTAATCACATTATATTTCTAGTAGTGGATGAAATGTTATGGAGTACTACATTTTTGTTATCCTAGTCAATGCTAATATCATGGGGAACAATGTATTCCACTCATTACATCAAATACTTTTATCTTTCTATGTATTATGATTTTAATTATAGTATTATTCCATATACTATTGCAGCATACAATGATTATGAATTAAGACCTAGATATTCTCAAATAATGTCCCACGGTGAATACTTATAGATTTTATTATCCGAATAAATGTGGGTACCTAAGGAATGTTTCTCATTTTTACTCCCTCAAATTAGTATTTTAGCCACCTAATTCTATTTTTCTTATTGATAAAATAACAAATAAATTAATGTTAGTTTATGAGAGTAAAATGATACAATATTGTTAAAGTATGTAATTAATAGAAGGAAAAATAATGTTGTAATTTAATAAAATATGGTAGAAAAAAGATACAATGATAATAAAGAATCTTATTAATCCTCTGCGAACATTAAGAACAACTATCATGTGATAATGTCTTTTAGGGATTCTTGATGAAAATGATGATAGAAAACTATGATAGTAGAAATAATTAATCCAATATATATTACCTAAAAATAATTATTAAAATGTATTAAAACCATTTTCAACCATAAAATCTTGATAAACCATTCAAAAAGAGTTTTAGGTATGGTTTGACGTATTGTTATATAATTCTAATGTATTATTGGATCTTAAAATAATGTTGAAAGAATCATATCTTTATTATATGGTTCGAGACGATTTTTTTAGAAAATATGATTTCATTCATTTGTGGGAATGATCGTTTGTAGTATAAGAAGATGATATGATCTCTATAGTGGATCATCCTTAGGGTAACCTTGAACAAATCGTTATGTTAAAGGAATATGGTTCAACTGATGGTGTCTTGAGGGATGAAGCGAAGCAGGTAGTATATAAAGTGAATTTGAAATAGACCATTCTGTGATCTAAGGAGGAGATGACGGAGGAGGGTTTCACTATCAACGATTCATTGGGGGAGAAAAAAAATGTTAAACATATTCCATCAAGGAATACATAATGAAGATTTGGGTTTATGGATCAACATATAACATTAAACATTGACACAAAAATTCAATGAACGATGAATAAACATAATGGAGTTAATATAATAATTGTAAATGATGGATTATCATATTGATATTCTCATGAAAAATGATCATGACATGAATATAACATCAATTTACTAGTGACTATATAGAGTGATTTTATCCGAATTAGAAAAAAATTTCCCTGATGTTCTATTAATCTCTAATATAATATAAATATTAGTGTTGTCCTGAATTCATGTTTTATTCAAAATTATTACATTATAATATATTGGAATTAAAATTTTTAGTTATCATTCATAATAAAAACATTAAATTATCTATGTAATATTGTTATTCTTCTATATTTATTATAATTTTCTAAAAATATATAACTATTATAAACATTATCATCAATTAATAATGTTATGTTCATGTTTATGGTGGTTCAATCACCCACAATAATAATGAAATAAAATAATATAAGGATATATATGTGAACATAAAAAATGATTATATATGATATAATAAATATTTTTTTATGAATGGAAACACTAGTATTACTCCCATCAATTATAATACCAGTACTTGTTTCATAAAAATAAGAATAACATTCCCACAATAAAATTTTCCTAAAATAATCAGAACAATAACTCTAATTTGATGTAAATACAACATTATTAAAAAGTATAAAAATTTAATTCCAATAGATTTTATGATATTTTAAGGATATTCATTGGGAGTTATATTATGATCTAAACCCCTAATATTATATATGTTCCAAACAATCATGATGACTCTTACCCAGTATTGTAAATGGACAATAACTACACAATATATATAAAGAGAATAATTATAATTTATTCTTCTAAAAGGTTATAAATTTGTAAATTGTTCAAAAATTGTTTTTTAAGATTTTTATCACAATTATATTTGATCTTATAATTACCTCTACAATGTATTTAAACAATTATTGGAATTGTTGAATCAAATTACTTCTTTTGTGGAACATTTTTATTTTGGATCTAATTAATTTATAATATTTTATAAAATGTATTTGATTTATTACATAGTTAAATATCATTCATTAGTGGTATTATAAGATGAACTTAATGATCTACATTATTTAGTAGGTTTTGATTTAACTAGTTCGGAAGATTTAACAATTTTCATGAATCAAATTCTTTCTCATTTAAACCTAAAATTAATATTAATTAAGTTCTTCTAATCCCATTTTGTCGTTCCAATTCAATTTCATTGTGATATTATCTATTATTCTGTGTTTATGTTATTAAATATATATCACCTTCCTTATTGAAATTCATTAAAAAATAAAAATTTTATATTGGAATGAATATATCCCATTATTTCAGATAAAATTTCAATCCTTGTCTATATTTTAATCTACTATAATTTTTTTTATTATGAAAACAAACCTCATTATTTTTCATATAATCATGTCTTTAAATTTTCCACCACCTATTTTAAAAATGATGTTTTTACACTTTTCAGGATGTTTGGTTTCATCAAAGACAATTCAGAAAATTAGAATATAATTAAATTAATTTATTTTTCCATCAACCCTATATTTATAATTTCATTTATTATGTATTTTCATAGATAGATTATTTACGGTTATTTTCATTGTTTAATTAGTTTTGTTATCCTGAATACAATAATTTTTATATAGTTTTTATAAGTGATGTATGAATTCATATTTTTTCAATTCTCTCAAATAACCTCATTTTAAGGCTTCTCTAGGAGAAAAAAATAGTCTACAACCATTGTAACTCAATATGATACATCTTTTGAATGTTTTCAATTTTTTGTAAAGTAATACTATTAAACATAGTTTTATAATATTCCTATTTTAAAATTCTATTGAATGATCAAGGTTACTTCATTTTTCAAATAAAAATTTTCTATAGATCCTCAAAAGAAAATTTTATTATTATTGTCCATTGATATAAATTATGATTGATAAAATATATTCATCTATTGATTCCATCATCATTTTTATGTAGAAGGGTTATTAAATTTAAATTGTTATCATAGGAATTATATATCTCTTTATTTTTAATATATAGGAATTTTTTTATAATTCTATTATTTTTCTCCCAATGCCAAAACATTATGAATTACATGTATATACATCATTTGGTCAAAATCTATTCACCTACATACTGAGAAACTATTAATTATTGAAATTATGACTTAAATTTTTAAAAATAATTATTATTGTGTAAATAAAATATGATCTATTATTTTGATTCAATGGTATCTATATAGAATGTTTATAAAAATATTTGGATCCCCATTTTATTTACATGGGTATATCAATATTTGGAATGAAATTATGTATGTTTTCGTTATTTGATTTGATTTAAAAATAATATGGGTCCTATTTTCATTCCACTAGTTATTTTCATTATAATGAATGATTTAATTTATGTGGAACACATTTTTATTGATAATGATTCATTGGAACCTATATCAACATCATAAAAAATTGTTTATGTTTATATCTCTTTAGGTAATCAAGCATTAATGTTAATTTTTTTAAATAATAATGTCCATAATCTGATATCTCACATATTTAGATGTGAATATATTATTATTATTACATATTAAAAAGAATGTTGAATTTTTTTAGAATGGATTCCATATACATATTATTGTTCAATATCATTATGTTTTTCCATGTTATGGAATAATTTTATGGTTTTAATTAGGTTTATTTAACTCTCTGAGGGATAATGATTATTGTAAAATGTTTTCTAACTTTATTGATGTATTTAATATATTATTTGAAGTATATTAAATTAAAAATAAATAATATCTATGATTATTTGCATCTAATATTCTTATGTATCATTATTTTACCCATAAACTCATATTATACACACTTATGATTGGTAATTGATACCATTTATATTTACTTTATCTATCAATATGATCACATTCCATTATTATAGTATCATTTCCATAGTATTAAAAGAATAGAAAGTATGATGTGTCTATAAGAGTATCTTGAATGGATAGTTCAGGGAAGATATTAATGTTTTGTTATGGATTAACCAGTTTCTTATATAGTTGGAAAATTTTATGTTGATCATAAAATATGATGGATTTGTTAATTAATTTTTTTCCATACTCTAATACTCTATAAATATTAGATAATGGGAATGTCTTGTATTTAAATATTTTTTCATGTCCTATAATTGAGATAGTCATTTTCGGGGAGAAAATTATCTATGTAATGAATATATATCATTTAATTTTTAGATGTTATTTAGGGATAATTGAATAGCTAATAATTTATGGATGATAGTAAATTAAAAGGTAAAAGTATAAATTTTTATTTGTTGGTATAATATTGAATAATTTATAGATTAGTATACATGAACATTAGAGAAATCCATTGGTATATGAATATTAATATCATGACATCAAAAAATAATTAATGATGATATATTATGGTTCTCCTATAAAATGAATGCCTATCATGACACTAGTAAGAGGGAATGACTATGGGAATTATACATCATGGGATTATCACATTTAAAATATAAATATGAATATTAACTCTATCATCATGGTGGTGTACGATGAGTGGTCATAAGAAAACACATCCGGTTAAAGACACCATAAAGATATGCTTTAGTTATGTCAAACTCTCATTATTAACCATTCCAATGGATTTTAAAATCAATGGGATATAAAAAATAAATGTTAAGGACTATAGTTGATATTAATTAAATCATATTGATTTGAGTTTTAAGGTACATGTTAATAGATATGTAAAAATATGTATAAATGGTAAAACATATGATGGGGGAATATAAATCATTGATTTTAAATTACCAAATTATTTTGGAATGGTAGTGATAATTTTGGTATAGTTCATTATGGTAAAATGTTGTGACTAATGATAAATCATTGAATAAGGAAATATATATTAGACTAAAATTATCAAATGATGGAATGATGGACTCCCTATAGAATACATCATATTAATGAGTTTTTATAATCATATAGTAAATTGAACTAATTTTTTTAAAAACATTTTTTTGTTTCAAAAATACATTGAAACATGTCCTTAAAAATTATACAAATAATTTTAGGTATCTATAAACTCCTATGTCATGTTTCAAAAAAGGGGAGAAAAAATAATTATTTAGTAGCTATAGTATATTATTGTATTATTGATAATGTGATTTTCCTATCATTACCAAATATTATGTGATTTATATATTAATAAGAATTAAATCATTATACTTCTAGAATTACTAATTAATTATAGATATTTATATGTCATATTCTAATATATTTGAACATTATTGTGGTTTATTTGTAACAATTTATAATTTTTCTATTACGATTGTTATTTTTTAGTAAGTATAAATTAAATGGTATCAATAAACTTTATAACTAATTTAATGACACGTTGGTAAATTTTTATAACTATTGATGAAAAAATTAGTCATTCATAGATGAAACATTATTTTATTATATTATTTAGAATTATATAATTATTTAATTATTGATTTTTATATACAATGATATGTTTGGTAACCATGAAATTGAAAATTTATTCATGTTATTTTAATTATGTTTATCTAAATTTTGGGATTATAAAATAAATTATCTAATTAGTTTATTTTAGAGGTAGTGATTAATATATTTCAGGGTAAATTACTGTGTCGATTTTTTGAAGAATATATAATGGCACTAAAGCACATGGTTCATTGTTTACACTAACTATGTGACCATGTGAACATGAATGTGTGTGTTATGCTTTTTTTTTAGAATACTGAAATTTCATGGTCGAAAAATAATTTTCCTAAATATGTTCTCAGACATTGTAAGGTCAGTATTGAGGAATAGTTGGGAACATGGATAGTGAAATATTTGTCCAAACATATAGTTAAACCCTCCAAACATCTTTTAAATATAAAAAAGAAAATTTTATATCTTATTTTATTACCATTCCCTTTTTTCACTAATTTATGGTGCACAACTTCTCCTCCTCCATGGAGAACATATTGATGCCAATATCCAATGATTTTATCCATTACATTTGTATGATGTTTGAATCAAGATTTTTTCATCTTCTTGGATATGAATATGTGAGTAACTCATTACTGACACTACATTATTATTTTTCTTTTTTATTAGAAAAACTATTTTGGTGTAGGAATTTATACAGTATATTCAATGCATTTTTTGTTCCTCAATTTTCATCGAATATTAGAAGAACTAGTGGTTGTGACTGGATGAGTACACCTCTATTTTCATATAGTTGGTGGTCTATATATTTTTCATCATAGTATCATAGTTAAAAATGTGTTTTTCATTGTATTAAGCAATATATATTCTGGTTGGTTCCTTGAAAATTCATAAACCAATTATTTAAAATTTAAATACATGTTTAAATATGCCGTGTAACCTTATATAAAATTTGAGGTTTTTACCTTATTCTAAACCACCCATGGGATCAGTTCTTCCTTTTGAATATGTTTATTCTACTGTAGCTGTATTTTGAGCATGTACATCATTACTAGGAATTTAATATGAAAATTAACAGAAATGATTAAGGATGTAATTACCATGTATTTATATATAATTTAACATGAAATTTTTGAAATTTATAATACCTTATATACTATGTGATTATGAATGGATTATTCATATGATTACTGAAATGTTAAATGTAATAGTAATTGTTTTGGTATTAATTATATTGGAGGTTTTTAGAATTGTTAAGTCATTCTTTTAGGATTCCACTGTCATTTCAACACCATGGATCCAAAATATTTGGACTCCTAGAAAAATTAGACAATTTTTATCCTATTGAGTTAGACGAATTGGTTTATATGTACATGTGTACTCATTGGAGACTATTTAATTTATTTAAATAGTATACATAGATTCCATGGGAATTTCTATATTATGAATCTTTTTTTCTTGGATGAAAAATTTATTTGGATTCCATAGACATTTATACTCTAAGGATTCTTCTTACATGTATAATGTGTACTTTTCAACTCCATGGATCCTCGGAAATGTTATCTATAATACCTTTACTTATTGTAGGCCATTGATGATGTATTAATAATTTATTGTTCGCCCTTATTAAATGGTTTCTTTATTTTATTTAGACTCGATAGGTTTGATAATGCCACTTATGTGAAAATGAATTTCACTCTTTGTTATATTTACACACAAATTTTTCATATATTCATTAAATAGAATTGTAATAGAAATCCATTTTTGGTGAACTAATTTGTGTAATCTGACATGATGTTTGGGCCACAATTTAGTACTCGAACTGACTACATGGATGAAAGTAGGGACAAGGGAAACACCCTCTTAGTGTTTCCTGATTGGATGTTTCGTAGTATTAGGGGGATATGGGAGAAGGTTGTGTCTTGTCGCTCTATATGGGGAGAGTTATTTATTCATTTGTTTTATTATTTATTCGTGTTTTTTTTATTGATTGGTATTTCCATATTTTTCTTCTCTATTGTATTGAATTTCATAATTATTATTTTATATGATAATATTTTTATATCTTACATACTTATTTAAGTTATCTATTCTTATTCTTCTTTTCTTTTTATTTTTGATATCATTCCTATTTGGATATTCCCAATCATACTACTATTCTACTCATTTATTATGATGGTGTAGTCTCCCACTATTCCACCATGGACCCTCTCTACTAGTCAGCTTCCTCTGTAGTATGGGTGGGGCACTGGAGGCCTTGTGACCAACTCGAATTGGGAATCCAATAGAGGATTTCGGTTCAGTATTATACAATTTTGTATGAAATGATTTTCATTTAATTTTCATTTTTTATTGATTTTTTATAATCCATCTTTCAAGGGGTAAGGTGGAACCCTTACAGGGCCAGTAGACATAAGTATTACATGGCCCGTAGGCCCTTGAGGAATTCATTTCCCTTAGGCTTTAAAACATTACACACATCCCGGACTAACTACATGGAACTACTCCTCCCTAGTATCTTCATCGTGAAATCACATCTCCACCTTCTCATGGTTGTTCGTCTAGGAATTCGCATGCATTAATAGGCTTGTCTCCATGGCCGATGGCATACCCTCTCATTCCTGCAATCTGTTTAGTCTCTCTTGTGGTGAAAGCTCCATTACTCATACTCCTTGAAGATTTTGTTCCTTGTAGGTTGTCTGGTTTACATATACACTAATGGTGGTCTGAAGGCCTTGAGGTGGCCCAAAGGCCTTACTGACCCGAAGGCCTAGGTTTCCTGAAGGCATTAAAGGACTTGGGGACCAAATCGGTGTCCCAGAGGCCCAAACGGGGGAATATTCTCGACTACTACAGTGCCTAACAGTACCTTCTATAGTACTTGCTAATGTACTTCATAGTTACTGGTATAGTAGCTGCTACAGTACCTACTACAATATTGCTACAATACTGTCATAGTACTCGAAAATTATGCCTTCACTTGGATTTGATCCCGGGTCGCTTGGATGCACTTATTGAGTCCTTACTAAACGAGCTAAACATCATGTGCAGGTTTCATTTCATTTGTATTAAAATTTGAGAATATGAAATACAGTATTTGGTTGGTTTTAACATTATTTTGAGGTGTTCCTAGGATTATCTAACAACAATATAGGGAATAAAATATTACCATGGAATGATATTTGATGGTCTACATTATGATTATTAAGGTATATTAGAATCCAATCTTGGGTGACAGAAATGATATGATAAGTTATTATTATTATAATGATGGTTACAATTCATCCTTATCCTTGGAATGAAATTCAATGCATTAGCCATTTCCTATTGGAATCATTCCATGACTGCATGAAATATATTATATTATACATGAATGATAATACTATTATTTGAATTCTGTTTTTAGATAAATGAGATTCCTAATTGGTTATATAAGGAGTCAATATGAACATATCAATTGTTTCCTAGACAGATTTTTCCATACACCGTACACATAAAATAATGGAATGTTGAGCCCATTACTATGGGCCATATGGGATGGAACGTGTTACTTATGGAATTAAATCAATGCCAATTATTAAGATTATAAGGATTATGAGATTTATTAAATTGTATATGGTGATCTATATAATTTAACAATTTATGAAATTTTTTAAATAATTTTATTAAACATAATAGAAATTCATTATTAAAATGAAAATGATTACATTAAATAGAATTCCCAATTCTAAAATAAATTTTGTTTCCTATATTGCATTAAATTAAAAATATTTATACTGGAACCGCTATCATATAGTGAAGATAATTTCCCTGATGTCACTATAGAAGTGTTTAGTAGGATATGTGTAAATTCGTTTTATGAAATTTATGTTTCATATAGCTGGATTTGGAGTAGGTAGAGGGGTGTGTCTCTCATTTTGTAAGGTTTGTAAGAATCTGATTCATTTATTTGTGATCTAATTTTTACCAATCATTGAATGAATATTGCACAATGAATATATAGATATATTAAACCCTCAAAAACACCAACTATGCACTAAGAGTGCAGTGATTACCATTATTTAGAGGTGGCGATCCCTATGACAAACATATAACCTCCAATAGTTCCACATGAGAATCATACAATTGCACAAGATATGAGTACTTATGGTCATTTTGGAAATTATTTAAAATGATTTGTATATACTAATCTGGTATCCCTATGGCCTAGATGTCTTTGGAAGAGTAGAATCAAGACTTTCAGAAGGCGGATATTGGTACATTTTTAGTGAATGGTATACCATAGGTGACAGGTTTGTTGATGATGGAAAATTTTTTGACATTTTATCATCTTGAGTCCCATCTTGAGAGGGGAGTGATAATTTCTACATTTATTATTAGTATAATTCCATCATATGGTGAGATTTTATTACTAATATGGATCTTAATCGATATATGGCATAGTGGAAATTATAGAAACCACTCTAGGATTATTATTTTTCTGGAGACGTTGAAATTAGATAGAGCAAGAGATTTTATGCACATGGGTAAGGGTACATTATCATTCATGATATATTAATCTGATTTTACATATGTGTATAGTTTCTAAACCATAAAGTTATGTATTAATTTATTGAAATCATGTAAATTCATGGATGGTCCCGGGAATAAAATTCATTCATTGGTGAATGTTTTTTTGGTATACTGTTGTATAGAGAATAGATAAGCAGGCACTGATAAATGAAAATAACTAGATTTTCGTTGGGGTAATAGAGTACACTACACCTCATTATCATCATATTGGATTAGTTTTAGTTAGAAATAAGAGAATATTTTAGATATATAAGTATGGAAGTACTAGCTATGGTATGAGTGCAGTTAGCTACCTTTTCAATCATCTATATTTGAGGATGGGACGCATGAGTATATAATGTTATTGAATCCAATTTGAGTGTCAAGACTGAAGTATTATAAGAAATATGCATAAGGTTTGATGAAACATTCCCCCAAAATTAGATAAAAGTTTGTGTTCACTTATAATAAGTTTTGGAGAAGGTTCAACAGATTCTCATTAGGCAAGGAGCTTGAGAGTGACCATCCAGTTAGGACAAGGATTTGACTATGTAAAAATAATCTAGAAACAAAAATCATAGATCTATAAAAGTATATATTCAATGAATTTTTAGGATATAACATAGGTATATCGATTATGCCAGATGTTTGAAGTGAAACTGATACCCGTGGGGAATATTTTAAGACCTTCAATACCAAGAAGTACAATTCAATAGCCTATATTTTATTATTATCTCATTGGAAAATATTTTCACCTCATTCGAATATAAATATTACTATATTGGATGTCATGGGGCATAATCTCTAGTACTATACTGGTGTAATGATTCATGATACACCATTGGGGTAATGATTGGATAAATTTCACTAGTGTTGGGAGTTACCCTTGTGATAGTTGGTTGTTTTTAGTGATGTGTGTCTTTTCTAATGAGATGATGGAGATTAAAAAAATCACAAGAATGACTGGTTGGTCACAAATCAACCTTAAATTTTCTGTTTTCTCTAAATGGGGATATTCTCATATTGATAATATTGATTTTTATTAACAATGGTGAATTGGATGTTGACAAAAGGCTCGGTGGACTCGAGAATCATGGCTAGGAATGATGATATCCAATGATTCTAATTTATATCTAGATTATCATGGAAAAATAACTTAAGACATACCTTTAGTGGTTGATCATTCCATATATGATTACAAATAATATTATTTAGGAATACCTCTTGAGACAGAGGTATAGATTTTGATTAATCTCATTGATGGAGCTGCATCAATATCCATTCCTCCATACCTGAGGGATATTACTGAGTTTAGGATATCAAGAGTTTACTATAAGTATAGGAACAAAACAAATTTATCTGACTGATGTATTTTCCTTGGTATTCACCAAACCTTTTTTCCATGAAGGATGATGGAACCCTTAATTTTTTTGTGTATTACCGAAAATTAAACCGTTTGATTCTAAAGACCATGAACCCAATAAAATATATTATGTCGATACATTTATACATTGGCATATTTTACCTAGAATAATATACTGATTGACCGAACAATTTATTATTTTTGAAAAAATCGATACATTCATGAAGCATACATTACAATCAAAAATACAACACAAGGAATCCAATAAGAATGTCATCATTCTCCGAGATAATCTATGGGGTTCAATAATAATATGCATATTTTTATGCAAGGAAAAATAAAACAATATAATAGGGTAATATCGGATTCTCAGTAATAGTATACTTATAATTGATGTTATAATAAATTAGAATAAACCATAAGGAAAGACGAATAACTAAAATAAAATCCATTTATACATTATATATATCACGATAAGGAAGGGAAATTTGATAATCATATTGTTCCATATAAATACTCACATGGATATTCTAATTACATAATTGTCTCATGTAAAATTAATTACTAAATTCATAATGAGGGATAGTGTAATGTAAGACATAATAACCATATCAAAAATGCTTCTTCCAAGGCACCATATATAACTGATTAAGGCATCGGACGATACAAAAACTAGTTTTTGTCATGAGGCTTATTGTTCTATCTAAGGGTTATATTGGTCCCCTCATGTCACATACTATGAAATAATCATTCCACATATTATTAGGCTGAACCATATACCACACCAACACACATATCGAAACACTAACATATGACGTATAAATAATTTAACCATAAACCATTTGTGTTATCAACATAGAACATCCATAGTAAAATTGTTCATAAACACATCAATATATTTTTTAAATCATATCAATATGGATAACAAATAATCATGTTTAATATTTAACAAAGTATTTCATTATATATAAAAATACCATAATAAATCAGTAAAAAAATTTATAAGAACCAATTTTTACATAGAAATATTTTCTTAAAAATCCACATAATTATAAATGAATTTTTTTTGAAAGGAAACTTATTAAAATGTACTGTATCCCTTAAAAAGGTAATTATTCATGATGAATGAAAACCCTACTAAAGTTTCATAACGTTTAAAAAATATTCATTTCGTATTATTGTCAAAAAATTATAATGTACATAATTTGAAAAAAATAGTCCTAAAAACTGTTTTATAAAAAGTAAAACATAAAATAATTCCAAAATATTTCAGCTAATTTTTAAAATATTTTTAACTACATTGTTATAAATCATTTACATGGAATAAAATCATTTCCCAATAGAGACTTAAACATAAAAAATAATGATTAATAATGATATTGTGAAATTATACTTACCACTTTGTAATAAATAAAATTTTAGTAACCATAACATTAAATAAAACATTAAATATAATTAATATACAGTGATTCATGACATTATATTATAAGTCTAGTATATAAATCACATGAGAAAAAGAAGTGGTCAATAAGACATGTCTCCCATAGAAATAAAATTGATATGAAATTCCCTTATCTTAGTTTTACTTTAATTTGTACGTATAAGAACATCCTAAATAATGGTTTAAATAATAATGATAATTTACAAAAAAAACTATATTCATTTTTATTATATATTATATTAATTTGTAATGTAATTTTATCTCCATTTTTCTAAATTATATTTTGTTATTACCCATGTTTTTTGGGTTAAATTCAATATTTTCCTATTCCAATTTCATCACGTAAGTCCTTCTTATAGTGCATTGGATATAGTTTTTTTTATATACATAATGATATTGAGGTAATAAATTTCAAAATTATTCATTATATAATTTTTCATTTTTTTTCTTGAAGTGTGATCATAAAAAATGAATTATACTATGTCGTGGAGATGGTAGATCATACAGATGCACAAGCAAAGGTATCAGTCAATTAATGGTGAAAGGTTGAATGAGTGTATGTTATATTAATTTTTAAACAAAAATTATCATTTAATATTTACTATTTATAACCATTATACATATCATTATACCCATTAAAATAATGTGGTGATGAAAAAATACACCACATCATAGAGACGTTAAACTGTATGTACATGCATGCCATACAATTATTTGTTATAGGATATAAAAAAGGAAGAATATGGTTTCCCCATAATCATAACAAAATATAATAATATATAGTATATCTGATTTATTATTTTATAATAACAACTACATATGATTAATAAGTAGAAGATGAAATGTACTTGGATGATATGGTAATAAAATATTACCTCTTATTCGTTAGACGTTCTTGAGATCTCATAATAAGGAATATTGGGAAGGAAATTATGGAAGATAGTGATCTCAAAATCATCGATAAATATGTTGGGAAGGTAAATGAGAATGGTTTTGTCGAGCTAGAAGTCTTAATGTGTTCTGAAGAAGTGATGGATGTTGTGCATTTTTAAAATTGTGTTTGGGGCATCTTTTGAAACTCTAAAAATATTACTGTAATATATGTCAGTTTTTATTTATAATGGATATAATTTTTGATATTTAAATTATAATATGATTGTGGTTCAAAATTACCTAAAAAATTAATTTTTAGTAAAGTTTAGTTTATTTTCATTCCCTTCTATATTGACATTATCCCGTATTTTATCTGTTTAAATATTATCATGAAAACATGTCTTTTTACAACATTATGGTTTATGTAGTTACTGTAAAAATAAAAAATTACCATAAATAGATCATTGATAATTTATTATAAATTATCCACAAAATTTTGTAGTAATTTTATATTTTTATGAATATTATATAATTTAGAAAAATATTTTTTATATTTATATATCATTAATTCCAAATTGATACTATTCAATATATCACATTTTTAAAATATCAAAACAACATGATATATTTGAATAATCTATTCCAAAACATCAAAAACATATCATATACTTCTATAATATTTGTAACGAAAGTAAATATTTCAATTTATATTTATTTTTATTGGTTATAATTATTTATTTTATATTCTAATTAATTAAATAATTATTTCATAATCATTTCATTTTAATTTAGTGTAATTATTTAATATATGAAAAATAAAAAAAACTATCACTAACAAGATAAATATTATATCATAAAAATTAATATTCATGGTCAAATAAATATTCTAATAAACCACATGAAAAGTGTAATAGTTTTTAAAAATGTGAGTTTTATATTTTTTAATTTCAAAAAATTAAAATACTATAAAAGGAATAATTTTATCCTTGTGGATACATGAGGCCATAAAATGAGAAAAGGATGATTTTCGTCAATAATCCTTCATCCAATAAAATTAAACCAACTTTTATTTTAATTTCCTAATATTAATAGTATTATTTTTAACTCTTAATGCCATGAATTACCCAAAAATCTTATAAATAAGATTTTTAGGATCAATAGTTATATTATAAATAATATTAGAGGGGCCTATTAAATAAATTTTGTCCTTATATTCAATATATTTAATCCATTATTAGAAATTAAATTCACAAATTTTGTAAAAATTGATTAAGATTTATCGGGCAGATTAGATGAAATAAACTTGTTTTATAGTAAAAATATTCACTAGATTGAAATTATTTTATATATAGTTTCGATGTGAAATTAATTACAATGGAACACATTTTTTTTAAAATATTTATAGTGAACTATTTCGACCTTAAACTAGTTTAAAATATTATTTAATTATATATTCAAAATTGCATAAAATATTCTTTTTTTTAAATGATGTATTTTATTTAATATTCATAAATAATGAAACATATAAGATAATTTGAAAAAATATATTGAAAATGTTATATTTATTTTAATATTTAAAAAATGAAATTTATTTTACCAAAAATATTTTGAAAAAAGGTAAAAATTTAATTAGAAAATTAATTCCATTAAATGGTAGTAGAACCACCTTAATAAAAAAACATAGTCGTTTATTCATAATAATAGATTCATTATTATCATATTTAAAAAAATCTTTTGGATCAATGTTAACAAAAAATTACTAAATTTATAAAAAAATATATCTTATCTAATATTAATTATTGCCTTTTAATATCTATGATATAATCGACAATTATTAACAGATCATGTGACTTTGAACATTTTGTTGCATGAAATATAAGATATTTAATTTATTTAAATGAAAACATACCGTAAAATCATGCATAGTTACATTCTTCCGACATTTATAAAATTTCATCCACAAAATTTCAAAAATATCACATCATAATAGGTTTTGGTTAGTTATTCATTATTACTATTCTTGGTTCCCATATTGTCTCTTCTATTTTATTATTTTTCTATAGTACCTTTACTAGATGAAATATTCAAGTCCTCAATAATTAATCTATAGTACCTGGAATATAGATAGCTTCATTATAGTATGATAAATCACGATCCAATTCAATTTATAGATGTGTGAATGTGCATTGGGTATGTAATTTATATCGGAAGAAAATAAATATGAAAAACATTTGTTCTTTAGAAATACTACATGGAGTTTTCAAATGATAATCCATTTTTACAATTTTTTCTCAAATTTCAAAAGGCTGGAAGTACATGGGGGATCAATATCCCTTTATTACTGAATAGTATAGCACCCATCAAAGGATATAAATTCTATAAAATATGACATCCCTCTTGAAATTACAAGCCCTTCCTCCAGTTATCGAAATGCAAACTCTTCTAATAATAAGATGTTATGATTGGGGTCTGAAGAGTATTTACCATTACTATTGTTTCCAATACATGTTGAGGGACTACAATATGCCATTCCCCATATTCATCCCCACATGTTGGGGTATAGAAACTCCTACTTTATAAATCATTATAGGATGACATTTAAATAAATCAATAGAATCTATTGTTATCAGAAAATTCTATCATAATTTAATACTGATTCGATAGAAATTGATATTCAATTGAGTTGGAATATAACATTTCATATAATATTTCTATTTTATGATCTTACATTTCATTGGTTTCATGGTGATAAGTGCTGATGAAATGATGTATGGTATTATAGTACTTGTGAATAGTTTTCTTGAATATCAATGTGAATAATGGATCACGATAAAACACAATTGAAAGACGTGAACCATGATGTATTACAAAATCATTAATATAGAGTTTTGAACGGTTGTATAGGGGTATTTATTTACAAATATCATGAAAATATAATATTTATTATGTCTCTAAAAAATAACTCATAGTGTGTCAATTTTTATAGGGCTCTTTGTTAATCGAGTGATAAATTCCATAGTATTGCCATCTTACTTCCATGTAGTTATATATATAGGATGCATGACCCCTTTAGGATATTGTCTATCAGGTTTCACCAGTTTAAAATCTAAACATACTGATACATAATATGATATTTACTTCTTCATATGTTTCTATAAAATATGTTCTATTAAATCACAACACATATTGGTACCCTTATGTTTTATAGAGATATTAATGGTATGGGAATAATCCAATAATTCATTTTTGTTCTTAAGAATATATGGAATGCATATGAGTTTTTTTATTATGTTTTTTTAAGGTAAATGACTAAGTTAAAAACATTTTAAATAATACTCCACAAATGCACCATCATCGATGCCAACTTTTCCCTATAAAAAATTATATTTATTTTGATTATATATATATATACAACACAAAAAAAACGAATAAAAATTAAAATTAAAAAAATCAGTAAAATTTATTTTCTATTTTAAATCTAGTAGTAATTCCATTACATCAGTCTGGATTCGGACATAAGATCTCACCTAGGGCTCCCTTTTATAAGGTGGCTTATCCTAAAAATATTTTTTCATTTCCAATGTGGGATTTCGGTTCTCCATTTCTGGCGAAGAACATTCAACATTTTCGATGTGGGATTTCTTTTCAAGTAAGTGGCATTGAAAGACTATAAAATATAATCTATAAGAACAATATTAATGAAGCATAAAACACGTATTAAACATATAACAAAGAGTTGAAAAAAAATCCTGAACAATGTGTGATGGAAGATAATTTATAAAGTTATGAAGATTCCTACTTGAAACATTATAATGTTTCAAGTACGTAACATTGAAACCCTATAATATAGGAACTATAAGATAAAATTAAATAAAACGAAAAACATGGATTTAATATATAACAAATACATGAAAATAAAAACCATTTCATAATAATTTTTCATAGAAAATAATTTATTTGTTTTCAAAGTCATATACTTGAATCATAGAAATATTTCAAGTATGTGACTTTGAAAGTCTATAAAACATAAACTATAATTCTAATGTAAATTACAATTTAAAGGTCGATTAAACATATTACAATTAGTTGAAAATTAAAAAAATTATAAAAAATGTTGATGAAAAATAATTTATAAGCTTTCAAAGAAACATACCTGAAACATAAAAATGATTCAAGTATATGTCTTTTAAATCCAAAAAAAAATATAAACAAAAAGACCAATATACATTAATCATAAAATATGAATTAAACATATAATAAATCATTTAATTAGAAAATTAATAATTAATAATTACTAATTTATAATAACTAATTATATTGAATAATTATAAAGAATTATTATATTACTAATTAACTAGTTATTTATTGTATAATAATTCTTAATAATTACTATTTTGTATTTATAATGAAATTTTTTAATTCATAATTATATTACTAATTAACTAATTAACTATTATATAATTAATAATTATATTGATAATTAACTAATTAATTAGTATAATATTTTTTAATAAATACTAATTGATAATTATAATGAATAATTATAATTTATAATTATATTACTAATTAACTAATTACTAAAAGATCCTCTGCCCTATTTCTCTCAAATAATTTACAAATAAACCATTATATACATCATAATTATATTACTAATTACATAATTAAGTAGTATATAATTAATGATTAATAATTACTAATGAACTAATTAAAAATTATATAATTAATAATTAACTAATTAATTATTATATAATTAATAATTATATTACTAAGTAACTAATTATTTAATAAATAATAATTATATTAGTAATTAACTAATTGATAATTATATAATTAATTATTAGAAATTAATAATTACCTAACTAATTATTATACAATTAAAAATTATATAATTAATAATTATATTACTAATTAACTAATTAGTAATTAAAAATTAATAATCATTCATTAATAATTACAATGAATAATTATAATGAATAATTAGAAAGACTAAATATATTACTAATTAAAAAATTAATTATTATATTATAATTTTAAATAATTACACAATAATAATTATAATGAATAATTATAATTTATAATTATTATATTAATTAACTAATTTACAATTATATAATTAATAATCATATTACCAATTAACTAAATAATTATTATATAATAATTTTTAATAATTACTAATTATTAATTATAATGAAAAAATATAATTTATAAATATATTACTAATTAACTAAATAACTATGGTATAATTAAAAATTATATTACTAATAAACTATTTAATTATTATATATTTAATGATAAATAATTACTAATTATCTAATTACTTATTACATAACAAATATTTATATTATTAGTACAATAATTAATTATTATATAATTACTAATTATATTACTATGTAAAAAATTAATTATTAAAAATAATAATTATATTAAAAACGAACTTAATAAATATTAACTAATTATTTATTAATAATTACTAATTAACTAACTTATTATTATACAATTAATAATTTTTTAATTAATAATTATATTACAAATTAACTAATTAATAAATATTAATTATTAATCAATAATTTATAATTAATAGTTATAATGAATAATTATAATTAATAATTATAAAGATTAATTATTTTATTAACTAACTAATAAGTTATTATATAATAATTTTTAATAATTAATATTTAATAGTTGTAATGAATAATTATAATTTATAATTATATTACAAATTATCAATTTAAAAATTATATAATTAATATTTATATTACCAATTAACTAATTAATTGTTATATATTAAGTTTTATTTATTAACAATTATTAATTATAAGGAAAAAATATAATTTGTAACTATATTACTAATTAACTAATTAACTATTATATACATAATAATTATATTACTAATTAACTAATTATTTATTACATAATAAATGGTTAACAATTTCCAATTAACTAATTACTAATTATAGAATTAATAACTATATCCTGAATTTACTAATTAATTATTATAAAATTATTAATTATTTTACTAAGTAACTATTTAATTATTAAATAAATAATTATTATATTACTAATTAAATAATTAATTATTATATAATTAATTATTAATAATTACTAAATAACTATATAATTATTATAAAATTTATAATTATATAATTTATAATTATATTACAAATTAACTTATAAATAATTAATATCTAATAATCGATAATTAATAATTAAAATAAATAATTATAATGAAAAATTATAATGAATAAAAATAATAACAAATAATAATGAATAATTATATTACTAATTAACAAATTAATTATTATATAATAAGTTTTATTAACTACTAATTTATAATTATAATTAATTATTATAATTTTTAATTATATTTCTAATTAATTAATTAACTATTATATAATTAATAATAATATTAAAAATTAAGTAAATAATTAATATATAATTTTTTTTAAAAATTACTAATTATTAATTATAATGAACATAAATAATTTATAATTATATTACTAATTTACTAATTAACTATTTTATACTTAATAATTTTATTTCTTAGTAAATAATTAGTTATTATATAATTAATTATTAATAATTACTAAATAACTAATTAATTATTAATAATATTAATTAACTAATTAAAGAATTTAATATATGTTTAATCAATGTTTTGAGTTTCATTTATATTGGTCTTATAGTTTATATTATATAGGCTTTCAAAGGCACATACTTGTAACATTTTTATGTTTCATGTACGTGCTTTCAAATATTATATAATATTTTTCATCATTGTTTTTTATGGTTTTTTTATTTTCAAGTATTTATTATTTCTTTAATCCATGTTTTGAGTTTCATTTATGTTGGTCTTATAGTTTATTTTTTATAGTCTTTCAAAGTCCCGTATTTGAATCATTTTTATGTTACCGATATGTGTCTTTAAAATTCTATAAATTATTTTCTATCATCATTTTTTACGAAATTATTTTTATTTTCAACTATTTGTTATATATTTAATCCAGTTTTTATGTTTTATTTATTTTTGATTAATAGTTTATATTTAATGTTTTTCCATGTCACACACTTGAATCATTTTTATGTTTCAAGTATATGTATTTGAAACCTTGTAAAATGTTTCCATTGCATTGTTTATGAAATTTCTTTTGTTTTTATCAATTTCTTATATGTTTTATCTATGTTTTAAGTTATATTTATAAATTTTTATAGTATTTATTTTATAGTGTTTTAAAGCCACTTAGTTGAAATAGAATCCCACATCGGAAAAATAGAATGATTTACAGGTTAAGCCCTCTTATAAAAGGGGTCCCTAGGTTGGAGCTTCTGTTAGAATCCAGACTACTGTAATGGAAATTCTACTAGATTTTATATTGCAGATAAATTATGGTTTAAATTTTAAATTTTATTTTTTAAATTTTTTATTATATATATATATAAATATAATTTTATTTAGAAAAACTAATTTTTTTTCTATTCTAGTGGAATGGCGGTATCACCGAAGCCGCCTTTGTGGTATATATTAAATAAAAATTAACCAATAATATTTTAAAAACAATTTCTAACAATTTATTAAAAATATTCTGACCACAAGTCCTTTATACTAATACCAAAACACCATTGAAAACAATGTCATTCAGTTTTCCATAAATCAAATCTTTATTTTTCTTTTGAAAATTCTCATCATCATAATGAGAATATTTTTTCTTTTCTAAAAAAGATAGTTTTGTAACCATTAGATAAAGCAATTATATTACCCCTGCCAAAAAAACAACCAAATCCATTGTTACTGTTTCCTTAAAAAATATATCCCATTCAATCCTCATTTTATCGAGAGCTCCAAAATCCTTCATGTTCAATGATTATTCTACCTTATTTTCCTTCCCTGGGTGGTAGTGTGTTGACCATTCATAATCCTTATGTAGATCGAGCTGTATCATTTGATACATATTGTGTTCTTTCTATGAGATTTATTTTTTAAAATTCTTTTGATCTATATATATTTCACCTCATTAAATATAGATATTGTCTCTCAATATCTCTAGAGGAAATATTACAGCTGCTATCTCGAGATCAGGTGTTCTATATTTCTGTTCAGGTTATTTGAACTGCATAGATTCTTTTGTAATAACATATTCTATTATAATGATCCAACAAAATCATTCCCTAAATGAATCCTTTTAAATCCCAAATCAACCATTTCCATATAGAAATGTCAAAATCAGAGCATTGGCCATTATTCTCTGCAATTCATCCAATTATTATTTGGATTCCTTTCCCCATATAAAATTAACCCCTCCATGTGTGAGATTGGTCAATTGGTTATTCAATATGGAAATATTATTGATGAAACACCAGCAATAACCTAAAAACCCAACAATTATGAATACATATATTATGATCATTGGTTATGATCATTATAGGATTTCATTATACTTTACAAGATCAATTGAGATTCCATCCTTGGAAAAAATATGGACAATAAATGAAATTTTGTAAAAAAATCACACATTCCAATTTTACCATATCAATTATTCATTATGAGAGTTCTAAAAATGACTTATAAATATTTCATATGGATTCATTTATATTTTGGGAATACATAATAATATCATTAATTAACCCCAAAAAACCCTCAAGATATTTCAAGAATACTCTTTTCATTAAATCCATAAAAACCAAGGTTTCATTATTAAAAAAAGTGTAATTAATATAAACTTATAGCTTGCACACAATAGCTAAAAAGGATTATTCAATATTTTCCCCTTCTATACTCACTATTTTTGATATCCATAATGAATTTCAATCATCAGAAAAAATTAACTCTATTATGTTGATAAAACAAATCATCAATGTGATGCCGAGGATACTTGTTATTTATTTTAATAGAATTTATTTCCCTATAATCAATATATAGCCTCATAGATTAATCTTACTTCTTAACAAATAGAACTAGGGATCCCCATGGAGAATGTGAATGGTAAAAAAATCCATATCACCAAACTACACTATTTTATTCTCCAACTC
This sequence comes from Viscum album, assembly GCA_963277665.1. NCBI lineage: Eukaryota > Viridiplantae > Streptophyta > Magnoliopsida > Santalales > Viscaceae > Viscum > Viscum album. The sequence goes on along the minus strand of OY728123.1, from coordinate 117,107,612 downwards.
CAATAATTAGACTGTAACCATTTTATTGGTCATCATTGATTTTGTTCATTAATTATGGATTAAATCAATAGGGAAATCAACTACAAATTTTTAGGGGTGTCTAGGTTATTACTTAGGAAGTAAAATAATGTATTCCTTTTTAATTTTTATATCATATATTGAAAAATTACCTTATTCATCCCAAAATATTGATTTAACATCCTACTAAATATTTTAATTTAGTAGAGTTATAGGGTATATATCTTGAAATAAATTAGATGATGATGTATCTACTCTAATGATGTGTAATTCTACATCATCCTCACATATCATAATTTATTTATTCGTAAAATAAATATTCAAAATATATTTTTATATGCATTCCAATTCATGGATTATATCAAAGAAAAAAAATTAGGTATGTTGAAAATTAATGAAATGAATCACAGTTATGATTTATTAAGGGGACTTCATCAAACATTTGTGTTTCAATAAGATATCATTCGTGAGTGCTGACTGCAAACTCAATTATTAAATCAAAAGGGAATTATACAATTTACAGGGTTATATATGAATATATACCTGAATTATTTGATCCAAAATCAAATTATAATTTATTAAAATTATATTATATGAATAAGAAATGTTCCCAAAAAATTATTACTAACATTAAAAACAGCATTTGTGAAATAATAATTTTTTCCTTTCTACCTTGGCCATTTCTGGGGAATGATTCCTTGAATCTTAGGAATATAATTTTCATAATGCCCAATATCATTATATTTAAAACACTCACACTACTGACTTATTTCATTCCCATTAAATCAATGGAATGGTGTCCCGTATCTCCATAATTTTTTAAATCTTCTATCTCTAATAAGCATGTTCGATGAGGTTTCCTACAACATTTTTTACATGATTGAAATTCCAATCATCAATTTGTCCCCTATTCCTTATTTTCTTTCCCAATGTTTTCATCACCCATCTTCATCTCTAACATTCCTATAATGTAATAATACAAAGAGAAACATTTTTATATCTTGATATCGCATGATATTATATATTTATACAATAATAAGTAGATGATGAATTGTACTTGGTTGAGTTGGTAAAACAATTACTTCTTATTCATAAAACATTTTGAGTTTTCATACTAAGGAATGATGGGATGGACTTTACAGAATATCGTGATCTCAATAACATGGATGTGGATGCTGGGATGGTAAATGAGAATGGTTTTGTAGATCTAGAAGTATCAATGTGGTCTAAAGAAGTGATGAATGAGGTACGTTTTTATAATTGAGTTTGGGGAATCTTCTGAATCTCTAAAAATATTATAGTAATATAATTTGTTTTTATATAAAAATGGATAAAATTTATCTTATTTAAATTATAATTTGAATTTGGTTTAAAATTCCCTCAACCAATAATTTTTAGTCATGTTCAGTTAATTTTCATACACTTATCTTATGACATTAACCCGTATTTAATCTCCTTAAATATTATCATGAAAACATGTGTCTTTAAAACCTATGAGTTCATGTAGTTACTATAAAAATGAAAAATAACAATAAATGGATCATTGATGATATATTAAAAATGATCCGAAACATTTTTCATAAATTAATTTTTTTATGAATGTTATATTATTCAGTAAAATATTATTTATATTTATATATCATTAATTCCAAATTGATACTATTCAATACAAGAAATTTTTAAAATATCATAACAACATGATATCGCTCTAAAAATCTATGTTAAAACATCACTAACATATAAAATACATCTATAATTCTTTTATGAAATAACATATTTCGAATTTTGTTTATTTTATTTTGTTATAATCATTTATTTGATATTCCAATTAATTAAATAATTATTTCATTATCATTGCATTCTTATTTTGGATAATTATTTATTACTTGAAAATTAAAAAAAATTATCATTATCAAGATAAATATTTTATCACAAAAAATTATTTTTATAGTCAATGATATGTTCTAAATAACAATATGAAATGTTTAATAGTTATTAAAAATATTAGTTTGACATATCAAAATTTTATTAAATTAAAATACTATAAATGGAATAATTTTATCATTTTGTATAAATGAATATATAAAATGAGATAAGGATGATTTTTTTCAATAATCCATCATCCAATAAAATTAAAACAAATTTTATTGTAATTTCCTAATATTGATAATATTATTGTTATCTTATAATGGCATGATTTACCAACAACTCTGGTAATTAGGATTTATAGGTTCCATATTTATATTGATAATAATTATAGTGGGGACTATTTAATAAATTTGGACCTTAAAAATAATTATATTTATATCATTATTCAAATTAAATTCACATAAGTTGAATAAATTGATTAAGATTTATCATGCAGATTGGATGAATTAAACAGGGTTTTAAATTAAAAATGTTCACGAGATTGAAATGTTTTTATATCTATATTCAATGTGAAATTCATTCTAATGAAACAAAATTTATTTGAATATTTATAATGAACTATTTAGTCTTTAAAATAGTTTAATATATTATTTAATTATTAATTTAAAATTTAATAAAATATTATTTTTATTTAAAATGGTGCATTTTATTTATTATTCCTTAAAAATGAAAAATATCAGATAAATTTTAAATAATATGTATATTACTATTTCAGAAATAAAATTTATTTTAGAAAGAATAATTTGAATAATGTTCAAAATTTAATTAAAAATATAATTCCATTAAAAATATTTTGAACCGACTTGACAAAAAAATATTCTTTTACGCATAAAATTAGATTTATTATTATCTTATGTCGCCAAAATAATTGAGAAAAATGTCAATAAAAAATTACTAAATTTATAACATTCATAATATATTTACTAATATTTATTCTTGACATTTTAATATCTAGGATATAATAGCCACTTATTACTAGATCATGGGACTTTGAACATTGATTTACGTGCAACATAAGATATTAAATATATTTAAAAGAAAACATATCGTAAAATTATATGGAGGTACATTCATCCCTCTTTTATAGAATTTCATCCTCTAAATTTCTAAAATATCACCTCATAATATGTTTGGGTAGTTTTTCATCATAACATTCTTCGGTCCCCCAAACACCACTTCTATTTTATTATTTTTCCACAGTACCTTTACTAGCTGAGATATCCAATTCTTCAACAATTATTTTATAGTATCTAGAATAGGGATAAGATCGTTATAGTAAGATAAATAATGTTCCAATATTTTTTTCGATGTTAGAATGTGCATTGGGTATGGAATTTAGATCCCTAGAAAATAGATGTTGAATACATTTGTTCTCTATAAACGCTACATGGAATTTCAAAATGATAATCCACAATTACAATTCATTCTAAATTTACAAAAAACCAGAAGTACATGGGGATTAATATCAATTAATAACTGAATACTATAGCACCCTTCCTTCGATATAACTAAAATAAAATATGATATCCCTCTTGAAATTATAATCCCATCCTTCAATTATCGGCATACAATTTTTTCTAAAAATAAGATTCTATGATTGGGGCCTGAATAGTATTTACCATTACTATTGATTCCAACACCTGTTCATGGCCTACAATATGCCTTTCACCACCATCATCCTAACATGTTGGGGTATAAACTATCCTGCTGTATAAATCATAATATGGTAAAATTTGAATAAATATATAGAATCTATTGTTTTCAGAAAATTCTATATAAATTTAATACTGATTCAAAAGACATTGATAGTCAAGTGAGTAAGTAAAAAATAGGTCATATAATCTTTGTATTTGTTGATATAATATTTCATAATTTTCTTGGTGATAAGTGGTGATGAACATATGTTTGATATCATGAGCATGTGAGTAATTTTCCTGAATTTCAATGTGAATATTGAATCATGATCAAAGACAATTGAAATAGGTGAACCCTAATGTTTGAATACATCATTTATATAGAGTTTTGAATGGATATCTAGGAGTATATCATTAAATATATTAGGGAAATATATTAGTCTCTCGAAAATAACCAGTAGTTCATCTATTTTTCTTGGTACCTTTAGTAATTGATTGAAAAATTACATTGAAATGTCAACCAATTTCCTTTTTGTTATATATAGAGGATGCATGAACCCTCTAAGATATTTTCTTTCAGGCTTTACCAGTTGAAAATATAAACATATTAAAAAATAATATGATATTTACTTCTTCATATATTCAGATAAAAAATGTTCCTTCAAATCACAACACATATTGGTTCGCCTATGTTGTATAAAGATATTAATGTTAGGATAATTATCCAAAAATTCCTTTTTAATCATAGGAATATAGAAAAGCAAAATGATTTTTCTAAAATAATAATTATTAAGATGTTCTTTTTTTAAAATGATTCGGATAAAAATATTTTGAAGAATACTCTACTAAGGAGGCATCACTGATTCCTCCTTTTTCCTATAATGGAAAAAAATTAACATTTTTTATTTTTTTGTATTTTTTTGTTATATATATATTATTAAACAAATAAAAACAAAAAATAGAAATAAAAAATAAAATTTATAGAAGAAGTAATCTGCTATTTAAAATAAAGTTGTACTGCAATTACAACAGTCTAGATTCTGAAAGAAGCTCTCACCCAAGGCTCCATTTAATAAGAGTGCTTACCCTAAAAATCATTCCTTATTTCTTCTATGGGATTCTGGTACTCCCTTTCTTACATAGAATGTTCGGCATTTTTTTGTGCGATTCTTGTTCCTGTATATGGCTTTGAGAGACTATAAAATATAAACTATAAAAACAATAAAAATGAAACTTAAAACATGGATTAATCATATAATAAATAGTTTAAATCAAAAATAATTTCCAAAAATAATTTGATTGAAAATAAATTACAATCTTTCAAAGTCACCTACTTGAATCCTAAAAATGCTTCAAGTATGTGACCTTGAAATCCTATAAAGGAACTATCAAACTAACATAAATAAAACATAAAATGTTGAATACATATATAAAATATAATTGAAAATATAACGAATATGAAAAAAAATGTTCATAGATAATAATTTATATATTTGCGAAGAAACATACATGATACATAAGAATGTTTCAACTATGTGACATTAAATGTCAATAAAATATAAAATATAACACCAACATAAATGAAACATAATACATAGATTAAACAAATTACCAATTTCTGAAAATAAAATAATCATAAAAATGTTGATGAAAAATATTTTATAAGCTTTCAAAGACACCTACATGAAACATAAAAATGTTTCAAGTATGTGTCTTTGAAAGCCTAAAAAATATATACTATAAAAACAATATAAATGAAACATAAAATATGAATTAAACATATATTAAGTGATTGAAATATATAATTAATAAATAATAATTACTAATTATTAATTACTAATTATAATGCATAATTATAATGAATAATTATATTACTAATTTACTAATTTATTATTATATAATAGTTTTTAATAATTTCAATTTAATAATTATAATGTAAATTTAAAAATTAAAATTATATTGAAAATTAAATAAATAACTATTACATAATTATTAATTATATTTCTAATTAAGTAATTAATTATTATATTATTTTTTAATAATTAATAATTTATACTTATAATAAATAATATAATTTACAATTATATTACTAATTAAATAACTATTAAAAGAGCCTTCGATCTATCCTTCACAACTAATTAACTAAATAACTATTATATACATAGTAATTATATTACTAAATAACTAATTAATTATTATATAATTAATTATTAATAATAACTTATTATGTAATTAATGATTATATTAATAACTAACTAATTAATTATTGTATAATTAGTAATTTTATTACAAAGTAACTAATAAATTATTAAATAAATAATAATTATATTGTTACTTAAATAAATAATAATTATATATTTATTTAAATAAATAATAATTATATTTTTATTTAAATAAATAATAATTATATATTTATTTATTAATAATTACTTATTAACTAACTAATTATTATTCAATTAATAATTATATAATTAATAACTATATTACTAATTAATTAATTAGTAACTACAAATTAATAAATAATCATTAATCATTAATCATTCTATTGAATAATTATAATGAATAATTGGGAAGAATAATTATATTAATAATTAACTAATTAATGATAAGATACTAATTTTCTATAATTACTAATGAATAATTATTATGAATAACTATAATTTATAACTATATTACTAATTATCCAATTTTCTATTACATAATTGATACTTATAATACCAATTAACTAATTATTTATTATTTATTAATTATTAATAATTACCTATTATTAATGATGATGAATAAATATAATTTATAATTATAATACTAATTAAATAATTAACTGTTATATACTTAATAATTATATTACTAATTAAATAAATAATTATAATATTAGTAATTAAATAATTATATATTATATAGGTAATAATTATATTAGTAAGTATCTAATTAATTATTAAAAAAAATAATTATATTACTAATTAACGAATTAATTGTTTTATAATTAATTATGAATAATTACTAATGAAATAACTAATTATTATAGATTTAATAATTATATAATAAATAATTTTAATTTTAATTAACCATTTAATAATTAATGATTACTATTCAATATTTAATAATTATAACTGATAGCTATAATGAATTATTATAATGAATAATTATAAAGAATAATTATATTACTAATTAACTAATTAATTATTATATAACATTTCTTAATAATTAATAATTAATAATTATAATTTATAATTATAATTTATAATTATATCACGAATTATATGATTAAGTACTACATAATTAATAATTATATTTCCAATTGACTGATTAATTTTTATATAAAAATTTTTAATAATTACTAATTAATAACTATAAAAAAGAAATATAATTTATAATTATATTACTAATTAACTTTTTCACTATTATATAATTAATAATTATTTTACTAATTAACTATTTAATTATTATATAATCAAAGATTAATAATAAATAATTAACTAATGAATAATTATATAATTAAAAATTATATTTCTAATTAACTAATTAATTATTTTCTAATTAATAATTATATTACTAATAAACTATTTAATTATAAAATAAATAATAATTATATAACTAATTAACTCATTAATTAGTGACAAATTACTTACTCAGAATTACTAATTAACATACTAATTATTATAACATTAATAATTAGACGTGGTGGTAGTCGTGGAAGAGGCGGGAGCGGAGGCAAGACCAGAGGCTGACTATGTTTGGATTACGTTGGTGTTCATCACTTGTACCCCAAATCATTATCCTTTATTGTATGCTTGGCTTTTATTTTAATAATAATTTTCTGGATCATAGACTCACCTCTATGATTCCACTGTTATGGTATTATTAATAGTTAACAATTTCTAATTAACTAATTACTAATTATATTAATCATAATTTTATTGCAAATTTAATAATTAATTATTATATAATTAATAATTATATTACTAATTAACTAATTAATTATTAAATAATAAATAATTATATTACAAAGTAACTAATTAATTATTAAATAGATAATAATTATACTACTAATTAAATAATTAATTATTTTAAAATTAATTGTTAATAAATAATAATTAACTAACTAATTATTATAAAATTAAAAATTATATAATCAATAATTACATAACAAATTTACTAATTAATAATTAATAACTAATAATCAATAATTAATAATTAATAATTATGAAGAATAATTATAATGAATAATTATAATGAATAATTAAAAAGAATAATTATATTACCAATTAACTAATTAATTATTATATAATACTTTTTAATAATTACTAATTAATAATTATAATAAATAATTATAATTTTTAATTATATAACTAATTAACTAATTAACTATTATATAATTGATAATTATACTACAAATTTACTAATTAATTATTATATAATAATTCTTGATAAATACTAATTATTAATTAAAATGAAGAAAATAAATTTATATTTATATTATTAATTAAATAATTAACTATTATATACTTAGTAATTATATTACTAATTAACTAATTAATTATTAATAATTAATAATTAACTAATTAATTATTAATAATATTAATTAACTAATTAAATAATTTAATAAATGTTTAAAAAATGTTTTATGTTTCATTTATATTGGACATAGAGTTTGTATTATATGGGCCTTCAAAGGCACAAGCTTGAAACATTTTTATGATTCATGTATGTGGCATTGAAATCATATAAATTATTTTTCGTCAACAATTTTTATAATTTTTTTATTTTAAACTATTAGTTATATGTTAGATCCATGATTGGAGTTTCATTTATGTTTCAATTATAGTTTATGTTTTATAGATATTCATAGTCAAGTATTTGAAAATTTTTAAAGTTTCAAATAGGTGTCTTTGAATATTTATATATTATTTTCTATCTATATTTTTTATGAAATTATATTTATTTTGTTATATTTTTTATCTGTTCCATTGATGTTATAGGTTTTATTTATAATGATATTATAATTTATATTTTAATGTTTTTCAATGTCATGTACTTGAATCATTTTTTTAAGTAGATGTCATTGAAAACTTATAAATTTTTTTATATCAACATTTCATAGGAAATTATTTTGATTTTTAACTATTTCTTATATGGTTAATCAATGTTTTCTGTTTAATTTATATTGTTTTTATAGTTTATTATTTATTGACTTTAAAATCCATGTACATGAAACAGAATCCCAAATCCGAAATGCTGAATGTTCTGCACAGGAAAGGGGGATCCAGAATCTCACATTAGAATTGCAGATTGACTTATAGGGTAAACCCTCTTATTAAAGGGAGCCCAATGTGAGAGCTTCTATCAGAATCCAGACTATTGTAATGGCAATACTGCTGGATTTTAAATAGCAGATAAATTTTATTGAAAATTTTAATTTTGTTTTCAATTTTGTTTTTTGAATGTATTAAATTGTAAATAAATTTATAAATAATTGTTTTTAATAATAAATAAATTTTTTATTCTAAGGGAAAGATTGCATCAATGATGCCCCCTTTATGGCATATTTTAATAAATTAACACAGTTTCTTATTAAATTTTTTTGAATCAATACATTTAAAAAAAAAGAAGACAAATCCATTGTACAAACATCAAAACACATTGACAAATAATGTCATTCAATTTTCCATCATTCACATCTTTAATTTTCTGTTGGAAATTATCTTCATCATAATGAGAACATTTTATCTTTTCCAATAAAGGTAGTTTGGTAACCATTTGATATATGATTTTTGTTACCCCTACCATAATAACAACCATATCCATATTTACAATTTCCTTGAAAAATATATCCCATTCAATCCTCATTTTATTCAGAGCTATAATATCCTTCCTGGTCAATGAATCTACTACCTTATTTTCCTTCCCTATGTGGTAGTGTTATGACCAATCATAATCTTTTTGTAGCTTGAGCTATATCATTTGATATATATTGAGTTCTTTTTATGATATGATATATTTAAAATTCTTTTGATCTATATATATCTCACATCTTTTACCATAGAGAGAGTGTTTCTATATCTCTTGAGGAAATATTACAGCTACTATCTCACAATCATGAGTTCTATATTTCCATTCGTGTGATTTTAACATCCATTATTTGTGTTTAATAACATCAACATACATCATAATGATAAAACAAAATATTTTCCTAAATACCTCAATATACATCACAATTCAACGATTTCCATACATAAATGTCAAAATCAGTGAATTGACCATTATTCTCTTCAATACATCAAATTATTATTTGAATTTTTTCATCTATATAATCTTAACCCCTTCATGTGAGAGATTGGTCAATTGGTTATCCAATCATGAAAAAACTATTGATGAAACACAGAAAATAACCTAAATACCAAAGGAAGTTTCATACCTATATTATGACCATTGGTTATAGTCATTCATGGATTTCATTTTTATTTATAAGATCAACTTAGATTCCATCCTTTGAGAAAATATGGTTGAAAAATTAAATTTTTTAAAAACAAATCTTGCATTTCAAATATTCCATATAATTCATTCATTATGAGAGTTCCATGAATGATTGCAAATAGTTCATATAGTCTTCATATATTTTTGGAATACATCATAATATCATCAATTAATGCCCTAAAAAACTATCATGATATTTCAAGAATAATATTTTCATTAAATCCAAAAAACAAAGGTTTAGTTATTTAAAATAGTGGAATTATAGTAATCTCATAATAACCACACATCAGATGAAAATGTGTAATCATAATGTTTCCATTATGTACTCACAATTTGATGATATCCCTAACAAATTTCAATATTTAGAAAATATTACATCCATTATGTTGATAAAATAAATCATCAATGTGAGGTAGAGGATAATTTTTATTTATTGTAATAGAATTTATTTCCCTATAATAAATACATAGCCTCATGGATGAATCATTCTTTTTAAAAAATATAACAGGGGGTCCCTATGTAAAATGACTAGATTGAATAAATCCCTTTTACCAAACTAATCTAATTGATTCTCTAACCCCCAATAATTGCACTGTAACTATTTTAAAGGTCTTCTTTTAATTTTTTTCATTCATTTTGTATTAAATAAATAGGTAAATCAACTTAAGACTTTGAGGTGTGTCTAGGTTATTACATTAGAAATATAATAATACAGTCCTTTTTAATTGGTACATCATCAATTTTAAAATTACCTTATTCATCCCAAAATATTGATTTACACCATAATAATTATTTTCATTTAGTATAGCTATAGGATATGGATCTAGATAAGAATCATATGATGAATTCTCTACTCAAATGAGGAGGAATTCTACATCATCCTAACAAAACATAATTTACTTATTCATAAAATAAATATTCAGAAAATATTTTTTAATTCATTCTATTTAAAGGATTTTGTCAAATTAAAAAAAATTTATGTTGAAAAGGTATGAAATGAATCATGATTATGAGTTATGAAGGGGACATCCTGACACATATATGATTCTACGAGATATCAATTGAGAGTGTCGACTACAAATTTCATTATTAAATAAAACGGGAAATGTAAAATTTTCATTGATATGTAAGAATATATAAAAGAATCATTTTATCCAAAATCAGATAATGAATTATCAATATTATAGATGAGAATTAATATATGTTCCACAAAACCAGTAGTAAGATTATACTCTCTAGTTGTGAATGAATAATATGGGCCTATCTTCCATGGCATTTTTAGGGGAATAATTTTTTAATTATTAGGAAAATCATTTTATAGTGCCTTGTATCTTTATATTTAAAACACTGACACTACTAATGTTTTTCATTCACTTATAATCAGTGGATCAATGTCCATTTTCACTAAAATTGTATAAATCTCTCATCTCTAATATGTATGTTCCAAGATTTTTCTATCCAAATTGTTGTCATTATTGATATTCATATCATTCATTCTTCCCCATTTCCTTATTTATATTTCCAATGTTTTATGTATCCCTCTTATTCTTTTACATTCTATTAATGTAGTAATATAGAGGGAAATATTTATATATATTGATAGAACATGATATTATATCTATATATAATGACAATGTATTTGATACCCTTTTTCTTTAGAGTAATAATTTTTGCACATAAAATTTTTTACAAATTGTTCTATTTGGATTATATATGTAATCCCTAGAATTCCTTTCTATACATGTAAATATGGATTCATATTTATCCACACACTAATTTTCTATTTTCCTTTGATTTCTGATTTTTTCACTATGTCTTCTCAGGGTTCATGATAGAAGTATTTTTCAAGAAAATCTGTATTATATCCATCCATTGTGTGATTAATATTTCTTTATCATCCATAAGGATTCCATTAAATAAACACCACTAATCCATATCTAATGAGACATGTTAAAATTCCCTTATTACCATTTATAATTCATTACCATACAATGAGAGAAGTATCTTCTCTAAATATACTATACATTTACATTCTATAAATGGATTTTTAGTCCCATTGATTGGTAGATGATATTAGCCCCTGAATCAGTCTAACATTGTATCTCTCTTAATTGGATTAGGATGTTCCATATGGGTAATTTTGCTGCTCATAATTTATCAAAGATTTCCCAGTATATTTATAAGTTTTTAAACAATAAATAGATCCCCAGCTCCAGCATCATTATTATAATGACCCATACTTTACAAACATTGTTAATACTTCAAAATTGAAGCACACTTATTACAACATATGACAAAACCACAAATGACCGTATAGGTATAGTGTCTTTAGAAACTGGGAAACATAAACAACTGGTTCAAAAATCTTCTACAGTGTCTACCATTTATTTCATCATATCTAGGGTCCCTTTTAGCATATTCTACTTAATATCCATCTTCCTGACCTGGGGAAAAGAAAACATAAAAGGGTGAGCACAAATGCTCAGCAAGGGCAAATAAAGGAAATAAAAATCATATCATATCTTTTTGAAAATCATAACCTGCAATAGAGATCATAATATCTTAACATGGAACAAATCATAGAAGTGAAAATGAGATCCCCATAATCATAACATAAAACTTGAAACTTTGTGGCATGCACACATAATCATGGAAAATCATTTCTTGTTCGTCATGACTCATTGCCAAGACTATCTTAGTGGACAGAGTCCCTTTCTGAACCGAGTCACCCTCGTTCCAGTCCTGTTTCACTGAACCGGTATAACCTACCGTTCCATACATGTCTATCTCATGAGATATAAAATCTTTACCCAATGCATTGGAGTGATATATAGGTCCCACCCATCTCATAATGAATCCTTTCTTATGTGTGCCACATAATCATAAACCATACATCATAGCGTAACCCATGTAATAAAAATGGGTTTCTTAAACAACATGACATCATAAAAAAATCATATAAGATAAAGGAATTCATAGAAATAATTCAATCACAACATGATCAAATCAATGTAAAAATAGGGATAAAAACAGAAGCCTTTATTATCTTAGATGGAAAATAATTTTGATAAAACACTTGAACTCCATTCTTGAGGAAAATATCCTTTCTACTTCAAAAACATTTTTCCTTTCATAACATGTCATACAACATTAAAATAAAAGAAGTTGATTAAATATAAACTTGAAAACTTGTAAAGTACGTTTCTTGGAAATAATGTTTTAAAAATCCATTCATGTCGTATAAGTTAAAAAAACATTCTTCGTACTTTTGTCAAAAAATTCAAAAAGTACCTCGTACGAAAAACGACAAAAGATTCCTTTCATACATATTACTAAAAACTCACCGAAGGGTAAAAATGGATTTAAAAAATTGTAGGTGGATGGAAATAATATTACATATTGATGAAACATGGATGTGGATGATAAAATACACCCTAGTAAATACTTACGAATAAACAATCTCGGATAAAAACGAGATTGTGATATTTCCCTTACCTTAGGTAAGATTTGCTTTGTACGTGTCTGAAGCTCCTGTATAATGGTTTAAATAATGTTATTGACTTATTACAGAATCATAAATATTGATATTATATCATATATGGTCATATTCTTAGCTTCTTGTTAGTAATATTTCATTGTTACTTGTTACTCGGGTCTTTATTGCCTTTTGTTCTTATGTGTGTTTTGCCGAATAAATTCTTATTCTTATTTTAAGGTTATAGATACCTTATATCCAGAATGGTATTAGTGTAACATATATCATATTTATTCATTCAATTCATTTATATAATTACTATGTAATGATGATCATGTAGAACGAGTCGCATCACATCGTGGAGACGGTATTCCGTACGTATGCACGAGTGATGATATCGTTCCTATGATCGTGGAATTGTATTGGAGTATATATATATATTATTTCAGTATCAATATTACTTTATAATAATCATAAATAGTTACTCATTACACCATTATACCAATCCTTGTAAGGTGGTGGTGGAAAATAGATTACACCACGGCGTGGAGACGGTATTCCGTACGTACGCACGCGCGGTGATTTCATTTTTCCGTAGGATGGATAGAAGGTGAATTAGGTTTTTTTCATATTTATAATAACATATCAGTATGTAAGTAATACTGATGTTATTACTTTGTCATGAAACAACTGAAGAAGAAGATGTTGAAGAAGAAAGAAATTGAAAAGATCGGAAATGGATATTACCTCTTCTTTGGAATGCCTCTTTGAATCCTCCACTTAGGGAACTAAGATTGGTCTTTGAAGAAGACCAGGGCCTCTAGGATTATTCTAGGGAAGTGGAGAGGAGAAAATGGCAGGGTTTGGCCGAGCTTGAGTGCTCAAATTGGTGTGAGGAGGAGGGGAAGGAGGTGCCCTTTTATAAGGGAGGAGAGGGGCACCTTAGAAATAATTCAAAATATTATTCTATATTAAAGTCAAAATCGGTTTATAATGGTTCCAAAGGGTCTTATTTCGAAGGTAAAGTGGGGATGGGTCGAAATCCTATCAACCAATAAGATTTAGACAAGTTTAGGGTATTATGTTAACCTTATCAATTAGATTTAACTCTATGTTAAATAATTTAACTTTTACTGTGTCTTTTTGTTTTCTTTCACTATATGGTTAATACACTTACTATAACATGCCAAACGAACCCCAAATTGTTTGTTATTAATATATATATCTTTATCTAAGTCATTTGGATGAACCTTAGATTTTTATGAATAAAATAACAATTAGTAATATAATATTTGATTTAAAAACTATTTTGTGTCAATTTTGACACTATTTGATATATGATTTTTGTGAAAGTCATAACAGAATTATATGTTCGAACCAAGTTGATTAAATCAACAATAATATATCATAGTAACCTAGAAAATTAGTGGAATTCATAAAACGTCTCAAATTACATTTATTTTGGTGTTTATAACATCAATTATGTCAATATTTCATTAATAAGATAATTACTGCATCATCATTGTGTCATAAATAAATTAAATTATTTAATGTCTAAAAATTACAAATAAAATACCATTATTTAGGAAATCATTTTAGCTTTCTAATGAATTTTTATAGTCGAATTTATCTTATGTATAACACCATATTAAAAAAAATTTAGTTATTAAACTTTGATTTTAACTATTTTAACTATTCATTAAATAAAATAATATTAAATGTCATAATCTAATCCAAGTGGACCTAAATGGTCATATTATATTCATAAGGTTGTTTCTGGTCGAATTACACTTATCCAATAGAATTAGGACATGTGTTAGGGTAATAGTAATATCATATTTACCCTTAGTTACCATATTTACTATTAACCGTGGTAAAAAAAAGTAAAAAGTTACTATTCACCAAAAATTATTTTCATCTCATTGAACCACATTTTAGTCCTTGATATTAACCGTGTCTGTCGGATTTTCGAAATTCCATTCATAGAAGCGGTAAAATTAAGTTTTATGCAAAATTCAGTTTTTTTAACCTACCACTTAGTGGTTTCACTATTCATCAAAAATTGAAAGTTTTCAGAAAAATACAAAAAATTCACCCTAGGCTAATTTCGGTATTCCGAATCCAAAAATGAAGTCCATTTTAAAAAATAAAATTTATAAAATTTCAAAAAGTGGTTATTACTATTCATAACGGCTAGTTTTAATAATATTTTAATAGCATATCATTGTTTGGTGAAACTCGGTATTGCGTACGACGCAAGCTATCGAGGAAGGTCATGATTGCGTGTAAGGTAAGCCAAGCTAGTATGTAGTGAAAGATTCCTTTTATGATATATAAAAAACAAAATATTACTCATAAAAATCTCGGGTGTTACATTCTACCCCCCTTAAAAAGAATTTCTCCCTCGAAATTCATCACTTTGTAACAAACAGATGAGGATACTTCTCCCTCATCATATCCTCAAGCTCCCATGTAGCTTCTTCAAGTTGGTGGTTCCTCCATAAAACTTTCACAAATCGAGTGGTCTTATTTCGGAGGACGTTTTTGCTACAATCAAGAATCTCTATCGGTTTTTCTTCATAAGAAAGATCTTGCTCCAGCGGTACAACTTCTGAGCTGAGTACATGTGAAGGATCAGGTATGTACTTTCTCAGGAGAGATACATGGAACACATCGTGAACTTGAGAGAGATTCGGTGGAAGCGCCAATCGGTAAGCTACCTTTCCAACACGATCCAGTATTTCGAAAGGACCGATATATCTAGGGCTCAACTTCCCCTTCTTTCCAAATCTCATAACCCTCTTCCAGGGAGATATTCGTAAGAACACTTTATCGCCCACATCAAACTCTAGGTCTTTTCTTCGGTTGTCGGCATAACTTTTCTGTCGACTCTGGGCTGCTCTTATGTGTTGTTGAATAGATCTGACCTTTTCTGCCATTTCATCAACGAGATCAGGTCCTAACAGCTTTCTTTCCCCAACTTCATCCCAGTAAGTTGGAGTCCTGCATTTCATTCCATAGAGAGCTTCATAAGGAGCCATCTGAATGCTGGAGTGAAAGCTATTATTATAAGAAAATTCCACCAAAGGTAGGTGTTGATCCCAACCTCCTTTGAAATCCATGGAGAAAGCTCTCAACATATCTTCTAGGGTTTGAATTGTTCTCTCAGACTGACCGTCTGTCTGAGGATGATAAGCAGTGCTGAAACTCAACTCTGTATCCAGAGTATGCTGAAGACTTCGCCAGAACTTCGAGGTAAATCTCGGTTCCCGATCAGATATAATAGAATGTGGTACTCCATGCAATCTTACCACTTCCTTTACATATATCCTGGCAAGCTGATCTAGAGAGAAATCCTCTCTAATAGCAATGAAGTGTGAAGACTTTGTAAGATGATCAACTATGACCCAAATAGCATTATTGCCTTTGGATTTTTTAGGAAGTCCTGTGACAAAGTCCATAGTGATGTTTTCCCATTTCCATTCGGGTATGGGTAATGGTTGTAACATCCCCTTAGACTTCTGTCTCTCAGCTTTAACTTGTTGACAAACCAAGCATCGAGAGACATATTCAGCAACATCTCTTTTCATGCCATCCCACCAGAAGTACTCTTTTAGGTCCCTATTCATCTTCGTGCTTCCAGGATGAATAGATAATGATGAACTATGAGCCTCATCCAGCAGCTCCTTCTT
This sequence comes from Viscum album, assembly GCA_963277665.1. Taxonomy (NCBI): domain Eukaryota; kingdom Viridiplantae; phylum Streptophyta; class Magnoliopsida; order Santalales; family Viscaceae; genus Viscum; species Viscum album. The sequence goes on along the minus strand of OY728123.1, from coordinate 117,090,390 downwards.
TAATTCAGGGATGAGAGGAACACAAACCCGATTCCTGAACTTTATTATCCCATCACAATCAAGGTTGAATTCAGGAACATTTCTCACCTTCTTTTTTAACTCGACATCTTCTTTCTGTGCCTCTTTAATCTTCACATGTATAGATGGTTGAACATTCATTTGAGAAAGATAATATTTTTCCCCTTACATTATAATTCCAAGATCCATCCTTTGTAAATCCATAAATATTGGATCCTTTGTGATCCTCGTCATGGATAAACTAGCATGGTCTTGTCGACTTAATGCCTCTGCCACCTTGTTTGCTTTCCCAGGGTGGTAATGGATTGAGCAGTCGTAATCCTTAATCAGCTCCAACCATCTTCTTTGACGCATATTCAACTCCTTTTGTGTGAAAATATACTTTAAACTTTTATGATCAGTATAAATATCACACCTTTCACCATAAAGGTAATGCCTCCAAATCATTAATGCAAAGATTACTGCAGCCAACTCCAAATCATGAGTTGGGTAATTTTGCTCATGGATTTTCAACTGTCGTGAGGCATAAGCTATCACCATATCATTTTTCATAAGAACACACCCCAATCCCTTCTTGGATGCATCACTGTAGATCACAAACCTTTCTCCAATACAAGGCAGTGTGAGCACAGGTGCACTGGATAACCTTCTTTTCAACTCCTTTAAATTCTCTTCACATTCTTCCGTCCAGACAAACATAACTCCTTTCCGGGTCAACTTGGTGAGTGGATTAGATAATCGTGAAAAATCTTTTACAAAACATTGATAATATCCAGCCAAACCAAGAAAACATCGGATCTCAGTTACTGTTGTTGGTCTTGACCATCTTTCGATAACCTCTGTTTTTGCTGGATCCACAGATATCCCCTCTTTTGAGATTATGTGACCCAAAAATCCATCTTTTTGAAGCCAAAATTCACACTTGGTAAATTTGGCATAAAGCTTCTCCTTTCTCAGGGTCTTCAATATAATTCTCAAGTGATCTTCATGCTCTTCCTTGCTCTTTGAATAGACAAGAATATCGTCTATAAAGACTACCACAAATTGATCAATATAGTCTCTAAAGACTCTATTCATTAGATCCATGAAGATATCAGGGGCATTAGTAAGACCAAATGGCATCACTATAAATTCATAGTGACCATACCTTGTACGGAAAGCCGTCTTTGGTATATCCTCCCTTTTAACCCTTAATTGATGATACCCTGAACGAAGATCAATCTTGGAAAAGTATTGAGCTCTGCGTAGTTGGTCAAATAAGTCATCAATGCGTGGGAGAGGATATTTGTTCTTGATAGTGATCTTGTTAAGTTCTCGATAATCAATGCAGAGTCTCATTGATCCATCTTTCTTCTTAACAAATAGAACAAGTGCTCCCCAATGTGACGCACTAGGGCGTATGAATCCCTTATCAAGATTCCCTTGGAGTTGCTTCTTCAATTCCTACAACTCAATTGGGGCCATTCTATAAGGTGTCTTTGAAATTGGCAAAGCGCCCGGCACGAGTTCTACTGAAAACTCAACTTCACGATTTGGTGGAAGACCCGGTAATTCCTCCGAAAAGACATCATCAAACTCCCGTACAATGGGCATATTCTTAATCGTGAGTTTCTCACCAACCATTTGAGATAAATAACCTTCATTTAGTGGAATCAATACCCATGAGATGGAAGAAATTTCCACTGGAAGGTTATGTTCATCCTTGCATTGATAGACGATCGTAGATTGATCTGGAATATGAAATGTGACTTCCCTTCTTTGGCAATTGATATGAGATCCATGTAGGGAAAGCCAATCCATGCCAAGAATCACATCAAATTCCACTAAAGGAATGATCACAAGATTTGTAGGAAGCACTTTCCCACAAACTTCGATCGGAGAAGAATTATAAACTTTTGATGCGACTGTTGTGCCATTAGGTGTTGTCACAGCTAACTCAACATCTAATTGTTGAGGTAATACGGTGATACACTTAGAAAAATTTTCAGAAATAAAAGAGTGGGTGGATCTAGAATCAAATAAAACATTTGCTACTTTAGAGTGGATGGTAAGTGTACCTTTCACCACTTCTTTATCGTACTCCACATCGCAGATAGAAATTGCATGTGACTTTCCTTTGTCTTTAGCCTTAAGATTTTGTTGACGTCGACCATCTTCATTAACCCTTGGATTTGGGCATTGATTGGAATAATGCCCCATCTCCTTGCACTTGAAACATTGAAGTGTAGTAGGTTCATTTTGTGTATCCCTTCCTTTATTTACATCATTAGACATCTTCTTCCCATTATCGCAGCATTCAAATGCCCGATGACCTTCCTTTCCACATTTGAAACATTTACTTGTCCCTTTAAGAAAACTACCTCCATGTTTCTTTCCACACTTTGAGCATAAGGGAAAGCTCATCTTCTTTTTAGTGTGCTCTTTAGATTTTCCTTTGAATTCCATCTTCCTCTTCTTATCAATCCCATGTGACTGATGGGTTACTCCAATCTCTATCTCAACTTTGAGAGAACATCGAATGATTTCCTCGTAGCTATTGAAGTCCCTTATGGCTAACGCCCTTCGAAGACTTGGTTTTAAGCCACTAAATAATCGATCGATCTTACTCTCAGTTTGGATAATAATACCAGAAGCGTACCTTGCAAGTCTTGTAAAATTTGCTTCATAGGTACCAACAGATTCATAATCCCTTTGCTTCAGTTCAAGAAACTCTTTCTACATCTTTGTTCGGAGAATACGAGGGAAGTACTTATTGAAAAATAAGTTCTTGAACTCGTCCCATTCCATAGACTCAATTTCATCCCTTTGCCTCATATTCTTAATAAGATTCCACCATTGATCAGAATCTCCTTCCAAACGATACACTGCTAGGATGACTTTATCATGTTCAGAACATTGAAGAACTGAAAATATCTTTTCAGTAGTACTAATCCATTGTTCAGCAACTAATGGATCAGTAGACCCGCTGAAAGAAGGTGGACGCTGCCTCATGAAGGATTCAACAGAATGTTTCTCCTTCCTTTGCTCGTTTGGAAGTCCTGCATGATTCATAGCTTGAGAAAGTTATGTGAGCATGGCTACAAGATTTTGCATTCCAGCTCCCATATCGTTTGGTTGCTCAAGGGGACAATCATTGCATTTCCCATCGCATTCCGCATTAACACGGTTCCTTCGGGTTCCAGCCATTGACTAAAACCAAGAAGAATAGTGTGAGAAACACTAATTATAATAGGAAAACCACATAATCAAGGATAAAATTTCACACTTAAGGTCTTATCCTAGGGTATTCATGGCCATTTCTAAAACACTAAGATTGTGTTCTATGCTTAGACTTATCCTTATGGTTCTTACTAAGGCTTTCACATCCTAGTTTCCAAAGGATGACTATAACCTCCCTCTGATACCAACTATAACGACCCATACTTTACATACATTGTTAATACTTCAAAATTGAAGCACACTTATTACAACATATGACAAAACCACAAAGGACCGTATAGGTATAGTGTCTTTAGAAACTGGGAAACATAAACAACTGGTTCATAAATCTTCTACAGTGTCTCCCATTTATTTCATCATATCTAGGGTCCCTTTTATCATATTCTACTTAATATCCATCTTCCTGACCTGGGGAAAAGAAAACATAAAAGGGTGAGCTCAAATGCTCAACAAGGGCAAATAAAGGAAATAAAAATCATATCATATCTTTTTGAAAATCATAACCTGCAAAAGAGATCATAATATCTTAACATGGAACAAATCATAGAAGTGAAAATGAGATCCCCATAATCATAACATAAAACTTGAAACTTTGTGGCATGCACACATAATCATGGAAAATCATTTCTTGTTAGTCATGACTCATTGCCAAGACTATCTTAGTGGACAGAGTCCCTTTCTGAACCGAGTCACCCTCGTTCCAGTCCTGTTTCACTGAACCGGTATAACCTACCGTTCCAGCCATGTCTATCTCATGAGATATAAAATCTTTACCCAATGCATTGGAGGGAGATATAGGTCCCACCCATCTCATAATGAATCCTTTCTTATGTGTGCCCCATAATCATAAACCATACATCATAGCGTAACCCATGTAATAAAAATGGTATTCTTAAACAACATGACATCATAAAACAATTCATATAAGATAATGGAATTCATAAAAATAATTCAATCACAACATGATCAAATCAATGTAATAATAGGGATAAAAATAGAACCCTTTATTATCTTAGATGGAAAATAATTTTGATAAAACACTTGAACTCCATTCTTGAGGAAAATATCCTTTCTACTTCAAAAACATTTTTCCTTTCATAACATGTCATACAACTTTAAAATAAAATAAGTTGATTAAAAATAAACTTGAAAACTTGTAAAGGAGGTTTCTTGGAAATAATGTTTTAAAAATCCATTCATGCCGTATAAGTTAAAATAAATATTCTTCGTACTTTTGTCGGAAAATTCAAAAAGTACCTCGAACGAAAAACGACAAAAGATTCCTTTCATACATATTACTAAAAACTCACCGAAGGGTAAAAATGGATTTAAAAAATTGTAGGTGTATGGAAATAATATTACATATTGATGAAACATGGATGTGGATGATAAAATACACCCTAGTAAATACTTACGAATAAACAATCTCGGATAAAAATGAGATTGTGATATTTCCCTTACCTTAGGTCCGATTTGCTTTGTACGTGTCCGAAGCTCCTGTATAATGGTTTAAATAATGTTATTGACTTATTACAGTATCATACATATTGATATGATATCATATATGTTCATATTCTTAGCTTCTTGTTAGTAATATTTCATAGTTACTTGTTACTCGGGTCTTTATTGCCTTTTGTTCTTATGCGTGTTTTGCTGAATAAATTCTTATTCTTATTTTAAGGTTATAGATACCTTATATCCAGAATGGTATTAGGGTAACATATATCATATTTATTCATTCAATTCATTCAATTCATTTATATAATTACTATGTAATGATGATCATGTAGAACGAGTCGCATCACATCGTGGAGACGGTATTCCGTACGTACGCACGAGTGATGATATCGTTCCTATGATCGTGGAATTTTATTGGAGTATATATATATATTATTTTAGTATCAATATTACTTTATAATAATCATAAATAGTTACTCATTACACCATTATACCCATCCTTGTAAGGTGGTGGTGGAAAATAGAATACACCACGGCGTGGAGATGGTATTCCGTACGTACGCATGTGCGGTGATTTCATTTTTCCGTAGGATGGATAGAAGGTGAATTAGGGTTTTTCATATTTATAATAACATATAAGTATGTAAGTAATACTGATGTTATTACTTTATCATGAAACAACTGAAGAAGAAGAAGTTGAAGAAGAAAGAAATTGAAAAGATCGGTAATGGATATTACCTCTTCTTTGGAACGCCTCTTTGAATCCTCCACTTAGGGAACTAAGATTGGTCTTTGAAGAAGACCAGGACCTCTAGGATTATTCTAGGGAAGTGGAGAGGAGAAAATGGCAGGGGTTGGCCGAGCTTGAGTGCTCAAATTGGTGTGAGGAGGAGGGGAAGGAGGTGCCCTTTTATAAGGGAGGAGAGGGGCACCTTAGGAATACCTCAAAATATTATTTTATATTAAAGTCAAAATCGGTTTATAATGGTTCCAAAGGGTCTTATTTCGAAGGTAAAGTGGGGATGGGTCGAAATACTATCAACCAATAAGATTTAGACAAGTTTAGGGTATTATTTTAACCTTATCAATTAGATTTAACTCTAAGTTAAATAATTTAACTTTTACCGTGTCTTTTTGTTTTCTTTCACTATATGGTTAATACACTTACTATAACATGCCAAACGAACCCCAAATTGTTTATTATTAATATATATATCATTATCTAAGTCATTTGGCCGAACCTTAGAATTTTATGAATAAAATAACAATTAGTAATATAATATTTGATTTAAAAACTATTTTGTGTCAATTTTGACACTATTTGATATATGATTTTTGTGAAAGTCATAACATAATTATATGTTCGAACCAAGTTGATTAAATCAACACTAATATATCATAGTAACCTATAAAATTAGTGGAATTCATAAAAAGTCTGAAATTACATTTATTTTTGTGTTTATAACATCAATTATGTCAATATTTCATTAATAAGATAATTACTGCATCATCATTGTGTCATAAATAAATTAAATTATTTAATGTCTAAAAATTACAAATAAAATACCATTATGTAGGAAATCGTTTTAGCTTTCTAATTAATATTTATAGTCGAATTTATCTTATGGATAACACCATATTAAAAAAAATTTAGTTATCAAACTTTGATTTTAACTATTTTAACTATTCATTAAATAAAATAATATTAAATGTCATAATCTAATCCAAGTGGACCTAAGTGGTCATATTATATTCAAAAGGTTGTTTTTGGTCGAATTACACTTATTAAATAGAATTAGGACATGTGTTAGGGTAATAGTAATATCATATTTACCCTTAGTTACCCTATTTACTATTAACCATGGTAAAAAAAAGTAAAACGTTACTATTCACAAAAAATTATTTTCATCTCATTGTACCACATTTTAGTCCTTGATATTAACCGTGTCTGTCGGATTTTCGAAATTCCATTCATAGAAGCGGTAAAATTATGTTTTATGCAAAATTCAGTTTTTTTAACCTACCACTTAGTGGTTTCACTATTTATCAAAAATTGAATGTTTTCAGAAAAATACCAAAATTTCACCCTAGGCTAATTTCGGTATTCCAAATCCAAAAATGAAGTCCATTTTAAAAAATAAAATTTATAAAATTTCAAAAAGTGGTTATTACTATTCATAACGGCTAGTTTTAATAATATTTTAATCGCATATCATTGTTTGGTGAAACTCGGTATTGCGTACGACGCAAGCTATCGAGGAAGGTCGCGATTGCGTGTAAGGTAAGCCAAGCTAGTATGTAGTGAAATATTCCTTTGATGATATATAAAAAACAAAATATTACTCATAAAAATCTCGGGTGTTACAATTATCATTAATATGATGGAAATAACTTCATCAATTTACTGTGTCTATAAAGTATTCATTCCATCCACTATGATCCATTTCTAAAAAATGGTATACAGTAGATTAGGTTATGAATCATGATGAATAATTTAGAAACAGTAAAACACAAAACATAAAATGTATAGTTAATATTAAAATCGTAATCTTGGTTACTAAGTGAATATTCTCAGTGTTAATTGTAGGGTTATGTTTCACAAATCTATATTTTTATAAATATTGTTCTGAATGATTCTTCTGAACTCCTATGACATTAAAAATAAAGAAAAAAATCCTAGTATCCTATATTTATTGGTTAATTTATTTCATTATCATATTTTATAAGTAATTACGTCCTAAATGACCAAATAGTTTAGACGGATTAGAAAATGAGATACATACATGATGTATACGTTACAATTGACCACACAATAAAATGATTCTTTTAAGAAAATCATTATTCAACAATATTATACCTACATGTCAATAATAATGTAAATAATGGAATCATGTGATAAATAAAACATAATAAAAAGATGATCGTATATGATCGATAAGGGTATACCTGTAGCGGACGCTAAATAAATAAGCATAAAATTTAAGGCAATGGTGAATAACTTAAACAAATGAAATTAATACATAATCTTGAGTAAATTATAGAAAGAATAATTGATAATAAAATAATTCCATATAAATAATCATGAGGATATTCAAATAATCATGAAATCACACGGAGAGTCGATAAGTAATATAATAGTGAGGGAATTCATAGTTTTGGATATTTAAACATACCGTCAACGGTTCAACTAAGAGACTCTATATAAATGGTTATGGCCTAAACCAATACCCATATTAGTTTGTCTAATGGGATCAACTGATTCGTTTATTAGTTATAGAGGTCCACTTCTATTTCATTCATAGTCCAATTCATTCATTTTATGAAAAATGTGAATCATTAAAAACATAAAAACTAATATTAAAAAACATGTATAGAAAATTGTCAATAAAATAACCATAAACAATAACTGGTATCTAAATATAACATCCATAGTCAAAATGATAATAAAATAGTCAATAAAATATGGAAAATGGTACCATAAGAGGTCATCATCAATCATCCATAATATCTAAATAAGGATATTGGCATAGATGAAAATACTCTAACAAAATCATAAAAATATCCTTGAATGAAATGAAATTTTTTTCTTTGAAACCAGTTGTTTAAAATATTGTAATTATAAAATAAATTATTTTCATTAAAAAAACTAATATAATTCTAAATGAATCATAAAAACATAATGGTTACGTGATGGTGTTAAAATAATCTTCGGCCACAAAATATTATAAAACATTCATTCCATATTTTTTAATGAAACTGTATATACAATATGTCATTTGGAAAATGAGAAAAAGATTCCTTAAAATTATATTGATTGTCGAACACATGATAAAATAAAATAAAATATTGTATTATACAGAAAAAATAATTTTGAAAACATTTTTAGAAAACAGTAAAAAGAAATAAACATTATTTCCAAGTGGATTCTTAAACATACACAATCAAGAATAAAAATTATATTGTGAAATAACCCATAACAATTTTCAATCAGTTCAATAGAATGCCTTGAAATAGAAAATGAAACTTCAAATATTATTAATATATTTAGATTCATGATATTATATTATAGGTCTAGTATATACACCACTATAAATAAATAAGTTGTGAATAATGTATGTATCTCATAGATTTAAAAGTGAGAAGAAAATCGATTACCTCATCTATGATTTCATTTTTACTTATGTCATCCTTTGAAATAGGTAATAATCTGTGTTATTCATTTATAAAAATAATATATTAATATTTCATATATCATATATGTTCCTATTATATTAGCTTGTCACCTATTTTTGAATAATATTTTGTTATTACACGTGTATTAGGTGTTAACTGTTTCATTTTTGGATGAATTTTTTTCCATATATGTCATGATTCTTGTGTGTAGGGTATAGTTATATAATATTAGTAATTATATGTAGGTCATAGAAATATTATTTATTCATTATATAAATTTTTATAATAATTATATAATGGAAGTCATGGAAAATGAATCGCATCACGTCATGTAAATGGAAGGACGTATGTACACACGTGTGATAGTATCCATCCCGTAATGGTGAAACGGTAATGAAGTGTTTGTTATATTAATTTAAAAGAGATAATATCATTTATTATATATGATTTATGTCTATTATATCCATCATTATAACCATCAAAATAATGTGGTGATGAAAAACAAATCACACCACGGAGTGGTGACGGTAAGCTATACGTATGCACACATAGTGTATTTTTTCTATAGGATGGTTAAATAGATGAATATGGGTTCCCCATAGTAATAATGAAATATCATAATATATATGATACTATATTTATAACATTATAATTTAAACAACACATAAATATTATTTTTAAATAGAAATGAATTTGGATGAGTTTGTAAAATGAATTACGTCTTCTTAAGTAGACTTCCTTTAGATCTCATCACAAGGTGTCCATGTTAGGTCATTCTAAAAAAATAGTATCTCCAAAACCTAAATAATGATGTTGGAAAGAAATTTCATTTGTTTTGGTCAAGATAGATGGTGTAATAAGGTGTGAGGATGTGATAGAGGAGGTTCCCTTTTATAATTTAGGTATGGAGAACATTTTGAATCATAACAAATATTAATTTAATAAAAGTTAATTTTAAGTAAAAATGGATTAAAAGTGTGTTAATTATAATCTAAGATGAGGATGGGTATAAATTTCATAAAATATAATTTTTTACTATTTTAGTTCATATTTGTACCCATATCATTTGGCATCAACCCTTATGTTATCCCTTTAACTCTTACCGCAACAGCATGTGATTTTACCTCTTAAGGGTTAATATATTTACTATAAAATAAAAAAAGGCATATAAATGGATAAGCTATGAAATTACCGGCATTATCAGAATATTGTGTCATAAATTTAGAATTGTATGAGTTTTATATCATTTAATTAAATGATTTTTTTTGAAATATCTTTAACATCAATTTTGATACAATTCATTACATATGTTTTTGAAAATATCAAAACAATAAGACATTATCTAAAAATACCATTCAACACAACACTAAAATATATAATTCATCAATAGAATTTTTTCATGACACTAATTATTTCAAAATATATTTATATTAATAATTTTATAATCATTTATTTGTTATTTTCATTAATGTATTAATTACTGCATTATAATTGGTTAATCCTTTAAGGTAATTATTTATTAATTAAAATTTAAAAATAAAAAATCATGATTAAGATAAACATTTTTTTCAAATTAGTATTTAAATTCGATTATGTTTAACATAATATTTAATATGAAATAATTATTAAAAATACAGGTATTACATATTTGGATTTTCTTAAAATAAATTGATTATAATTATTAATGTTATCCTAGTGGATCCATTAGACCATAAAATAGACCAAATTATGATTTTTCTCAATATTCACTCATTCAATAATATTTGGGCAACTGTTAGGGAAATTTCATCATATTTATAATATTTTTTTAACACATAATTACCCAAATAAACAATAATTATGTTAATTAAAATTATAAATTTTACTGTTAATATTATAGAAAAATAAAAGTGGAATATTTAATAATTTATGATCTCTTCATTTAAATTATGTGCTAAATTTTTCATAATTCAATTCAATGAACATGCATAAATTAATTTAAAATTAACCCTGTAGAAGTGATGGAAGAATGCGTTTTTAATGAAAAAATATTCAAAATAATGAAATGATTTTACATCTAATTTCTATAACTAATTGATTCAAATAACCAAAATTTTATTTATTAATATATAATTTATCTAATTATATATCAAAACAATTTAAAATAGTAACTCTCTATATAAATAAATCAGAAAAAAATAAATTTTCAATAAACATGTTGTATTTTGTTCAATATTTATAAAAATTGAAACATATACGACTAATTCCAAAAAAACATCAAAAGTAAATTTTCATATTTGACTATCAAAAGGTATGTTTATTTTATGCAATATGATTTTTTTAATTTTAAATTATTTATTTTTAAAACAATTTTACCTTTTAAAGGTTGTAAAAAAGCTATTAGAAAAATATACTCTATTAATGCAAAAAATTATATTTAATCATATATTAACCCTATAAAATCATGAGGTTAAATTTAAAAACATTTAATTAAAAAATTTAAATTTAATCATTTGATTGATACTTTTGATTACCTTCATTTTTAGGGATACGTTACAATAGTCAATTATTATTAGATCACAGTGTGTTTGAACCCAATATTGTGTACAACATAAGATATTAAAATAAATTTATACGAAAACATACCAGAAATTATTTTGGTGTTAAATTAATGGTAAAGAAGAATTATCATTTTCCTTGTATATGTGACCTCTTTCAGAACATCCAAATTCTTATTGTATTTTGTAAGATTTATTTGAGACTGGGTTATCATATTTTTCATGTTATACCATCAAATATACAAATTAGAAAATTGCATAGTTGATATGGATTTTACAATTATATTGAAATTATTTTTGGTGTAACCAAGTCACTAATTTATTTCATGGTATAAATAAACTAGATTTTATCTAAAATTGTGATTCATTTGTGGTAGTATTAGTTGCTGATATCATTTTTTATAATCACACTCAGTATGACTATGCTTGACATCGCAAGATCGTATTAGATTCACTAAGAGATAATCAATTATATGATATTCTAACAATGTTATAAAATATTATGGATATGATTCACTTACATGGTTATAATATATTAGGCTAAAGAATATAATTTTTCACAAAAAAATGTCATTTATCTTTTTCGTAGGATGATCCCTAGAAAATCATTGATATTTATAGATTCATAAGGGAAAATGGTTATTATAGTCACATCAAATAATACTCATCATGCCTATGAAAATTACATATCATATTTACTATAAAGGTTGTAAATATCATACATTTAGAATCTAGAAATATAGTCTTTCAGATGGTGAATGTAGGGAAAACATCTTTTTTCGTCGTAATACTGCTAGAGTTGTGTTGGAGATTAACAGTCAATTGTGATGCATTAGGTATATTCTAGGAGAGTTACTAATTCATGAAGAGGAATTTGTGAAGTATTTATATCATTAGTTGTGGCCTCTTGATGGGAACTACCTAGCACATTATCTCTAGTAAGCAGTTTTTTAATATACCTAGTGTTATTGGAGGAATCACACAATAAGAGGAAATTTTGTCATATATACGGACTGAAAAAGCCTCAAGTACTCCTTTGAAAATGTGAAATGAATCATAGGATATGATATTGGTTTGAATACATAGAGTCTATTGACATTGATATTCCTTATATGATCATATTTTGAAACACACTTCTCAATTATCTCATTAGGGGCAGTGAGACAGAAGCGGTTTAGGAGGCTAGAAGGACGTTTCAGTTTATGGGATTACTTTCACAGATACAGTATTCTGTATATGATAGTCATGGGTATATGTTTTCATCATGTATGGTGGATACATACACTAGACATTATAGGTTTTTTGTGAGATATCTATTGGTTTCTCATGGCATGGATCTACGAGAGATCATGGATGGTGAGGATCCGCTATCTTGTTGGACTATTATCATGAATGAAATTCTTCATATTCATGGGAATTTTTATGTTTGAGAAAACAAAAAAAATGAGTGGATATTATAATTTCATACCATATTAATTGATGTACATTGGGATTTCACATTTGTGTGTCCTGATTTACATCCCATTTATTTGTTTCAGAGCATAAAATTGGAGATAACCACCTTTCTTACAATGTTTTCTACATGTATGTGGTAAATGGAATAAAATCAGTGATTAGTAGTAATATTACATATGTTGTCTATTATAGATGGGAAATTTGGTGATTTCACCATGGATTTCATAATTTTTTTTCCTATATTTCCTCAAAGAAATGGCACAATTTATTTAGTTGATGAAAAAGTGACAAAAGTTCCCAATTTTATTTCTTCAAGAGGAGTTCTCTTTAAATAATTTTGGGAGGTTATATGATAAGAAAAAAATACAACATCACACAGCTTCACATTCCATTGTATGTAATAGTGATGTTTTTTCACAACATTGTTCTAGTAGGAGTTGCAGAAAGACATGGGTACACAAGTACTTCTAGGAATGGCCTACCACCCTCAGACCGATGGTTAGACAGATCATTTGATTCAAGTGTTAAAGTACATTCTCTGAGTAGATATCAATGATTTTTGGTGTTCTTGAGATAAAAAAATCCTTATAGTTTCCATTTCATATAATAATAGATTTTATGGGACCATTCAGATGTCTCCTTATGAGGCCTTATAAGGTTGTACATGTCGTTCCCCTCCATGCTGGTTATTTTTATGGGAGGTACAATTCTTCGACAACGTATCATTCAAGAGATTATATATTAGTGGGTTCTAATTATAAATCTCATGATGAATACAATTTTTAGTCAGTAGTAAAATTCCAAACTCCATCGACAACCTATTGAGCATGAGGTAGGGGATCAAGTTTTCATTAATGTTTCACCTTGAATGGAGAATCCATGGATTCAGAAACATGGGAAGTGATAAAATCATTTATCCAGGACATTTGAAATTCTTGTGTGTGTCTAGATTGTTTCCAATCAGTTGAAATTAACATATAGGTATTATTCCATTCATGACATCTTCCATATTACTTATCACTACTGATATCAATATAATATGACAAATATTCATCACCCTAATGAGGTTGAGGTATGGGTAGATTCTTACTTTTACGAGAATCTTATTCGTATTCTTGATCGCTAAAAGAGGGTACTCTTGGGTTGGTCATCTCATTTAGTATTAATGAAATATATGAAAATTCATGATTAAATTGAGTTCTGGGTCCAGGATTCTAATATATGTTCTTAGTGGTCTAATAATTTCTTGGTTGATTCCATACTACCTCTAGATGTCCAAATATGGGATGATATTCTTTACGGATTTGAGGATGTGAGGACTCAAATTTTTACAATGGTTAATATAATTTTTTCCTTATTTTAATTCCATTTTTCTATCATAGTATGAGTGGAAAGTAAGGTTATGTAGGAAATGAGTGTTTCTGGAGCTATTTTACAGCATTGAGACCAGCTTTTTTCAAAACAATAATAGGTCAAAATGGTTTTAAAAACAATTTGGTCATGTTTAAATTATAAGATTAAACCACATAGGGTGTTTTAGTTTGCATAAGAGGAAGCATGTTTTTTTCTAACTATTCTTCTTATGTCGTAAACCTATTTATGTATTATATTTTTTTTAGTCAATGAAACAATAATGGCTATTTCAAAGTTTGTCTAATTGTGATCCATGACAATGTTAGTGGGGCCTTTAAGATGTAATAGTTGTTTGATTGGTACAAATATGGCATATAGTTTTTCCCACCATGTATCCCAACCACGAGACATAGTTTTTCTTGTGTAAAAGTACATTTTTATCACTTCATTTTTTTTACCATACACCTTGTTTCCTATCAATTCAATCAGACTATGTATTCCCATTCATGTATATATTTCTCAATCCTTAAACATTGAAATTGATCCATTTATATCTTATAACGTCTAAAACAAGAATTTTTCATCTTGTTGGATATCCATAATTGACTTCAATGTTTGTTAGGATCCATTAGCCATATAACATGATATAGACGATATAATTTTGGTGCTTGATTTTAGAACCATTTCCATGTTGTATGTCTTTTCTATTATATTATTCTTCTATAGGCCACATCATAAATGGAGACATGATTGGTACTCCACATCGGGCTTATAGAATGAGATCTATAACATTTCCATCTATTTCATGTAACATATAAAATATTTTAAAAAATGATGGAAATTCTAAGATATGCTTCATAAATTATTAAACCATTGATTTAATTGTAAACTATTGTTTTAAAAAAATTCATATAACAATTAAATATGGTTTTCGGTTTTAAACAGCATCTTAAACATCTATGGGCTCCGCTCGTAGAGTTTGATGATGATGCCCATACTAGGGTGGATAAAGGATTCAGCCTCCACCTTATAGTCAAAATGGGGAAGAAGTCTCTTCATGCTCTATCTTGAAACTTCACTCCCTTATCTAATCGGGATGATCAACCGAATTGATTCATCTATTTCAATTAGTATGAAGGTTTTAGGTTATCCTGATGTTGTGAATCAATTCCCACAATAACTTTTTCTATTTTCGGAAGATTCTAGACTCTTAAACCATATTTTGGCGGCTTTGTTTCGAAAATTATTTCTTACAGTTGATGATTTCAACAGGTTCATTTTTTATTTCATTTGGCTTCATGATCAAGTGAATGTGGTTCTTCTTGGCAGGAAACACCATATTATTCTCTTTGCAATGGAGGTCAACATGATTCATGTGTTATCATGTGCTCCGTGCAAATGGCTTAGTTTCAAGTTCATCATTTTCCATTGAACATTTTATTTTCATATTAAAAAGGAATCTCCTTATTCTATTTTTTGGATTAGCTTCCCAAAATTAAAAAAGTCATTTCAAAATTCCCCTATCCTCAAAATATTGGGTAATATGGTCACACGATTCCTATGTGAGGATAGTAGAACTCGATTAGTTATCCACCTGATTAACCCTCATATTTTTATGTAGGTGTATGCATCCAAACCACCAGTGGAGTGGGCGTGGGTTTTTATTAATGATGGATATTGGTGAAAACTTGTAGCGGTCTTCAAATCAGTGGTAATGTATTTCTCAGTTTGTTGGAATTTGGGGAATCTAATTTTGAGGTGCAGGAAGTGTGAATGGAAATGAAACATGATGTAGAAGAATGATATGTTGATAGATTTGGATCCTAATTTTAGTGATATGTTGGTAACATAAATTTCAATGTATAACATGAAAACCCCCTCATCTGGCACGAAGGTTGTTGATATCATTAATCGGCTCGAGAATGTTCTAAGGGAGTGAACCAGGATGGATCTACTGGATCCTATAGAAGAACAAGAGGATCCAGATATTGAATTTGGAAAAATGAGGTCGTTGTTACCTCACTCAGTGGTTGTACCAGTCTAGGAGGCTCTACATTCAGATGATATATATGGGAATGAAGGTGAGAAGGGACAGGTTTTCTGCATAGAGGGTATTATAGTGGTGGTGGAGGGACAATAATGTGTGGATTTTTGGATATTTAAGGTTTAGGAATGGAATTATATTATTACATGTAGTTTGTGGGATACAGAGGTTACCCCTTCCACATTGGTGGGACATGGGGACACATGGTAGCGACATAGCCCAAGGGACATCCAAAACTATAATTATTTTGTTGGTATGGGTGTATTTGCAGAAAAAATAATGACATTTTAGAATATTAAAAAGGTGGGTCTGATAATGAGGATTTCCCTATCTATTTTTTAGAGATTTATGTGTGTGTGAAGCATAGAAATGTCCTATATAATACATGTAAAAAATGGACCATAATAGATTAATGAGTATGGAGTATTCATCATGACTGGAGGGAATAAAATAAAAGGGTTCAAATATTACATGTACCTTCTAAAGGAAATGGAAACTAGTTCCAAGAAAAAAATCATTCTATATGGAATGCATGCATGTTTCTATTGGAACAATAGAGGGGTACCCTGATGTAAAAAATTTGTGTGAAGAATATAGTTAGTAGGAAACCCCTAAGACTGCTTGTTCATTTAGAAGAAGAAAATTTGGAGGAGTTTGTTTATATTAATTACACTAATGAATAGGTAGATAAGATGGTGGGTATGCCACATCAATTGGTTTTTAATAGTGAGAAGGATGCATGGATCCATAAAAAAGATCTTATAATGATATACAATTTTAAAAAAGTGAAGATAAGTAAAGAGGAGTATTCTCAATCATGGGATAAGTTGGAAGATCGCTTTGAAGACCTCATTACCGACCATCCAGATACACAGGTGCATGTTATATGTTGGAAGCATATTAGGGAAGAATCAGATAATAATTTTAAAATCATTTTCAATAATGTTGTGATCTCTTTTAAGGCATGCACTCCTATTTGAACTCATGGAGTTTCTAACTTTTCCTTATAAGTGATTTCTAAAAAAAAAATTTAGTCAATCCAGTATAGGGTGATTTTGACCTTTTTATTATGATTATTCTACCATTGGGTGTTTTTATTTTTCCATAGAATATTGGGAAAATAAAATTTTATTTAAGAGAATTATTTATAGTTGTTGAAAAATTTTGTAACCTTTTCATTTGTATATGAATTTTATGGAATGGATAATACATTTAATTTCATATTATTATGAAATAATTATTTTAATGCATAATGAAATTTTTAGTGGGATGGTTATTGTATTTGTTTGATTTATAAAGGAGGGTTAATGGTATAGAACACATGACTTACTAGGCTGCCTTGTACATTTATAAAAAATGGTTCCAATTTACATTGATGTCTTATTATAGATACCCAAGCTTATAAAAAATGTATATAAAATTATTTTTTTATGAATATTAATTACACTAAAAATGTATGATCCCGGTGACCATAACAAATTATTTTATTTGGAATCATAGAAACATAATCTTTTATCATGGTGAAAAATGTACAACATATCCATTAAATATCTTACTAGTTCGTACACCTAATTAAATTACTTGTTCGTGATATTTTGGAATGTAAACATAAGAATGCAGTGATATCAAATGCTCAGTGATGAAAACATTGGGAGATATATAAGTGTAACCTGAGCCTAATGGTGTGATAAGTTGATTGTATCATTATAAGATCATGTCTGATATATCAAAATCATAATAAAGAGTCATGGAATAGGGATTATATGTTACTGAGAAATTAATTATTAGGTAATCAAGAGTATAATATATGAAATCATAATGTAATAATAATATAAGGAATTTTGGCATCCACAGAAGAAAATAAAATGATTTCCATAGTAGTAAAAGAATCACATTTATTGAAATCCTTGTATTGTGGGTTAAATCCCAATACAATCATTATAGTCATGGTTTAATCCCAGGATAATATTATTTGTTAATGTTCACTCCCAAGACCTTCTTAGCAGAGAATGTTTTTTACTGAACTATGTTTACAACCCGTTCTATCCTTGTCTATCTCATGAGATATAAATCATTACCCAATTTATTTGATGGATCTATAGGTCTCACCAATTTCTTAATGAAATAATACATAAGTTCTCCACAATATCCAAAATAATAATATAATAAATCATTAAAATAATTTGATATCATAAATATGTCACCATATCATTACATGTTAAAAAGCGATAGGTTTCATATTCTTTTCATCAAAGCATAATCCCTGAAAAGAAGAATACTTCATAAACCTGTCACACATAAAAGGGAAACATGTTTCATATACATATGACCTCTAAAATTGGAAGAATATTCTTAAAAATATAACCCATGAAAAAGAAACGTGTTACATAAGTATCATTCTATCAATACATAAACCATTTTGTGAAAGATTATGAATATATACTTTTGATCATTTCCCAGAATGGAATGAGTAATACCAAATGATTCTATCATAGTTTGGAAACAATTTTTTAGGATCATTTAAAATCATTCTTTATGGAAAATATATTTCTCACTTTGATAAATAGTTTTTGAAAAATAAATCATATTCGAAAACCATTTTCTTTGGAAAATATATTTCAAAAATAATAATTGATTCTTCAAAATCAGTAAAATAATTTCGAAATACGTTTTTATTTAAAATGATATTTTGAAATAATTTTAATACAATTTTTGAAAAAAAAATTGGAAGTAATGTTTTGGAAATAAATAGATCTATGGATAAAACGTTAAATGAGATCATATTTTAAAAAAACACATTTTTAATTATCATATATGCCAATTATTTGAAAAATGTACTAATACATGAATAAATCCATAATAGTAGTCCACATGTCCACAAACGATGTTACCATATTTACAGAAAATTAAAATCATGAAGGTATTATTTATATAATTTTTACAAAAACCTAATATAAAAAATAAAATAACATAATTTTTATAAAAAATATATTTTAGCATTATTTTCATTCTTTATTGTGGTAATTTAACAATAAGAGACATATATTTGTCAGGTGGTAGATGGATGTACACTCAAATGAAAATTATGTATCCGATTTTATGGAAGTCTGTCGGAGTTTATGTTGACCCATTAACATAATAAAATATATGTATATTTATGATGTTGAGGTTATTATATAATAATGGAATAATAATTATAAAGGAGGTGTTGAATGAAATAAGAACAATGTTCTTCTTGATGGATATTTCTTATTCTTTGGATAACTCTTATTTGTTTGTTATAAAGGGATTGCTTTGTTGGATTTCATCATAAATAGATTAATTTTGGATGCGATTAGAGAATTTTTTGAATTATTTTTTTAGGTTATGGATAAACCAAAGGGATTGAGTGCTGTAAAAAAATAGGGTTCGTGTTCCCTTTTATAATGGATGATGAGTGACATTATTGTAAATATAAGCAGGTAAAGATTATTAAGTGGTCTCCCAAATATCACAATACTCCAATAATTTCACATTGTGGATAAAAGGGAGTATATGGTTTAAATATTTACAAAAAAATGATTTGGACTTGTTTATAGGGTATTTTAATTCTTATGTTAACTTTTAACCACCATGAAAACTTTTCTTACCATAATCATTGTAACTAATTATAATATATTTCACTAATAATTTTGGGGAAAAAATGTTTACCTATTATAAATTATATGTTATTATCATTCCAACTATAGATTCTATTTTCTCCATAAAAATAACATTTAATTTTATTTTATTAATTTAATATTTATCCAGTAGGTAAGATGGTTTGAAGAGATTTTAAAAAAAAAGCTCAAAAGATTGAATTGTTTCTGTGTCCAATTTCAATATAATGTTATATTATATTTTCAAAATGATTAAATAATGTATAACTGATATAATTATAATATCAAACCATTATAAAATATAATTTATCTATAGAAATGAAATATTTGAAAAAGAATTTTTGAATTAATGTTCAGGATCATTCAATATTCATCAAAAGATGAAACTATTAAGAAATTACCTAAAATTATCCAAAAATAAATATTTATATACCTAATACAAAAAAATAAAATTATATTATTAAATAAACATTTTATATTTTTATGAAATTACATTTAAACAAAGTTCTCTATTTAAAGATAGTAAAATTACCATATTAATAAATACATATTTTTAATCATTAAATTTGATTTATTCTTATATTAGGGCTATAAATATTATAAGAAGAGTTTTTTAAAAAATAAACATATAATATATAAATTTTATTTAAATATTTATAAAAAATTGGAATGATTAATTTATGGAGATAAAATTGGGTTTTTATGTAGAATAATAGTTTCTTAGAAAATGAATTTGTTTATTATCGATTTTATATAACATTAATTTATAACTACTATATAACAAAAGGATACATTTTATATCCATTCATAAACCATAGTTTTTTAATTTATTCAATCACATTCATATATTTAATCTTAATGTTATGGTGATAATTACCTTAAAAATAATATTAATATTACCTTATAGTTCAGTAAAAAATTGAGTTTCATGTAAGAGAAGCTATTATAGGCACTCGATATTATGTATGAAACATCCCAAAATTTAGTGTTGCGTATACCATAAGAAAATAAAAGTTTTGACCATAGCATAAGAATAACATGTTTTTGAATATAACTCAATCCTAGCATATTGATTTCGTAAAAATATGCTCCATTTGGTGTCGTGTGAATTGAAGAATATTCAAACGATTAAATAATAGAAAATATATATATTTCCCAAAATCACATGGTTTTACATTCAACCCCCTTAAAATTAATTTCATGAATAAATATTTTTGTGTCATCAAATGATTTATACTTGATAGTTCCGTTGATAAAAACCCACATTGTAAAAATGAATAAGAATATTTCCTTTAAAAATTTATAGTTGGAGACATAACAGTTTCCAAACATATCAAATATATATAATTACATATAGGAGAACATAGGTGGAATGATAAAATATATACATATAAGAGATGTATAAATAACATGTTCTGATCGGTGTGATAATTAATATGGTAGGTATAAATATAATTATCACATTTCTATATCCAAAAAAGGATGAAAAGGCCATTGATATCTTAAAAAATAGTTATAAAAGGGAAATATTTTATTTCAGGACCCATTTTCATAATGTCAATTAGTTTTCATGAGAAGATATACTTACATGATTTTAGTAAAATCTCACCTTTTTGTGATTTGATCAACTTCCGATTCATATCATATTCCATGGAATGAAAGTGAAATTTTCATTTTTTAAGCATTAAGAGATAATGAGATCCAAAATAAAATGATAGTTCATTGAATCTTACAATATCATCGCAAAAATGATATCACAATTTATCTAATATGGATAAGTCATAATAGGTTGAAATAAAACATTAATCACAAAAAACATCGTCTAAAGTATAATCTAAACCTTCCTTAAATGGTTAAATATTTAACAATTGTGAATGTTAAAAATGGCAAAAAAATGGAATAAAAGTCACTCCATTTCTCAAAACCATTTTAATATTGATCCTCCTTATATCATAAATTAGATCTTATTTTTCACATACCAAACATGTGAATAACTTCATAATGTATTCTCTTGAATCATGTTAGTGTACAAATTTATCATCAAACGTTATTGAAGAATATTATGCTTCTATATTCCATTATTTATTTGTTATATTTTTTCACTCCATAAATTCTAAAAACACCATTCCAGATAGAAAAAACACTATTTTCCTCAAATAAATAATAAATTCCATGATATAAAGTACTATCAATGATTATTTATCCTTAATAATCAACTCTATATACAATCTAACAAAAATTTATCAACAAAAGTAACACATTAAGGGTTACAATCCCTTAATCAAAATATAAAATATCCATTAACTCACTTCCCAAATTAGTCTTCACCATTCAGCATATCATTTTCAATACATAATGAAAAAAATTATATACATATATACTTTATCATTAATTTAACATTTCCTTTGAATTCCAAAAAATATAAACATTAATAATAAAAATTTCTTCATAAACTATTAATTAGTGTTCTTTGTCAAATTATTTAATACATCTTTCCTAGATTATTAACTACAAATAATGTATTATGTTTCCTAAACCTAAATATAATCATTCTTATTAAATTTAATATAATAAATACTGTTATAACATCACATACCATTCATTTGTAGTTTGTGGTCCATTTCTCTTTCGTATTATAACCAAATACTCATGCCACCATCCTAATTATCTTCATTATATTTCTATATATAATGTGAATTTTATTAATTCATGTTCTTTCCATATATCATACACTCATTTATATCCATGTTCCTTCTCACTCCTACCATTTACTAAAACCAGATAGAACAGTGTGGAAAAAAGATATCATTTTGAAAAACCGCATAATTCAGAAAACGCGCTTATTGGATTTCTAATATATGGAACATTCTTTAATATATGACATCATATGAATATCTTTAGGTAACTATTTATAAATATAACAAAAAATATCTCAATATATCTAACTAATGTTTTAATATCCTAGTCTTCATTGTATTATGACACAGTTTCATTTATAACAACTATAGAGACCCATCCAAAACATACATAGATATTATATGAATATTTAGATCATTAAAAACTTACAGTCCCAATGACCATAATATTTTAGTGTCTTTGGAATCATGTTAACTTAATCTTCTATCCTATTAAATGATTTTAAACATCTACCCTAATTAAATTCTTAATTTTTTCTCATAATAAAACTGTTTTTCATAACTTATACAAAAGAAACATAAGAAATGTGTGAGATCAGATGTTTAGGAAGGTTAAAATGGAAATATGAAAAACTCCCATGATCATGGGGGTACAATAATATTATCATATAATTAGATGATCATACCCTAAAAACCAAATATCATTATTAAGTGACACAACATATATATCTAATGTTTATAAGACATGAATCATACTGTAATGAAGAGTATAATCCATGAAAGAAGAACATTAGAATGAGACATGAAATTATGGTATAAATATGAGAATTGAATTTTTTTTTCAGAATATAAAATAAATCACATAATGTTCTATATAATTATTATTGGATTACTCTCTATGAAAATGTGGCAGTAATAGTTCACTCCCATGACCATCTTAGTAGTCCAGGTTCACTTTCAAGTCGTTCATAGCAGAAAATGTAATTTACATAACTGAGAAAAATCCCCAAATAATACATGTATATATCATGAGACATAAATATTTTCAAAATTTATTGTATTAATATAATGGCACCACTAATCTCATAATTAAATATTTCAAAAATATTCCACATAATGATAATGAATCATATCCAAACCCATGAAATGAAATAGGTTTCATTTAAATGTGATCATGACTTAACATATGAAAATGAGACATGTTTCATAACCATTTCATTAAAGAATAACCCCTGAAGAGAAGTATGGTTCATAAATATATAATTTTCAAAAGAGAAACTAATTTCATAAACATATAACCCGTGAATGTGAGATAATTTTCATAAACATATAACCTGTGAATGTGAAATGGGTTTCATAATCATAATTCCATCAATAAAGAAACCATTCAATGAATTAATATGAATAGAACCATTAGATAATTTCCATCAAGGCTGGAGTGACACAATTGAATGTAATATTACAAGGTAGATAATTTGGATATATATTTTAGAGATACACATTGAAAAAACAACATTTATTCCTCAAAAAAATTAGAACATAAAACTTATTTGAAAAAAAGAGTCATTGAAAATAGATATGAAAATGTATAAAGTAATATTTAAGAAAAATAATGCATTTTTAAATCCATTTTCATTCAAAATATTCCCAAAATTTCATTTTCAAACAATTTTTGGAAAACATTTTAAAACACAATTTTTGAAATAAACTGATTTCTCACATAAAATAGAAACTAGGTCAAATATATTAAAAGCATTTTAAATTATATTAATTAACATGGAGTTCATTAATGGTAATAATAAATTATTACATCCTTAATAACTTTTAATAAGAAAATTTATGAATTATACGAAGATATAGAACATAATATTTCATCAATAAAAGCATAATAAAAAATTAATCTCGATAAATGTTGATATTATTTCAATAACCTCTTAAAACATTTTAATTTGAATCGTACCCATGTGTATGAAAATGAAATTACATGATGCTTAAATTTTCATTAAAAAAGTATACTCAAGACATATTATGTCAAATATAAGTATATAAATCTCATAAACTATATAGACACAAAACTAAAAATGTTCCTTTATGAATGAAATTTTAGACAAAACAACACTACTGATTTGTTAACATATGGAAAGTAAAACCCCCTAAAAGATATATCATAAATTTTATATGTAAATACACATATAAGTTATATGATAAACCCCTAACCTTAATTCTTTACTTCGTTTATATCGTTAAAAAAAATTAAAATAATTATATGGTTATTATACATATACCAAAAACCCATATTTTCATATATAATATCATATATGA
The DNA here is from genome assembly GCA_963277665.1 of Viscum album. Taxonomy (NCBI): domain Eukaryota; kingdom Viridiplantae; phylum Streptophyta; class Magnoliopsida; order Santalales; family Viscaceae; genus Viscum; species Viscum album. The sequence goes on along the minus strand of OY728123.1, from coordinate 117,065,537 downwards.
TTCTATTATAACATTTTAATACAACTTTATTAACAATTCCATGTCAATATTACATTTCTTGAAATATCCACTTTGTTTTCCAAATATATTATCACATGTTTTTCCAGATCATCATACATATATCCCAATTTCATCATATATATAATATAAAACATTAATTATATATCGTAAATATTCAACATAAAAATAATTATTATAATCTATAAAATATATAAATATGAAATGGAATACAACATTCATGAAGTTAGTTGGTCATACATACGTAGGAACATTGCTTCCATTTTAATGTCCTATAGAATGAATGAAAGTAAATGACATATATGTAAATATATATAGTATCATTCATGAAGAATTAATTTTTCATATATATCTTATAAATTAACAAAATAAATACTTAGTTCAAACAACATAATGTATGAACGAATCACATCTCATTGAGGAGGCAGTAGTTCACACATCCACAAAAGAAGTTATAGTATGTAAAAAAATGGAACGAATGAATGTATTCTTTATATAATAATTCTATAAATGTAAGAAAATATTAAATATAATATATTTCATCTAAAATCAAAAATTATGTCATTATTTACATCATTGAAATGTTTTAATGGATGAATGAGTGACATCAGTTCATGAATAGGTAAGTCATCATACACACGAATGATGATTGCATACCCCATTTTAGAGAAGTATTTTCAAATTATACTCAAACATATAACATTAAAAATATACATATTTTGGATATTTATTTTATTATTCAAGAAGGTAATTATAATTATTGAGTTGGGGGGAGAATGAAATAAAAAAGTTCTTGTGGAAGGATGTTCTCTCTTTGTGGGGTAACTCGTCTTGGTTTAAAAAGAAGGGCTTACTTGGGTGGATTTCTTCCCAATATCAGGTTTCCCGGTCGATATGATTGATGTTTGTATATTATTTAGGTAGTATATCGATAATTTTAAGGGCATTATATCTGAGAGGATGTGAGGGGGTGAGTTCCATTTAACAGTGGAGGAGAAGTGGTTGTAACATCCCATGTAATTAAAGAATAATAAATTATAAAATCAAGTAATGTTTTAAATTAAATACTAATTTTAGTTTAAATTGGTCACTATTTATGATAGTGTACCCAACACACAACAATAGATTTCTTCAAAATCTTACGTTGCACACAAGAGTGAGTTATACCGACAACAATAATATTATTATTTTAAAGATAAGTTAACAACGTGATATTTTATTGGAGAGAATGAATACAATTAACTAAATTATGATTTTATAATTGTTTAAATGTTTTTATATTTATCCAATTCATTTTAGAGGCTTAAAATGGGAATAAATCATATTTTAAGAAAAAAATGTTCTAATATATTTAAAAGGATGTTTTACCTCCTTTTTTTGATAAACCTTATTTTAATATAGTATTAGGATCTTTTATATGTTATATTTGACAAAATAAATATCTTATTTAGAAGTAAGACATTAAAATTTATTTTTGTTTAATTTTTTGCATTTCTCTGATAAAGTTCATATTTCAATGAATATATAAAAATAAAACATTTAAATTTAAAATTATCTTTTCATCTAATTTATTTATATATTTATGTAAGCATTTTAATAGGTTTTAAATTTTAATTGTATTATTTTTTATCATTACATAAAATTATTTTCATTAGAAGTAATTTCACATTGAAATTTGATAGAAATGTGTGTCACCCTTTTTATTTTTTTTACTTTTTCAAAACCCATTTGCTCAGTTTGAAAATGAGATTAACTTTTAGATTAATTACTGTAACATCTATGTTTTGAATTGGTAAAAAGGATTCCCCCTTTCGAATCATAAGATCCAAATTCGGTGAATAGATTCCTTTAATTTTTAGAGATTTGTAATAGTAACTTTAATAATTTTTTTATTTACCATGGTTAAAAGTTAAATTAGGTAAATGAGATTAAAATAATATTATAATGATATTAAACTACAATAACATGTGTCCTAATATTATTTTATGAATAATGGGAGACCAAGAAATTCCTTATGACAAAATTTTTGCATTTGGTCATCACGTGGGTGAGATAATGACATCACATAATAACTAATTTAATGTAAAGAGTAATATAACATAAACATGTATCGTCATAACAATGGAATTTTAATATTGTTTTATATAACATATATCATTAACTATAACTAGTAATTATAATGATAAAACTATTTATTATATCATTTTATTTAATTTATAAATTTTAGACATCATATAAATAAATTATTTTATGACACAATATTGATATAGTTATAACCTTATTATTGAATGATTCAAATAAAAGAAATTATAAATATGAAAATAAATTTAATTTTAATTTTCTTATTCCATCCATGAATTATGGGAGGAATATTACATTTTATTTTTGATTTAATGGTGTTTTCTACAATGAGACATGTTTTTAAGAGTTTAACAAAAATCAATCACTAAATTTTTTCAAAATTGACATAAATGTTATTTTTTTTAAAAATAAAATTTTATAAATTTATATAATAGTCACAAAAATATATTATTCATACAACTAACATAGATAATGTAAAAATATAATTAATGATCCACTTGAGATTCGATTGACATTTTATTGTAACTATATTAACCATTTAGTGTAAAAATACAAGAAGACATGATAAGAGTTAATATATTTAACTATGGGTTAATGCCACAATATATTATTAAATTTGAGACATAAAAATGTCTACAACCTATTGGATGATATTATTTGGACCCATAGTAATATAAAACTCGAAATATATAACTTTGGAGATATTATAATTCGAAAAACAATTTATAATAAAATAATATTTCAAGACTTTACTAATGTGCCCCTACGACATCTTATTAATGGAAACCAACTCAACCCACGAACTGACACCACTAATGCCCCTTGTGTCGTCCAAAACATGATAAAAAAATCTCATAACATCCCTAACTTCATCCTAGAAGACAAACATTCTGTATATGGCAATTCGTGAAATCTTTTTTCCTCAAATGAAATGGAGTAGCCCGATTTAGAGGTGACGTCTCTTCTTAAGATCCTTTCAATTATTTTCCATCTCCAATCCCCTAACATATATTTATCCATTATTTTATAACAACACCATTAACCTAAATATATTTTAGATTCTTTATGATAATTTTTCGACCTACACATACACAAGTCTCCATCCAATGGATATAGAACATAATGTCTCTATATACGAGGAACTACTACCTCACGAAACGATGATTATTTTATTTTATCCTACCACATATCATGGTGGCCATTATGAGGGAAATATATTTATATATAATAAATATTATATTTATATTTTCTCTGTTATTATATTAATTTTATTTACAACTTACCTTTATTCTTTCCATAATGTTTATATTGGATAATTTCATTTGAGGATGTCTGCACAACCGCCCCCTCAAAATGATATGACTCATTCATGCAAAAAACGTAATGTATAAAAGATAGAGTTAATGAAATTATGTAACCTATATAACATAGATATTAATCTTTAATTATTAAAACCATATCTATCCTTTAGTTTTTATTATTTTTAATATGACAAGGAAATGAAAATATTGATAATGTGTACCTAAATGGTACATTTAATTTATTATATCCAAATATTATGGAATATTATAAATACAAATATAATGGATATATATGATATTTAAATCATTAATATTATTGTAGAGATTATGGACATATGAAAACATATATATTTTTCATCAAAACAAGTTCATTTTTGACTGAAGTACCGAACCTCGACCGAACATTCTATATGAACAAAAATAATTAAATAATTGTTATAACATTGTAATAAGTGTTATAAAATGAATAATTAACTTTTTAAAGGTTAAAAATTAAGTATATATTGTCCTTATTTTATTATTTATTATGTGAAAGAAAGAACGAGAGAAGTTGTAATTTAGGTAAGGGAATTTTTCCCAATCTACTTCCATAAAGGCATCTTTTCAGTTATACATGTATTTATTTTATAGAGGATATAATAAAAGAATATGAATTTGAATTTCATTTATCATTTTTTTAAGAAATATGTTTATACCAATCGTTTTACTAAACAATAAAATGAATGTTTCTTTTTAATTTTGGGGGCAAAAACAACCTTTCTGCAATTGTGGCCATTATTTGATAATTGGATTCCTCTACAAGCCGTAATATTTTTTACTAAAAAATAAATATCATATACCCTTTAGATATTTTTTTCATGAAAATAGTTTTCAAAATGATTCATTATGTAAATATCATGAAGTGACATCATATGATTGCAATGTGGAAATATTATTTTTCCTTCATGCTTGTTTTATGTTTTATGTTAAGGTATATGAGCATTGTTTTTGTATACAAGTTGTTCCGTCATAAACTGAGAGAGGGAGAGCTCATGATATCTCTCCAAAGTATTGAGGAATGGGATAGAGGTAAACAATAATGTTTTTCCAAAAAGATTTAGGTAATATAAGTTGATGGGTATTCCAAACGTAACTAGGAAGTCTACTGTAACACCCGCGACTTTTATTTTATATAAGTCATCAGAGGAATCTTTTTCTACACAACACTTACTTTGCTTGCTTTACACAAAATCGCGACCGTCCTCGATAGCGTGCATCGTACGCAATACCGATTTTCACTAAACAACGATATGCTATTAAAATATTATTAAAACTAGCTGTTATGAATAGTAATAACCACTTTTTGAAATTTTATAAATTTTATTTTTCAAAATGGACTTCATTTTTGGATTCGGAATATCGAAATTAGCCTAGGGTGAAATTTTGGTATTTTTCTGAAAACATTCAATTTTTGATGAATAGTGAAACCACTAAGTGGTAGTTAAAAACTGAATTTTTCATAAAACTTAATTTTACCGCTTCTGTGAGTGGAATTTCGAAAATCCGAGAGACACGGTTAATATCAAGGACTAAAATGTGGTTCAATGAGATGAAAATAATTTTTGGTGAATAGTAACTTTTTACCGTTTTTTACCACGGTAAAAAGTAAATAGGGTAGTTAAGGGTAAAGATGATATTATTATTACCCTAACACATGTCCTAATTCTATTGGATAAGTGTAATTCGACCAAAAAAAACTTAGGAATAAAATATGACCATTTAGGCCCACTTGGATTAGATTAGGAGATTTATTATTAATTTATTTAAAGAAGGGTTAAAATAGTTAAAATCAAAGTTTAATAATTAAATAATTATTAATATGGGGTTATACATAAGCTAAATTCGACTATAAATATTCATTAGAAAGCTAAAAAGATTTCCTACATAATGTTATTTTATTTGTAATTTTTAGTCATTAAATAATTTAATTTATTTATGACACAATGATGATGCATTAATTATCATATTAATGAAATATTGACATAATCGATGTTATAAACAACAAAATAAATGTAATTTGAGACTTTTTATGAATCCCCCTAATTTTATAGGTTAATATGACATGTTAGTATTGATTTAATTAACTTGTTTCGAACTAATAATTTTTTTATGTTTTTCACAAAAATCAATTACTAAATAGTGTCAAAATTGACATAAAATAGTTTTTAAAACAAATATTATATTCGTAATTGTTATTTTATTCCTAAAAATCTAAGGTTCGGCCAAATGACTTAGATATGGTTATATATATTAATAATAAACAACTTGGTGTTTGTTTGGCTGCTTATAGTATGTTTATTAACCTTATAGTATAAGAACACAAGAAGACATGGTAAAAGTAAAATTATTAAACTTAATGTTAAATCTAAATGATAAGGTTAAAATAGGAACCTAAACTTGTCTAAATTCTATTGGATAAGCGGATTTCGACCCATCCCCACCTTATCTTCGAAATATATCAATTTGGAGCTATTTAAAACCGAAATTGACTTTATAATAAAATATTATTTTTTGTTATTCCAAAGGTGCCCCTCTCCTCCCTTATAAAAGGACACCTCCTCCCCCTCTTCCTCACACCACTTGGAGCCTTCATGCTCTGCCAACCCCTCCCACTGTCTCCTATCCACTTCCCTAGAGACATCCTAGAGGTTCTGGTCTTCTTAAAATACCAATTTTAGTGCCCTAAAAGAAGGTCTCAAAGAAGCACTTCAAAGAAGAGGTAATGTCCGTTACCGATTCTTTCATCTTTATTTCTTCTTCCACTTCTTCTTCTTTAGATGTTTCATTATGATGTAATAACATCAGTATCAATCATATACTTATATGTTATTATAATTATGATGTAATAACATCAGTATCAATCGTGAAGTTGAGTTCTCAATAGAACTTGTACCGGGTGCTTCGCCTATTTCAAAGACACCTTATAGAATGGCCCGAATTGACTTGCAGGAATTGAAGAAGCAACTCCACGAGAATCTTGATAAAGGATTCATACGCCCTAGTGCGTCACCTTGGGGAGAACCTGTTCTATTTGTTAAGAAGAAAGATTGATCAATGAGACTCTGCATTGAGTATCGAGAACTTAACAAGATCACTATCAAGAACAAATATCCTCTCCCACGCATTGATGACCTATTTGACCAACTACGCGGAGCTCAATACTTTTCCAAGATTGATCTTCGTTCAGGTTATCATCAATTAAGGGTAAAAAGGGAGGATATACCAAAGATGGCTTTCCGTACAAGGTATGGACACTATGAATTTATAGTGATGCCATTTGGTCTTACTAATGCCCCTTCTATCTTCATGGATCTGATGAATAGAGTCTTTAGAAAATATCTTGATCAATTTGTGGAAGTCTTTATAGACGATATTCTTGTCTATTCAAAGAGAAAGTAAGAACATGAATATCACTTGAGAATTATATTGAAGACCCTGAGAAAGAAGAAGCTTTATGCCAAATTTACCAAGTGTGAATTTTGGCTTCAAAAAGTTGCATTTTTGGGTCACATAATCTCAAAAGAGGGGATATCTGTGGATCCAGCAAAAACAGAGGTCATCGAAAGATGGTCGAGACCAACAACAGTAACTGAGATCCAAAGTTTTCTTGGTTTGGCTGGATATTATCGACGTTTTGTGAAATATTTTTCACGATTATCTAATCAACTCACCAAGTTGACTCGGAAAGGAGTAAAGTTTGTCTGGACGGAAGAATGTGAAGAGAATTTCAAGGAGTTGAAAAGAAGGTTATCCAATGCACCTGTGCTCACGCTGCCTTGTAGTGGAGAAAGGTTTGTGATCTATAGTGATGCATCCAAGAAGGGATTAGGGTGTGTTCTTATGCAAAACTATATGGTGATAGCTTATGCCTCACGACAGTTGAAAATCCATGAGCAAAATTACCCAACACATGATTTGGAGTTAGCTGCGGTAATCTTTGCATTAAAGATTTGGAGGCATTACATTTATGGTGAAAGGTGTGATATTTATACTGATCATAAAATTTTAAAGTATATTTTCACACAAAAGGAGCTGAATATGCGTCAAAGAAGATGGTTGGAGCTGATTAAGGATTACGACTGCTCAATCCATTACCACCCTGGGAAAGCAAACAAGGTGGCAGATGCATTAAGTCGACAAGACCATGCTAGTTTATCCATGATGAGGATCACAAAAGATCCAATATTTATGTATTTACAAAGGATGAATATTGGATTTATAATGGAAGGGGAAAAATCTTATCTTTCTCAAATGAATGTTCAACCATCTATACATGTGAAGATTAAAGAGGCACAGAAAGAAGATGTTGAGTTACAAAAGAAGGTGAGAAATGTTCCTGAGTTCAACCTTGATTGTGATGGGATAATAATGTTCAGGAATCGGGTTTGTGTTCCTCCCATCCCCGAATTAAAGAAGGAGATACTAGATGAAGCTCATAGTTCTTCATTCTCTATTCATCCTAGAAGCACGAAGATGTATAGGGACCTGAAAGAGTACTTCTGGGGGGATGGCATGAAAAGAGATGTTGCTGAATATGTCTCTTGATGCTTGGTTTGTCAACGAGTTAAAGCTGAGAGACAGAAGTCTAAGGGGATGTTACAACCATTACCCATACCCGAATGGAAATGGGAAAACATTAATATGGACTTTGTCACAGGACTTCCTAAAACATCCAAAGGCAATAATGCTATCTGGGTCATAGGTGATCGTCTTACAAAGTCTGCACACTTCATTGCTATTAGAGAGGATTTCTCTCTGGATCAGCTTTCCAGGATATATGTAAAGGAAGTGGTAAGATTGCATGGAGTACCACTTTCTATTATATCTGATCGGGATCCGAGATTTACCTCGATGTTCTGGCGAAGTCATCAGCATACTCTGGATACAGAGTTGAGTTTCAGCACTGCTTATCATCCTCAGACAGACGGTCAGTCTGAGAGAACAATTCAAACCCTAGAAGATATGTTGAGAGCTTGCTATATGGATTTCAAAGGAGGTTGGGATCAACACCTACCTTTGGTGGAATTTTCTTATAATAATATCTTTCACTCCAGTATTCAGATGGCTCCTTATGAGGCTCTCTATGGAAATAAATGCAGGACTCTAACTTGCTGGGATGAAGTTGGGGAAGGAAAGCTATTAGGACTTGATCTCATTGATGAAATGGCAGAAAAGGTCAGATCTATTCAACAACACATAAGAGCAGCTCAGAGTCGACAGAAAAGTTATGCCGACAGCCGAAGAAAAGACCTAGAGTTTGAAGTGGGCGATAAAGTGTTCTTACGGATATCTCCCTGGAAGAAAGTCATGATATTTGGAATAAAGGGGAAGTTAAGCCCTAGATATATCGGTCCTTTCGAAATACTGGATCGTGTAGGGAAGGTAGCTTACCGATTGGCGCTTCCAACGAATCTCTCTCAAGTTCACGATGTGTTCCATGTATCTCTCCTAAGAAAGTACATACCTGATCCTTCACATGTACTTAGCTCAGAAGTTGTGCCGCTAGAGCAAGATCTTTCTTATGAAGAACAACCGATGGAGATTCTGGATCGTAGCGAAAAAGTCCTACGAAACAAGACCACTCGATTGGTGAAATTTTTATGGAGGAACCACCAATTAGAAGAAGCTACATGGGAACTTGAGGATATGATGAGGGAGAGGTATCCTCATCTGTTTGTTACAAAGTGACGAATATCGAGGGCAAAATTCATTTTAAGGGGGGTAGAATGTAACACCCGAGACTTTTATGTTATATAAATCATCAAAGGAATCTTTTTCTATACAACACTTGCTTGGCTTGCTTTACACGAAATCACGACCTTCCTTGATAGCATGCGTCGTACGCAATACCGAGTTTCACTAAACAATGATATGCTATTAAAATATTATTAAAACTAGCCATTATGAATAGTAATAACCACTTTTTGAAATTTTATAAATTTTATTCTTCAAAATGGACTTCATTTTTGGATTCAGAATATCAAAATTAGCCTAGGTTAAAATTTTGGTATTTTTCTGAAAACATTCAATTTTTGATGAATAGTGAAACCACTAAGTGGTAGTTAAAAAAGTGAATTTTTCATAAAACTTAATTTTACCACATCTGTGAGTGGAATTTCGAAAATCCGAGAGACACGGTTAATATCAAGGACTAAAATGTGGTTCAAAGAGATGAAAATAATTTTTGGTGAATAGTAACTTTTTACTTTTTTTTACCACGGTAAAAAGTAAATAGGGTAATTAAGGGTAAAGATGATATTATTATTACCCTAACACATGTACTAATTCTATTGGATAAGTTTAATTCGACCAAAAACAAACTTAGTAATATAATATGACCATTTAGTCCCACTTGGATTAGATTAGGACATTTATTATTAATTTATTTAATGAAGGGTAAAAATAGTTAAAATCAAAGTTTAATAAGTAAATAATTTTTAATATGGGGTTATACATAATATAAATTCGACTATAAATATTCATTAGAAAGCTAAAAAGATTTCCTACATAATGGTATTTTATTTGTAATTTTTAGACCTTAAATAATTTAATTTATTTATGACACAATGATGATGCAGTAATTATCTTATTAATGAAATATTGACATAATTGATGTTATAAACACCAAAATAAATGTAATTTGAGACTTTTTATGAATCGCACTAATTTTATAGGTTAATAGGACATGTTAGTATTGATATAATTAACTTGGTTCGAACTAATAATTCTGTTATGTGTTTCAAAAAATCAATTACTAAATAGTGTCAAAATTGACATAAAATAGTTTTTAAAACAAATATTATAATGGTAATTGTTATTTTATTCCTAAAAATCTATGGTTCTTCCAAATGACTTAGATAAGGTTATATATATTAATAATAAACAACTTGGGGTTCTTTTTTCTGCTTATAGTAAGTTTTTTAACCTTATAGTATAAGAACACAAGAAGACATGGTAAAAGTAAAATTATTTAACTTAATGTTAAATCTAAATGATAAGGTTAAAATAGGAACCTAAACCTGTCTAAATTCTATTGTATAAGAGGATTTTGACCCATCCCCACCTTATCTTCTAAATATATCAATTTGTATCTATTTAAAACCGAAATTGACTTTATAATAAAATAATAGTTTTAGTTATTCCAAAGGTGCACCTCTCCTCCCTTATAAATGGACACCTCCTCCGCCTCTTCCTTACACCACTTGGAGCCTTCAAGCTCGGCCAACCCCTGCCACTTTCTCCTCTACACTTCCCTAGAAACATCCTAGAGGTTCTGGACTTCTTCAAAAACCAATTTTAGTGCCCTAAAAGAAGGTCTCAAAGAAGCACTTCAAAGAGGAGATAATGTCCGTTACCGATTCATTCATCTTTATTTCTTCTTCAACTTCTTCTTCATTAGTTGTTTCATTATGAAGTAATAACATCAGTATCACTCATATACGGATATTTTATTATATGTATGAAACAACCCTATTTCTCCATCTATCCATCCTATGGAAAAAGAAATCACCGCGCGTGCGTACGTACGGAATACCGTCTCCACGCCGTGGTGTAATCTATTTTCCGCCACCACCTTACTTGGATGGGTATAATGGTGTAAATAATGACCATATATGACTATTATAATGTGATATTGATTCTGAAATAGTATACATATACTCCAATACAATTCCATGATCATAGGAACTATATCATCACTCGTGCGTACGTACGGAATACCGTCTCCACGATGTGATGCGACTCGTTCTACATGATCTTCATTTCATAATGATTATATAAATGAATTGAATGAATGAATATGATATATATTACACTAATACCATTCTGGAAATGAGGTATCTATAACCTAAAGAGAAGAATAAGAATTTATTCGACAAAACACGCATAAGAACAAAAAGTTATAAACACCCAAATAACAAGTAGCAATGAAATATTACTACTATGAAGCTAAGAATATGACCATATATGATATCATAAAAATAAGTATGATTCTGTAATAAGTCAATAACATTATTTAAATCATTATACAGGAGGTTCAGACACTTTCAATGCAAGTCGTACCTAAGGTAAGAGAAATATCACTATCTCACTTTTATCTGAGATTGTTTTTACTTTGGTAATTACTGGGTTGTATTTTATCATCCACATCCATGTTCCCTCAATATGTAATATTATTTCCATCCTTATACAATAGTTTATATCCAATTTTACCCTTTGGTAAGTTTTTTGTAAAAGATATGAAGGGGATCTTTTGTTGTTTTTCGTACGAGGTACTTTTTGACTTTTCCGACAAAAGTACGAGAAGAATGTTTTATTTTAACTTATATGGCATGAATGGATTTTTAAAAAATTATTTCCAAGAAGCTTCCATTACAACTTTTCATGTTTATTTTTAATCAACTTCTTTTAGTTTAAAATTGTATGACATGTTATGAAAGGAAAAAAATGTTTTTGAAGTAGAAAGGATATTTTCCTCAAGAATGGAGTTCAAGTGTTTTATCAAAATTATTTTCCATATAAGATAATGTAGGGTTCTGATTCTATCCCTATCATTACATTTATTTGATTATGTTGTGATGGAATTATTTTTATGAATTCCTTTCACTTATATGAATTGTTTTATGGTGTCATGTTGTTTAAGAATCCCATTTTTATTACATGGGTTATGAAATGATGTGTGGTTTATGATTTTGTGGAACTCATAAGAATGGTATCATTATGAGATGGGTGGGACCTATATCTCCCTCCAATGCATTGGGTAATGATTTTATATCTCATGAGATAGACATGGCCGGAATGGTAGGTTATACCGGTTCAGTGAAACAGGACTGAAACGAGGGTGACTCGGTTCAGAAAGGGACTTTGTCCACTAAGATAGTCTTGGCAATGAGTCATGACTAACAAGAAATGATTCTCTATGATTATGTGTGTATGCCAAAAAGATTCATGTTTTAAGCTATGATTATTGTGATTACATTTCACTGCCATGATTTATCCCATGTTATGAAATTATGATCTCTTTTGCAGGTTAAGATTTCCAAAAGTTATGTGCTTATGTATATGATGTGGTTGATATTTCTTTTGTTTACCCTTACTGAGAATTTGAGATCACCCTTTTGAATGTTTTATTTCCCCAGGTCAGGAAGAAGGTTATTAAGTATACTATTCCAAAAGGGACTCTAGATATGATGCAATAAATCTGAGGCAAAGTAGATGCTTTAGGAACCAGTTGTTTATGTTTCCCAGTTTCTAAAGACACTATACCTATACGGTCCATTCGTGGTTTTTTTATATGTTGTAATAAGTATGCTTCAATTTTGAAGTATTAACAATGTATGTGAAGTATGGGTCATTATATCTACTCTCTATGTGGTTGTGAAAGCTACAAAGTATGATTTGGATTCCATGATTTAGGATTACATTTTATGACTAGTATGAAAATTTATTGATTCTTATGAATTCATGGGTTTATAAATATTCATGTACTGACTTTTTATGTCCTTTTCTTTATCCCTTACTATAATTTTTATGGCCATCGCTTGTTTTAAAATGTTATCACAGGTTATCAGGATGATCCTGAGTGAGGAAAATTTCAAGAAGATTTTTATTATTAAAATAAATCATGTTTCATTTTTTTAAAGTGGTTTCCTTTGGTGAAAAAATGGTTAATTATTTTATGGTATCCTATTGTATGATTATGAGAGAATATGCATTAATAATTTCCAAATTAACTAAAACTGTAAACCTAAAATGATCCTCAATTTGAATTAAAGTAAAATGAATGATTTATCTCAAGATTATGTGATGTTTTTATGATGGTTCATTATAGTTGGTATCATAGGTCATTTTAGATAACATTATGAGTTAGTATTTTGTTAACAGAATATCTATAAATTATTTTTACTTTAGGGTCAAATTGAAAAGATATTTAATTTTAGATTATAATGTTTTTTCATAAATGTCATGTTCTTTCAGAATGGTTTTCTGTAGAAGACACATGGTTCTTATACTGGGAAAACATCCAAACAAAAAAAACTACCAAATAAGCTTCTTGATATGTTTTGAATCATAACTGAATAGTTTTTTAGTAATGGTTCATTTGATTCCGGATATAAATGGTAGTGGTATCCATAAACAACATCATCAAGATCAACCATAGAGTAACATGTACGTAGTGGTGTATTTTAGATGAACACATCCACAATCATTCAGAGTATCAACTAATGGCGTACTAGATGAAGGGTGGATTAAATGGCTAGAAATGATTTTTTTGTCATGTCATGTTTATAGAATCAAAATGATAGTATAAATGTTTATTGTTGTGTAGGTGAAGCTGGTCAATGGTGGATAATGGTTAAAAATATCAGGGATAGTGAGGAGATTTATTCTCCCGATTAGGATGAATTCAAAGGCATGATTCTTGAGAAAACATTTCCTGAGGCTATACGACTTATGATGGAAACCATATTAATTGAGATGAACCAGTTGGATGAATTAGTGGAAAGGTCTGAATAAGAATTGAATTGACTTGAATGGTATGATCCAAATTATATTTGAGATCTTGATATTAAAATAAATAATTTTTACTCAGGATTGAATCTAATGTATCGAATGGAATTATCATTTCTAGTATTAAAAATTTATGGAAAAAATGTTTTATGTGAAGAGATGGGGGAAATGGATTTTTCTAATGGTCAGTTTTTCACTAAAAAGAAGTATAATACGAAGTCTAGGTGGAATGATTAAGGGAGTAACTCTTCAAAAAATTATGATGGTATGAAAATAGAGTTTACTATTTCTGAAAATTGTGGTAAAAAGTACACTAGAATGCCTTTTGAATTCTGGTATGTGATTTCGATGTGGTAAAATATAAAATAAGGCTTGTAAATGCACTGAAAAAGTTCAAGTGAGATTTAAGAAAAAATATGATTTATAGTCATTAAAATGTTTTAAGTGATATGAAATGGGCCACTATGTAAATGAGTGTCTGAAACATATCCCAAATGATGGGAAGTAGCCAAAATACATGCAGAAAGGGGTGGTCAAATCCTTTTAAACTACAACAGTATCTTTTGGTCCATTAAATGAAGTGATATCAGGTACATTGATTTTTATTCAGATTATGCCAATGTGTTGTTTGATAATGGGAATACACATTCTTTAATTTATGATAAATTTTCTAGTAAATTGGATATTCCATCTTAATAACTCATTCTAGAATATATGGTAAAAACACATGGGGGAAATATTGAGACAAAAGGAAATTAAATGAACCTTCATGTAGTTGACTATGGAAATAATATACCAGCAAACATTACTATTTTTCCTCTAGTCATGTTTGATGTCATTTTGGGTACGTATTGCCATTCTTTTTACCAAGAAAAGATTGTCTACGGAACTAATGAATTTTCATTTTAAAATGTATTTTAGTGTTGGTATAATATTGAATCCTTACTATTGATAACAAATTAGGAATCTTTGAAACTTATAATATATAGAAATGACTGTTACCTTCCAAGTATTATGAAAACAAAAAAAATTGAAATGAATTATTTTCCAGTGGTAAATGAGTGACCTGATATTTTTCATGATTATTTGGCTGACATTATACCTGATCGAGATGTTGAATTTACTATTGACATGGTTCTAGATACAGAACCAATTCCAAAACTCTCTTATTGAATTCCTAAAATTATATTTATTATCGGAATAAATTATAGTATAAATTATATAAAGGTTTATTTCAACCTAGAACATCACCATGGGGTTAAAATCCCTTTCATGTTAAAAAAAGATTGTTCAATGGGACTTATAATTGATTATAGTGCATAGAATAACATCACTATTAAAAATATCTTTCGTTTTCCTCATATTGGAGATTTTATTAATCATATCCATGGAGAATAATATTTTTCAAAGGTTCACTTGGGATTGGGGTAACATAAGATGAATTTAAAGGAAGTATACATTCTAAAGACTGCATTTCATATTATATTTGGACAATATGAATTTGAAGTTATTCCTTTTGGGTTTACTAATGAAACTGTTGTATTCATTGATATTACGAGTATAATTTTATGTGAGTTCTTAGATATTATTTTAGTTGTGTTTATTGATGTTATTTTTGTATATTATAAATGTAACTAAGATCATTAAATTAATTTAAGAGTTATATCTCAAACCTTAAATGAAAGTAAATTGTATGGGAAATTCAAAAGGTGTGATTTTTTATTATAAGAAATATCATTCCTTGGTCACATTGTTTATAAATACGGAATAACTATTGAACATGCTAAAACCAAAGTTGTTAATTAAGCTTAATGACAGACAAATAAAATTGTGATTCATAGTTTTCATGCTTTAACGGGTTATTATTAGAGGTTGTGGAAAATATTTCATAGTTTTCTAGCCCACTAAATAAGATAACAAAAAAAATTCATAATTGTATATAGAGAAAATAACGGGAAAAATATTTTTAGTAATTTAATGGAAGATTTGTGAATGCTCCAGTTTTAGTGATAACTTCCAGAAATGGTGAAATGTTTGTCTACAATGATGCTTCATTGAAAGGAATTGGTTCTATCCTATTGTTTAATGATATGGTAATTTCGTATGTTTCGCATTAGTTGAATGCTCATGGGTTAAATTACCCAACCCAAATTTTGGAATTATCTACTTTTATTTTTACATTATAAATTGAAAGGATACTTTTTTATGGGGTAAAGAGTGAAATTTATAATGATAAAAAAATTTAAATTATATACTCACTCAGAAATAAATGAACAAGATATAGAAAATATGGATGGAATTATTCAAGGATTAAGATTACCCAATTCATTACCATCATGGAAATGTGATCAAAGTGGCTGATTCTATGAGTTAAAAAAGTATGGATAAATTAACAATTGTATGGTTTAACGAGACCCATTGATTAATGATGTGATGAAACATGAAATTGAGGTTGTTGGCGTAGTAAATTCCTCTATTTTTTCAGGTATTAGTGCAATCGTATCTATTAGATAGAATAAATCAAGCACAAAAGGATGATAGTGAGTTGTAGAAAAATGTAGAGTATATTCAAAAGCATATGTTTCCTAAATTTAAAATTCATAAAGTTTGTTTTTCTAGATTTGGGAAAAGATTATGTGTGGATTGTGATTCATAGTTAAAGAAAGATTTTTTTTGTGATGCTCATAGTTATCCGTTTTTAGTTCATCCTAGAAATACTAAGATGTACAGAGATGTTTGGGATTATTACTGGTGGGATGGAATCAAAAAAGTGTTATTGATGATATTACTGTGATGTGTATGACATGTCTGCAGGTGAAAGCATAATACAGTTTTTGAAGGGGATGCTTCAGTTTTTCCCTGTACCATATTGGAAATTGGAATATACATCCATTGACTTCATTGTGGGATTACCGAAAACAACTTGAGGTAATAATGCAATATGGGTTATTGTGGATCGATTAACTATTTTTGATCAATTTCTTCTTATTTGATATATACTATCTCTATATAAACTATAATGGTAGTATGTTAATTAAATAGAAAGGTTTTATAGACTTACTCTCTCTATATTATCTGATCATCATCCTAGGATAACTTATAACTTTTGTAAAGGCTTCCAAAATTCCTTGGGTACTCAATTAAATTTCAGTACATATTTTAATCCTCAGTCTGATGGGTAGTCAGAACAAACAATTCAGACAACAGAGAATATTCTATATACTCATTCAATGGATTACCAAGAATGTTAGAATAAACAACTTTCTTTGAATGAGTTTTCTTATAATAACAATTTTTATTATAGTATAAAAATTGAATAAAATGACACATTATAAGAGAAGTAGTGTTAAAATACATCTTTTAGGAATGAAGTATATGAAAGGATGTTGAGGGGACCATAATTTGTAAAAGGTATGGAATAGAATGTTTTGTGGATTCAAAAGAACAAGAGGATGGATTATAAAAGGATAAAGAGTTATATAGATTACTATAGGAGTGAACATTCAATGGAGGTAGCTGATCATATCTTTCTCATTTTTTTCAATGGAAAATAGTAATGCATTTTGGTAAGAAGGGTTTGTTGAGTCTGTAAATTATTATACGCTATGAAATTTTGAGAAGGTTGGATCAGTTTTATATCGGGTGGGTTTGCCTCTAAGCATAATCTAGGTACACTATGTTTTTCATGTTTTAATGTTGATAAATTATATTTCAGATCCATCTCATGTTTCGAGTCCTGAAGAAGTTCATATGGAAGAGAATATTTCTTATGATGAATAGTAAATCATGATTCATAACTATAGAGAGAAAGTGTAGCATAAAAAGAAAATTTATTAGGTTATTGTCTATGAAAAAACCATATTTCTGACTAATCAACTTGGGAATCCGAAAATAATATGTGGGGTAAATATCCCCACTAATTTTATAAGTGAATAAAATTGTGAGGACAAAATTTCGAAAAGGGGGAAGGATGTAACATCCCAGGTTATTAATGAATATCGAATTTTCATTCCTATTAATATTTTTTAATTATATATTAATTTTACATTAAATAGGCCACTATATATGATATTGGACTCTACATGCAATAATGAGTTTATCAGAAATATTACGTTTCACACTACACTGAGTTATATTGAAAAAAATATAAGAATAACATTATTATTTTAAATAGTAGAAAAAGTCTAACCATTTTATTATAAGGAATTAAAAGAATTAACTGTATTATGATTTTATATATTGGTTAAATGTTTTCACAATAATAGAATAAATTTTAGAGGTTTTAAATCAGAAGGAATCCAATTTTGAGCATAAAATAATATAATATTTTAAAAGGTAGTATTACATCCTTTTGATGAAGAACAATATTTAAAAATAGTTTTCGTCTCTTTAATATGTAACATTTCACAAAATAAACTCCTTCTTTTGATTCGGGACATCAAAAATTATTTTGGTATATTATTTGTTTTTTTTTTGATAAAAATCATATTTTATTTAATAGTGAAAAATACTTCCTCTTAATTCAAATCTGCCTTTTTGCCTAATTTTTATATATATTTTCTTTAACCTTTTAATTTTTGAAAGTTTAATTGGATTATGTTTTTATCATTTATTCAAATTATGGATATTGTATGTAATTTCAAATTTAATTTTTTTATAAACAAATTTCAATATTTTTATTTTTTTATCATTTTAAAAACATGTTTTCTCATTTTAACAGTGGGGTTTAATTTTAATTAATTACTACCACTTCTATGTGTTTTGATATGGATGAATGATTTCCTTTCATTAATCCTAGGTTCTAAATTGTGTTAATATAATCCTTTTAGTTTTTGGACATTATGAATAAAAAAATTAGTAATTTTTTTTTATAATGGTTAAAGGGTACATTCGGTAAATACAGGTAAAAATAAAATAATAATAACAAAAACTACCATAACATTTGTCCTGATATTTTTTTATTAGTCATGTGAGACCAATGAAATCCGTAGTCTGATCATTGGGCATTTGGGAGCCACTTGGAATTGACAATGACTTGTTATAAAAATTTGTTTAATGTAAAGAATAATATATTGCAAACTTGTATCTTCTTAGAAATTTAATTTTAATATGTTGTTATATAACAGATATATTTGACTACATAAAATAATTATAAATATAAATAAATTCCCTACATCGTGGCATTTCATTCATAATTTTTAGACAATAAATAAGAAACATTGTTTATTTCCCAATGATGATGTATTGATTAGCTTATTAATGAAGGATTCAAATAAATGATATCAGAAGTATTATAAATTTAATTCGATAGTTTTAATGCATTCATGAATTTTATGGATTATTATGACATATTATATTGGATTTAATTTATTTTTATATAATTAATGATGTTGTTATTACTTTAACATAAATAAATTAATATTTAGAGTCAAAATTGAAATAAATTTGTTTTTTAGAAATTACTATTTCATTAAATGATATAATAGTCATAAAAATATAATATTCGTCCAAATAAATTATATAATGTAAAAAAAATTCATTAATGTTACCCTTGAGGTTATATTTTCTTATTATAATGACTATATTAACCATTTAGTGTAAAAATACAACAAGACATGGTAAGAGTTAAATTATTTATCCAAGGGTTAACGCCAAAAGATATGGTTACATTTGTGACCTAAACATGTATAAAACCTTTTGTTTGAGATTATTTGAAATCATTATCATATTATACAAGAAATATTTTACTTTTAAACTATTATGATTTGATAGAAAAATTATAATATATCAATATTCCAAGACATTCCAAAAGTTCTAATCATCCCTCTTATAAAAGGCCACCACCTCTACTAAATTTCCCCCACCTCTCATGCCCATTTATTCATTCATATTATAAATAAATATTCTTCCACCATTCCTACCATTATCTTATAATCCTTACATTGGGCATAAGGCAACTCATGAAATACTTTTGACTCAAATCAAATGGAGTTTCCCTATTTAGAGGTAATGTCTCCTCTTAATATATTTTCATTTATTTTCCATATCTAACCCCATAACATATTTTAATTCCATTATTTTATATAAAACCAATATCCAAAATATACAATAATTGTTTTAATGTTATTATTATGATGTATAATTACACACAAAAAAATATAAAATATATAGATACATTGTTTTTATATACATTGAACTAGTGCCTCACGAAACGATGATTGCAAAATTTTATCCAACTACCTATCATAGTGAACATTATGATAGAACACAATTTATATATAATATATATTTTCATTATATTATCTTTATGATTTTTTTAATTTTTATTTACAACATACCTTTATTCCTTCCATAATGCGTACATTTGATAATTTTGTTTATGTAAGTGTTGACTACCACCCCCTCAATGTGATATGACTCGTTCGATCCATACAGGGAACATTAAATGGATGTAATTAATGAATATATATAAAATATATAAAATAGATATTATTCTATAATTATAATACAAATATGTATCATTTAGTTTTCATTCTTTTAACAAGACAATGAAATGAAAGTAGCATTAATATCTACATACGTCTAACCGCCTCCATGAACGGGAGATTTCATTCATTGTCTAAAAATATTATGGACTCTTTTAAATATATATATATATATATATATTGGACATATATAAATTTTTAAATCAAGAATATAATTCTGGAGATTGTGGAATTATGAAAACATAGATAATTTTCATCATAACAATTTCATTTTTCACTCAATTACTAAACATCGAAAAAACGTCTAATATGAAATAAAATAATTTAACAATTGTTATAATATGGTAATATGTGATATAAAAGAAATATTAAACTTTAAAAGGGTTCTAAATAAAGTTAAAACTTATCAATGTTTATTATTAAACAAATTAAATAAAAAAAGAGGAAAATTAGACTAAAGGTATGGGACAACGTCTCAAAATCCTTTGGGTGAGACATAATTTGATTTATTCATGACATTCTTTTATACAGTATGTAGTCAACCCCTTTGACATTTAATTTTATTCTAGGGTTTTAAAAAGGAATAATATTTACAAATCATTTTAAAAAATGACAAAAGTAATGTTTCTTTTTAATTTACGTGGTGATAAAGACCATTCTGCCACCACTAGGAGAAAACGAATGATTGTATTGAAAAAAAATACCAAATAACCTTTCTATGTTTTCTTTTATTGGAAATAGTTTTGATAAAGGATTAATATATTAATATATTGAAGTTATCTCTTATGATTATAATTTGTAAATTTATTTTTTCCTTTATGATTCTATTATGTGTTATGTTACGATCATCGAGCATTGTTTAAGTATATAAGAGGTTCTATGATAAACCGAGGGGGTGATCCCATGAAATCTCTTCAATTAATTAGGTAACAAGATTGTGGTAAACATTATGGTTTCTCCTATGAGATTTGTGGAATATATTGTGATGGGTTTTCTAAATGTAACCAGGAAGGATACTCCCTATGTGGATGTGAAAGCAAAAAGTAAGTATGACATTTATTCCACATGTAACCATTTTGTTTTATGATTGCTATGATGTTTTCAAGATTCTTATGAATTCAAGGGTTTATAAATATTCACGGACTAACATTTTCTTGCCTTAATTAATCCCTTACATATCTATAATGATCATCCATGGGTTTTAAAATGTTTTCAATTGGTATAAGGATGTGTTAGTGAAAATAATAAGTTAATAAGATTTTTATCAGGAAAATATATCTTGTTTTATTTTTTTCAAGTTTTTCCTTTGGTGAAAAAATGGATACTATTTTTATAGTATACAATAGTATAATTAATCTATGATATTTATTAATAATAACATAACAATCTAAAACACTAAACAAGAAAAGATACATGATGTCAATTATAGTCAAATTATTGACCTATCGGAAGATTATGTGATGTTTTAAGGTTGGGTCCCCATATTGGCCATCATGTAAATATTATAACATAAAAACTATTGAGATGTATTGTTTACATCATGTTCCTCTAAAAATATAATCTATTTCAAAAAATGGTGGATATTGTAGGAATATGTTTATATAATGTCTTTTGGGAATGTTTATATCATATTTGGTCACTTAAAAGTTTAACCACTAAGTAAACTCGCTTTTTTAGTTTAATAAATCTAATTAATTTAAATTACATTTAATAATATTTTTAAAAAAAATTAATTTGTACTTATGAAACCTTATAAATTATTTCAATTCCAAATATGGAATCCATTTTTTCCAAATTTTAAATATTGTAGTGTTATACACTATTTTAAAATTAATCTCACATATGGGATAAGTTGATGGGTTTTTAAAGATGTAAAGTCCAAAAGATTGAAATGCTTTTATTTCCAATTTCAATGTGAAATTGTGCCAAATAACCAAAATTGGAATAATTTTTGTATATTTGATCATTTTATATATTTAAATAAACATATAATATAATTGAAATACTAAAATAAATTATATGAAAAATGGGTTTTGAATAAATGATCAGTGTTTTCCACTATTCAAAAGAAAATAAACCTTCATTAAAATAGAAAAAAATAAATTTAATTTAATTTTGAAATCCTTATTACAAAAATTATTTTTATTTTAAAAATGAAAAATTCTAATATTTTTAAAAATAATATTTAAAATATTTTAAACATTTAAAGGTGGTAAAATTTCATTTTATAAAAATACATATTTTTATTCAGAAAATTTTATTTGTTCTAATTTTATGCCTATAAAATTTATTGGATTATAGTAAAAAAAATTATTTCATATAAAATAAATAAATTATATGAAATAATTAATAATTATTTCTATATATTTATAAAATATGGTTTTTATACATTGAAGAATAATTTTCCTAGAAATGAAATTGTTTTATTCTCAAATTGTTCATACATAAAATTTTATACTACTTGATAACCTAAGAATTCATTTTATATAAAATGTGTAAACCAAAGTTTCATAATTTAGTCAATATTATTCATTTATTCCATTCTAATGGATTGATGATAATTATCATCCCGAAATTTTTAATAGTATATTTTAGCATGAAAAAATGTTTTCTTATGTGTAACACAAGATATTGAAGGGGTATGGAATTTTGTGTAACACAATCCAAATATAGTGTTCTGTGTTTTAGAAAATAATATATGTGATACATGTTGTGAAATATTTACTTTGTGTTGTGTATTATATGAACCAATCATAGTAATTTCATATAACCAAAGTGATATTTATTGTTGCATGAAATAAAGCATATTGGAAAGATTAAATTTACTCAGAAATTATATTTTACTAAATAACAGTGTGTTGGGAAATTCCATTTATAGTATATGGGTCCAATTCACATGCCTTATTTGGATTCCATGATCATTTATAAATCATGGACACATCACAATCGACATACTAGGCTTATATGGACCATAATACTATGTGGATCTAATTTAAATGGTTTACATGATGTCATTAGATTCCTTGGAAATCTTCACTCCTTAGATATAAAACACTATGATTTTTTCTTCGTATTTAATACTTTGATGCTTTTTACATGTTTAGATAGCTCTCCTTGTTTCTAAGTACATTTCCGATACCTAGATCATGATTAATTAAATACCTAACAGGTCTTGTTTTTTGTGATATTTCTACACCATGGGTCCTACTAACATGGTTATTTGGAAATTTCAACTCTTTTAATCCAAGATAATATTAATTTATCTATGAATACCTTGTTAAGTTTGTTGATGGTATTTATAATTATTTAATGTTGTCCCTTATAGTATGGTTCCATATTATGATGTGTCACGACCCAACCCTACTCGGGCTCAAGCCGCAACTACCCCAAGCCCGCCTCTATAGGCCATAGGCTGGCAACAAGCGTTGAAGGAAAAAAAATTTGGGAGGCCTTTGCCTAAGTACCTGTACACACACACGCAGCTCACTCAATGCAGAAGTGCAGAGTAAAATGAAAATTAAAGTACCAGCTGCTATAGAAAAACAAACAAGGCTCATCGACCTCTAAACAGTACAAAGTTAGTACTGAAGGTAAACTAAAAGGAGAAGGAAAAAACACACTCCCAACAAGAAAAGTGACATAACCCGACAATAGGTAAACAAAAGTAAAATAGATGGGAGAGTCCCACACATTGAACCCGACTATTACCACCACACATTGTCCAAGATCTAGAACTCTTAAGCTCCTCTGTAGTCATGATCAACCTATCTGTCGTCTGCATGGGCACACCAAGTACGGGCAAAGCCCAAGAATAGGTGAGTATAAAAATACTTAGTAGGATACCCTGAAGGCTCTAGGGAGAAAAAAAGGAGGTACCAAAGTTTGGGTAATAGATCGCCCAGGGAGTAGTAAATGAGTACAACAGAGAGTTCAAAAAAGTGTTCTGATCGACCCAACAAGAGGAAGGAAGTAGACTCATCCTAACACAAAGAGCTAGAAATAGTGAGAAGATGAACTTCCCGTCGAGAAATCGCTACCAATAGTAGGAGAGTAGACACATCCGACCACGAAAAGATAGACACAGAAAGCACATGGCATACCCCGCGCGTCATTGCCTCTCTTGGAAGGAGAGTATCCAAAACCCAAGAAGGGGGTACTATAATAATGTTTATACATATCTATATTCTAAATAAAAAAACCCAAACAAGATCTTATGTGGATCTCCATCACATTGCTCAGCCTAAGAAAGTGAGTCGCCAACAGTCCCAGAAGTAAACACTATTGATGCCCACTATCTAGCATGTCTTCCCCAAAATAAAATTTAAGGGGCTCAAATCACCACACCTTGAAACTATCCGCTTTGGGTGGGACTGACTCACCCACATGGTTTTAGGTCGCTTCACAAGGACGCGTCTTGGTGGGGAAAGAGCCCCTCGTTCTTTAGAGTTCTGGGGAAAGTCAAACCACCCATCATCACTATCACACAGTCGAGAGGTCTTCACAGAGTCAAATTTGTCACATCACTGACCCGTACAACCAAGGGTCTCGCTCTCATAGTCATGGAGAAAAGCCACAAACTATCCTAGTAGAAAGGACTGAGTCTGAGAGAAGTCATCGGGTAACCCACTGCCTCGCTGAGCTGGAGGGTAAACCCTATGAGGTCATCTGGTAACCCACTGTCCAGCCCACCTGGAGGGTAAACACTAAGAGGTCATTGGGAAACCCACTGCCCAGCCCCACTGGAGGGTAAACCCTAAGAGTTCATCTGGTAACCCACTGCATATCCCTTCTGGAGGGTAAACCCTAAGAGGTCTTCAAGTAACCCACTGCCCAGCCCCGCTGGAGGGTAAAACCTAAGATATCGATGGGAAACCCCCTGGCCAACCCCACCGGAGGGTAAACCTGAAACTGCTCTGGCCATCCCTACCAAATTGTACAACACTGGCCAATGGACCACAGAGTGGGTATCACACAATGACCTGACTCTGGAACAACACAACTAGCAGAGGGTCAGCGCCCATGTATTGTGGGTCATGCCAATACCTGGAACTCTGCCCAGGGAAACACGTCACGTTAGATCGCGGAAGGAAGATATGATCTCAATAATCAGCTAGGGAGTCTACACCTAGGGCTCACTAGGCATCACACCCAACTTGATGTAACCTCCAAGGTAGAGGATCGGTGCCTGCATAAAGTATTGGTCACACCGAATCCACATTAACCCTACCAGGGAACACAAAGGGACGTCATACTAAAATCCCACACGTTAAAAAGAACAGGGGAACCCAAACAACTCCAAATATCAAACCGTCGAGAACAGAACTAGGGGAAACCACTCCACCCTACTGGTCAAAACCGTCATTAACAGAAGGACCCTCTGCTTCACGAGTGGTCAGTGGTATGTAAATTAGGACATGGTACACACATGGGACCCTCACGATATGTGGTCCTATCTCATCTCCGAACCACATACACAAACATTCTCGAGTACAAACTACAACATGTACCTCCAAGAAAACCCCTATACTCCTAGAATATAACACATTTCTAGCCCAAAGGATATCGTGCACATGATGTCCAACATCTACGCAAAAGGGTGAAAACATATGTTCTACAACTTGTTGGAACCATGAACCTAGCAAGGCCAACCACACCTCTTCAAACATTTACTTCAATCTCACATGAGTGCTCACAATCACACACCAAGGGTTCTCTGCCAACACTGCGGGAAGAACCTCCAACCGTACACATTTCATGACTCAGCATTTAATGAGATCTAGAATGAGGATATGAAATCCAAACGGATCATACCGTTGTAATCCTCACATGAAATCATGTGAGATAGACTCTCTACTTGCTTTAAAAGGATATCTGACAGAATGGTTGTCCAACACAGCTTTACGCTCGAACAACGTCCCGTGGTCCCGAGCTTTGGTCCCGAAAACATTTGGGCACAATTCACCATTTAGGTCCCCTATGAAGAACACATCAAATTGACTTCTTACATTTGTGGAATGGATATTCAGAGAAAAACTATGCATTTCGTCATACCGCACACGAGCGGTGCTATGTGGGACCTGCATCACAGTCCCGAAGCACTACCAATGGATCGCACCGTTGTGATCCTCTCAAAGAAGCACCCAAGATTGAATATTCACATGTGTGAAACAGACACCCTGTGAAGAGGATAGAAATCACCACCAACACACAAAACCACCCCCCTGGGGCCCGCTCCATCGTGCTGAATTAAAGTGGGAAGATTGTTCCATTGTAATACCCACATAAAAACACCCAGAATCGACTGCTTGCATTCCCCAAACGGATGTCCGATTAAAAAATTGTTAAACACTTATCACAACAAAAAAAAGATGATTTTTAGGGCCCATTACTCAAATCTGGTGTCAATTCCTGAAACCAAACTGGAAAACTCGGCCTCGGCTCTAGGGTCCCAACACCTTTGACGGTGCTCAAAACAGACTCTAGATGTGTCTGTGCCGCCCAAAACAAGAACCCCTGATATAATGCCAATCCATTTAATGGGCTTGTCGTGCCACCGATGCCCCCATCTTGGGAATTATAAACCCCCAGAAGCCATCCCAAAATGTTTGTCTCAATTCTAAGAACGTGACTCTGTAGAGGGCATGTGAATCCAATACCTGGCCTGATTGTTATGGTTGTTTAAAATTTTTTAATGGACTGAACGGGTGGGTCAGGCCGGTTCGGCCGGCCCACCATATTCTTGAACCGGCCCACCTCACCCAGACCAGATTAAGCCTATACGGCTTTCCCTCCACGAGACCTGTGTATTGTAGGTCCTTGTTTTCCAGCCAGGGTCCGTAGACCCTAGTCTCCCACGCGTGATGGCCTGCAAAAGTTGGTCTGGTCGCGTCATCGCACCCACATCCCCCCCCCCCGCTCACCCAACCACTCGACACCTCGCCCCAGCCGATGCCACCTCGCTCAGATGATGCTGCCTCACCCGGCCGAAGACTGACGCCTCTTGGGAGCCCCCGCACCACCACCACTAATTACCGCCACCGCCCGGAGAGCCGCCGACCGGTCAGGACCGTCAAAAAAACACCCATATCCTCCCGAAAGTTCTTCGGATCACTGCGGTCGACTCAAGACATGTAATTTCACTCCGAATCTTACGTTGGAATTCTTAGAACTATTCCTACTCGAATATGGACTTCGCTCAATAATTTAATAGAAATTTAATTGTTGTAATTCAAGCTCGAAGTAGATGTGGTAATTGAAAAAATAAAAATAAATGCACGATCCTACCATGGGGCTTAGCCCGTCGCTTTGCAATGATCTGCCGGCCGCAACAGCTTGGAGAGGATGTGGATATAGAGAGCATGGTTTTGAGAGGGGATATGACTTATGTAGAGAAATATGTCAATTTTAAATTAATAAACATTAATCCCCCACCAGTAGGCCCATTCCCGAACACTCATTGGGGTCAAAATTAAGCCTTTATTATGATAAACTCCATGCTTTGAGTGTAATGGGGTTCTCAGAATTTAAATCTGGGCCTCTGTTCAAATGTTATAAAACTTAACGCCCAAGGCTGCCAATTTATAAAAATGCTCCTGATGGAATTTTCCACAGTAGGGTCGCGCCCATGAAAATTAAACCTCTCCTAGGGTAAATGGAATGATCCAGACTCAACGGTGCCCTCGGATTTCCCATACGAGATACCATTAAGGAGCTATCAAATATATATGGGATTCCTAGTCTAAATGCCTCGAATGAAAATTAATTCCAGCCACACCGGGGCTCGGAATTCCATGCCGTCTGAAAGTGGTGATCTAGAATAACATAAAGACTTTTCTAATGTCTTTTATCGAAAAACCCGGGTTCTAACATCCTTACCTTATTCAAGATTTTTGTCCCCAAAAAGCAAAATCATGGAACAAAACAATGTACAAATCCCACACCTAGCTCTCCCTCACCCAGGAAAACTCTTGCACAGTTTTGTGTCACCGCACACAATGGATTTCATTTGTTCACGCGAGGTCTTCCCTCACCGATGACATGCATAGGATCACATACACATATCCTCAGGTATGTCACATGGGAGGCATTGTACCCCCACTCCAGACTTTGGGGGGATAGGGAAAGGCGGTAGACAACCTCTTCATCCCTTCGCACGATCTCAAATGGCCTGAAGGCCCTCAGGGGTACCTCACCTGCCCGGTCGAACCCACACGCCGCACGCCGTGACTAGAATCACTGTTTAGACCTAGGACAAAGCCTGGTGAATCCCTCATTCATAATATCCATATGGTGAAACCCTAAAGGATATCCATTCATGCAAGGTTTCACAGTCGATGTCCCATGACCAAGACTCTCTTATATGCTCGGAAAGTGAAGGAGTCAATACCATCAACTAATGATAATGTTTCATATATTCTACTCTACTAAAGAAGGGTTAAACCGACGCCCCGCGTCACCCTAGTAACACCTCAAACAAGGAGAAGGGAGAAAATAATTTCACATACAGAGTTTAAAAATTCTTCTGCAAAAAGTAGAAGATCTGTAGAGTGTACCCTTTATAACCTCATGCTCTGCAGGATCGTGGACATCCAAAGCTCATGGCTGGTCGTGGTCCTCGCTTTCAGCTCCAAGAGCCTGAATTGGACCGGTTGGTGGGGATGAGAAGGCCTCGTAATGTCGTCCCCCACTTCCATCTCCTCCAGCTCCTCTGCTAGTACCACCTCTCTGGTCACTACTCTGATCATGACGCTACCTCTGCCGTGGGGGTGTGTCTGTTGCCTGCTCGAATTTCTCAACATACCTAGTCGGGCAGTCCCATTCCAAGTGACCTCGTCCATCACAAGCATAGAACCGACACTCTCTGGGCTTCCCTGGTGCCCTTCGGCGCCACTGTGGTGTATGACCACGTCCCAGAGTCCACTCATAGAAGGGTATCCTCAGTTGAGACCCTGTGATTTTCCTCCACAATAGTGCACAACAACATCTTCAAAACTGGTGGTGGGAAGGCCACCTATGTCGTGGTTCTATCATCTGGCGCCCGCTAGCTGTGGCAGACATCTCGGCTCTGTCCTGCCTACTGCCAGCACCAACTATAAACCACGACAGGAAGCTCTCGGTCACCAGTGCATGCTCTAGAACCTTTGCATAAGTGGGGATGCACAAGAGTACGATGATGGAACAAATCTCTCTGTGGATATCCTGCTCGAAATTCTTCACTCAGAAGTTTCCCCCATGGACCATGTCCGGGTAAAGGCATGAATGGTCCGCGAACCTAGTCACGTACTCAGTGACCGTCATCCCTCCCTACTGAAACTAAAAGAGCTCCAGGATCCGAACGGAGCATAAGCATGAGGAGTAAAACTCCTAACAAAATAGAAGCTGAAAGTAATCCTAGAAAAGTGACGAATCATTGAGTAACTGAGTCACTATACTCCACCAAGGCCCAACTTCTTTGTGAAAAAGGTTGGCGGCCAAATCCACCATAATATCTGTCAGTGTCTGCACAAGCCTTAATAGGCTATCCACTGTCTCTAGCCAAACCTATGCTACCTTAGGGTCTGACACATCATTGAACCTCAGCAGTCTCTACCGCTAGAACTCACAGAGCGCGCTCAACCCGCGCTCAAGATCAGTCTTCTCTATTGATACTATCTGTTGCTCACCAGGATGGGGTGCTACTACCGGCCCACCCGAAGAAAGGGACTCGAGTGATGGGTCCTCGACTGGGGCCTCATCTCTCACATGGTCGTCATCATGAACAAAAGATGATATCCTAGATGGTTGTCTTCGTAGAGGAATCCTGAATATTGTGAAGGAGAACCGTGATCAGATGAGGATATATGAATATTAGAGTAACAACAATGGGAAGCTGACTCAAGAAGGATAGTCAAAGACTCAATCCTATGTGATCCACATACCAATTTTCCCTTCCACAGGTGTCTCAGCATGCCGAGTCGACAAGTGGGATATCAGGTTCCTGTTGAATGGATACATAGGCCGTCGCACCATCACAGGACTCCCTGGCCTGAGAGACACTCTCGAGACACGTTGACACTATTTCCCTAGATCCCAAACAGTTTCTTTTTAGTGATCTACGAACAACGTCCCAAGGAAAGAACCATCTCCGATACCACTTTTTCATGACCCGAACCTACACGGGCTCGAGCCGCAGCAACCCCAAGCCTGCCTCCATAGGCCATGGGCTTGAGAAAAGCACTGAACGCTAAACAACTCTGGGAGGCTTTTGCCAAAGTACCTGAACACACACACATAGCCCACTCAGTGAAGAAGTGCAGATTAAAAGGAAAAGAAAAGTAAAAACTACTATAAACAAAACAACAAGGTGCATAGACCATTAAACAATACAATGTGAGTGTTGAAGGTAAATTGAAAAGAAAAGGGTAAAACATGCGCCCAACAAGAAAATTGCCACAACTCAACAACAGCTAAACAAAATTAAAGCAGTTGGGAGAGTCCCACACCTAGAACCTGACTGTGACCACCGCACCTGGTCCATGCTCCCAAACTCCTAATCTCCTCTTTAGTCATGAGCTACCTGCCTGTCATCTACAAGGGCACACCAAGGGTGGGAATATCCCTTGTAGGGGTGAGTATTAAAATATGAAGTAGGATTCCCTGAAGGATCGAGGGATAAAAAAAGGAGGTACCGAAGGTTGATAAGTAGTTCGAGCATGGAGTAGTAAAGGCGTACAATAGAGAGTGAAGAAAAGTGTACAGTTCAACCCAACAAGAGGAAGGGATTTGACTCGACCTAACACATGGAGCTAGAAATGGTGAGAAGATGAAATTGTCGTCGAGCTTTCACTGCCTATAGTAGGAGAGTAGATTACTCCAACCACAAGAATCTAGACACGGAAGGCAAGGGGCATAACCCGCACGTCTTCACCTCTCCGGGAAGGAGAGTAACCAAAACCCATGAAGGGGGTACTAGAACAAGGTATATACATATCCATATTCTGAGACAAGAAACCCGAACAAGATCGTAAGGGGATCTCCATCTCATAGCTCAGCCCAAGAAAGCGAGTTTCCAACAGTCCTATAAGTAAACACCATCAATGCCCAGTATCTCGCATGTCTTCCCTGAACCACAAGTCAAGTGGCTCAAATCACCGCACCTTGACACTATCCGCTTTGGGCGATACTGACTCGCCTGCACGGTTTTAGGCCGTGTCACAAGGACACGTCTCGGTGGGGAAATCACCCCTCATTCTTGAGAGTTCTGGGGAAAGTCAAACCACCCCTCATCACTATCACATAGTTGAGAAGTCTTCTCTCTCTCAAATTTGTCACATCACTGAAACATACAACCTAGGTTCCCGCTCCGGTAGTCACGGAAAAAAGCCACATACTAGCCTAGTAGAAAGGACTGAGTCTGAGAGAAATCATTGGGTAACCCACTTCCCATCCCAGCAGGAGGGTAAACCATATGAGATTTTTGGGTAACCCACTACCTAGCCTAACTGGTGCGTAAACACTATGAGTTTGTCGAGTAACCCACTGCACAGCCCCACAGGAGGGTAAACCCTAAGAGGTCGTCGGGTATCCCACTGCCCAGCCCCGCTGGAGGGTAAAACCTAAGAGGTCATCGGGTAACCTCGTGCCCAGCCCCACTGGAGGGTAAATTCTAAGAAGTCGATGGGAAAACCACTGCCTAGACCCACTTGAGGGTAAACCCAAAACTGCTCTGGCCATCCCTACCGGATGGTACAACACTAGCCAGCGGAAAACGAAGTGGGTATCACGCAACAACCTGACTCTGGAATAGCTCACCTAGAAGAGCGTTAGTGCCCGTGTTGTGTGGGTCATGCTAATACCTAGAACTCTACCTAGGGAAACACATCACAGTAGATCACAGATGAAAGATATGATCTCGATACTCGTCTAGAGAGTCTATGCCCAGGGCTCACTGGGCTCCGCACCCTACTAGAAATAACCTCATGGGTAGAGGATCGGTTCCCGCGTAAATTATTGGTCACACCGAATCAACAAAAACCCAACCAGGGAACACGAAGGGACATGATAACGAATTCCCACATAGCTAATGGAACAGGGGAACCCAAACAACTCCTCCAATCAAACCGTCGAGAACAGAACCTGGGAAACCACTCCACCCTGCTAGTCTAAACCGTCTTTAACAGAAGGACCCTCTTCTTCATGATAGGTCAAAGGTAAGTAAAGTAGGACACGATACACACATGGGGCCCTCACGAAGTGTGGCCCTATCTCATCTGCAAACCACACACACAAACATTCTCAGGTACATACTACAACATGTAACTCCATGAAAACCTGTATACTCCCAGAGTATACCACATTTCCAGCCCAAATCCTATCTTGCACATGATGTCCAAAGTCAATGATAAAAGGGCAGAAACGTATGTTCTCCAAATTTTTTCCACCATGGACCTAGCACCGACAACCACACCTCTTCAAACCTTTACATCACTTTCATAGGAGTGCTCACAATTACAAACCAAGGGGTCTCTACAAACACCTTGGGATGAACCTCCACCCATACACCTTTCAAGCCTCTACATTTAATAAGATCTCTAATGAGGCTCTGCACATCCAAACAGCTCATAATGTTGCAATACTCATGAAATAACACACTAGATAGACTGTATACTCACCTCAAATGGATATCTGATTGAAATGTGGTCCAACACCGCTTTACGCCCGAACGACGTCATGTGGTCCCAACCCTCGGTCTCGAAAATAGTCGGCTGCATCACACCATTGAGATCCCCTCAGAAAAACATGTAAAATTGACTTCTTACATGCGTGGAATGGATATCTTGAGAAAAAAGATGCATTTTATCATACCGTACACGAGCGGTGGTACGTGGGACCCACATCACCGTTCCGAAGCACTGACAGCAGATCGTACCATTACGATCCTCTCGAAGAAGCACCCAAGATTGACTATTCACATGTCTGAAACAGACACCCATTGAAGAGGAATGAAATCATCTCCAATGCCCAAAACGCCCCCCGAGGGGCCCACCACACCATGCTAAATTAAAGTCAGTGGATTGCACCATTGCAATTCCCTTGAAAAAACAACCATAATCAACTACTCGCATGCCCTGAATGGGCGTCCGATGAAAAAGTTGCTAAATGCTACTCACAGCTTAAAAGACGGGTCATGGGGCCCACGATTCAACTAGGGTTTCAACACCTGAAAACACCCTATAAAAGTCCGCCTCGGCACTAGGGTCCCAATAGTGCTGAAAGAACTCAAAATAGACTCTGGATGTCCATGCATCGCCTAAAACAAGAACCCCTAGAATTACACCAATCCACTTAACGGTCATGTCGCGCCACCGAGGCCACCATTTTGGGAATTAAAACCACATGAAACCATATCTAAATATTCTTCCCGATTCTAGGACCATTTCACCACATACGGCATGTGAATCCAACACTTTTCCTTTGTTTTATGGCCGTCTTACTTTTTTGGTGGACCCAACTAGTGGGTCGGGTCGTTTCAGCCAGCCCTCGGTTCACCGCACGGGCCGACCCACAATGCCAAGACTGGCTTATTAAGGTCCATATTTACCTCCACGAGACCCACGTATTGTGGGTCCCTATTTTCCATACGGGGTCTGAAGACCTCGGTCTCCCGCACATGTCGGCCGACAAAAGCCAGTCCGGACGCATCGTCGTGCCCCGCTGCCCCCCCCCCCCCACGCTCGCCCGACCGCTCACCGCCATGCATGGCCACCGCCTCCTCACTCGGCCGAAGTCTTCCACCTCTTAGGTGCCCCTGAGCCGCCGCTACTGATGACCGCTACTGCCCGGAGAGCCGCCTGACTGGCCAGGACAGCCGGAAAAAACACCCATATCCTCCAGAAACATCGTCGGATCACGGCGGTCACCTTGGGACCCAGATTTTCAATCTGAATAATGCATTGGAAAGTATAGAACGATCCCTACTTGCATATGGGATTCGATCAATAATTTAACAGAGATTTCATTATTTAATTCAATCATGAAGTAGATTCGGTAATTGAAAAAAATTAAACGCACGATCCTACCTTGGGTATTAGCCCGTCGATTCACAACGATCTGTCAGTCACAATAGCTTGGAGAGGTGGAGGAGATGGAGAGCTTGGTGTTGAGGGGATACGACTTAAGTAGAGAATTAGGTCAATTTTAAATTAATTAACTTTTATCACCCACTAGTAGGCATGTTCCGGAACAATCAGCGGGGTCGATATTAATCCTCTCCTATGGTAAACGCCATGCCCTGAGCACAATTTGGGTCGTAGAATTTTAATTACAGGCCTCCGTTCGAAAGTTATAAAACTTAACACCAGAGGAAACCAAATTGAGAAAACTCCCCTGGTGGTATTTTCCACCGAAGGGTCGTGCCCGTGAAAATTACACCTCTCCTAGGGTTAAAGGCACGCACCGAACTCAACGGTGCCCTCAATTTTCCCATCCGAGCATTTTTTAGGAGCTATCCTATTTATTTGGCATTCCCAGTGTGAACGCACTGGAAAAAAAAATAATTCCGGCCACACCGGGGCTCAGAACTGCATGTCGTCTGAAGGCACTGCTCTGGAATAATAGAAAGAATTTTGAAAAGTCTTTTATAGTAAAAACTGGTTTCTTATAAGATAAAACTTGATAGACTTGACAATATCACTTCTATAAATATTACATGTACTCTAGTCATATTTTCACACTGGTTTTTCATATATTCATAGATGTGACTAGTAATATACATAATTTGTGGTGGCATGAAGACTCTTATCTAAAACCATTTTTCATGCCACTATTTGGTACCCTCACAAAATTGATTAATTTATGTAGAGATATAGGAATGAATGAGTATTGTGATTCATGATTGATTATTTCATAGGAAAATGGGAGCACATGATATGGATGTGGATCATAATGTTATATGGGGATATTTACTTTTGGCCTTTTATAATTTTTTATACATTTATCGTATTATATAATTATTTACATTTTTTTCTTTAATTTTTAAAAAATTTCCATTATCATAATTTGTATATGACATTGTTGGATGATATTACATGGATATTGTTTTGATGGATTTTTATTCTGATTCTATTTAGTTATTTTATTTTATTTCTCTACTTATTCTCATTATTATACTTCATTTGTACACCATGATTATGTTGGTATAGTCGTCACATTGTTTATCCATGGAACCACACATCCTATCATAATACTTTGGCATATTTGTAGGCACATTTGAGGCCATATATCCGATTCGATCTGGGAATAATTTTGTGGAATCTGGTTCTGGATGATATAATCTATATTATGGAAAATTTATGATTTTATTATATATACACACATAACAATGTGATTGAAATAATGGTTACTTTTTTATGAATGGAATGTAACTTAATATAATAATTGAGATTATTGCGGATGTCATATTAGCTAATACATGCCAGTTGATGATTATTTTAAAAATACCCTTACAACCATTCTTTGATTAATAATAATTAAAATTACATGGAAGAATTTTCATTAATATTATATAATTTTGTGATGTTGTATTTTAGACCCGTAATATTTCTACTACCTCCAACAACGTATTTCTTATGTAACATAGATCTAACATAAAAAATGTCTACAAACAACCAAAAATATTAAATTTAAAATTATAATATAATAATTATACTATAAAATCATTATAATTTTTTAAAATTATGACTTTTAAATATTTAGTTTCTTTTTTGATAAATGATGGAGGTGGAATAAACTTTCATAAGATATTAATTTTTAAAGAATTAATAAATTAAATTGACCTTATATGAAGTTTGTTATATTTGTTTCATTTATATTTATGTACATATATGTAAAGAATCAGTTCACCAGAAATTTATTTGAAATAAAATTAATGTCCCTTTAGTTTTAAAAATTCTATTTTTCAATAAAATAAATGTTCCATCATATTTTGAAATTTATTTAAAAATATAAATATATAAATATTCTAATTATAAATATTGAATATTAATTTTTTTGGATTAAAAATTTAAATAATAGATTAGAATATTTTTTTTGTAATTCATTAAACTATCATTTTTTTAAGATTATTATATAATATTCTTCTAATAAAAATAAATTTTATTAATATATATTTATAATAACATTATCTAAAAGTTTATAAATAATTTTAATTAGTAAAATAGGTATCATATATGTGACAATATATATTATAAAACTATGACAATTGGATTTGGAAATTGTATGATTAATATTTTAAGAAAAAATGTAAAATAATAAAAAACTATTTCGGATATTTTTTTAATTAAATGTATATTTGAAAAAAATAATTCTTATAAAAACTCATAATATTTTTTATTAATGTAATAAATAAATTTATTTAATCAAATTACAT
This sequence comes from Viscum album, assembly GCA_963277665.1. NCBI lineage: Eukaryota > Viridiplantae > Streptophyta > Magnoliopsida > Santalales > Viscaceae > Viscum > Viscum album. The sequence continues at coordinate 117,028,698 of OY728123.1, read as the reverse complement.
TAAAAAATTAACCATACATGTTAGTTTTCATCAAAATAATATAGTTCTAATATTATGGTTTATTTCATGATACATTAGTTAATTCTAACATCTAGTTTTCATAAAATAAATATTTTCTTAATAAAATTTATTTTCTATTATGAATCATTAAGAAAAAAATTATTGTAGAACTACCATTTAATTTTTTTCAATGAAAATTTTGATATACCTATGTAAAACCATACACCGTGACAAAAAATTAAAAAACTAAAAATGTTCATTATGTCAAAGACATAAAAACATGATAATATCATTTATTAAAATGAATTTATGAGGTATTTTAAATAATATCACCAGCTATTGTGCAATATTATCTATTTTGGAGTCGTCTTGATATGTAAATCATGTTTCTTCTTTAATTATGATTAATTATTTCTAAATATTCAATTCTCAAAACATATAAATGTGGAATCTCACAAAAACATTATGACAATTCAAGAATTTAGTTTTCCACATAATAATCTGATTTTTTTATATTAAATCAACAACTATTTATTTTCAAGAATTATCATTCTAACACCATAATACATTAATAGTTATTGTTTTTAAATAAATTCAATATCTTCGAAATCTTGTAATGCACGTGACACATCGTTTAATCAAAACATGATACTCAATTAAAATATTACATAATCATTACCATTATAACCTAGTAGTTATTTAGGAAAGTATTATTAGGACTAAATTTATTTTCATGTTTTTTGTTATCAATTTATTTGAAAAAAAATATTATCATAAAAATGTAAGATAATGTTTTTAGAAAAACAACATTATTTTTAAACAAAATAATTTTCATCGAGTTTTTCACCCATATAATAAAATAAATTATTTTCAATTTAAGAAAATAAATTCTAAAATTCTATAAATTTTCTATAAATTATTTTAATACAAAATATGGTAATATTTTGGGGTTTTATTAGAAGTTTCATTTTTCAATAAATAGTGAGAAATAATATTTTTTATTTAGAAGTTCTTATTCTGTAAATATATTTACAATATTAAATTATAATTTAAAAATGATTAAAATTATAAGTTAAATTATATTATAATGATTCCTATTTAGGTCAGTGGAATCAATATCAAATTGAATTATTATATTAAAACACTACATTCATATGAGAATAGGCACTTTCAAAACCCACATTTTCATTAGATCTGTGGGTATTATTTTAAATTGGATCCGTAAAATAATGTAAATAGAATTCGAAAATATGTATTGAAAAAAATTTGCCATGATAATATATAATATATAATAACTTAATTCTAATTTTGATCATTTATATGATTAAATGTAGAAAACATTATTTTCCATAACTATGGTAATGTATGATTTTCTGGAGGTTACCTTAAAAATACAAGGGATTAAATTACCTAGAATGTGTTCCAACAACCATTTTCTGGATTTATTTTTACCATATAATGTCAAAGGATTTATAATTACCCATTTTAAGTCTTGTGAATTGATACAATTTTTCGTGTAATTTATTTTTTCAAAAAAAATCCATCTATGTCATCACCTCCATATATAAATGGACAACACCTATCCTCCATTATTAAAACATAAAAATCAATTTATTTTGAAAATTACATAAGAAAATAACATACTTAGACCCCTAAAAAATTGGAGTCCTCTTATTGATAATAAATCAACCCCAAGAGTGATTTTTGTGAAAAAAATAAAGAGATCATTCGAACTAGATGTAATGTTCAAAAAATTCATTTTCATTTTATTTATACTTCCACAGGATGAAAATATATTTAATTCATTATATAATTAGGATTATATTATCTATAATATTATGATATTTTATTATAACTTATATATATCAACAATATAAACACATAAGAAACAAATCCTTTGATCATGGGTACAGACAAATTTTCCCTTTAGAACAAATGTACAATGTTATCCATCAACACCTCTCATTGTACAATATAATGGCTGGTTTAATGTGTATATATAAAAAATACTGTATAATTATATTTTTAAAAATAAAACATTATAAATACATTCTTAAATTTATTTCTATTTAAACTACAACAACACTTCTCATTTGCGCGGAGGACTTCTCCCTTCTAAAATGATGTGATTCATTTTTCATATAGACATTATATGGAAGATAATAATGAAAATGATAAAGAATTTTTGTGATATTTTTAAGGTGATATAAATTTTTATGAATCAATATATCTTAAATTTCATTACACATTCACCTATATTGGAAATGATATAATCTCTCTTACGTTTGAACAACCTACCTTTCCCCAAAGCGATCCAATTCATGTTCCATATCCGAATATTATGAATGGTCCTAAACTTGTATCCAGTATATATATATCATATATAAAATATACTTAACATTTTATATATGACGTTTTTATATATAATTTAATGAAATCAAAACAACCATGATAAAACAAAGTTGTGAAAATTAAAAAATAACGACCAGAACAATGAAAATAGAGAAATATTTTTTACTAACAAGTTTGAAATTTTTCAGAATTTTATCATATATGATATTATAAATATAATTATTGTTCAAATATAAATTAATAACATTCATAATATCATTCTGAAATATAGAAATAGTCTTCCAACTCATGTAAACAATTATGTAATGAATTTCATCTCACTTTTTATTTCATTGAGACATGTAAGTTAATATATACCTATTCACATTTACATAGTTGTTAAACGTCCCTTTCAATTTATTTATCAATAATTATGATTTAATAATGATTATTTTTTTCATTCATTTTTATTCATTCTGGGGTTATAATCTAAAATATCCCAATGAGGTAAAACATTGTTATATAATGTCACATAGTTTTTGGGATTGATTACTTCCCAATAAAAAAATCACACTCTAGTTATAAATATTCATTGTAAAAAGTTATATTAAATAAAAAACATATAATATATTATTAATGAATATTTATTAAACTAAATACAATTTTTACATTGTGTGTCTTCTAGTAATGTTATTTGAATAACATGAGTTATATTGAAAAATCAATATCCTTTATTCAATAATGATATTTGAGGATATGGAATATTGATTCATGAATTTATCAATTATTCCAAATATGTGGAATAATTTGGAATCTCATTTATGGGTGGCGACTAGTAATAGATAGGTACTTTATTCATCATCATGTATCATGATATGAATCAATTTTTCAAATCACATGTGATTATACCTACAGTTTTAAACTATCTTGTGATTGGCCTTGACACAAGATGATTCATTATTATTGATATAATGATTTATAATAATTAGGATTTTAAATCATTGAGAATACAATTATTATTATTATACAATGGATTTCCAAATTGATATTACCTCTAGAATTATTTCATTGAAATATTATCATAAAAAATAATAGAAGTGTTCAGTTGGATGCCTTTATATATTGAATTATCACTATTTCGATCTCTAGTTATTAATTGAATCTATTTTTTCCAATTATTTACTATAATATATTGAATATTATTTTATTACTCATGATATTTTATACTTTATTTTAACTTTATTAATAATTTGATATGAAATTTTTTTTATTTTAATTTCATCTGTTATTAAGATAAATCATTTTAATTAGTTTGAATGATGTTGTTTAATTTAAGCTGTTATGTTTTTTTACTTTTTCCAGGGTTATATAGGTATCCTACATATATCTAGATATCCAAAAAATATAAAATGATCGGAAAATTGTGATTTTATCTATTGTCATCTTTCCCATGTAAAAAATTATGAACAAGAAATGTGTTACTAGAGTTAGAGATATTATAGTGGATGCTAGATAAAGTTTTGTAAAAACAATAAGAACATTATGTAGGAAATCATCAATTAAGAAACAAAAACTTTTTGTAGTGTTTGATGATAACTATATAATAAAATCCAAATGTATTGTTATGGAATATATTATATGGTCTTTATTATGAATATATCCCTATATCAAAACTAAATGTGTACATTGGTTATGAAGAGATTCATATAGATGTAATACCTATAAAAAAGTGAACATTAGTATTGAACCAGTCGTCAAATGGATAATGAAAATATACCTTACTACAAAACAGTTTTGACATTAAATATTAATATTACTATGATAATTAACATTTTTTAAGCAATAATGATATTATAAAGAGAACCATAAAGAATACAACTTTATGTCTAGGATATTAATATTTCTTGAAATATATAATGTATGTTAAGTGCCAAAATGTATTTATAATTATACATTATTATTTTATATTCATAATTTTATAATTCATTCCATTATATGTATTGTTTTAAAAAAGTATCCCAGAATGAAGTAGGTTATCAATACTTTTGGTCAATGTAGCGATTTTCCTATTGTGAATCCCAATATAGTTGTTATTGAAATTAAGAGGACTGTAGATATATTTGTGAAGCATAACCGGTTAATGAAAATTAACATTTCTCTGATAGAGAAAAATATTCATCCATAGTTTTATCCCCCTATAATGGATCACTTCAAGCGATATATTACACCATAATTTTGTTGGACTACTAATCCAATAGCAGTTGAGAAACGGATTAAGTCTCTATAGATGATATTTATGTCCTTTGGTTGCAATTAAATGGAAATGGATCCCAAAATGTGTACTATCCAAAAGTTGATGAGGATAAATAGTTGTTCTTATTCCAAAATATTATGGAAGAGGAAGAATTATAACACATGGAATATAAATATTTAATATATAAATTTTTAGAAACATATTATCCTCATGAATAAAAACCTTAATTGATAATAACTATCCCCTAAATAATTAAAACCAATGAGTAAAGTTTTTCATCAAATGAGGATACCCTTCGTGGGTTTCCATATACTCTAAGGAGTATATATACATTGTAAAATTTAAAATCATCCATTTCACGGTAGGTATTAACACAAATCATCGAATGATATTGGTATCTATAGATTTTTCATCATATAAAATTATAGTTTTTTTTGTTAACAATGGATAATGAGTTATATAGATCTAACACGATCAAGGGAAATAAAAAATTAATAGGATAATTGTTTATCATGAAAAATATAAATTATCCTAGAAGAATGAGGTTTTAGAATTTGTGGAAGAAGATTCACTGGTCAACTACTAAAAACTATGAATTGGTGGCGAGCTCGAATTTTTTATCGTTTTACCATTCCTTAATGGAAATGATATTATGTCACTCAAGAATTTTTTGACCATAATATTGAGGAAAACCCAGAAAAATGATGATATATGGGTAATTATGTGTCGAATGATGATGGTAGACCACTTCTTCACTTTTAGGGAGACCATCATAGTGGATGATAAGGGTTATTTATATGTTCATGAGGTAGTTCAATTAGTTTTTGATCCATGGATTATCTTCTTATAGAGATATCCTTGTCTCACATCACACATCATGAAGGGTCTTTAGAATGCTCTTGGATTTCTACTTCTTCTGAGTATATCCTATCATCCTCAGAATGATGAACAATCTAAATGCACTAATCACATTCTGGAGGATATTATAGAAATCCAGTGTTACAAAGAACAATAGTTAATGAGAGAAATATATGGAACTCGATGAGTTTTCACATAATAATAGCTTCTAATATTAAATCTAAATGAAATATTTCGAGGATTTATATGAAATTCCATTTTTTTCACCTCCATGATGGTTGGAGGAATGTGATTTAGTGCATGTGGGACCTAGTGTCTTTCATAATAAATTAGAGATTGTTTATATTATCAGACAAATATTGGTGAACAAACTATTTAGAATGGAAACATGTGCTATCTATTGAAGTCTACCTCAAGTGTTTGAGGGTGGTCATAATTTTATTCCTATGGGTGTTTCCATGATTCGAAAAAACATTGTATTTGGAAATAGGGAATGTTAGTAGCTAGGTTTTTTGGGTTAATGGAGATAGTGTATAGGGGATGTCCATTGGTGTATCCTTTATCCCTTCCACAATGTTGTAGTGACATTCAAGACATGTTCCATATATAAGAGTATCATTTTTATTATTCAGAACCTTATAAAGTTATAGACGTATCATACATCAATTGTAGTGTTCATGTGTCCATTAATGAGTATCTAATAGGAATTTTTGAATTTAGTACGATGTATACTTAGGTTAGGAATACACCACTGATAAGAGTTCAGAGGCAACATGGGTGAAATTGGTATAAGAACTTAGAGAGGGAGTCTAATATTCAAGCATAATAGCCAGAATTTTTTATCAAGACCTCACAATGATGATTGAATGATCTCATGGAGGTACTATAATAATATGTGGAGGTTGTAAGATCCCATATTTATTCAGGTATATCCGTATTTTATTTTTTTTCTGAGCCTTGTTAGTTATGTCTTATTTAGAGTTGGAGAGTCACAATTCGGAGAATTTATTAATGATCTTGGATATATGATTTTTCGATTAATAATGTCTTGGAATAAGTGGGTTCAGAGTTACCATAGTTTATTGGTAAATAGTGAGTATTTAAAATGGGTTAGGGTTTTATAAGGAAACTAGGATTCAAATAATATTCATAATAGTTAAACTGTAAAGACCAGGAAATTCCATTGAAATGGTTTTATAAAATATAATGGAATTTTACATGTCTACAAAAAAAGAGGGTGCATGATTCTAAGGCCCAGTGTTCCCGAAACAAATGCTTATGTTTTGTTCGTGTACGTTCAGTAAACGTACGAGTGGGTTTGTATAACCTTTGAACCGGTGCTCAAAATTGAAATCTGAGGGCACCGTTGAACTCACAGTGCCAATATTAGCTTAAGAATACTTTCACTTCGACGATAGTGGGTCGAGTTTAGAAGAAATTTTTTGGGGTTTTTTGAGAGTAAATTAAATAAAAATAATGTGTGTGGCTTTATTTTTCTTTGATGGTTAAAATATCCTCATGGAAGATAGAGGTGAGATCACTAGACCTTAACCTCCCATGAGAGGTTATAGTGGTGGGACCCACCCGAACCAAATCTCTCGCGAGAGGTTACATTATGGGGACCACACGGGGCAAAACCGCATATTGATGGAAGAGAGTAAAACCTATCAACTATCCCTCAATAATGAGGTAGAGCCTCTTGACCTCCCCTTTAATTAATTGGTGCCAACTACCCTAATTAATTTGTGCCAACACTCAAGAATTAATTAGTGGAGCCAAGTTATTAATTCACCAATATGATTTTTTGTGTCAGCAACTAAATAATAGACATTCTCAATATATTATTATTTTTCTTGGCATTTCTCATTTGGTGCATCTTGGGAAGGGAAGATCTTGGTAGAAAAGATTTTACAATGAAGAACGCTCCACATACGGAGAACGTCGACCATCTTTGACTTCTTCCCTCGGATCCTACTGACGTAGGGAATCTTCAACCGACCTACCCTTTGCATCGTCGTCAACGAGCTGACACAGCTCGGGATTGGGAGTGTGTGGAAGATGCGACGAATGACAAACTCCTTCATCTTCTTCCTACGACATCAACGTCGATGACCGACAATCAATTGTAGGGGGGATTATTTTGTGTAACATTCCTTTTCTCTTTCACTTCTTTGGATTGAAAGGAATCATTGCGTGGTTGTAAAACAATTGTTGTTCATCTTTCTTACTCATTGATGAGCCAAGTGTAACAACCCTAAACACGGAGGTTGTGGGCCAAACCAACATGGCCCAACCCCTCCGTCATTCTGGTTTGTGTAGTTTCTCAGCCTGGAGACAATGAGACATTGAAGGCGACGACGGCATAGGCAACGGACGTGCTTCCCATGGCCTCCGCAAACCATGATGCCCCTGCGGCTTTTCGGTACCCTGACCGAGCTAGATCTGTGGGCCGAACCACCACAGGACTCACGCGTTCATGACCTCACCGTTTCTGACTTCTCACGCACCGGGCCATAATGTTGACGGCCCCCATGCGCCTCGACCGAACCCCGTCATCCAGCGCTGGCCGGAGCCGTTCCGATCCACGTTGGTCTGAACCATGCTGTCCCGGCATCTCGGCCACATGCTGGCTGGGCCATGCCCTACCCGGCCACCCTCCGGCCCAACTGGAGCCTTGCCCAACCTTCTACCGGCCCGACAGGTGCCCTACTAGGCAGCCTGCCAGCTCATCCGCGCTCTGCCCGGCCGCGCCGGCCTACTCCGCTCCGCACCACGCTAAACCAAACCACGTCGGCTCGGCCTCCTGGCCGCCTGCCAGCTAGGTTGCACCCTACTCAGCCGCCGACCTGGTGCCCTGCCCGGCCACCGGCCGGCCTGCCCGCGCCCTACCAGGACGCCTCCCGACCAGGTCGTGCCCAACCTAGCTGCCACCCGACCTGCCTGGCACCCTACCCCACCTCTTTCCCTCCAGGACGCGCCCTTCCTATGACAACCCTGCTTTTTATTACAACTTAAACATGATTTATTACATAAAACATCACTTGATACAACAAATAATATCGAGAGGTTTAGTGTCTTTGGGGCTTAGGATCATTACATGAAAACATGAAGCATGAAATAAAACATCTATATTGAAAACTTCCTTTACATGACCACTAATTCCCTCGTACTTAGCATTGCATGGGATAACCTGAGGACATGCATAAGAAAAGGGTGAGCTATAAAGCCCAATAAGGGAATACACATGGAATAACATGAGGATTAAAATACATGTTAGACATTAGGCATATCAATATAGAACAAGAGAAACATGAACTTAAATTCATGATAAACCATGATAATCATAACATGGAAATGTGGGAACAACAATTAACATGGAATTAGCATGAGCCAAGACTCATTGCACATGGAGCATGATTAAATCCTCATTGCACATAAAGCATGAGTAAACCCCCGTTAAACATGAATTAGAATGAGTCAACACTCATTCCACATGACGTATCAACATACTATACTTTACCCAATGCATTGGAGCGTTGTAAGGGTGCACCCTTCTTAAACATTTCATTTCATGCATAAGTGTGCCACATGGATCATAAAACATGGTTTCATAAAACATAATCATTTATTCCACGATAAAGGAATGTGAAATACATACATGAAACTTTATAATAAATAAGTAAATTTTCATAATGGTGAATTCCTTTGATGGATAAATGGGCATGGTATTCACTACACAATGGCATTGGCTTAGAAAATCGGTGCGATTTCGGCAGCATAACGGCGTGACCTAAGAATTCATAAAAATGGTTCATGAGAGATAAATGGATTCCTTATCATATTTAAATGTAATTGACATTAAGGAGTTCGTATAGATACATGTCCCAACAATTTTAATGGAATTTAGATTCATGATACAAAAGTATTACTTGAATGTAAATGAGGAGAGAGAAGTTCCTTTCGGAATTTCGGCATAGTAATGGGTGTACATGGGAGGAATTTAATTAGAGAGAAAGGGGTATCCCATCATTCAAACATAAAGAGGGAAGTATGAGGGAGGTGATAAACCATACCCCAACATTCCTAATTGAAATTTAATGGGAAAAACAACATAAATAAAATTTGACAAAAATGAGAAATGAAGAAAAATCCCTTACTTGGAAGTGTGCTTCCAAAGGCTAGAGAGGGGCTTGTGAGAGGATTTGTGGGAGATTGGGGCAACTTGGGAGTATTCTAGAGAGATTAGGGCAGAGGTTGGATAGACTAAAAACGATTTGAGTGAGGAGGAAGTGGGATCTTGTGTGGGTTTATATAACAAAGGTGAGGGAATTCTTAATTATTTAGGTTTGGGACCCCTTATATTAAATTAATCCAAACCATAAACCATCCCTTGGTTTTTGCCCATGGATTTTGGAAACATGAAGAGGAAAACAATATTATATATTTCCAAAGTCCTTAATTATTAAAATAATAGGTTTTCTTATGTGGATGTGAGTCACACTCCGAAGGAAATTAATTTACAAAGACAAGGTGTTTAATAAGTCTTGAGGGGTACATTAATGATTTGAAAAGTAAGAAAACAAACAAAAAATCAAATTATTTTAATGATAAAACATTTATTGGCCGAACATAAAGATTATAGTATTTTATTACAACACAATTGGGTCATTATGATGTCATAAAACACATTATATTTTCAAATGGTATTTATTTTTTACCCAAAAATTTGATTCTCAGAAAATTATGAAAAATTAACCGTTGGATAATTTTGACATCCTGATTCCAAAAATAAAATTTATTTTATCTGAATAATTTTCTAAATATGTTAATTTTCACTTTTAAAATAAAAACCTACATTTATAAAAAAATCACAGGTTTTGACAGAAATGGCTTTCAAACCATAATAAAAATTATAATTTCATTCAGAAAATTATATGATCATTTATTTCTAATAAAAATTAATTTAATAAAAATAATAATATTTTATTAAAATATTATTTTATTCAAAAATCCCTTAATTTAAAAAAATAGAATTCTTAATTAAAAAATAACTAAAAACACTATTTGTACTTTAAAAACTATTTACAGTGTATCAATGATGAAAAGAAAGTATATTCATTATTATATACAAATATAATCTACCTGAACATAGTACTAGAGATTTGTTACAAAACCCATTAAAACAGCCTCGTAAGACCTAAGGGTAAGGTGTGCGATGGTGACAGACTCTTGGGGTGGCTCGGATAACGTCGCTCGAGTTTTAATCTCTATCAACATCCACTTTTCCCGTAGATGGTCCCGTTCGAGCTTGACATGATGAAGCTCAGCATGGTCTTGGTCAAGAGAGAAGCCCAAGGACGCCACCTCTTTTCCAAGCTCCGAAAAATGGGCTTCGTATGGAGAAATTCAACTGGATGAGGTCATCGCTTCTTTTGCCTGAGTAAATTGGATTTCTTAAAGCCCTATATATATACTAATCATGTGATCACTATTCAACGACTATAAATGAAACAGTCACAATTCTAGACATAAAACCAAAGAAATTGACATCTTATATAAACATTTTACATAAAATACATTTAACTAGATCAAGAGGTATATTCCATTAATTAAACTTTGGGTCATTACAATATTCCCCCCTTAAGAAAATTCGCCCTCAAAATTTCCTTTTCCAACACTAAAACAGATGTGGGTAACATAGCTTCATCATTTCCTTTGATTCCCAAGTCACTTATTCAAACTTTTTGTTTCGCCACAACACCTTGACAAGGGGCATTTTCTTATTTCATAGAACATTTTCTCTAGGATCTAAGTTATTCACTGGTTGCTCCTCATAAGAAAGATCATCCTCTAACTATACCACCTTATAAGAGAGTACATGTGAAGGTTCCGGTATGTACTTCCTTAAGAGGGATACGTGAAAGACGTCATGTACTTTGGCCATTGTAGGTGGAAGTGCTAGTCGATAGGCCACATCCCTGACACAATCAAGAATCTCGAAGGGGACGATGTTCCTTGGACTTAAATTCCCTTTATTTCCAAACCTCATGACCTTCTTCCATGGATATATGTGTAGAAAAATGATGTCTCCATCTATAAACTAATGGTCTCGTCGATGATTATCTACAAAACGCTTCTGTCAACTCTGGGCTGTCTTGATATGCTACTGAATGGTTTTCACCTTCTCCACCAATTCCTCAACCATTTCTAGTCTGAGCAGCTTACCTTCACTGACCTCATACCAACATGTCAGTGTTCTGCACCTTTTCCCATAAAGGGCGTCATATGCTTCCATTTGGATGCTCGATTGGAAACTGTTATTATAAGAGAACTCAACTAGAGGAATATGTTTATCCCATCCTCCTTTAAATTCCATTGAGAACGCTCTCAACATGTCCTCAAGTGTTTGGATAGTCCGCTCGGATTGTCCATCAGTTTGAGGATGATGGGCCGTACTGAAGTTCAGTTCAGTATTCAGAGCATGTTGAAGACTCTTCCAAAACATAGAGGTGAATCTTGGATCTCGGTCAGACACAATAGATAGTGGTACTCCATGCAGCCTTACCACTTCCCTGATATATATATGTTCCATTTGATCTAATGAAAAATCCCCCCGAATAGCAATGAAGTGTGTAGTCTTTGTAAGAAGATCCACCAAAACCCAAATTGCATTGTTGCCTTTGGTTATCCTCGGAAGTCCGGTGACAAAGTCCATGGTGATGTTCTCACATTTCCATTCTGGTATGGTCAATGGTTGCATCATCCCCTTAGACTTCTGCCTCTCTGGCTTCACTTTCTGGCACACCAGGCACTTTGATGTATATTCAGTGATCTCCTTCTACATATTATCCCACCAAAAAATTTCTCAGTGATCTCGATACATATTTGTGCTCCCTAGGTGAATAGAGAAATTTTTTCTATGTTCAGCATCCAAAGGTTCCTTCTTCAGATCCGGAATCGATGGAAGACATAGTCTTTTCCCAAATCTCACAATTCCTTCTTCATTAATATTAAACTCCTAGTATTTCCCATTTTTTTGATAGCTTCCACTTTTTCCTGAATTCCCACATCATCCTTTTGAGCTTCCTTTATCCTTTCCAAAAGAGACGGTTGAGAAATCATTTTTGAAAGGATTGATGATGTTCACTTCATTATGATTCCCATTTCCATCTTCATCAATTCTAAGAAGATTGGATCCTTCTCAATTCTCATTATTGATAGAATCGATGGGTCTTTTCTACTTAGGGAATCTTCCACCTTGTTCGCTTTCCCAGGGTGGTAATGTATTGAACAGTCATAATCCTTGATGAGATCTGTCCATATTCTTTGGCGCATACTAAGATATTTCTGTATGAATATATATTTAAGACTCTTGTGGTCAGTATATATCTCACATTTCTCCGCATAGAGATAATGCCGCTAGATTTTCAACACAGAGACCACCACCGCTAACTTCAGATCATGCATTGGATAGTTTCGCTCATGGATTTTCAACTTCCTTGAGGCATAGGATATCACTTTATCATTCTGAATCAGCGCACAACCTAAGACCTTCTTCGAAGCATCACAGAATACCATAAAAATTTCCCCACTAGTGGGTAAAGTGAGCACGGGTGCAGTGATAAACCTCCTTTTCAACTCTTTGAAGCTTTATTCGCATTCATCACTCCAAGAAATCATTACTCCCTTTCAATTTAGCTTGGTAAGAGGGTTGGACAATCATGAGAAATTTATCACAAATCGTCGATAATATCCAGCTAACCCAAAGAAGCTACGGATATCTATTACCAATGTTGGCCTCACCCATCCCTCAATTGCATCTGTTTTGGAGGGATGGACATATATCCCATTGATTGTGATGATCTGGCCCATGAATGAGACCTCCTTCAACCAGAACTCACACATTCTGAACTTTTCATAGAGATTCTGCTTGCGCAAAGTCTCTATTACAGTTCTTAAGTTCTCCTCATGATCCACCTTGGTTTTGAAGTATATAAGAATATCATCTTTGAATACTACCAAAAAATTTTCAAGGTAATCTCTAAATACTCTATTCATCAAGACCATGAACATTGTTGTAGCATTAGTGAGTCTGAAAGGCATTACTATGAATTCATAGTGCCCGTATCTTATGAGAAAATCAGTCTTGGGGATATCATCCTTCTTCACCATTACTTGATAATATCCCGACCGCAAGTCCACCATGGAGAAGTATTGTGATCCACATAGCTGATCGGACAATTCATCAATTCATGGGATAGGATACTTGTTCTTTATCGTGATTTTGTTAAGTTCACGATAATCGATGCAAAGACGCATTGACCGATCCTTCTTCTTGATGAAGAGGAATGGTTCACCCCATGGTGATGCACTTGGGCGTATAAACCCTTTATCCAAACTCTCCTTTAGTTGTTTCTTCAAATCTTCAAGCTCTAAAATAGACATTCTATATGGAGTCTTGGATATTGGTAATTCCCCATGTATAAGTTCAATTGATAATTCAACATCTCTTCTAAGAGGAAGAATAGGTAGTTCCTCGGGAAACACTTCAGCGAATTCCCTCACAATAGGCATTTCTTTAAGGATGGTTTCTTCCTTGGACGCAATCATCTGAGCCAGATACGTGTGATCATAGGGTAGTAATATCCATGCTTGAGATGATCGAGCTAAAGGAGATCCATCTTCCTCCATACACATGTAAATAATCGAGGGTCGATTCTCTATATCGAGTGTGATTTCCCTTTCCCGACAATTTATGTTGGCTCGATATAAGGAAAGCCAATCCATGACAATAATTTCATAAAATTCCACTAGAGGGAGTATGAAGTTGTTCTCCAGGAAATTCAATCCATAAATTATAATAGGGGAGGACTTATATTCATGGGATGCAATGATTTCCCCATTTTCCATACTCACCGACATCTTCCGTTCCATGATTTGTCGTGGTGCTGGGATGGTTCTACTTAACTTTCGAGATATAAAATAATGCGTAGAACCTGAATCAAAAAGTATGTTCACTAATCTTGAATGAATAACTAGAGTACCTATCACCACTTCTTTTTTGGGGTTCACTTCGGCATAAGTGATTGAAAAAGCACTTCCTTTCTACCTTGGAGGTTGTTGGTGCCTCCGAAAACCCTTGGATTAGGGCACTGATTTGCAAGATGCCCCGGTTCTTTGCATTTGTATCAATGAACAATGCATTGAGGTTTGAATGGATCATTCCTCTCCTCTGTCGCAGTGGATGGTCTTTCTTTCCAATATTTAACAGCTAGGTGCTCTTCTCTTCCACACCTAAATCATTTCCTCGTCCCCTTAAGGAAGTTTCCAGGGTTCTTTTTTCCGACCTTTTGGAATGTGGGGTGCTGGATCTTCTTAGCACCGTTGGATTTATCTATTGGACCACCAGCATTGAAGTCCACCTTACGCTTCTTATCCCCATGATACCCCTATGATTCTCCGATCTCTATTTCGACCTTGAGGGCACATTGAACAATTTCCTCATAGCTGTCGAAGACACGGATTGTTAATGCTTTTCGTATGGTAGGATTCAACCCACCAAAGAAGCGGTCAATTTTGAATTATGGGGTAATGATAAAGCCGATAGCATATCATTCAAGCCTTGTTATGTTTTCCTCATACGCTCCAACAGATTATTCATATTTTTTCTAGAGGGACAGCTAGTCCCTTTCCATCATAAGTCGGAGGGTGTGCGGAAAATATTTATCTAAAAAAATCTTCCGGAAATACTACCATTCCAACGCCTTGATCTCCTCCTCAGGCTTCGTATTTTTGATCAACGTACACCATTGATCATCTAGACCCTCCATATGATAAGCTTCCCATAGAACCTTCTCTTTTTCAGAACATTGAAGGATGGAGAAGATCATTTCAATGGATTTGATCCATTGTTCAGTGATCGTGGGATCAGATGATCCACGAAAAGTAGGATTCCTTTGTCTCATTAAGCTCTCGATAGCAACTTGTCATTTCTTAGTGGGGGTTGAACGTTCCTCTTGACCCATGTTTCTATTCAAAGCTTGAGTTAGCTGAGAGAGAATCGTGATAAAGTTCGTGATTCCCCTTCCCGTTGTATTGGGAATCTCATTAGTACAGTCATCACACGGATCTTCACACCAGTTGTTAGCCCGAGTCCTCCTATTACCAGCTATTGGCTGGAATAAAAGGAAATTTGGGGGGTAACACATAAAGGGTAATCCAAAGAAAAAAGTTGATGACTTATAAATAAACTTGTATTTACTTAACTCATGAGTCTATAGGCTTCAATCTAGGATTTTCATGATCTACTTTCTAACATATATTCTTAGGGGCATTTATTTAATTCCCTTAATAAGGGTTCATACTAAGCTTGTTAATTTATCAAAAAATATCTCATGGGAGTGTCGTAACCAAGAGTGCAACAAGGCCCATTGTCATGCACCAGTTCCCGTTCGAGTCTAGCTCAAAGCAGTGTTTTCGGGTTTTACCCCTAGGATACATCTGTGCCAGAGACGCCTCTACCTTCTCATATCCAGACAGGGATTTGTTTGCTTGATATACCACTTACTCAGTACTTACCAAAACATAGGGATGTTTTTATTATGCTTAGTCTTGTCTCTAAGGATTTACTAGTGTTTTCTAATCCTAATCCAAAAATTAACTAATCCTATCCTCTAATACCAAATGTCACAACTGGGCCCCGATGACAGCACAGACACCACTCCTTAACATGGTCGTCGGGTCCTGGCCTACCGGGTACCACCAGTTGCCCTACAGACACGTGGGTCCCACCCTAGGGTCCACCCATGTGCCCGAACGGGTCATCTGACTAACGATTTTCTCCATAGGCCAACACATGTCCTTTCTAGTGTGCTTTTTCATCACTCACACACATCTTGGAAAACATCCCAGAAGGTCACCCATCTTGATCACTACTCCAGGCCAAGCACACATAACTATGGAGTTCTAATCAGATAGGATCTTAAAAAGGAAGATGCACCTTGTTGACATGAGTCATATAATTTATTCATTTAACCCTTTATCATTTGGGGAAGTTACAATAACCCCCCCCCCCCCTTTAGAGCCCAACATCGTTATTGTGGGCCATACATCTCAACCCAGGCAGTGCACCGTACTTAAGGCTGGGTACGAGCTCTGATACCAACTATGAAAACCCTACTTTTTATTACAACTTAAACATGAATTATTACATAAAACAACACATGATAAAACAAAGAATATCGAGAGTTTTATTAAAACTGGGTCTTAGAATCATTACATAAAAACTAGAAACATGAAATACAACATTTGTATTGAAAACATCCTTTACATGACCACTAATTCCCTCGTACTTATAATTTCATGGGATAACCTGAGGACATGCATAAGAAAAGGGTGAGTTATAAATCCCAGTAAGGGAATACACATGTAATAACATGAAGAGTACAATACATGTTAGCCATTAGGCATATCAATAGAGCACAAGAGAAACATGAACATAAAGGCATGATAAATCATGATAATCATAACATTGAAATGTGGAAAGAACACTTAACATGGAATTAGCATGAGCCAAGACTCATTGCACATGGAGCATGAGTAAATCCTCATTGTACATAAAGCATGATTAAACCCTCATTGCACTTTAATTAGCATTATTCAACACTCATTGCACATGACGTATCATGATACTATACTTTACCCAATGCATTGGGGCGCTATAAGGGCACACCCTTCTTAAACATTTCATTTCATGAACATTTGTGCCACATGGATCATAAAACATGGATTCATAAAACATAATAATTTGTTCCATGATAAATGAATGTGGAATTCATAAGTGAAACTTTATAATCTATAAGTAATGTGCATAATCGTGAATTCCTTTGATGGAGAAATGGGCATGGTATTCACTACACAATGGCATTGGCTTAGAAAATCGGTGCCATTTCGGCAGCGTAACGAAGTCACATAAGAATTCATAAAAACGGTTGATGAGAGGGAAAGGGGTTAATCATCATATTTAAATGTAATGGACTGTAAAGAGGTCATATAGATACATGTCCCAACAATTGTAATGGAATTTAGATTCATGATACAAAAGTATTGCTTGAATGTAAATGAGGAGAGAGAAGTTCCTTTCCGAATTTCGGCATAGTAACGGGTGTACATGGGAGGAATTTAATTAGAGAGAAAGGGGTATCCCATAATTAAAACACAAATAGGGCAGTATGAGGGAGGGGAGAAACCATACCCCCGCATTCATAATTGGAATTAAATGGGCAAAACAACTTAAAGAAAATTGGAAAAAAATGAGAAAGGAAAAAAACCCTTACATGGAAGTGTGCTTACAACGGATAGAGAGAGGCTTGTGAGAGGCTTATTTGGAGCATGGGGAAACATGGGAGGATCATAGAGAGAGTAGGGAAGAGGTTGGAAAAGCTCCAAAGGATTTTAGTGGGGAGGAAGTGGGATCTTGGGTGGGTTTATATAGGAAAGGTGAGGGAATTCTTTATTATTTAGGTTTGGGGCCCCTTATATTAAATTAATCCAAACCACAAACCAACCAATGGTTTTTTCCCATGGTTCATGGAAAAGGGAAGAGGAAAAAAAAATTCATTACAAAGTCCTAACTTTTTAAAATAATAGGGTTTCTTATGTGGAGGTGAGTCACACTCCCACGGAAATTAATTTAAAAAGACATAGTGTTTAATAAGTCTTGAGGGGTCCATTAATGCTTTGAAAAGTAAGTCAAAAAAACCAAAAATCACATTATATTAATGGAAAAAACAAATATTTTCCAAACATAATGATTACTGTATTTTATTACATCACTATTGGGTCATTTTGATGTCATGAAACAAATTATATATTTAAACGGTATTTAATTTTTACCCAAAAATTTGACTGTCTCAGAAAATTATGAACAATTCGCCGTTGGATAATTTCGACATCCTGATTACAAAAATAAAATTTATTTTTTCTAAATAATTTTCTAAATATGTTAATTTTCACTTTTAAAATAAAAACTAACATTTTTTGAAAATTCACGGGTTTTGACGGAAATGGATTTCAAACCTTAATAAAAATTATAATTGCATTCATAAAATTATAAGATTAATTATTTTTAATAAAAATTAATTTTATAATAATAATAATATTTTATTAAAATATAATTTTCTTCAAAAATACCTTATTTTTAAAAAATAGGATTCTTAATTAAATAATAACTAAAAACACAATTTGTACATTAAAAACTATTTACAATGTATCGATGATGACAAGAAAGTATATTCATTATTATATTCAAAAATAATGTACATGAACATAGTACTAGTGATTTGTTACATAACCCCTTAAAACATCTTCATAAGACCTAAGGGTATGGTGTGTGATGGTGGCAGACTCTTGGGGTGGCTCGGATAACATCACTCGAGTGGTAATCTCTATCCACTTCCACTTTTCCCATAGACGGTCTCGTTAGAGCTTGACATGATGAAGCATAGCTTGGGCTTGGTCAAGAGCGAAGCCCAAGGACAACACCTATTTTCCAAGCTCCGAAAAATTGGCTTCGTATGTAGTAATGCTATTGGATGAGGCCATCGCGTCTTTTTTCTGAGTTAATTGGATTTGTTAAATCCCTATGTTTATACTAATCATGTGATCACTGTTAAATGGCTATAAAAGCAACGGTCACAATTCACAACATAAAACCAACGATTTTTACATCTTATATAAACATTTTACATAAATATACATTTAACTTGATCAAAAGGGATTTTCCATTAATGAAACATTGGGTCGTTACACTTCTCGGCCACCACCTAGCCTCCCGGCCTCCCGAATTGGTCCGTAGTCCCCTCGAAGTTCCATGGATGAATCGTCCCAGCCTCCCCCTCTAGGCCGAGCCAAGACAGGATGCACCCTCGCGACGCCCTAGGTCGAACCGACCCCGAGACCTAGCCAAATAGCTCTCGCGGCCTACTGGGCTGGGCCCAGAGAGCTGGGTCGAACCTAATAGGCTGGACCGCCCAATGGTCTCGGCCAGAACTAGTAGGTCTGATCGGGTCGGCCTGACTGTGTCAGGCCAGGTCGGTCTGACCGGGTCGGACAGGAACTGGGCCCACTACCGACCCTTTACATTCTTTTTGCCATATCACTGTCACTGAATGACCATTTGACAAACTGTCAACAGAACTGGTGTTCTTGGTTCATGACAGTCCCCTTTAGAATACCACACCTGAGTTTTGGGTATAGTTGAGATACGGTCAGGTTGGATCATGCACGAATCAAACAGGGCCTCTGGGACTAAACGGCTAGTAACTGACATATCGGGCATCCTATTGACGCATCATATATTTCAGTGAGACCCCAATGATGTGTCGGACCTTTGAGATACTTCCATAAGGGACTTTGTGGTAGTTGGATTATCAACTAGTAGCTTGTGGAGCAGATCCTTCAAGAGACCATTGAGCATTTCTGCTGGAAACTAGTAGCTGCCTGAGACCTAACGACTACTGACCGATTCAACTCGGAGTGATTCAACTAGCCTAGTGGGGATCGCCTTGGTGTCATGGAAGAACCACGGTGGGGATCTCCTCTGTGTGAGCATGACATAACAATGATACTCGACAGGAGGAGTACCTCAGCAGGCTATGAGTGTGAGCACCTCTGTGTGAGTGCGGTAGACCCACAGTGGGGAGCACCTCTTTGTGAGCATGGTAGACCCACTGTACTCGATAGAAGGAGTACCTCAGTAGTCCAAGGTTAGTGGGAAGCACCTCTATGTGACACGGCATGCCCACTGTACTGGATAGATGGGGAGTTCTCCAGTAGCCGTGGTGTCGATAATAAAAATCATGGTTTGAGAAGAGTTAGTAAGTTTTGTGTTTACCTCATGATTGAGATGGATTACATGATAACTTAGGTATATGTTTGGGCATATACCTAAGTGACGCTATCTGTTGATTTCATATTTTTTGGTTTATCCTTTTGGGATTTTGTGAGACCTTGAGGTTCTCAGCGTCCCTATTCAGTATCGTTATACTCATCCCTACACGAGCTATGCCTACACCTCGTTCTATGGGTTCCAGACGACAGACAACGCTGACTGAGGCCAAGTGTAACATGAATAGATGGTATGTGGAGGTGGACCTTACAATGAGTCGGTACACGGAGGATACTGACAGATGTGGAGTACAGAGGTGGCTATATGTACCTACCCTTCAGGTTGGAATTCCGAAGGATGATCCATCAGATGTTTTACCTTTCTTCTGTTCTACTTGTTTTACATTTGTAGTTGTACTTTCCTGTTGGGATTTTATTCTAAAACCTTTACATTCAGGAATCTCTTTTAATTATATAGTTTTCTTAGTGTTCTGTATCCAGCTGTGTGTTCTGTTGTGTGTTTTTACACTTTATAAAGGCAGTGCCTTCCCTGTTTTTGGGATTTACTCCTTTAGTGCTAGACGCCAGCCCCTGGCCTATGAAAGGCAGGCTTGGGGTAGTAATGGCATGAGACCCGGGGGATGGGTCGTGCAAAAATGGTATCAGAGGGGTCGGTTCTACTGTAGAACATAGGACTCTAATCATTCTTTTCTATGAAGCAATAGTGTTAAGGGTACTGAGTGTGTTTTTTAGTGTAGGGAGTCCAATGTTGGTGTAGCGGCCGACGTATCCATACACTAAGACCATGACTACTGATTTCCGACATAGTTTATGAAAACACTGATTTCGTGTGTGTTTTAAAATGTTTTATTTAAGTCTGGTCAAATAGGTCATCTCACCAGGTATAATAATTGATTGTGTCACATCTGTTTCATTCTATATGCCTCCCCACACATGACATTCAAGAGTCCCGAGATTTGTATGCGTAGATATACCACAGAGCGATGAGGCCTCGATGTAGGGACCTCTTCCAGTGGAGGCACCGGTGGTACCACTACCCGTTGGGCCACCAATTCCACCAGCCACAGCGGCAGACAATGAACTCTACTTAAGCGCGTTGCACAAATTCCGTGTGTGTTTTCAAATGTTTTATTTATGTCTGGTAAAATAGGTCATCTCACCGGGTATAATAATTTACTGTGTCACATCCGTTTCGTTTTATATGCCTCCCCACAGATGACCAGCAGGAGTCCTGAGAGTTGTACGTGTAGATATACCACGGAGCAATGAGGCCTCGTGCAGGGCCCTCTTCTAGTGGAGGCACTGATGGTACCACTACCCATTGGGCCACCAATTCCACCAGCCACAGCAGCAGACAATGATCTCCACCTGAGAGCGTTGCACGAGTTCTAGCGCTAGAGGCCACCCAGGTTCAGGGGAGAGATGGACCCACAGGTAGCTGAAGATTGGCTGGAGAATGTGGTGAGAGTCTTCAGACTAGTAGGGACACCAGCTGGGTTCATGGTGATTCTTGATGTCTGCCTACAATAGTATGCAGCGGGTAGATGGTGGATATTTATTCTCTAGGTTCACAATGAGATGACTCTTCTCTGGGTAGACATCTAGAGCCTATTTCAGGTGGATTTGTTTCCAGTGACTCTTCGTACGGTTAACATACAAGAGCTACTTCATCTGTAGTAGGGAAGCATGACAGTGGACCAGTACTCAGCGAGGTTCACCGACCTCTCATGCTACTCCACAGATATTGTGCGGGATACGTTCTTCAGGGCCCGGACCTTCGATCAGGGGATCAGGCCAGAAATCAGGGTTTCAATGATCTCCCACAACATCGCGACGTATGAAGGGGGGTTGGAGGGATCCCTCTTAGAGGAGAGTTTCCATGCTGTGTAGTCTATAGTAGAGAGACCCACCACAAGTCGATATGTAGTGGAGTCTTCTACAGCTGGTAGTAGACAAATGTCTCAGAAGTCCAAGAGGACCATACCAATGGCTGGATGACCGCATGACTCAGGATTGGTTATGAAGGGCACCCGGAGAAGAGACATACATGCCAAGAGCAGGAAGTGTTTCTCATGTGGCTGTCATGTCACATGGCTCGTGACTGTCCGACCTGCTATTTGGATGATCTGCAGACTGTCGAAGGACCGCGCTTATAGAGGCAGAGATTCGATTGAGGCGGTCTGCAGGGAGAAGGTAGACATTGTAAAGGAGATGGACATGTAGCTGGCGGTGGACAATGTTTCAAGGTGTTAATTCCACTACCACCAGGAGGTCCACCACGACCGCAAAGAGTAGGTGGACAAGAGAGAGCTCAGATCCAGGCAGCTGAGCCCTATGATCATGGTGCTCCGGAGATGATTCGAGTTACGGTCTGTGTCTACTCCACCATAGCTGCAGTTCATATAGACACAGGTGTCATTCAGTCTTTCATTGAAACTGCCCTCGTTCGGTACTCGGAGATTCTGACGGAGCCGTTGGATCGATACACACGGCTAGAGACTCATATGGGAGTAGAATCGATGATTACACACTAGTGTCGGTAGTTTGAGCTTACTCAAGTTGGTGACAGTTTCGGCTGGGATCTCCTCATAGTTGTGTTGAGGCCTTACGACATCATCTTGGGTATGGACTGGTTATCTATAGACCATGATTAGATAGACTATATTAGGTGAATTGTGAGGTGTGTCTGCACAGATGGGAACAGGATCACCATCACTGGTGAGAAGGGAGACTTTTCAATGCAAGATGGACTTGGCTGGAGGAGAGTAATGTTGGTCGCTCATCAGTTGGCTTGTCTTACCCTCTAAGAAGTTGATGTGGAGAATCCGACTTATCCTATAATGGTGGACCCGTACATGAATTGTTTCCTTGATGATGATCTAGGACTACCTACTAGAAGAGTGGTGGACTTCTACTTTGACCTATACCCCGGGACGGCGCCGATATCTACACTAGCGTATCAGATGGCTACCACAGAGCATCGTGAGCTGTGAGTATAGCTAGAGGAATTGTAGGAGAAGGGATTCATCTGGCCTAGTGTTTCTCCTTGGTCTGCCCCAATTCTGTTCTCCAAGAATGCGGATGGGAGTGTGAGGATTTGTGTCTACTACCATCGCCTAAACCAGATTACCATGAAGAACAAGTACCCACTCCAGAGGATTGACGACCACTTTGATTAGCTAAAGGGTGCATGATGGTTCTCTAATATAGACCTCATATCGGGCTATCACCAGCCCAGAGTTCGAGAAGAAGATGTGTAGAATATGTCCTTCATATGTCGATACATCCAATAAGAGTTCTTGGTTATGCCTTTCGGCGTAACCAATGATCCATCAGTGTTCATGGGACTCATGAATATGATCTTTCAGTAGTACCTTGATCTCGTTGTCAAAGTCTTCTTCGACAACATTCTAATATAATCATCTAATAAGGAGGAGGATGAATACAATTTATAGGTAGTACTAAACACACTCTGAGAGAACCTGCTTTATGGTAATCTCTCGAAGTTCCAGTTCTATATCTAAGAGTTTCACTTCATGGGACACTTCATCTTGGAGGCTGGAGTTACAGTGGATCTAGAGAATATTGAGGCGATACTTTCTTGGGTTCCACCTAGGAGTGTGATGGAGGTATGGAGTTTTTTGGGTTTGGATGTTTACATTCTAAGGTTCTTTCCAAACTTCTCCAGAGTTGAAACACCAATAGTAGCCTTGAAGAAGAAGGGGCAACCCTTCGTGTGGTCGGATAGATGCCAGCAGAGCATTCAAGGGTTGAGGCCGAGGCTGACTAGTGACCCCATATTGTGTCTTCTAGAGGAAGACGTAGGGTATGTAGTCTACTACAACACATCAGGGACCGGACTCAGGTGTGTCCTGATGCAGGTGCAAGAAGTGATCATGTATGGTTCTCGGCAGCTGAGACAACACATGAAATACTATGCTACCGATGACCCAGAGTTAGCAGCAGTGGTCTTCTCCTTGAAGATGTGGCGATAATATCTTATGGGAGAGTGTTTTACTATGTACTCTGATCACAAGAGTCTCAGGTATATCTTCTCTCAGAGAGACCTGAACCTGAGACACCGGTGATAACTTTAGTTCCCCCAGGATTGTGACTTCGAGATATTATATACTACTAGAAAGGGGAACGTTGTAAGAGATGCACCCAATATGAGATATGGTATACATATGCTAGGGGAGGCAATAGAGAAGCTGGCCATTTTGTAGATATCCATTGTGGATAGAGATGGAGCAGATTTCATTTAGTCCCTTATAGTCACACCTCCAGTTCTTCAGCGAGTCAGGGAGGCACAACATGGGGACGCTAGTTGTGAGACACGACGTGCTCAGATATCCACATGGCGGGAACCTGATTGATTTTCTGAAGGTGGGGGGCTCATCATCCCCTTTAGAGGATGCACTATGGTACCAGTGTCAATTCAGGAGGAACAATTGAGGGATTTCCACACACCCCATCTAGAGGTACATCCAGGAGTGGATAAGATGTACCAGGACCTTCAGCAATAGCATTGGTGGCTAGGTATGAAGAAGTCAGTTGCAGAGTTTGTCTGTCGATGCCACACTTGTGAGCAATTGAAGGTGGAGAACCAAGTACCAACAGGCTTGGTTTAGACTTTAATGTTCCTAGAGTGAATGTGGTATGGGATATCAATGGTCTTTGTGATGGGTCTTCCACATACATCAAGGGGTCACAACATGATTTGGGTGATCATTGACCAAATCAGAAAGTCGGACCACTTCCTATCGATCAGAGAGCAGGGTTCAGTAGAGAGCTTGGGACACCTATATGTGTATGAGATTTTGAGGATATATTGAGTACCTTCATCTAATGTCTTCGATCATGACACATGGTTTACTTCCTATCTATGGAATGGGTTACAGGAGGATTTCGAGACATAGATTCATTTGAGCACCACCTTCCATCCTCAGAATGATGGTTAGACTGAGTGGACCATACATGCCCTCGAGGAAATGTTATGTACTTGTGTCCTCAACTTCGGTCGCAGCTGGGAGGATCACATACCTTTGGTGGAGTTCTTCTACAACAAAAGTTGTAACTCCACCATCGGTATGGAACCTTTTGAGGCGTTATATGGGCGACCATGCATATAACCTTTGTGATGGACTGACTCTGGGGAGTCAGCACTAGTGGGACCAGAGATCATGCGGGATACCATGGAGAAGGAGCATATCATCCACGATCGGATGAAGACTCCATAGAGCTAATAGAATTCATTTGCTGATAGGATACGGAGTCCTATAATGTTCATCGATGGTGACCACGTCTTTCTACGGGTCTCGCCTCGATGAGGTCTACAGAGATTTGTCCTAGGCGGTAAGTTATCTTTTAGGTTCATCGGACCATTACAGGTCCTCAGTGGAGTTGGCAAGGTTTCTTATAGCTTATCTCTTCCTCCTCAGTTGAACTAGGTGTGGGACGTCTTCCATGTATCTCAGCTGAGGAGATACGTGCATGACCCTTCTCCCATCATTGACCATGGACAGCTGGACATCGACGATGGGGTGACTTTCAAGGAGGTTCTAGTGGAGATTGAGGATCCCTATGAGTGGGAGCTATGTAGACAGTCTATACCTCTAGTTCGCAGTATTTGGCAGCACAATAACCTCCAGGAGAGCTCATTGGAGCGGGAGGCTCAGATGCGCGCTTAGTACTCCCACTTGTTCCCATAGTTCGAGTTGTAGCTTAAGGGAACGTAAAGACCTGAGGTGGGGAGAATATAAAGTCACGAGAATTCTGTGGAAATTTTTTTATTAAATACATGGTAATTTTACGAGTTAGTGAAAATTGATGGCGTGTGATTCTAAGGCACAGTGTGTCTGGAATCAATTTATGATGTTTTGTTTGGGTACGTTCAATAAACATACGAGAGGGTTTTTATAACCTTTGAACCGGTGTTCGGAATTCAAATCTTTGGGCACCAATGAACTCGCAGCGTTGATATTCGCTTAAGAATACTTTCACTTCGACGGTAGTTGGTCAAGTTTAGAATATAGTTTTTTGGTTTTTTAGAGATTGAAATAAATAAAAATAATTTGTGAGGATTTATTTTTATTTGACGGTTAAAATCTTCTAATGGAAGTTGGTGGTGGGACAACCACACCATAACCTCTAATGAGAGTTTATGGTGGTGGGGCCCACCCAAACCTAACCTCCCACAAGAGGTTACATCGTGTGGACCACACCAGGATAATCCCCCTATTGATGGAAGAGTGTAAACCCTCTCAACTCTCACACATTAATGAGGGAGAGCCTCTTGACCTCCCCTTTTATTAATTGGTGCCAACTCCTCTAATTAATTTGTTAGTACACTCATGAATTAATTAGGGGATCCATGTTATTAAATCACCAATTTGATTTTAGTGTCAGTAACTAAAAAATAGACAAACAAAATCTATTATTATTTTTCTTGGCATTTCTCATTTGGTGGAGCTTGAGAAAATAAGTGCTTGTGAAAAATTTTCTTCCAACAAAGAATGCTCCACCGATGAAGAACGGTGAACTTCTTCGACTTCCTCCCTCGGATCCTACTGATTTGGGGCATCTTCAACAGACCTATAGTCTGCATCATCGTCAACTAGCCGACACAGCTCGGGATTGGGAGTGCATGGAGGACACCACAAATCACGAACTCCTTCATCTTCCTCTCACGACTTCAACGCCGACAACAGAAAATCAATGGTAGGGGGATTATTTTGTGTAACTTTCCTTTTCTCTTTATCTTCTTCGGATTGTAAAGGAGTAGTTTCATGGTGGTAAATGAATTGTTGTTCAAATTTCTAACTCCTTGATGAGCCAAGTGTTACCACCCTAAACGCAGAGGCTGCATTCCAAACAAACATGGCCCGACCCCTCCGTCGTTCTTGTGTGTGTTGTTTCTCGGCATGGCGATGAAGCAGCGTTGAAGGAGACGAATGCATAGGCAAAGTTCACGCTTCCCAAGGCCTCCCGAGAACCCGGACACACCACTGCCGGCCTCCCGTGTGCCCTGGCCGACCCCACTGGTCCGCGTCGGCCCGGCCTCCAGGCCTCTTGTCCGCTTGACCGCACCCCGCCTGGCCGCCCGATGGCCCACATGATGCCCTTCCCGGCAGCCCGCCGGGTGCCCTTCCAGTTATCACTGGAATAATACGCGTTGAACCACACCGACCTAGCCTCCCGGCCTCCCAGCCACCTTCCGGCTCGGTCGAGCCTTGCCCATCCCCCCGCAGGCCCGCTTGGCGCCCTTCCCAGCAGCCTTCCGGCCTAGCCACGCCCTGCCTGGCAGCCCGCCTGGTGCCCTGCCTAGCCACGTCCCGGCCTCCCAACCTCCCAAACCATCCTTCAGTTCCCCTTGTACTGCCTTAGCTGAATTCACCCAGCCGCACCATCCGGGACGAGCCCAGGCAGGCCGCGCCCTTTCGACTCTCTGGGTCGAACCAGCCTCGAACCCGGGCTGAATCTCCTTCGCGGCCTGCGGGGCTGGGCCCGGCAGGCTGAGCCGCACCTAACTGGATGGCCCACACAATGGGTAGGGCCAAACGTAATAGGTCTGACTGGTTTGACCGAGACCGGGTTGGCCAGGCGGGGTCAGGCCGCATCGGTCCGACCGGGTCGGACCAGACCCGGGCCCACTACGAATTGTTTACTTTCTTTTGGCCATACCATTGAAACCAGACAACCATTTGACAAGCCGTCAGTGGATCTGGTTTTCCTAGATCAGGATGGTCCATTTGAGTATACGCCAACAGATTTTGGGGTATAGTTGAGATACGGTCAGGTTGGATCGTGAACGAATCCAACCAGGCCCCTGAGACTAAATGGATAATAACTCACAGACCAGGTGTCTGATTGACGTACCTTCTATTTCATTGTGACCCCTATGACATGGAAGACCATTGAGATAATTCTACATGGGACTTAGTGATAGTTGGAGTATCGACCAGTATCTTGTGGAGTAGATCCTTCTCAAGACTAGCGAACATTTGTGCGGGAACCTAGTAGGTGGCTGAGACCTGATGACTGCTGATCGATTCAACTCGGAGTGATTCGAATAGCCCAGTGGGGAGTGCCTTGGTGTTGTGGAAAACCAACGGTGGGGAGCACCTCTATGTTAGTGTGGCAGACCCGCGGTACTAGGCAGGAGGATTACCTCTGCAAGCTATGAGGCGGAGCGACTCTATGTGAGCACGACAGACCCACGGTACTCGACAGGAGGAGTACCTTAGTAGTCCAAGGTTAATGGGATGTGCCTCTATGTGAAGCGGAATTCCCTATGTACTCGATATAGGATTATTTCTATAGAATTTTTGGTATTGATAATAAAAATACTTGTTTGAGCTGAGCCAGTTACTTTTGTGTTTACCTCATGATTGGGATGGATTACTTGATAACTTAGTTAAATGTATGGTCATATACCTAAGTGAGGTTATAAGTTGATTGCCTACTTTTTGGTTTATCCTTATTGGATTTTTTGAGACCTTGAGGGTCCTAGGGTCCCTACTGAGTATCGTTATACTCACACCTACACGGTCTATGCCTGCACCTTGTTGTGTTGGTTGCAGATGATGGGAAATGCTGACTGAGGCCAAGAGTAGTAGGACTGGACGGTACCCCATGGTGGACCTTATGATGAGTCGGTACATGAATGAGACTGAGAAACATGGAGTACTGAGGAGGCTATCAGTAAATACCCTTTTAGGTAGGAATTCTGGAGGACGATCTAGGAGTTTTTTACCTTTCTTCTGTTGTACTTGTTTTTCGGTTGTACTTGTACTTTCCTATTGGGCTTGTATTCCGACCCATTTACTTTCAGCACTCTCTTTTTATTATATAGTTTTCTAAGTGTTTTGTATCCATCTGTGTGCTTTTTTTTGTGTGTTTACACTTTATGAAGTCAATGAATTCCCCGTTTTAGGGATTTACGCCTTTGGTGCTAGCTGACAGCCCTTGGCCTATGGAATACGGGCTTGGGGAAGTCACGACATGGGCCCCATGTGTAGAGTAGTGACATAAGAATTGTGTAAAAATCATACAACTTGTGTAATTGACAACAAAATAATTTTTTAAAAGGATACAATACATGAACTGATTCATGAAATTAACTAAAACATGTCATGTATGTATATCATACATCATTTAATATTTAATCAAAAATAAGAAATTTGAGGCAATGGGGTTTTCCGCATAACCCATAAAAAATATTTTCTTTCCATGTAAATATATTACCCACCATGTAATTCACTAACATGTAGTAGTAAATAAAATTTGGGATGACTTTTTCATTAACCCTTGTCGATATTCTTCATATAAATTATATTATTCTTTTATGGAGATTTTGGATTGCCTCCCTCTATTCTGGAAATTCTTTAGTGCAATCCATCATCAGTTAATTTGTTCAACATTGGTTCCCTCTTATCTCCCATTAATCTCAAACAATTGTGGATGAATCAATTGTTCGTGTGAAATGTTGGTTTTTATTTTGACAATTGTGATATAGGAACCTTCTTGTGATCATACTCACATCCATCCACATTGGTGTTTCCTATTGGAATCATTATTTGACGATAAGTTAAATTTATGGGTTATAAACCTAAACCCTAGTGTTGAAAAATATTTGTATATTGCGTATAGTAATTTCACAAATATATGTTCACCATTGATAAAATAATTAATTCAGTTTATCTTTTGAATCAATTTAGATGAAATTGAGTATTGTCCTAGATTTTGGTTATCATTAAGGTGAGTAAACCATATAATAATAAGTAATTATTTAATTTATTATTGCATTCTTAGTATGAAATGGATTGTGGGTTATTTCTTGGAATATTTATCCATATATTGTATTTCTCCTTGAGATAAAAAACATGTAACATGTTATGACTAATTGATAAATCAAATGTATTATGGAAAGATAATTGGTAGAATTAATAATCAACAATTCTTCCATATAATGTGTCATTGTAATATCATTATTTTCGTGACATATTTTATGATTAAATGTTATATTGATTATATATTGAGCTTGGCTGAGTGACTTATGTTGAAATTCTTATATAGTAGGCTTGGACTATTGAAACATTAGGTAATTATTATATTGTGGTCATTGCGTATTTATAGATATTTTAATAATTATATAGTGGGATCATCCTTGTGGTAAATTCTGAAATGCATATATAGTTGTATATTCTAAATTGACATGATGAAATGTCTATATAACCAGTTTGATCCATATGTTTGTGATTTGTTACATGGTTGTGAGGTTATGGTAGGTATTTTTAGAATTAATTCTTATAGACATTATGACATGGCACCATGGTAGGTTATGATTTACCATAGTTACATGATTATGGTTGGCTAGGTTGTGAGAAATTATAGGAAATATTATGGAATAGGGCCAAAGAAGATTCATATTTTTTTTAATTTGATTGATTATTTAATTAATAAACATTATTATTTCATTATATCATTCACATGATATCAAAAGGTTTTCTTAGTGTGTGGCAGTTATCAACTATTGAAATATACTCACACACAATTCGGTTTGACATTTGGTACATGAGAAGATTATATTGTTGTGGGTTTGGATAAGGGAAAATGACCCTATTGTTGATTATTTTATTTCTAGATAGGTTATGGTATGGAGGTGCGGCCAACATGGGGTTCAGGATCATGGAATCATGAGTATTTTGTTAAGCATTCTTGTCTTTAATTTTATATTATATCGATCTTGAAATTTAGTGACATTCGATAACTTTATTAAATTGTACCTTATCACTTATTGGATTATTCATTTTCCATTGAGTATTGGTATTCCAATTTAATATATTGATTCCATTGATTATGAATGTAATATTTATTAACATTTTTAATATACATTTTTGATATATTGTATTATTTAAATAAATGGTTCATTGTCTCCTTTTTATACTAATCACTGACCCGCTATATGTTGATATCCTTGGGAGTATGATGTGGTGTACATGACATCACGTAACCATACCCTTCTTTCCATGTTGGTAACTATTTTATTAGGGGATGTTAAACACATTATATCCTCTTTCATAATATATATGTGTGTTTATAATCCATTTATTATATAATCATATATGCCTGTTTGTGTGTGTGCGTGTATGAGTTTTTCTGTCAATACATATATGATTTACTTATATATATGTTTTACATGTTTCTTTAAAATTCTTTGTTATAGTAATGTTTCTGGAAATAAGTAATTTTTTATCAATGTTTTGATTTTTATTCCTATTCCTTTAAAATTATGCATGGTTCCAAAATCTCTAAATTTATAAACATGATATTAATATCGTATCTATTGTGTATAAATATATTCATATATATTCATAATAATTACATATAAAAAATTTAATATATCATTCAGGGAGACTATCATCCGTAAGTACACATCATCACTATATCCATTTTCCCAACCAAAATTAATAATGAACAGAAAATAATATAATAAAAGTCTAAAATAATAATTGTATCATATATATTAGATATTATCATCAAAACCATATTTATTTCATTCCATATAAAGACTGAATGAATCTTGTTTCTTCGTGATGGGGTTGTTCGTTGTACAAAA
Source organism: Viscum album (assembly GCA_963277665.1). Lineage (NCBI taxonomy): Eukaryota > Viridiplantae > Streptophyta > Magnoliopsida > Santalales > Viscaceae > Viscum > Viscum album. The sequence goes on along the minus strand of OY728123.1, from coordinate 116,996,728 downwards.
TAGTTGTGTTATTGAATTCTAAAGGAAAATAATTTTTGAATATAAATGTCATAAAAATTATAAAACTAAAAAAGTTTAATAAATATAATATAGGTGTAATGACCCGAATCCATAACCACTCAACAGGTTCCCTATACCCGGTTCGCCACAAGACCTCAAGCGCATTTCCCCAAATGCTAGAGCCTACCGACTAGCAGCGAGGGCCTCGGTGACTCATTGGGGAAACTATGCCCTAATTTGGTAATGTATACAAGGGAAAGCAAAAAACAGTCAATAGCAGAAGCAGTAAACATCATATGAACTAAACAACGGAAGAAATGAATATATAGTAATGATGATAATGATGTAGCAGGTACAAGTATCTAAGGAAAGCAGCAAACACAACAACATGCTAAAATACAACTAAGAAACAAAGTACTAAAAGTAAACATCAACTCCAGCATCATCATAAGCCTAAGCTCGGTCCAAAGCTCATCAGCTCCAACCAGCAATCATGTACCTAAAGTAGAAGGATCACAATCCCTGTCCACACCAGCAACCATATAACCTGTTTGGGCTGAAAACCGGACCCAAACTGGTTGTGAGACTAATCCCAGTAGGCAACCACCATAAGATCATTGTCCTAATGTCAGTGAGAAATATAGAAGAAGTAATGAAAGTAAATGTAGTAATGAACTAGGATTACACAATTAAACAATCCTACCAATTAACTTAAACTTTAATTTCAAAATTTATTTAATCATTTAATTAAACAACCAAGGAATCTTGCAAAGCTCTCTATTCCAAGGTAAAAAGGTAACACAATAGGAAACAAAAGACTACCTAAAGAAACAAGTAGGCTAATAGATCCAAACATGTGCCTTGTCTTGGTAGACTCATTTAAACCAACCAAACAACCTACATTCACATTAACTCTATGGGTGGCTCAAACTAGCAGACCCCTATAGTCAAGTAAACATACAAAGGAACAGACTCTCTAGGAAGCACTCACATCGATTCCCCTACGGTCTTGCAATGATAGCTACAGACTCTCTGAGGAAGCTCTTACATCTAATTCCTCCTATGGTCTTGATTCGTACGTAAACTAAGGACAGTATTAAGAGGAATAATGTCAAATTATCATTGATCCTGTGTACGAAACTAATTCCAACAGACCCCCTAGGGATGCACTAATCGTCTATAACATCTTTGGTCTCCCGCACCAGGTTCTCACAGCCCTGAGCAGTCCAGTCGTGCATAATTGAATGTCAGAAGCCCTATGTAAGTTTAGAAAATACTTGTCTAAAAGATACAAGGCATAAAAATCATTAAAAATAGATGGAAACTCGTGCAATAAATTATAACAAGAAAACTAGAAATTGGAATAGGGTTTTCCTTACAGGAAAACTGTGCCAAACGACAATAAACAGCCAAACAGGGAAAACACACATGGGGTGATACTCAAACATGAAAAAAAGAATATATTATTATCAATTAACCTTATGCTAATAAGAAATCTAAGTAAATTAAACAATAGGACCATAATCCATAACCCTTGATACCAGAAACATGGGAATCTGACAGTTTTCCACAAAAAATCAATGAAATTCAATGTAAGTAAACAAACCACCTACCTCAATCCTAGGAGATCGATGTACTTGATCCTTGTCCCTTGAATCAGCCTAGAATGTAGTATATCTGCAAAAAAGTATAAAATATTCAACCTATGATAACTCTCATAAGAGAAAGATTCAGGAAATGTGGCCAATGAAGAAACAAGAACTCACCATTGCGATTATATTGCAACCGACGGTGTTCGATTCAGATAACCAGTGACAGATCGGTGGCTCAGAGAAGATTCGGCCTCCTTGGATGCTCTAGACATAAATAGGCCAAGAAGAAGATTGAAATAAGGATTAGACACGACCACGGTCTATTTACCAAAAAAATAATTACACAATGTGTATTTTTGAAGTACATGGCGTGTACTTACCTTTTCCATACTCAGCATTAGGCTTCCTCCAAGTCACCCTTACATGGATGTGTGTGTGGCCATGAAACCGGCAGTACACTGCTTCTTATGGAATCTAAGTACACATCGTGTACTCATAATGTACATGGCGTGTACTTTGAAAATTTCCAGATTTTCCACTTTTCTGAAATACTACCATAAAAGAATAAAATACCCAAAAATAATATTCGGGTTCTTAAAAACGTCCTCCCTTAAAGAAATTCATCCCCGAATTTCCCTAACAAGGTGCAGAAGAATAAACCTCAAACAAATCTGCCCACTGTGATAGCATATCGGCCTCCCTCTCCCAAGTCTCGTCTTGTACACGGTTGTGCTGCCATAGCACACGTACCAGAGGAACAGACCACCCACAATGTATGTTTACACTATGATCAACAATCCTGATAGGATGCTCCTCGAATTATGCATCCTGCTCCTACTCAACCTCCTCAGGTTGAAAAAATGAGACGGGTATGAGAAATAGCGTTGAAGGTGAGAAACATGGAAGACGTTGTGCATAGCCTGGTACCTGTGAGGTAACTGCAACCTATAAAAAACCAGCCTGAATATCTCCAGAACCTCAAAAGACCCAACGTATCTCAGTGACAGCTTACCCTGTCTCCTGATCCTCTTGTGTCCCAACCATGGGGTAACATGTAGGAAAACATGATCTCTGACCATGAACTCCAAAGGTCATCTCCACTGATCAGCATAAGATTTCTGCCGAGACTGTGTAGTAGCCATCCATTTCTGAATCAACTCCACCTATTTTGTGGTCTCCTGGACAAGACGAGGTCCTAGTATAGCTACCTCTCCTGCATCCAGCCAACACAAGGGTGATCGGCATGGCCTACTATACAAAGCCTCGTAAGGTGCCATCTGAATTGTTTCTTGAAAACTATTATTTTAGGAAAATTCTACTAGTGGTATATGTCTCTCCCAAGAACCTCCAAAATCAAGGTTTAATGCTCGTAGCATGTCCTCTAGCACATGAATCATGCGCTCTCACTGGACATCTATTTGGGGATCACAAGTTGTACTCAGAAGTACCTGTGTACCCAAATCCTTCTATATACCTTGGCTGAAATGCAATGTAAAGTGGTCATTCCTATCTGAAATGATAGAACTCGGAGCCCCATGCAAGCGTACAATCTCACGAATGTACAACCGTACAAGCTCATCAACATCGAAGGTATCCTTAATCGGAAAAAAGTGAGAAACCTTTGTGAGCCATTCAATGACAACCCATACTGTGTCATTCCCTCAAGGCGATCTCAATAACCCAATCATGAAGTCCATCACAAAATTATTCCACTTCCACTCTAGAATGGGTAGCTTCTGTAAAAGACGTGCTGGTTGTTGGTGCACCTCCTTCACCTGCTGACTGGTGGAACTCCTCACGACAAAACGAGCAACATCTCTCTTCATTCCTGGCCACCAATACTGGCGGTGTAGATCACGATACATCTTGGTGATTACAAGATTAACTTCACAAACTAAGAAATTAATGGCTCGAACCGAATCCTTGTGTATATCTACAGGAACCCATATGCGTCCTTGGAAACACAAGATCTCACCCTAGCATACGGTCCATCCGGGAAGAGGGTCCTCTCCTGACATGCTTTATCGTAGGACTTGGCCTTCAGAATATGATAGCTGCCTCATTCGAACTCGGTCAAGAAAGGTAGAGGTAACAACTAAAGATAAAATAAATGTCTTACCATGTCTGTCATGCACCTCCAAATGAATTTCTGAGAATAGAGCTATATGCTGCCACTCGCTGCTGGCCTCCTGAACTGCTTGTATCTGAGTCGTCCTGTTCAATGCGTCTGCCACAACGTTGCCTTTCCCAGGCGCATAAGAAATCTGGAAATCTAAAGACTGTAGCTACTCAGCCCACCTCCACTATCTCAGATTCAAGTCACTCTGAGTGAATATATACTTGAGTCTCTTGTGGTCAGTATATATCACAAAATGCACTCCCAGAAGATAATGTCTCCAACAACGCAATGCATGAACAACTACAACCAACTCTAGGAAATTTATAGGATAGTATCTCTCATGTGGCCTCATCTACCGATATCTATATGAAACAAAATGATCATCCTTCATAAGAATTTCTCCACGCCCGATGCTATATGCATCACTGAAAACTGTATAACTCTTGCCAGACTCCGAAAAACTAGAATTAGTGCTGAATTCAATCTCCTCTTTAGCTCCTGAAAGACTTAATCGCAAGCTTCTGACCAAACATACATCACCCCCTACTTTGTCAAGCCTGTCAACAGCACTGCTAAGTGTGATAATTTCTATATAAACCACTTGTAGTAACCAACCAGTCCTAAGAAACATCGTACATCAAAGACATTCTTCGGCTGCTCCAAGGTAACTACTGCTCTCACCTTCTTTGGCTCTACCGACACTCATGTCCCTGAGATGACATGACCCAGGAAGTGAATCTTGTCTATCAAAAATTATCACTTTGAGAGCTTAGGATATAACTGATTCTCCCTCAGGGTACTCAAAACAATCTCTTGATTGTAGCTTGCTTGTGTCGAGTGTGAGAGTACACCAAGATATCATCCACGAAAACCACCATGAAAGAATCCATGTAAGGATGGAAAACTTTGTTAATCAGTTCCATGAAAATTTGAGGCGCATTCGTGATACTGAACAGCATAACCAAATAATCATAAAGACCATACCTACTCCGGAAGGCTGTAAGAGGTATATCAGATGGTCTGACACGCAACAGATGATAGCCAGATATCAAGTCGTTCTTCGAGAACACTCTAGCTCCTCTAATGTGATAAAATAGATCATCATACATGGAAATTGATATCAGTTCTTGACCATTAACTGGATTATATTTTTATAATCCACTCAAATTCATAAAGTATTATCCGCCTTCTTTGCAAATAGAATGGGAGAACCCCAAGGAGAAGTATTGGGTCGAATGAAACCCTTTTCCTGGAACTCCTCCAACTGTTTCTTGAGCTCCTGTAACTCAGGTTTATCCATCCTATAAGGAATTATGGATACCAGTGCTACTCCTGGAACATTCTCAATAGGGAAGTCTACCTCTCATTGTGGAGGAAAACCAGAAAAGTCATCTGGAAAGACATCCCAGAAATGATCTACCAGTGGAGGAAAGTATAACTGTGAAATCCCCTAGTCATCCAGATATAAGCTAGAAATCTATGCCATAACACCTCCCAAACTGTGATGCTCTTGTCCAACTCTGCTCTCCTGGACATTTCATTCTCCCTTTTGAAGAAAGGATCCACCCTCTGGTGATCTAAAACTCACCCTACGGAGATAGAAATTGAAAAAGGCCTTGAAGTGAACTAACCAGTCCATCCTGAGAATGACATCATATCCTATCATCTCCAAAACATAGAGATTCCATGAAAAACGGCACCCACCAACCTCAAGGAGGAAGTCTAAGCACTAACGCATGCTATCAGTTCTAATTCCCAAGGGAGTGTCTCGCGTCATCATATCCTCAGAAGTATAAATAGTAAGTCTAAGGATTTCCACAGTATGCACAGAAATAATGCTATGAGAAGATCCTGTATCAAAAATTTCAGAGGATAAAACTAAGGCTACTAAAATCAAACCTCGAACTGTAGAAGGTCCAGAATCCTACTCCTGAAAAATCTTCTCTACTGCAAAAGTCTGGCCTGCACCGCGGCCCGGTGTAGCAGCATGGGATCCTTAAGCTGATCCTCCCTGAGCCTGACCACTACATCCATGGTATCTACCCTAGCCTGAACGACCTGAAGATCTCTAGTCCCCAGTCTGCTATGGAACTGGAAATCCTGCTCTTCTACGTGGAGTCAAAACTGATCCTCCTTCACTAGCCACAGGAAGGAGAACCTTGAAGAAACACTACAGATGACCAATCTTGCCGCAAGATCGTCAATACAATGGTTCTCTCAAGAAATGAATCTTATTATGCCCACTTCTTCCACACTGATAGCACAGCACTTGGTTTCCAGAAGGTTGATCTCGTCTACTAGAATTAATACCTTGGTTCCTCGAGTCACCACGTGTAGACTCTCGGTGGCGCTTCCTGCTATCTATCTAAAAAGAATCATCCCTGAATACATAACTTCCTTGGTTCACAGCTCCAGTCTCCCTCAGATTTTTTCTGTGATAAGTGCCTAGTTGACTATGAGAGTAATATAAGTCAACAGAAAGACGTTCACCCGTCATCAGATGTCCCGTCTGAGGCCTTCCTCAAACATCCGTGCTAAAAACAGTTTTTCATTCCCCAGAGTGGGACTGAAACGTTGTAACTCTATGAAGAGGGAGTAATAATACCTAACTATGAGAGTACCCTACTATAGGATCATGAACTCTCTGTCTCTGTTAGCCCTCAGCATCGCCGGGTAGAAGTTTTCGTAGACCATACTCTGAAACTCGTCCCAAGCCATAGCATTTTGGCGCCCTGCATGTGAAACCACAAACCACCATATCTTAGCAGAATCTCACTGCATATAAGTCACGAGATTCACTATACTCTCTGAAGGTATCTCCAGATGCTCAATTATTGATAGCATGTATTCTTAGCCATGAATCCGCAAACTGTGGTCCTATGTCCCGTGTGAACGTGGGAGGATGCTGCAACTGAAATACCCATGTAAGCTCTGCCATAGGCGGGGCAGGATGCTGATCTCCCTGGAAGGTCGGCATGAATCTCATGAAAACATATATGAACTGAACGTCGACACTAGTGTCTAGAATCACTATAGGTTCCATGTCCAGAATGATAGGCAGAACTACTGGTAGTCCCTGATCTAGCGTATTAGGCGTACAGTCACTGCCTGGTTCTTGACGTGCAATGAGAGGACATCTAGGTGCCATGACCCTGCAAGCTCAAGCGTACTTTAGATCGCATTACCAGGAACTAAAAAATAGGGTCATAAAAAGGGAACAGGGGAAAGAAATCATTCCAAAAAACAAAACATGACTACACGGCGTGTATAAAGACTACATGGCGTGTTCCCATAAGACATTTACATGGGCGTGTACTCCTACCTGAACTGGTCTTGAAACACCCTAAATATACAACGGGTTTTCCCAACACACGGTATGTACCAGAATCCTCTTTCCCTATCCGAGTCCTTCTACACAGTTAAGCCACACATCTCTCCTAAGACAAAACTACACTGTGTTTTCAAGGTACACATGTCTTGTACTTAACAAGCATCCATAGGCCCGTGTTGTTAGTGTCATGACCTACGTGCCCAGGTCACACTACACGGTGTGTTCCAGAAATACGCAATGTGTAATAAGAATTTGAAGGACCCCGGGACACCCTGAGAGGGGAGGGGTGAATCAGGGTGACCACCTTTTTTTAATGTGATGGATCTTGTTCCCACATTGGTAGAAACTTGTTGAACATATATGATGATTATGATCAGAAAGCAAACATTCATATTCACAGAGAAGACACAGCCCTTTTTACTTGGTTCACCACTAAGGGATACGTCCAAGGAGCATACGCCGACATGTTGTCGGTCATACCAAAATCCACTATGCTTCACTAGATTCGGATTACAAAGGTTCTAGTACAGACACTCTGTCCCAGGCTCACTTCCTTTACAATTGTTCAGGGATAGCTCACTGCGTCCCTCGGGTCACTCCCGTTGACTCCCCCTGGCTCACTGCCATTGGTGAAGTCCCACTCAGTTTATAGACGTAAAGGTCTCTTCATCATTTGCATACGAATGCATCCATTTTTGTTTTTAGATGCTATATTGAAGTCCGATTCTCTCCAGAAGCAGAATATCACTTTTCCTCGAATGTATCGGGTAGTCTCCTGGCTTTCGTGCAGCTCCAAACAGGCCGGTGGGCTTCAGCAAAACCAGGCGCGCTTCTCCAAGACAGTCGCGCAAGTCCTACTACGGCGTGCAACTCCAAACTGGCGCGCAAGTTTCATCAACGCACCTGCGTGACTCTTCCTTCCCCGACTACAAACTTGTGTGGTCCACTTCCATTCTCTTCCAAACTGCCTTGGGCGCACAGCCAACAACCGGCGTGCAAGCTCTACTTGCGCGGCAAAACTACCACCTGCGCGACTCAACCACCTGCGCGACGAGATCTCGAACAATCTCTCAGCCTTGAACTCTGTGGGAAATGATGAGGGGTGGTCCAGTATTAATAGCCAAACTGGACCCCCTGCGCGGAGGCGCGCAAGTCCCTCAGCGACGCGCAAGTCTTGTCTCCAGTAACCTCTGTCGCGCAACTCACTTGCGCGACCCAACCAACACTTGCACGACCTTCTTTCCTTAGAAAAATTTTGATGTTATGATCCTCAAAAACAAATGGCGCGCATGTCTTTTATCCTCTAAGAGCTCGGCGTGCAAGTACCTTTGCCAAAAACACTTTACATTATTGGCCGATTTTCAGGCCCAAAAATTTGGCAACCACTGGGAAACAGCGCCACCTTCACTACTATTTTCTGTTTGAATGGTATGATCTCTTTGTTGGTACACATCCTGAAATTCCAATGAGGATTGACAACAAACACAAACCATACGCCAAATCATGCTATGAATACCCTGGTTCCAACAATCTCCCCATTTGGGTTTGTTGGAAATCAGAATAAATTCAATAGATCTCCAACCATGAGAATACCCAAAATGCAAGAATCAACTTAGCCAACACTCTAAGTCTACGTGAGCAATGATCAGTGTAGAAAACAAGAGACGAAGCTTGAATTGGGTTCCAGTGTTTTGAAATTCTCCATGAAGCCCGAGGTCAGCTTCTTAAACTTCTCATCACAATCTTGCCTTGAATTTCTTGCCTTGAATTTCATGCCTTGAATTTAGTCCTTTCTCCCCCATTGACAATAAAACCAAAGACCGATAAGTTGTTCAACGTTCAGGTCAAGCCATACTCCCCCTGGATAGTATCTCCCCCATAAACCTGCATCACAGCCATAAGCAGATAAAAACAGTTAAAACAAATGGAAAGAGGGGATTTTCAAAGCCTCATTATGCAGTAGGAGGTGGTCGAACACCGAGGTTCAACCGATGCTTCTCGAACACAGCCGCGGACAATGGCTTGGTTAGGATATCAGCCACTTGCTCATTAGTTCCAAAATGATCCATTTTAATCATGCCTTGTTAAACCTTTTCTTTGATAAAATGATATCGTATTTCAATATGTTTTTTACGAGAATGCTGAACCGGATTCTTCGTAAGATCAATTGTACTTTTGTTATCACAATAAATCACCATTGGTTGCTGCACCTTATCACCAATATCTGTTAGCTGCTGCTTCATCCAAAGAAGTTGAGTGCATGCTTTTGTGGCGGAGATATACTCAGCTTCAACAGTACTAAGAGAAGTACTTTCTTGTTTCTTGCTCAACCAGCCAACACATTTCTGCCCAATATAGAAAGCTCCACCACTAGTGGACTTTCTGTCTACAACATCACCAGCCCAATCAACATCCGAAAATGCTGATAATTCACTGTCCCTGCCTGCAGCAAAAAATAACCAGAAGTTATGTGTACCTTGAATGTACCTCGTGATTCTTTTTACTGCTGCCATATGTTCCTCCTTTGGATTACTCTGAAAGCGGGCCGAAAGGCATGTTGCAAAGACAATATCTGGCCATGTCGCTGTCAGGTACAGTAGGCTTCCAATGATCCTCTTGTACATGGTGAGATCAACATAGTTCCCATCCTCATGCTTTCCAAGTTTAGTTCCAACTGCAATCGGAGTTGACATTGGTTTGGAGTCTTGCATATTGAACTTCTTCAGCAGCTCTCTTGCATATTTTTCCTGAGAAATGAATGTGTATTCCTTCTTTTGAATCACTTACAGCCCCAAGAAATATGTGAGCTCCCTAATCATAGACATTTCAAATTCTGATTTCATGTGGTTGGCAAATTCATCCACTGATTTCTTCCTGCTGCCACCAAATATGATGTCATCAACGTAGACAAGAACCATGATTTGATCTTTTGGAGAGTTCTTCACATAGAGATTGTGATCAACTCCTCATCTTTTGAATTCCAACTTCTTGAGATATGAATCTAGCCATGAGTACCACGCCCGTGGTGCCTGCTTCAAACCATATAGAGATTTCTTTAGTTTGCAGACCTTTGTTTCATCGGTACCCAAGACAAAGCCAACCGGTTGTTCAATGTAGACTTCTTATTTGAGTACACCATTCAAGAATGATGTCTTAACATCCATTTGATATACTTTATATCCTCTTTGGAGTGCCATGGCAAGGAATAGCTTGATTGACTCTAGTCTAGCAACTGGAGAAAAGGTTTCTTCAACATCAATACCTTCAATCTGGGAGTATCCTTTAGATACCAGTCGTGCCTTGTTTCTGATAACACTTCCATTCTCATCAAACTTATTTTTGAAGATCCATTTGGTACCAATCACATTGTGACCTCCGGGCCTCTGGACAAGATCCCATGTCTGATTCTTGTCAATCGGATCTAATTCATCATTCATGGCATTCACCCAAGATTTATCTTTTGCATCTTCTTCGAATGAGGATGGCTCTACAACTGATAGAAATGCAGATTGTGTGGTATTCCTCATCCTTCTTGTTTGAGTGGGTGCACTCATGTCCTCAATTATGTTGGATGGATCAATCTCAGCTCTTCGATTTCTCCTGCGAGGTTCAGTAGTATTCTCTTCAGCCATAGTTTCTGCTTCAGATTCTTCCTCTGAGTCAACATCATGATGTGACTGCTGAGTGTTTTGAACAGATTCCTCAATTTCTGCATTTTTATTTTCTTCATGTTCACATTCTTCCTGAATTTCTATCATATCATCATATGACGTCCTTGAAGCATTTGTGGTTTTCTATTCAGTTATTTTAACATCACTTCTTTCCACAATCCTTCCTAAACGCTTGTTGAAACATTTGTATGCTTTTCTGTTCATTGAGTAACCGAGGAAAATTCCTTCATCCGCGTTGTCGCCATATTTCCCTTGATTTCCTTATTTGTTCCTGATGATGCATTTACTTCCAAAGACACGAAAGTATTTTAGAGAAGGCTTCCATCCATGCCACAATTCATATGGTGTCTTCGTCTCACCCATATAAAGTCTTGTTCGATTCTGAATGTATACTGCAGCTTGAACAACCTCTTTCCAGTAATGTCATGGAATACGACTCTCAATCAGCATAGTTCGTTCCATGTTGTTCACCTGTCAATTCCTACGTTCAATAACTCCATTGTGTTGTGGAGTTCTCACAGCAGCTACCTCATGCTGTATCCCATGTTTCTCCAGATAATTCTCAAATTCAATGGACGTGTATTCTCCTCCATTGTCAGATCGCAACACTTTGATTGTTCGTCCAGTATCATTCTCGGCGATTCGCCGATATGTTTTCATGCAGTCAAGGACTTGTCGTTTCCTGTGAATGACCATCACACAAGCCATTCTACTATAATCATCTATGAAAAGGACAAAGTACCTTTATCCATGAGTTCCGGAAACATTTATTGTCCCACAAACTTCTGTATGAATCAGATCAAGAAGGTGAGACACTCTTTTCTTCTTTGGCCGATATGAACTGCAGACCAGCTTCCCACGAATACAAGCATCACAATATTTTTCACACTCATGCTTCAGGTTCGTAATGTCCATGACAATTCTAAATTTTGATATTTTCTCCATGTCTTGTTGATTGATGTGTCCCAATCTCCGATGCCACAAATTGTTTTCTTCTTCAACAGTCATGTAACATACATTTTCTTCACTATCAATTTGATACAAGTTTCCTTCTGTTCTGCATCCTTTCATAAGTGAATTACCGGTTTTTCCCTTGATAGTGCAGCCTTTCTGATTAAAATTAACTATAAGTCCTTTGTCACAGAGTTGACTCACGCTGAGGAGATTATGACGTAGGCCATCTACGTAAAGGACTTCATTCTTCTTTAGTTCTCCATTAGCTAATTGGGTACTTCCACTCCCTTTGATTTTCAGAGCCCCTTCATTACCAAATCTTACTGTACCATCAACATTCTTTATGATATTCATTAGTAGGCCGGCATTACCCGTCATATGAGATGAACAACCGCTATCCAGAATCCAGGTATTGTTGTTCTTTGTCGCTTTGAGGGCTACCTCTGCAAGGTTCGATTTCTCAATCTTCTTCCTTTCCTTCCATGAGACATTAGATTGAGTATATAGAACTGATGGCCTCTCAACTATCTCTTCCGCATACCCAGGTTCTTCATTGTCAAATTCTTCTAAGAGAGGTGAGAACCTATTTAAAAGAGAAACATTGTCTTGCTGACGAGACTTGACTTGCCTTGAACTTCGCTATGAGGTGTCTATGTCTCTTCTCTGCCTGTAAATAACGGCCTTATTACCAAAGTTAGAACAACAAAAACAATATCCATAGAAATTATTTCTTCTATGAGAATTAGGATATGAGATTTTTCTCCTTTGTTGAGCATTTATATCTTCTCCATTCAGATAGCTTCTTGCCTCTTCACAATAAGACATGGTATGGCTCAGATAGCCACAAAACTGACACTTCATGAGAGGAAATGTCTTCTCACTTGAATTTCTCCTTATACCTTCTTCCTTGGGAGAATAGTAAGACTGTCTGTCATTTTTGAATGTTTGAGGATAATTTTCGGGTCTCCTTTTAGTTTGGATTGAGGGTTCCTTTTTCAGAACTCTAGGTAACATTTCATCATGTTCAACTTTCATCTTGTCTTTCTTTTGGATCTTTTCACTTCCAGCAGTTGATGACTCAGCCTCACAGCCAATTCCATTCTTTCCCATGCAAGCGGGTCTTTGATCACTCAAGATTTTTCCAACCCCATCTGAACCACACATGGATCTTGCATGTAATTCTGCATCTGAGAATCTCCCGAACTGTATTTTCTTCCTCAATTCTGTTGGAACTGATTCAGTCTCCAGTTTACTTCTTAGAGTATCTATTTCCTCCTCAAGACCCTCAGCAGTCTTGGATTTTTCATCTAGTCTGGATGTGAGGTCATTGATGACCTTTGCCTGATCTTCAATTCTCAGCTTCAGATAAACTGCATCATCATTGATTTCAATTATTTTATACTGTACCTTCACAAATTCTTCCAGTCGTTCAATTTCAGCTTCAAGTTGATCAACGTATTCAGTTGATTCTTCTACAATTCATTTCCAATTATTGCAGCTCTTACATTTAATCTTAAACTTACTTACCGCATCCTTAAGTTGCATATCGGATCTACACAAGTTCTCAGTTGTTTTTCTCCATCAGTAACTTCTGGCTTTTCAACAGTGTCCATCATAGAAGCATGGTTCCCAGTTTTGAATTCTGGTTCTTCTTCATCACAGAATTAATTATCATCTTCTTCCTCTTCACAGACAAAACTCTTCCTTTTCATTTTCTTACAAGATTTGAAGTCTCCCTTTTTGAAGAACCTTCTTTGAGTCTTCTTGAAGTTTTCATCCTCACTATGTTCATCATTGATCATTTTTAAACACTGAGAAGCAATGTGCCCAACTTTTCCACAATGGAAACACGCGAGAGGTAACTTCCCTTTGAATTTCCCTTTCCCCTTCTGGAACTTCTTTTCAATGAGAGAAAGAATTTATTTTTCTTCGTCATCTTCAACGCTACTATCCTTTGAGATTTTCAGTTTATTCATGGCCTTGAATGCCATTTCATTGCTCACCCGAGTCGTAGCATCTTCAGGTTTGACTCTAATTTCATATGCTACCAAACTGCTCAGTAGATCATCTAAAGAAAGTTTGGAAAGATCTGTTTCCTCAAGGGCTGACACCTTCGCATTATAAAGTGGTGGAAGTCTTCTCAATATTTTCTTTACAATATCAATGTCTTTGATTTCTTCTCCTAGACCCCGAATAGCTCCAACCACTTCAGTAATTCGATTGAAGAAAGACTCTGCATTCTCGTCTGGATGCATCTTCAGATCATCAAACCGATTGTGCAGCACTTGTAGTTTCGACTCCTTCACTTTGCTATCTCCTTCATAAATATTCTCAAGTTTATCCCACATGGATTTTGCTGAGGTTAAATTCATCACCTTTAGGTAGATCTAATCAGAAAGGGCTGTAGTGAGTGCATTCTGTGCTTTAGCATCTACATCAAGAAGTTTCCTGTCTATTTCATTCATAGTAAGGCATGTTGGATCGGTGACTTGTATTCCTTGCACAGTAGAAAAAAGAACTTCCATTCCAAGAGATCTTAGATGAGATCTCATTCTGTTCTTCCAGATCTGGAAATTGCTTCCATCGAAGTGAGGGACTCCCCTGACATTGACCGCGTTTTCCATGACGAAGAAGGTCAGATTCAACACCAGCAACCTTTACCCTTTGATACCACTTGAAGGACACCGGGACACCCTGAGAGGGGAGGGGTGAATCAGGGTGGCCACCGTTTTTTAATGTGATGGATCTTGTTCCCACGTTGGTAGAAACTTGTTGAACCTGTATGATGATTATGATCAGAAAGCAAACATTCATATGCACAGAGAAGACACATCCCTTTTTACTTGGTTCACCACTAAGGGCTATGTCCAAGGAGCATACGCCGACATGTTGTCGGTCATACCAAAATCCACTATGCTTCACTAGATTCGGATTACAAAGGTTCGGGTACAGACACTCTGTCCTAGGCTCACTGCCTTTACAATTGTTCAGGGATAGCTCACTGCGTCCCTCAGGTCACTCCCGTTGAGTCTCCCTGGCTCACTGCCATTGGTGAAGTCCCACTCAGTTTATAGACATAAATGTCTCTTCATCATTTGCATAATAATGCATCCTTTGTTGTATGTAGATTCTCTATTGAAGTCTGATTCTCTCCAGAAGCAGAATATCACTTTTCCTTGAATGTATCGGGTAGTCTCCTGGATTTCGTGCAGCTCCAAACAGGCTGGTGGGATTCAGCAAAACCAGGCACACTTCTCCAAGACAGTCACGCAAGTCCCACTACGGCGCGCAAGTCCAAACTGGCGCGCAAGTGTCATCAACGCACCTGCGCAACTCTTCCTTCCCCGACTACAAACTTGTGCGGTCCACTTCATTTCTCTTCCAAACCGCCTTGGGCGCACAACCAACAACCGGCGCGCAAGCTCTACTTGCGCGGCAAAACTACCACCTGCGCGACTCAACCACCTACGGGATGAGAGCTCGAACAATCTCTCATCCTTGAACTCCGTGGGAAATGAGGAGGGGTGGTCCAGTATTTATAGGAAAACTGGACCCCCTACGCGGAGGCACGCAAGTCCCTCAGCGGCGTGCAAGTCTTGTCTCCAGTAACCTCTGTCGCGCAACTCACTTGCGCGACCCAACCAAAACTTGCGCGACCTTCTTTCCTTAGCCAAATTTTGATGTTCTGATCCTCAAAAACAAATGGCGCGCAAGTCTTTTATCCTCCAAGACCTCGGCGTTCAAGTACCTTTTCCAAAAACACTTTACATTATTGGCCAATTTTCAGGCCCAAAAATTTGGCAAACACTGGGAAATAGCGCCCCCTTCACTATTGTTTTCTGTTTGAACGGTATGATCTCTTTGTTGGTACACATCCTGAAATTCCACTAAGGATTGACAACAAACACAAACCATACGCCAAATCATGCTTTGAAGACCCTGGTTCCAATAGAAGTCCTAACAGACCGTGTGGTTAGCTACATGGATGACTACACGGCTGACACAACACGGCGTGTTTTAGGAGAACACGGCGTGTTAAGAGATAGGATAACATCGACCCCTGTTTTTTGTGACATGGTCGGGTACCTAGATCAATCTACACAGTGTGTAAAATTCAGACACTGCATGTATGTGAAAATATAACATGGACAGTGTTGTTCGTGACATGGTCGGGGTACCTATTTTATACTACACGGTGTGCTAAACTAGTTTACAGCGTGTTCTTACAGGATTATTCAGAACCTCGTGTTTCTGCTCACACAGTCAATGACACGGTTTAAAAACTACATTGCGTGTTTAAAAAAATACACGTCGTGTATTCTGGGTTTCTCTAGGAAGTAGCTTAGAAACTAGTCTGAAGCCCATAAAACATAGAAAACAAGAGTTAGGGTGCCAAATTCCAATTTGTGAGGGCCCATACTCCCCACGAATCAAAACTTGGCATTATAAAAACTCATATAACAATCAAACAATATAACAAACTCATGATCGGCCAACTTCTGACCCTCGAGGGCCCATAACACCTATAAGTCCAATGTTTGGGATCCATGATAAAGAAGATCTAAACAGATGATACCCTATCAACATAGCATGTATTCTATCACATCAGTTTTCACAACAGCATGCATAATCTATCACAAATTCAATCACAACAGCAAGAAACTTCTGATGCAATTTAGATTGCATGGAAAAATGTATGACATGTGATTTTTCAATAGGTTCCTATATGATGCATGAGATGGAATACCCTCATCTCATCGAGTTTCAAAAAAATAGAACCACATTCATATAAATAGTAACAAAACAACACAAGTGAAGCACCCAATGGTGACATCAATTAAACTGTAACATTTTCAAAACATGAAAATTTCAATATTCGAGGTAACCTGGATTTTTCCCGGTACATAGGTTATAGAACTCCCAGGCACAACTATTTACCATTTACCTATTCTGTCCTATCCCAGTCTATTTTCTCTAATCAATAAGTCAATAGAATGAAAAGAAACTCCTTTGATACCACTTTGTAATGACCCGAATTTAGAGCCACTCAACCGGTTCCCCGTACCCAGTTCGCCATATGACCTCAAGCACATTTCCCCAAATTCCAGAGGCATCTGACTAGCAGCGAGGGCCTTGGTGAGTCATTATGTAAACTATGAACTCATTTGGTAAAGTATACAAGGGAAATGAAATAACAATCAATAGCGGAAGCATTAAGCAACACACAATAACTGAACAAAACAGTGGAAGTAATGAATATATAGTAATGATGATAATGATGCAGCAGGTACAAGTATCTAAGGAATGCAGCAAACACAACAACGTGCTAAAATACAACTATGAAACAAAGTACTAAAAGTAAACAACTACTCCAGCAACATCGCAAGCCTATGCTCGGTCCTATGCTCTCCAGATCCAACTAGCAATCATTTACCTGAAGTTGAAGGTTCAAAATCCATATCCACACATGCAACCATATAACCTGTTTTGGCCGAAAAATAGGACCTAAAAAGGGTGTGAGACTAATCCCAGCATTCAACCACCACATGATCTATTCCCTACTGTAACTGAGTAATATAGCAGAAATAATGAATGTAAATGTAGTAATGAACTAGGAGTAAACAAGTAAACAATCATTCTAATTACCATTCACATTCATTTAACAATTTATTTAATCATTTAATTAAACAACCAAGGAAACTAGAAATTCACTCTATTCAAAGGTAAATATGTAACAGAGCAGGAATACAAAGACTACCTAAACAAACAAGAAGGCCACTAGATCCAAGCATGTGCTTTGGCATGGTAGACTCATTTAAACCAACAAAAAACCCACATTCGCTTTGATTCTCTAGGTGGCTCAAACTATTATAACCCTATAGTCAACTAAACATACAAAGGCATAGACACTCCAGGAAGCAATCATGTCGATTCCCTTATGGTCTTGCAATGATAGCTATAGACTCTCTAAGGAAGGTCTTACGTCTAATTCATCATGTGGTCTCGATACAAGCGTAAACTAAGGACACTCCTATGAAGCACAAAGTTTAATTCTTGTAGGTATTGCATATGAAACTAATTCCAACAGACCCCCTATGGAAGCACTAATCATCTATTCCCTCTTTGGTCTCCTTCACTAGGTTCTCACAACCCTGAACAGTCCAATCATGCATAATTGACAGTCAGTAACCCTAATTAAGTTTAGAAACTACTTGGATAAAATATACAATGCATCAAAATCATTATAAAGAGCAGGAAACTTTTGAAATAAATTATAACAAGAAAACTAGAAATTGCAAGAGGGTTTGCCTTGCAGAAAAATTGTGACAAATGGAGATAAATAGCCAAGAATGGATAACACCCATGGGGTGATCCTCAAACATGAAAACAAGAATATATTATTATCAATTCATCTTATTGTAAAAAGAAATCTAAGGAAATTAAATAATAAGACCAAAATCCCTAACTCGGGATATCCAAAACCTGGGAATCCATCACTTTGGCAGATAAACTCAAATACATTCAACGCAAGGCAAAAAACCACTTACCTCGATCCTAGGAGATCTATATAATTGAACCTTGGCCCGTGAATTGGCCAAGAATGGAGTAGTTATGCAAAAAAAATCTAAAACGTTCAACCTACGATAACACTCATAAGGGAAAGAATCCGGAAATGTGGCCAAAGAACAACCAAGAACTCATTGTTGTGATTCTATTGAGACCGATGGTGTTCTATTTGGATAACCTATGACGGATCTGTGGATTGGAGAAGATTCAGCCCCCTAGGATGCTCTGGATGGAAATAGGTGAAGCAAAAGATGGAAATAAGGATTATACATGACCCGGGTCCATTTAATAAAAAAAATATGATACATGACATGTATTTTTGGAGTACACTATGTGTACTTTCCTTTTTCGTACTCAACTACAGGCGGCCTCCAAGTCACCCTTACACAGTCGTGTGTGTGGCTATGACACGACTAACACATAGCTTCCAGTGGAATCAAAGTACGTGGCGTGTAATTTGAAAATTTCTAGATATTCATCTTTTCCCAAAAACTACTAGAAAAGGAAAAACATACCCAAAAAAAGATCCAGGTTCTTACAATAGATAAATTCAAACCAACATTATATCTAGATGTGATATATGGTGATGGAAAATGAATAAAATAAGTTTGCAAGGTAGTAGTTCACAATACAAATGATTGAATATATTGTTTCCCATTTAATTGAAGAAGATATGGTTTTATATCATTACATTAACTTTAAAAAAATTGTGGAAGTTTAATTTTGTTGATATAGAATTTATTTAAAAAACAATTAAATGAGGTGGAGGTAGGAATAAAAAAATCTCATAATGAACACAAACTCTTCTTTAGGTATCCTCCCTACGGTTGCACAAAATTAATATCTATGATGGATTTATATTCAAAATATAATACAAAATATAGTATTGTGGATTTCATTATGTTATTTGAAATATTTTATTAGAAAAATGGGTTTCTTATGTGTGATGTTGAGACAAGTGGGGGTGTCCTTTTATAAGTGAGGTGTGTGCGAACATTTAGTTTTTTTAAATTTTTATTAGACAAGTACCTATAAAAAAATGGATAGAAAAATGGTCCATTATAAATCCTTATTAGAGATAAAGTTTAAATATGGCCATATAATGATTTTATACTAGTTTATGCGTCATTTATCCCCTTTTACTTTAATTTTAAGCCTATATAGGAATATTTTAACTTATTCCACCAAAATTAATTTTCCATTATTTCAAACTCATTATGATTAAAATTTATTTTCACCATATCAGATTATATAAATTATTTATATTAGAAATATTATATAAATTTTTCAAAATTTTATTCATGTAATCGCAAAAATTTATTTTAAAAATAATTCCACAGATGTAGTGAGAAACTATTTTTCTAATGAGTTAATGTTTAAATTTTTAAATAAAATCAAATAAAAAATCAACATGAAATAGATTTAGATGACCTAAATTGGAATAATAATTATATAGTTGAACTATTTTGACATTAAAATCCATATAAGAGCAATTTTATAATTTTTAAATGTTTAAATGTAAATGAATTTTTTTAAAAAAATTATTTTTCTATAAGAATGAATATTTGAAGATAAAAATTATTTTTATTAATATGTATTCTATAAAAACAAATAATAAGAATATGAAAATATTTTATTCAATATATTTAATTCATATATTTCACTATAATCATTCATAAATAGTTATTTTCATAATTTCTTGAGGTCAAACATGTTTAAATGTATAAACAATGTTTTCTATATGAAATATCCATTATTTTTAAATTTATTTTATTTTCATTTATAAATAATTGGTTACAAAGGAATTAACATTACATAAATTTTTAAAGAATATGTTATCCTAGATTAGCTAATCATATTCATAACTTCTATCGCAGTGACTAATTGAAAAATATCCTATTACCTAACAATATATTTATAGTATTTAATCTGTCGATTATTCTCAGTGTCATGTGTATTGCATGTCTTACATAGTGTTCATTCTAATAAATGAGGAAATATTTTTTTTGAGTTCAATACTATATAAACATGGTGTTTCATTATTGTAAAATATCAAAATGGATAATTTTTTAAAAAAAATTCCCAAATTCTCATGGGTGTTACCACTTGAACCATTATCATGGTTTCGTTAACTATGTAATATTAATCATGAAATAAGAATCATATTTATTCATCATATACACATTTATAATTACTTATAAAGCATAGTGATTAAACATTCATTATACACATTTGGGAGGTGTTAATCAATAGGTACACATGAGCGAATGATTAACAATAGCAATACGTTAAAAAAATAAATTTAAATATTAATACATATTTTTGGAAAAAAATTTGTATTGTGAATATCTAATATATTTAGTAATTATATAATTATTACTATAAAAATATAGAGTAATATAAGAAAAAATAAAATCCTTTTGTGGTAGTTGTAGTCCACATGTACGCACATGTGACAGAATTATTTCAGAAATATTGGACTATAAGATGGTAGATTATAAATTATAATTTTAGAAGTATAATTGAGTCATAAATATAATGTATAAATATTATATCCATAATAATAATAGAACAATAATTTATGGAATGGAATATTAATAAAATGACTATATTATGTTCGTTGTATATACATTAGAAAGACCGATAATTACTTTTCGGATTTAATATAATTGAGGATAAAGTTTGTTTTTGCATCCAAAATATTACATATAATTATATAGATGAAACCATAAAAATAATTTTATTATAGATACACACGAATTAGAAGATATTTATGATGACAAAAAATTTAATGTACATGGTTAATAATTTTAACTCTTCTTTTAGGAACCTCCTTTATCTTACACAATAATCTATGAAGGGAACATATTATTCCCTAACTAGAACATATAAAAATGCAGAGGGATTTTATTATAGGATTTGGGGAGGGATTGATGATCTATAACTCACTATCATTGTAAATATTTTGGAATTGGAGGTTCCCATTTATAATTGAGGGAAAAGACCAACATAAAATTATTGAATGTAAAAAATATTTCAAACAAAATATTTATCATGATAATGTTATATGAACAAAAGACACCTCAGAATAATATATAATCTATTATCGGATATAAATAAACTAAAATAATCAAATTTATAAGTCTATTGGATGCATTTTAATTACTAACTAATAGTTAAACAGATATAAATAAATTTTTATACGAAACATGTTAACATAAATTTTTACAATTACAAGATAATTATATGACCACAAATAAAATTGTAATTCTATCAAAAAATTTCAATTATGAATAATTTTAAATAGAATATTTATTTATATTATATTTCATTATTTTTATGAAATATGTATTAATAATATGATAAAAAACACATGAGAAACATTTTTTTAAAATAATCCATTTAGGCATAAAAATAAATTTTCTATGAAAAAAACAATTAGATAACATCCATGGATTTGTATTTTTATTTTATAATAAATAAATGGTTTTAGAATTTAATTTCATGAAACATATAATAAATCCTTCTGACCACACAATAATAAAATGACCAAAAAAAGTTTTAATTTAGATTAAAACACAACTTCTCTTCAAAAATAGTCAATCTTGGGTTTTTAAATTCAATTTAACATTATTATATTAATATTATTGTTAATAAACATAACAAAGTATAAATTATCTCCTACAATAAGATAATTTACAATATTGGAGTGATTTTAAATATTAACCCAATAGATTTATCAAAATGTAACAGATATTACCCTTTGGGAAGTTACCAAACATTACCATGTTTACTGTTAATAATAAGAAAATTATATCGATAGTAATACATTATATTATTATTTATAAAATAAAATATGTGAAAAATGATTAAATGTTTTTATGTTTAAAATATTTATTTTAAAATAATTTTGCAAAAATATACAAAATCCTTTTTCTAAAAAATGATTTAAAAAAATTGATTTGTTCTTTTCCAATGCATAACAAAAGTATAAGAATAGTTATTGATGTTTTTAACTAATATTGAATAAATATTTTTAAGAAAAATAATTAATAGATAATTATTATTTATTATTTATCCATATTTTACATTTCCCATAGGAAAATAGTTTATAAGAAAATGAGCCATTTATATGCAAAAAAAAAGTACTTATAGAAAAATATAATTTATTAATGATTAAAAACTAATTAATTAGATAATATATAATATTTAAACAATAATTTTATGTTAATTAAATATTTTACATAAATAATGTTAATTTGAAATTAAATTATATAATTAAAATGTATGATATTTAAAAAAATTGGAATTTTAAACATTTCAAAAACAATAATGATACAAAAATTAAAAAATACTCACCCTAGGACAGTATGAAAATGAATTATTAAAAAATAATTTAAATTTCCTCAGAAATAATTACTATATATTTTATAAAATTATTATAATTTTATTACAGAAAATTTAATAAAAATTTAATTTTACAAAAACATTTTTTTGATGATTAAAATGACATTACATAAAATTAAGTAAATATTTTTCAAGGATAAAAAAAAAACTTTATAAAAAACAATTATACATACTTGTAATAATTATTTTATTTATATTGATACATTTTAATTTAATTCATCCAGTGTAAAAATAAAATTTAAATGAAATCATTTTTATTTTATATCAAAACTATCTAGATGCATGGTGTTGTATGTTAAGTAATCAATTGAGATAAAATATTTTTATCATGGCTTTCATGGTATAAAATAATCCCCATTATAAAATCAATATCCACAAAATTATTACCTTTAAATTAAATTTTATTAATATGAAAATACCTATATATAAAACTTTCATCATATAGTGGAATAAAAAATATCCTTCGGAAAGGGGAAGTGGGAAACATGTAGATCACTATAAATATGACATAATTGTGTTACCAGATAAAGAAAACATTATCATGAATATTAAAAATAGATAAAAAGTATAAATATAAAGTCAAGAGAATGATCTAATTTTATAGATAATATTATTATCATGAGGTTAATTAACACAAATTCAAAATTTGATTAGTGGTATAAAAGACAATCATTTTATATCAATTTGAGGTAATAGAATAATAAAATTATTTCAAAATAATTTTAATGATATTTATTGATTTTTTTATTATCAATATTAAAAACATGGTAGAAATAATTACATGATTTATTTCAATTTCATATGCACATTTTCGAAAGAAAAAAAATATGTTTATCAATTTTATCATCAACTCTTACACCCTAAAATTAATATTCATGACAAATTTATCAATATTAAATAATTATATGTTACTCTTATCATATCAAAATATCTATAAAATATTGAAAATTTATTTCTCCTTTATATAGATATTTATTAAATCAATAATGTTTGATAATGGTTAACCAATATGTATAAATTCTGATTTTTTAAAATAGTACTAATATCAAAAATGTTAAATAATAAACCCAAAACTGAACAATGTTCATTATATAATTATTAAATATTAATAATCCACTAAAAAAATTCTCCAAATTTAAATAATAATAATTTAGAAAAATGTTCAATAATATTAAAAATCATCTTTAGATTTTTCGAGAAAAAACATAATGTAGATAGGAATATCACACACTATCAAATTAAATATGACTTTATTATATTCTCTTGAAACATGATAATGAATTCTCAAAATAACATAAATAACCCTAAAATATCAACTATAACATATATTGTTCAAAAAATATAACTATATCCCAATTAAATATATAAATTCATTGACCTTATAATATATCCTATGAATCAATAAAATGGAAAGTGTAACAATTTATAACATAAATCATTTTTTAAATAATATTAAAATCCAAGGTCATCAATACTTTGAAAATTAATTTATCAATGTCGATAATATAATTAATATAACAAATTATTATTATATCAAAATGACTAATATATTAAGGATGATTTGTCTAACAATATTGTACTTTCCAAAAAATAACAGTATATCACTAAATTACATTTACGGGTTATCAATACCCTTAAAAAAATGTTTTCAAGTACATAATTTATATTAATCACATAAAAATCTGTACACTCATTTTGAATCATATAAATATAATATCAATGATAAAAAAAATTATATGAAAATTATAATGTACAAATAACTTTCCACTACAATCATTTGAAATCAATGATTGGAAATATATATTTTAGATGATGGTTTGGAGTTAGCCCATTTATTTTGGTGTTGAATTGAAAATTTAAAATGTTCCCCATTAAAATGAAATTTGACTTTAAATTATACCTTCTAATGTGATTTATTTCCATCCATCGAACTTTAAATTTTTCCTTTAAATTTACAATCTATATTCCCAAATATTTGAATAAAAAATAAACATAAAAATAATTCTAGACATTTACCCATGCAATTATTCCAAATTCATTACTTGTGGGAAAATGATTCATTTATCCTAAATGGTGCATAGTAAAATCCATTTATTCAAATTAGGAAAATTTGGAAACAATCATGATTTCATGATTAATGATATATCAAGAAATATACTTATTAATAGTCACTAGATATCGTATTCCATCACCCAATTCACTATGTCGATCATGAGAAAACACATTCCAATATCCACCAGTTAGTGAAAAAACGGTCGCTTATAGTTCATGTCAGATTCTAAGTGTAACATCCCGGTTCTGTGAGCCACTCAACGGGTTCCCCAAACCCTGTTCGCCACATGACCTCAAGCGCATTTCCCAAAATTCCAAAGGCTACTGACTAGCAGCGAGGCACAGGTCTGATAGTGGGGAAACTAAGCCCTCATTCATCAATGTGTAGCATAGCGGAATACAAAAGAAACATACAACAACAGGAGAAGTAGCAATTGTATATGTAACTTTAATGGATAACTGATTGCAAAAAAGGGAAACCAGAAGACATATATATATGAATATGCAGTATGCCACTATTCTATAAAATAGCCATAACATGTTACATGATCAATACAATACAACTGAAGTACATGTACGGAAAACCAAAACAGAACAGCCAGTGGCATCGCGGGCCAATGCTCGGTCCCATTCACTCCTACACCCCAGCAGTAATCATGTACCTGTATAGGGTATCTTTCCCCTATCCACACCTGCAGAAACATAATCTCTTTGGGCTGAAAAGCATGACCCAAACAAGGTGTGAGAAATAAATTCCCAGTTGGCACCCACCAAAGGCCCATTCCCAATTGTGTGAAATCATGCAACAATTGTGTGCAGTACTAAAATGAAATAAAGTAAAAACTACTGAAAGTAACTAACCTAACCAGTTGAATTTATATTTTAATAACCATTTAATCATTTATTTAAAATATCACCATAGTGAATATTCTAAGTAAACAGAAAATATCCTCATACACGTAAGCTCCTACCCTCGGGTAAAGAGAACCCAACACAAGAATCTTCCCACATGCATACGGATATATCCCACGGGTGTAAAAAGTGTCCCCCACATGGGTTTGTGGCACAATGGTACACAAAAACGCACAAAAGTTGGAAAACAAACACCAATCCACCTACCTTTAACACCCACGAATGATATACGCGAACGAAGATCCTCGATTCATCCTTGAATGACGTAGATCTGAGGTGAATTGAATCCTAGTTCAACATTAAGTAACTCCAATATAGGGATGAATTGGTATGAAATACTCCAGGATAAGGGAGAGCTCACGTGTGCAGTTCCAGGGAGATCGACGTTGCAGAAAACAGATTCCCGACATGTGTTCAGCGGATCCTCAAAGATTCAGTCGTCCCTCCTGAGATCCCATATGGTTCTAGTCCTTACCAATGAACAGGGGAAGCTACTGCCCATTTTAAGCGAAAAAACAAATTACACGGCATGTATTTCCAAGTACACGACATGTACATCCGATTTTTTAACTGTTCCTCTGGCGGAGTCCCACCAGTGTGGCATTGTTCATCTGCCGAAATGACTACACGACATGTCTACATGAGTACACGGCATGTGCTATCGCACAGCTGGCTACCACCATACTATTCCCCTGCCGACTGACTACACGGCCTATAAGGGACCACTACATGGTTTGTAGTCCATCTTTACACCCTTTGTTGGCATCATGGCTACACGCCCTGTGTACTCATCCCACACGGCCAAAAGTACACGGCGTGGGGAAGAGTACACGGCGTGTACTTTGAAAATTTATGATTTTTCCTCATTTTCCTTATTTTCTGAAAAACACTTAAGGAAAATAGAAAAGAAGAAGCCCTTACCTCAAAATAAGAACCGGGTTCTTACAAACTTCCCCCTTAAAGCAGTTAGTCACTGAATTTTCCCTTCCAAGGGTAGCAAAGATATAGCCATGAAAAACTGCAACCACTAAGCACGTACATCGGTCTCCCGCCCCCATGTTTCATCCTACACTCGGCCATGCTACCATAGTACTCATACGAGAGGAACTGACCGGCCTCGAAAAACCATCATGCTCTTGTCAACGATACGAATCGGATGCTCCTCAAAGGACGCATCAAACTGAAGCTCAACCTCCTCAGGCTGAAAGATGTGAGATGGGTTTGAATGATAGCAGTGCAACTGAGATATGTGGAAGACGTCGTGAATGGCCCGTTACTCTGTGGTAACTGCAACCGATAGGAAACCGGTCCGACTCTCTCTAGAATCTAAAATGGCCCCACATACCTCTGTGAAAGATCACCCTATCACCTGATCATCCTGTGTCCTAGCCTCATCGAAACACACAAGAAAACCTAATCCCTAACCACGAACTCCAAAGCTCATCTGCAGTGATCAGCATATGATTTCTGATGAGACTGTGCATCAACCATCCGCTTCTGAATCAACTGGACCTTCTCAAAAGTCTCTTGCACGAGATGCGGTCCCAGTAAAGCTGCCCCACCTGCCTCTAACCAGCACAAGGGTGATCGGCATGGCCTACCATATAAAGTCTCGTAAGGGGCCATCTCAATAGTCTCCTAAAAACTATAGTTATAGGAAAACTAGACTAAGGGTATATGCTTCTCCCTAGAGACCCTAAAGTCTAGGAAGCATGCACGCAGCATGTCCTCAAGCGCCTATATCGTACGCTCTGACTAGCCATCGGTCTGAGGGTGATAAGATGTGCTCAGAAGCACTGGTGTACCCAGTTCCCTCTGAAAACTCTACCTGAAAAGAGACGTAAAATCAGCGTCCCTATCTGAAATGATAGAACGGGGGACCCCATGAAGACGTACAATCTCTTGGATATTCAACTTCACAAGCTCTTCAACACCAAAGGTCTCCTTGATTGGAAAAAAGTGAGCTACCTTCGTGAGTCTGTCCACAACAACCCACACGACATCATTGCCTCGAGGTGACCTCGGAAAACTAGTCACAAAGTCCATGGAGACATCATCCCATTTCCACTCCGGAATGGGTAACTGATGTAATAGTCCAGCTGGTCTCTAATGCTCCGCATTCACCTGCTGATAGGTGGAACACCACGTAACAAAACCAGCTACAACACTCTTCATACCCAGCCACCAGTACTGAAGTCTCAGGTCTCGAAACATCTTGGTAACCCCGGGATGAACTGCCCAAGCAGAAGCATGAAAATCCTACATCAGCTCCTCGCATATATACCCTGCAGCCCACACTCTTCCATGGAAACACAACACCTCATCATCATCTATCGTCCAACTAGGAGGAGGGTCCTCACACGCCACTGACTCCAATAGAACTAGGACATCTGAATCAGATAGTTGTCTTATCCTCACTCTATCCAGGAGGGTAGAGGTCATAGATAAAGATGAAAAATAGGTCTACCCCTGACTGTCATGCACATCCAAATGCATCTCAAGGAATAATGCCATGAGCTGCCACTCACCACTGGCCTCCTGTACAGCCCGTATCTGAGTCTTCCTGCTCAGTGCATCAGCTACTACGTGACATTTACCAGGTGTATAGGCAAGCTCAATGTCGAAGGACTGCATGTATTCAACCCACCTTCACTGTCTCAGATTCAAGTCACGCTGAGTAAAGATATACTTGAGACTTTTGTGGTCGGTTAAAACCACAAAATGTTCTCCCAATAGATAATGTCTCCAACAGCGGAACGCATGCACAACTGCAGCCAACTCGAGATCATGCGTTGGGTAATTCCTCTCATGTGGCCTCAACTATCATGAACCGTACGCAAAAACCCAATCGACATACATCAACATTGCTCCATACCCAATACCTGATACATCACAGTAAACTGTATAGCTCTTCCCCTGCTCTGGGAGTATCAGGATCGGTGCTGATGTCAACCTTCCCTTCAGGTCCTAAAAGGTTGTCTCGCAAGCCTACGACCAAACGAACATCACACCCTTCTTAGTCAAACCCGCCAACGGTGATGCTAAGAGGGAGAAGTCCAGGATGAAACATCTATTGTAACCAACCAGCCCCAAGAAACTCTATATCTCAAACACGTTCTTAGGATTCTCCCAGGAAACTACTGCTCTTACCATCTCTAGGTCTACTGCAACTCCAGCCTCTGAGATGATATGACCCAAAAAGGGAATCTGGTCCATCTAAAAGTGGCACTTTGGGAGCTTATCATATAGTCGATGCTCTCTTAGTGTACTTAATACGATCTCAATATGGGTGGAATGGTCATGTAGAGTGTGAGAGTACAAAAAAATATAATCCATGAATACAACCACAAAAGAATCAAGATAAGGTTGGAACACACGATTCATCAGAGCCATGAAAACTGATGGCATGTTCATGAGTCCAAATGGAATAACAGTATACTCGTATAGACCATACCTGCTCTTGAAAGCCGTGAGAGGTATATCAGATGGCCTAATGCGTAGCTGATGATATCCTGATCTCAAGTCAATATTCGAGAATACTCGTGCCCCAAGAATTTGATCAAAGACATAATCGATCCTCGGCAAGGGGTATCGGTTCTTAAGCATCTACCGGTTCAGCTTCCGATAATCCACACAGATTCAGAGGGTATCATCCGCCTTCTTCGCAAAA
The DNA here is from genome assembly GCA_963277665.1 of Viscum album. Taxonomy (NCBI): domain Eukaryota; kingdom Viridiplantae; phylum Streptophyta; class Magnoliopsida; order Santalales; family Viscaceae; genus Viscum; species Viscum album. The sequence goes on along the minus strand of OY728123.1, from coordinate 116,967,453 downwards.
AGGACCAGAGAACCCCAGGGAGAAGTACTGGGTCAGATAAAACCTTTGCATGTAACTCCTCTAACTACCTCTTGAGCTCCTGCAACTCAGGAGTAGCCATCCTATAAGGAGGATTGGGAACTGGTGATACTCTCGGCACAAGATCAATAGAGAAATCCACCTCGCTCTGGAGGTAGACCTAAAAATTCATCCGGGAAGACATCCCTAAAATGATCAACCACTGGAGGGAAATCCTTCTGACAAGTCTCCTGGTCGTCCAGATATAAACTCACAATCTGGGTTGTGACTCCACCGCGCCCATGATGCTCGGGTCCATCTCGACTCGCCTAAACATCCCATTCACCCTTGTATAGAAACTCTCTGCCCTCTGGTGACGTGAAACTCACCATGCGACGATAGCAGTCTACAATGGCTTGAAAGGGAACCAACCAGTCCATCTCGAGAATGACGTCATAAGCTGTCATCTCTAAGACATAGAGGTCCCAAAGAAAGTGACACCCACCAACCACAAGTGGGCACTCCATGCACTGACGCACACCAGTCGTCCAAGTCCCCAACTGAGTATCTATCGTCATGATACCCGAAGAAGTAGAAAGACAGAGCCCAAGGCTCTCCACAATGAGTACAGGTATGAAACTATGTGTAGAACCCGTATCAAAAAGTACTAAAGATAAAATAGAAGCTACTAGAATAGTACCTTTGACTATAGAAGGTCTGAGATCATGCTCCTTCTGGTTCTATTGCACTGCATATGCATGCCCAGAGTCACGGCCCTATGACACAGCCTGGCTACCCTCAGTTTTCCCACCCTGCGGCCTCTAATATCCTGGTGTTTGGCTACCACGGCCATGACGACCATATCTGATTGCATGCCCTGACATATTCCAGTTCCCTGACTACTATGAAGCTACTGTTCCTTCTCCCGCATGCAGAGTATATACAAAACCCCTCTCACTAGCCACTTGTGGAAACGCCCTACAGGAGCGTTGAAGATGACCCATATTTCCGCAAGCTCGGACCTCCACTAGGTCTCGTGGAAACTGTTGGCTCTTGTTCCCCTCCTTTCCACACTGGTAGCACATGACCTGGCCACCTGAAGCATTCTACGGGCTGGTACTACCACCCTGAGAGAAGTCCATCAGTCTATTCCTCTTACCAGTAGAAATAGTACCAGAAACTTGTGTTGAACCACCCTGGCCCACACCACTAGATTCCCACAAGTTCCTCTCTGTAATCAGCGTGTGGTTCCTAATAGAATATACCGTAGGAAACCTGAAAATGTTCACCAGTGCTTAGATGTCATACCAAAGACCATCCTCAAAGCGTATGGCTCTCAACGTCTCATCACCCACCAGAACGGGTGAAAATACTGAATCTCAGTGAAACGAGCAGAACAGTCTATCACCGTCATAGCGCCCTGCTGCAGATTCATGAACTCTCGAGCTCTATCTACCCTCAGCATCTCTGGGAAAAAAATTCATAGAATACTTCTTGAAAATCTTTTCACGCCATGTCTCTTTGATGCTCTGACTAGGTGGTAACATCCCACCACCTCTTGGCGGAATCACGCAACATATACATCGCAAGCTTGACCCTCCAACCTGGAGGCGTCTCAAGATGCTTGAAAATATTCTTCATCAATCCCAGACTAGACTCCGCAGCCTGTGGTCTGTCATCCCCTTAAAACATATGCGGATGCTGCTACTGGAAGGTACTTGTCAGCTCAGCCATAGATGTGGCAGCCTGCGGTGCTCCCTGAAAGGTCTGCATGAACCACATAAATCCTTCACGGAACTGTGCATCTGCACCTGTGTCCATTATAACCACTGGCACCACATTTGGATCTGCTAGAGGATCTATTGGTAGACCATGGCCCACCATCTCTGGAGTATAATCGTTGTCGCACTCCTGGAGAACAACGCGCGGTCATCTCGGCTGCATGACTCTACAAGGTCAAATGCACACCTTAGAACAAGATTAAAAAATGACCAAAAATGAAGAAACCCAAAAGGGAACAGGAGGAAGAAATAATTCAAAATTTTCAAAACAAGACTACACTGAGTGTATACTGACTACACGACAAGTACCTGACTTCTCTTCCCCTGCCCGAGTCCTTCTACACGGCTATGCCACAGAGATCCTGTTGAACAAAACTACACAGAATGTATATAACCTACACAACGTGTATCGCGTAATTTTCCAACTGCCCATTTCATCTATGGCACAGCCGACTACTCAGATTGACACTAAACGGCGTGTTACACCCGCACACGGCATGTCAACAACCCTGTTTCCCAGTCACACTGCTAATTCCACACGGTCTATCCTCAGACAAGACTACACGGCGTGTCCCATAGGTACACGACGTGTACTAGATGAGTTTCTCCAACTGGTGTTGTTAGTTACACGGCCAGACACACGGCTCACACTACACGGCGTGCATCCGAAAGGATTACACCGACCAGTGTTGTTAGTTACATGGTCGGGTCCCCAAGTCAGACTACAGGGCGTGTTCCATAGTAGACACAGCGTGTATATCTTAAGGTATCTCCCGTCTGTGATGTTTGTAACATGGGAGGACTCTGGGTCAACACTACATGGCGTGTACATCGGGTACACGGCATGTTGATCCCCAAACTGCTCCCTTCCCCGCGTCGCCACCCACATGGTTTGTGACATGGGAACAGACTACATGGTGTATACTCTGGGTATACGGCATGTACTCAGAATGTTTATTTTTTCCTTCCCGAACAGAAGACCATACACGGAGTTTTCAAAGAACTACAGGGCGTGTATAATGGGTTTTCTGGACAGTATGCCTTAGAAACATCCCCAGAACCCAAAAAATACCGAAAAGCAACACCTGAGTGCCAAATTATGATCCGGGAGGGACCATACTCCCTGCAAATCAAATTTTGGAATCTTTTCTATGTTATAACTAATAAAAAGTTAATGATCCACCAAATTCAGGTCAGTGAGGGCCCATACTCCCCAAAGACCAAATTTTTGCGTTCATTCTATCAACAAGCTCACACAAAAATACCCTATCGCAAAGTAGGTATTTATCAAGCAGCTATCACAACAGCATGTTTTTCTAGCACAACAACTATCACAACAACATGTGATTTCTAATGCACCTATATGGCATGGAAACTATGCACGACATGTGATTCCTAGCATGTTCCTCTATGATGCATGAGATGGCGTACCCTCATCTCTTTGGGTTGCGACTAAATATAACCCATAGATAAAATATAACCAGCACAGTCACCAGTGCGTCAGCCAATGGTGAAATCAAATCAACTGTAAATTGAAAAATCAGTAAAATTTCAACACGAGGTAAATTGGATTTCCCCTATACACGGGATAGCTATGCCCAGGCATAGCTTATTACCAACTACTGTTCCCGCCCTATCCCTGACTAAGGCTCTAAATAGTATTTCAAAGCAAAGAAGTCCTCTGATAACACATTGTAATATCCCTGTTCCGGGTGCCACTCAACAGGTGCCCCGAACCCGGTTCGCCACATGAACTCAAGTGCATTCACCCAAATGCCATAGGCTACTGACTATTAGTGAGGGCCCATGTCTGATAGTGGGGAAACTATTCCCTCATTCATCAAAGTTTAGCGCAGCAGAATACAAATGAAACATACAACAACAGTGGAAGCAGCAACAGTATATGTAACTGAAATGGATAACTGATAACAAAAAGGGAAACCATCTATCATATATATATGAAGATGCAACATGCCAATATTCTATAAAACATCCAGAACATGTTACATGATCAATACAATACAGCTGAAGTATAGGTACTGAAAACCAAAACAGAACAGCCAGCGGCATCATGATCCAATGCTCGGTCCCATGCTCTCCTACACCCCAGCAACAATCATGTACCTATATAGGGGCACTTTCCCCTATCCACACCTACAGAAACATAATCTGGTTAGGCTGAAAAGAATGACCCAAACAGGGTGTCAGAAATAAATTACCACTAGGCACCTACCAAAGGCATGTTCCCAACTGTGTAGAATCATGCAACAACAGTGTTCCGTAATAAAATGAAATAAAGTAAGTAGTACTGAAAGTAACTAACTAAACAAGTTATATTTCCATTTTAATATCCATTTATTCATTTATTTAAAATATCACCACAGTGAATATTCTAAGTAAATAACCAATGTCCTCAGACATGTAAACTCCTACCCTCAGGTAAAGATAACCCATCACAAGAATCTTCCCACAGGCGTATGGATATTGTCGAGGGGTGTATCAAGTGTCACCCGTAGGCATATAATCAACTACCCACAGGCACAGAAGAAGTTTCCCACAGGATAAATGGTGCAGTGCCCACAGGCTATTCACAACTCTTCCCTCAGGCTAAACAGGTAACCAGGACAAGCCCAACATGTATACAAGCACTAAACAAGAAACTCTTCTAAAGAAAATTCTACAATCATTACTTTAAAGTCATACCCTCGGGTATCCTGGCCAAATGGCTAAACAGAGGAACGCACCCCTGGGGTGGTCCTGGATCCAAGCAACGATCCCAAAAAACATTTTAATATCACAACTAATTATTTATTAAATTCTAGGTATTAAAAATAGTTGTGGACTCAGCCACATGACACCCCAACATGGGTTCGCGGCACAACGGTACACAAAAACGCATAGCAGTTGAAAAAAAAAAACAACAAGCCACCTACGTTTTACACCCACGAACGATATACGTGAACGACAATCCTTGATTATTCCTTGAATGACGTATATCAGAGGTTAATGAAAACCTCGTTCAACCTTAAATTACATCCCTATGGTGAATAATTGGTTAGAACTACTCCAGGAGAAGGGAGAACTCACATGTGTGGTTCTACAGAGATTGACGATGCAGAAAATGGATTCCTGACATTCCCTTGGTAGATCCTTGATGATTCGGTCATCCCTCCCGAGCTCCCGTCTGGTTCTAAGCCTTCCTTAATAACAGGGGAGGCTACTTCCCATTTTAAGGGAAAAAAGTACACGGCGTGTATTTCCATGTACATGGCGTGTACTTCCCATTTTTTAACTGTTCCTTTGGTGGCTTCCCACCAGCGTGGCACTGTTCATCTGCCGACATGACTACACAGCATGTCTACATGAGTACACGGCATGTGCTATCGCACAGCTGGCTACCACCTTACTATTCTCCTGCCGACTGACTACACGGCCTGTAAGGGACCACTACACGGTGTGTAGTCGGTCTTTACACCCTTCGTCGTCGTCATGGCTACACGCCCTGTGTACTCATCCCACACGGCCAAACGTACACGGCATGTGGATGAGTACCCGGCATGTACTTTAGAATTTTAGGATTTTCCACATTTTCCTTATTTTCTGAAAAACACTTAAGGATAAGAGAATAGAAGAAGATCATACTTCAAATTAAAAACTACGTTCTTACACTAAGGCCAAAAATTATAGTGTTCATATCAATAATTATATTGATGAGCCTTATAATCATGAAAATTATTAATTTTCTGGAGAAATCATTACCCCTTATTTTCAATATATGAATCCTTATGTTTGTCTTATACTAGGTATCATTATTATCTCCTCAAATCCTATATTATATATCAAAATATTTTTATAGATTGACACAAGAATATTCCATATGCTTTTTATGCAAGGTGGGTAGTCTTATTCACACTCATCATGTGATAATGATGATTGATTAAATAATAAATAAACAATAATCATATAGTTAACCCTGGATGCATTAATTTGACATCCTCATCAACATCAGAGTATCTAGAATAAGAAATATTTTCTAAGAACTTTTAAATAATTTAATTAACATAATATATGTTCTTGAAACTTATATAGGATTTTCATAATTTATCTTTGTTAATTTTATTCATCATAGTATCCAACAAAAAAATTCCATTTTATGGATGCAATTGAGGTGTCCCACGAATAACAATAATGTATATTACATAATTTTAATGGAATAATAGAAACATATAACTACATTATATATCATGTTGAAAATTTATTAGTGTATTTAGTAGAATCTATATATAAACAGCTTTAATTGAAAAAATATCTGTCACAACTTACAAAGGTCTTCATAAGTAGATCCCTTCTTATATAATCTTTATATAATCGTTTCATTATAGATTTGGAAGAAAGAAACATTATAAAGCTTAAGCTAAAATACTATGTAAGGGTTATCATTTTAGATTTAAATTATATGGGAGTATATTATTATCATATATGTTTGAAAATATAATCATTTCTTGTTCACAGTATAAAATTTTTCTATCCTAAAAAGGATAGATCAAAAATTCCATATATAATGAAATGTCCAAATCCATTATCAATAAGGGTGTCATAGTAGAAATAATCATTAAAAATTAATATCAAAGAATTTATGAGTAAAAATATAGGATTTTATTATAATTTGAATGTAGGAAATCTCAATTATGTTTAGAAATATTTGAACAAGCATATCAAAAATGAAATCATAATAACACATAAAAATGTGAAGATTGAAATTCAAAATCGGGTTCATGAATAATCATGTGAGAATGTATAGAGTCAATCATACTCAAGAATAAATATTTTAAAATTTTAATATATATAATTCCCATGCATATCATCAACATCTAAGGGGATTTTGTATTCACTTTAACCAATTCATTTTAGGAATATAATGGAACTAACTCTCAAAATAATATAATTCACTAATATATATTTCAACATCCCTTGAAATAATTTATTATTTGATTAATGAATTCAAATGGGAAATAAAAATTGTTTCACAATGATTTAATATCACTACTATCTAGATGCATGGTGTTGTATGTTATGTAAGCAATCGAGAAAATAGTTTTCTATCATGGCTTTCATGGTTTAAAATTATCCCCATTATAAAAGCTGTATCCAAAAAAGTATTACCTATATATTAAATATTATTAATATGAAAATAACTATATATAAAACCTCCATCATATAGTGGAATAACAAAATCCATAGAAACGGGGAAGTGGGAAACATGTAGTTCACTATAAATAAGACATAATTGTGTTACCAGATAAGGAAAACATTATCATGAATATTAAATATAGATAAAAAGTATAAATATAATATCAAGAGAATGATCTAATTTGGTAGATAATATTATTATAATGAGGTCAATTAACAAAAAATCAAAATTCGGTATGTGGTATAAAATACAATCATTTTATATGAATTTGAGGTAATAGAATAAAAAAATAATTTCAAAATAATTTTAATGAAATGTATTGATTCATTTATTATCAATAATAAGGACACGGTAAAAATAATTACATGATTTATATCAAATTCATATTCACATTTTCAAAAAAAATACGTTTATAAATTTTTACATCAACTCTTACACCTTGAAATTAATATTCATGAAAAAGTTATCAAGATTGAATTATTATATGTTACTCTTATCATATCATAATATCTATAAAAGATTGAAATTTCATTTCTCCTTTATATAGATATTTATTAAATCCATAATTTTTGATAATGGATAACCAATATATATAAAATCCCATTTTGAAAAAAAATACTAATATCAGAAATGTTAAAAAATGAACCCAAAACTGAACATAGTTTGTTATATAATTATTAAATTTTATTAATCCACTAAACAACTTTCTCCAAATTTAAATCATAATAATTTATAAAAAAGTACAATAAAATTAAAAAATCAACATTAGATTTTTACAGAAAAAAATAAAGTATATAATAATATCACACACTAAGAAATTGAATATGACTATATTATATTCTCTTGAAACATGATAATTAATTCAAAAAATAAAATAAATAACTATAAAATATCTAATATAACATATATTCATTGAAAAATTTAATTGTATCCTAATTAAATATATAAATTCACTAACTTTATAATATATCCCATGAGTCAACAAAATGGAAAGTGTGACAATTTATATCATAAATCATTTTCTAAAATAATATTAAAATTCAAGGTCATTAATACTTTGAAAATTAATTTATCAATGTCTATAATATAATTAATATAACTAATTATTATTATCTGAAAATGTCAGATATATTAAGGTTGATTTTTCCATCAATATTGTGTTTTCCAAAAAAAACACTATATCATTAAATCACATTTATGGGTTATTAATACCCTTAAAAACATTTTTTCAAGTACATAATGTATATTAATCACTTAAAATCCATATATTCTTTTTAAATCATATAAATATAATATCAAGGATAAAAAAATTCTATAAGATAATTATAATGTACAAATACCATACCACTTTAATCATTTTACATCAATGATTAAAAACAAATATTCCTGATAACGGTTTGGAGTTAGCCCATTTATTTTGGTGTTGAATTGAAAATTGAAAATGTTCCCCCTAATATGAAATATGACTTTAAATTCTACCTTCTAACATGATTTATATCCATCCATCAAACTATAAATTTTTCCTTTAAATATACAGTTCATATGCCCATATTACTGAAGAAAAAATCAATATAAAAATAATTTTAGACTTTTACACATGTAATTAATCCAAAATTCATTACATGTGGGAAAATGATTCTTTTATCCTCCGTGGTACATAGTAAAATCCATTTTTTCAAATTGGGATAATTTGGAAACTATCATGCTTTCATGTTTAAAGATATATTAATAAATATACTTATGAATAGTCACCAAATATCAAATTCCATCACATATTTCACTATGTCGATCATGAGATAACACATTCTAATATCCACCAGTTAGTGAAGAAATGGTCTCTTATGGTTCCTGTCAGATTCTAAGGCCAAAAATTATTGTGTTCAAATCAATAATTATAGTGAGAAGCCTAAAAATCATGAAAAATATTTATTTTCTGGAGAAATCATTACCCCTTATTGACAATATATGAATCCTTATGTTTGACTTATACAATGTGTGATTATTATCTCCTCAAATCCTATATTATATATCAAAATATTTATATATATTGAAACAAGAATATTCCATGTTATTTTTATGCAAGGTGGGTAGTCTTATTCACACTTATCATGCGATAATGATGATTGATTAAATTATCAATAAACATTAAAAATATAGTTAACCCTAGATGCATTCATTTGACATCCTCATCATCATCAGAGTATCTAGAATAAAAATTATTTTCTAATAACATTTAAATAATTTTAATAACATAATATATGTCCTTGTCACATAAATAATATTTTCATAATTGATCTTAGTTAATTTTATTTATCATAGTATCCAACAAACAATTCCCTTTTGTTGAAGCAATTGAGGTGTCCCACGAATAAAAATAATGTATATTAAATAATTTAAAAGGAATAATACAAACATATCACTACATTATGCATCAGGTTGATAAACGATTAATTTATTTTGTAGAGTCTATATATAAACAAATTTAATTGAAAAAAATATATTGCACAACTAACAATGTTCTTCATAAATATATCCCTTCTTATAAAATCATTATATAATCATTTCATCATAGATTGGGAAGAAAGAAACATAATAAAGTTTGAGCTAAAATACTATGTAAGGGTTATCATTGAATATTTCAATCATATAGGAGTATGTTATGATCATATATGTTTGCAAATATAATCATTTCTTGTTCACAATATAAAAAATTTCTATCCTAAAAAAGAATAAATCAAAAATTCCACACATAATGAAATATCCAAATCCATTATCAATAAGGGTGTCATCTTAGAAATAATCATTGAATATTAATATCATAGAATTGATGAGTAACAATATAGGATTTTATAATATTTTGAACGCAGAGAATCTCAATCATGTTAATAAATACTTGAACAAGCATATCAAAAATGAAATCATAATAACACATAAAAATGTGAACATTGAAATTCATAATCGGGTTCATGAATAATCATGTGAGAATGTATATAGTCAATCTTACTCAAGCATAAATATTTTAGAAATTTAATATATATAATTCCTATGAATATCATCAACATGTAATGGGATTTTTATTTCACTATACCGAATTCATTTTAGGTAGATAACTGAACTAACTCTCAAATTAATATAATTCACTCATATATATTTCAACAACCCTTGATATAATTTATAACTTGATTAATGAAATCAATTGGAAAATAAAAATTGTTTCATAATGATTTTATAATCATAATAAATAAACATCATCATAATTAAGAAGCATTATATCAATGTAAAATATACCTTTTGATGCACATATAAAATAAATGGATGTTTTCATTACTCAAAATAACTTCTATAAAATAAATGAAAATTTTTCATCAGAAAAAATACATTATCACATTGAAAAATTTTATTTAAAATCAAAAAAGTTCCAAACTGTTATTTTTTTATAACGTAATTGAATCATGAAATATATATATATCAATTAAACTTGTAGTTATGATAAAATAAATCCATTCATTTTTTATATGTACAAACAATAATTTCATTCAACAAAATGATTAAAATTACCTCATTTGGAAAACCAAGCATCGTTAATGAATGTAAAATTTTGTAAATATAAATTTAATCAATAATTTGGGAATAATATTAAATTAATAAATTTATTAAAATTAAAATATCATCACAAAATAAAATGATTCATCATTAATGTGAAGTAGTGTTTTTTTTCATAAAACTATTTATAGACAATTATATGTTCCCGAGTTGGTAATATGATACTATTACTTGAAATTAAAATTAATATCTATGTAAGGGGAAAATGTATTAATTTTTAGTGATTTTATCCGCATAATTTTATATAATATAAATTTATCATATATATTCTACAATGGAAATGAGATTGTAACAAAAAACACACACTTCATTTGTTGTATATAAATTAAAATACTATGAAATAAATAATATTATATTTAATTAACCAAATTCATAAATACCATTAGCGGGTATTATATAGACCACAACATATAATTATGTAATGAATATGGGATATTTCTCAATTAAATAAAACTAAGACCATTACCACATGTATCATATTATTTCATAGAAATACATATATAATGAAAAATAAATATATAATTTTTATAAATATTTTTTATAACCAAATTAGCATGTATCATATAAATTATAACTACGTTATTACACCTAATTTTCATTTTTTTTAATAATTCATCCTTAAAATTGATATTCTAATAAGAACTGCTTTGTCCTGAACTATTTTTTTAATACTATAATTCATCTACAAGCAACTTGTTTGTGGTTTCAACATCTATGGAATCATGACCATGAAATAATAAAAATATTTATTCATTATGTATCCTTTTATAACAATTAAAATAAATTGGTGATTAAAAACTAATTACATCACTTCGTGGAGATAATATTTCATACGTATAAACATGTGATGGTTCAATTTATTGATCGATGGAAGAAATGAAATGTCAAAAACAATGATCAATTAAATAATAAATAATTTCTCATTAAAATAATATTTATTAATTAAATCATTCCTTATTTCCATCCATGTAATGTTTAAATAAAATATTGAATCACATCGCTTCATGGAGGTGGAAGTGAACATGTATTCATGATCTCCCCTATCATTTCACAAAGGATTAGAAGGTAATAAGGTTAGATTTCATATAATAAATGTCAAATTATTATTATTTCACATATATATATATATAATAAATTTTAATTTCATCATAACCTAATCCATAAATAATGGTTATGGAAAATGAATCATATCGATGCTTTGAGGTGGTTGAAAATAAATTTTCATAGGTGATTCATTCATTTGGCATTTTTTAGAGATGTGGTGTAAATATGTTGTAACCATATAATTAAATAAAATAATTATATTTATGATAATTTATGTATCATGTTATGATGGATTCAATAGGTTTAGGGGGTGTTGAAGAAGGAATAAAGTTCAATGTATATGGTTAATAGTTCCACATCTTCATCGATAAAACTATTTTGACATACACCGTAGTTCAGGAATAGATGATAATATAATCCATATAGGTATAATTGGTCATGGGCATGGACATTAGAATATTATTTTTATGGAATTTTTGATATAGAAGACTATAAGATTTAGAAAAATATAACTAATTACCTGTCGTTTTATATGTGAGGAAAATAGAACATTTGAAATTATAAAAATACTAATAAATGTATATAATAATCATGAAAAATGTAACCATGGAAAATAAATTAAATTATGTTATGTTATATCATTGATATAAATTTAAAAAAAAATATCATTTTTCATATTTTAGGATAAATTTTAATCATTATAATCTAGTAAAATTATAGTGAACAAATTTTTACCTTCACCAAGAATACAGAGATATCAATATAATAACATAATTACTTGACTAAAAATAAATTGTGTGTTCCAATTATATGGAAATGGTATGTAAAATTTTGAAATTAATTTTATATAATAAAATTCATTTTGGTTTTGTAATTTCTTTTAATATATGAATTGAAAATGCGTGAAATTAAATAATTTTGGTAAATAACATCTTTAGTATTTAATTTCATTTTACTATTAGAAAATTTTAAAAATTAAATTTCCATAAATTGATAGGATTATTTGATTGAGAATTTTAATTTTTATACAGTATAATCAATCCAAAACATAATGGTACTTTCCAACAAATCAATTAATTGAAATACCTCATAAATTTTATACAATATTCATATAGAACATGTCTCTATAAAACATAAAATTATGTTTCCAAATTAAATATAACGATTTAAAATAAAACTTTGGACTCTAGAGGCATATATGTGTTATAAAATAACTTATAAAAATGGAAAATTCTTGTAATTTAGGAGTTTTAACATTTACCTCATAGTTTAAAACCATCATTACATATTTTACCCTTACCTTAGTGAAAAATATTCACTATGGTTACTATTACTAAAGAAAATATTTATATAACGCTATATATTTATAATAATAATAAGTAATCATTGCTTTTAATACATCTTAATAGAATAAATTTTTGGAAATTTCAATCTCTAATTTTAAAATAATAATTATAACACAATAATGACTATTTTTTTATAAAAATGAATATTTAAACAGAAAATGGATTTATAAGTATTAAATGACATATAAAATCCAAAAAATATATTATAAATGGTTATTTTGAATATATAATATACATATTTGTTTTATATCTTCAATGAGTTGTAATTTAATTAATTAATTATTAAAAATTACACTTTAGACAATAAAAACATTTATAAAAAAATTATGAAGAAATAAACATATACTAATATAATTTATAATGATGATTACTATAAAATTAACTAAATAATTTATAAATAACGAATACTTATATCATTTTATGGTAAATGATTTATGAAATTTGGAAATTTTTATTAATTTATTTAATGAAATGAAATGACAGTTCTATTAATTATATTATCCATGACAAAATATAAATAATATCCTTTTAATAAAATTTAATTTCTAAGCATATAAATACATTACACAAAATAATGTACTAAATATTTTTTAATATATAATTACAAAAATCTAAACCAATTATAGATATTTATCACATTGTTTTTATGACTATTCATATATAACAATTTAACTGATATGTTATAACTATCAAATTTATCGAATAATGCTCTAATGGTATACTGGTGTTTTATTAAAGCTCAGTGTATCATGTTATGAAAGCTAATAAGAATTGTATTTTAAACATTTTTTTAAATTTTTTTCACCTATAACACAAATATTTAACTTATTTGATAAACTGGGCTGATCTCAATACTTTTCTATGATTGAGATGCATTCCGGAAATTATAAATTATTTTATAAAGAGGATATTCACATGATACCATTCTGTTTAATGTATATTAATTATGAATTTATAGGAAATCTAGTTGGATAACCAATAACCCCACTATCTATATCTATCCAAAAAATAGAGTCTATATATATTTCCATTATGAATTTTCTGTAGTATTGATAGATGATATTCTAATATATTCCATGATAAATGAAGGGATTTAATCTTTTGAAGATTTTATTAAAGACCCTAAAAAATTGGATGTTGCATACCAAATTCAGAAGGTGGGAATTTTTGATACAATATGTTTCATTCATGTGTAATATATTCTCATGTAATTTTATATAGTTATTTTATTCAGAGATAGAACATACAGAAAAATGAACATGATTGAATTGGGTAAATAATATCCATTCCATTATTAGGTTGGATGAATATTATTGGTTCAATAAAATATATATCTCTAGAACATCTAATCATGTAAACATGTACTCATTTAAGGGAGACTAGTTACTATAGGAATATTAATGTCGGTAAAATTTAAGTAGTTAAAAAGAAGATTTGTCAGTGCAACTATTCTAACAGTACCCCGATGTGGAGACAATTTTGTGATCTATAGTAATGAATCAATGAATGTAATAGGACGAATCCTCGTGTAGAATGACATATTTATAGATAATTAATTTCCTTTATTAGAATCCTAGTATGGAAATTTCCCGACTCATGTTTTTTATCTGGAATGGGAAATTATTACGTAGATATTACAGAGGAATTACAATTATGATAAATGATATTAAATATATTGATTGAAAAAGTATTAATTTTATATTATTGTTCAATTAGTTAATTATATATTAAAAGAGATGATTGGTAATGATTAATGATAATGAAAAGTCAGTATACATCCACCCTCGAATGGTGGACAATGTCCATGATGCAACAAGTTGATTGAAACATGATTTTATTTCTATTATACGGTTTAAAAGAGATAAAATATTTGTGGAATTAACGATTTTGTGCAATGAAATGATGGTGAAATGTGACAAATCATATCATTTATATATTAATGTTCAATGATCAATATATGAGAGTATTAAAATAGTTTCTTTGGAGGACGTTTAACTATATAAGAAGATGGAAAATTATCTATAGTTAAACCATGATTTTAATGAAATAAAAAGATTCGTGAATTTATTTTGTGTCCCAGAATATAGATTTGAATAAGGAGTTGTTAGATGATGTTAATTGTTTTAAATTTTCCACTAAACCTAAAGTATGAAGAAGAATTGTGATCTGAAATAGTAATTTGGGCCCATGACATAGAATTGGATATTACAATGTATGTTTATAATTATTGGGTATGTGATAATGATATTATTTATATATTGATGAAAATGGAACTACGAAGAACATTAACAATACCATAAAAGAGATGTGTCACAACCCATCCACTAGGGTCTGTGCTGTGATTACCCAATCCCACCTCCTGAAGGATGGTGTATAGAAAATAGCACTGAATGCATCCACCTACAAGTGGGAGGCACATTAATGAGTATTGTTACGCACAGACATTCCCAAACACATCCCACAAACTGAAAGGGGAAAAAGTATAATAAAAAAGTGATGGGTAAAAGTACCACAAAAAAGAAGTGGTCCAGAATACAAACCCAAAAAAAATAATTGAAAATAGAAAAGTAAAAAGTGACTCAGGTAACTATCTACTGAAAACAGAACCTGAGGGAATGGGTATAGTAGCTACTGGAATCCAAGGTTTTTTTTCATACCCGCCTATTCCTATTGGGCCCTTCTTACTCCTAGGCCACCAATTCCACCGTCAAAATGTCTGTTTTCTGCATAAGATAGAACAGATGTGAGTGAAGACCATGTAAGGGTGAGTACCAATGTACTTAGTAGAGGACCTAGTTCAAAAAGGATAAATACCAAAAACCAACCATAATGTAATCCACCATGTAAGGGCATGATGTAAGTCCATAAAGTAAGACCACAAAGATTGGACAGCTCACACCAGGTACAATCTAAAGCATTAGAAGAAGATTCATCGTCTATAGTGGTGAAAATTTTATAATATTTAGGGAATCATCCCTAATGAATCTATGCTCATCTACTAGGACACTAATGATCCATATGGTGTATTATAGTCTTTCGGGACACAAAGGATCCACTCGGTTACTGCTTGTATGTTGGGAAACTATGGATTCACATGGCTGTGTATCATCTGTTGGGCCACTAAGGATCCACATAGATGTTGCTTGTCTTCCGGGCCATTGTGGATAGACATGACTACTGCTCAAGCCATCAGTAGTATGTCACCTCCATGAAGTCCCACATAGAATAACCTGAAGGACTGTCTTGTTTTAAGGGCTCCAACGCAACAGAAGTCTTATCGAAGAGACTCTCAGTATGAAAGATAAGGGAATTTTAGTAAAACTTTCATGGTGGTATTCGAGTCTGATCCAAAATGATAGTACTCCATATCATTCCAAAACACATGTATAGTGTCTCAAAAAGATCATCTGGTTTCATGGTTCCTTATACTACATATTATGCGTCAATTAAACACCAGGACTCCGAGTTATTGAAGTATCCGTGAAACAGGGACCGGTTGGGTTCGGGGCTAGTTCGACCTGGCCGGACAGACCTAGCTCGACCTAGTCTGGGGTCCACCGACTAGACCCAAGTCCTGTCTAGCATGGTAATGTCTCGTAGGTACGGTCCAATAGAGCATGTCTGGTCCTCTTGCTCTTATTTGGCCCAAGGGGTGGCCCACGCCCATCCCAATCTGCCAGGGGTGTACCAGTTCACCTAGATAACCATGATGTGACTGGATGTCACTTCTGACCTTCTACTAGCTTGCGGGTCAATAAGGATCCCCTTATCCACTATGGTCAAATGACTATATCTTGTTGTTGATGTGGTCTTCCATGCTGGTCGGCCGAAAATCCCACACGTTACTGGTTATCGCATGTTGTTGGCTCGCCCGAGCGGCCCAGACGCGTGCCACTCCTCTGCATGATGTAATTTGGTGTCTTTCATCACTGTGTATCCACATCACCATGGTGAAAAGAAATCCCCCCCCTCTCCTCCCACGATGATCGCCGCTGGTCACTGCTGTCAGTTCCATTTGTGCGCCACAAGATTTGCTCAAGTGGTCTGTTTCAAGATCTATGTGTGGCTTTGGGCCTCTCAGGTCACCGTCATCCTTGCATTCACCCCATATTCTTCATGTCACCAATTTGAGGATATGAACACAAAGAACGCGTGTACGGGGGGACTCGTGCCTCTTTCATCTCAGTATGCACCCTCCGCGTTAGAGTTTTAAAATTGGAGAAACTCTGGGTTTTACAATTCTACCAAAAATAAAATTAATCCTGAATAGGGAACCCACAAACAACACCCTCCTATAAGAACAAATGATATATGGATTAACCTATTCATGGGTTAATCCGAATTAATCATTTAAAAAAATAAAATACTGTTCATAAAACCATAATCAAAACCATACCTCGTTGACGTTTATTATCGTAGAGCTTCATCCTCGAGGGTCTACGAGGTAGATGAAGATCACCATTTTTGAGGTATGTTGATGTCGATGATGTCCCTCAAGAATTATTCATTCTTCATTGGGGCATAAAACCCCTTTTAGGCCCTTCAGAGAATGCTCATAGATTAATCCTTATTCCACCAATGTGTAAAACTATTAAGAAAACATGTACTATTGTTTCTGTTATGCTACGATGTCACTTCATTACGTTGTTTCATTTATGAAACATCACAAATGTCACACGTCATTAAATATTTTTTATGAAGCATGTTAATAAGCAATTATTGAGATCTATTAATTTGCCATGTTCCTTCCTTGTTATTACACTGTATAATCTTCATGTCGATTATTTTCGGTGAGAAAAGAAAGAAAATAAATTTTTATGTTATTTTATTATTTTTCCTGAAAGGACGAAAAATTATCATTTTTCTTCTTCCCGTGCCGACCGATGATAATTATTTTTTAGGTGAATCCAGAAATTCTGAGTTAAATGGATCTTGTGAATTTTTTATCCATCCACTACATCAAAAGTTAGAAAAACTTGCTCGCACGTTTACTGAATGTGCCTTAAAGAAGTTCAAAATTTTGTTCCAGGGTCATCAGGCCTCTGAATCATTATCCTTCAGAGCGTGTCTTCATGAAATAATAACATAAAATTTAAAAAAAATTACATTGAAATTATGTGACAATACATTCTCTCTACCATAGGACTTTGCATACCCAAAAACCAAAACAATGTGTAATAAAACAAAGGGAGGTACTTATTATGAATCTGAGCCTCTCACTCCCATGTTCCCTCCTGTATTTTCTTATGCTGTAACTGAATGTGAACCCTACGAATCAACTCTCTATGAAGGACTTGCTCTTATCGACCCTCTATATCTACTGATAACTCTGAAAACATCGCCTCATCTTCAATGACCATATTTCCCTAGTCGATGATGTGTGATTAATCATGCACATACCTCATCAGTCCCGAAACGTGAAATACATTGTGCAACTGGTGCATCTATGGGGAAAGATATAGGTGGTATGCCACCTAACCAAATTTGTTGATTACCTAGAAAGGTCTGATTAACCTCGTAGTAAACATTCTTCACCATCCAAATCTCTGCAATCCCTATAGGGGTAAGAACCAAAGGAAAACATGTTCTCCCTCCTCAAACTCCAAGGTTCTTTGTTTCCTCTCAACACTGAACTTATGTTTTCTCGGTGCAATCCTCATCCACTCCTAGATGATTTGAGCCTTCTTATTGGTATCATGTACCAACTCTGGACCCATGAGTCCTAACTCCATTGTGCTTGTCCTACATAGGGGTGATATTCAAGGCTTCTCATACAAGGCCTCAAATGGTGCCATGCCAATGGTGTATCCATTGTTGTTGTTGAATGAAATCTCAAATAGTGGATGTTTGTTCTCCTAACTATGAAACAAATCTACGTCTCAACCATGTAGCTTGCCCTCCATGCTCTATATAGTCTGCACTGTCTGACCATCCATGTGAGGATGAAGAGATGTGTTCAAGCATAGTTGAGTCATGTACACCTCATGTATCAACTTCCAAAAACATGATGTAAATAATGAATCACAGTCTAATATGATCATTGAAGGCACGCTGTGGAGACAGACTATCTCCTAGACATATAGGCATCTTAATCCCTCAACTAGACCCTGCTCCCTAATGGGTTGGAAGTGAGCTGACATTGTGATTCGGTCAACAATCATCCAGATAGAATCGTGGCCTCTAAATGTACATGGTATCCATATCAAAAATTCTGTCGAGATAACTTCCAATTTCCACTGGAGTACCTCATGTGGATGATCCATGTCTACTATAACCTGATGCACATCCTTCACTTTCTAACAAGTGAGGCATTGTGAGATGTACTCATCCACTACATTATTCATTCCTGGCCACCTGTACTGGAGATAGAGGTCCTGGTACATCTTATCCACTCTAGGATGTACCACCAAAGGGGATATATGGATCTTTTTAAACACCTCCTCCATCAATGAAACTTGTACGATGGTGTGCCCTCTGAAAAGGATGATATTTTCCCCAACTATCGAATATCCATCATGAGAATTTCCTAAAGATTACTGAGCACATTGGGCCTCACAGTCAATATTTTCCAGCAATGCCTTTCTGACATGCTATAAGAGTGGGTGAGTAACCGTTAATGACTACTAATAAGTGGCTCCGTCATTAACCATGAAGGATATCTGCATCGTGGCTAGCAGCTTTGACGTCTCACTCAACAGCTGCAAACTGGTCCCCCTTCTAAGCACGTCTATTACCATATTACCCTTCCTAGGAGTATATATTATCTCAAAGTTATAGTCTTGAAGGAACTCCTTATATCTCTGCTGTATCATGTTGAGGTCCTTCTTAGAGAATATATACATGATACTCTTGTGATTAGAGTAGCATGTAAACCACTAACCCATCATTTTGTGGTACCACATCTTAAAAGAAAAGACCACTGCTACAATATCTAGGTCATGGGTCATGTAGTTCTACTCATGCAGCCTCAACTGTCATGAGCCATAGGTGCTCACTAATATCTCCATTTTCATGACAAAACCTAGTATGGTTCCTAATGTGTCACATAATACAAAATACCCAATTCCCACCTTGGGTATTCTCAATACGGTGGCACTCGTCAGTCCCTGCATTAGCTCCTGGAAACTCTAATAGCATATCTCCATCCACATGAAGGACATCCCCTTCCATGTAAATGTCGACAAGGGTGTGGCTACTCTAGAAAATATGGGTACAAACCTCCAGTGGTACCCAACCGACCATGGGAAAATCTTCAACATAGTCATGTTACAGTGTAGATCCCAAGCTAAGTCGGCCTCTATCTTCACCAGGTCCACTGCAACTCCTATCTTCGAGATTACATGTCCTACAATGTGGACCACTCTTTCAATAATTGTTAGGTTAATAGTTTCCCATAACTCTTATTATCTTGGAGTTTATTCATTACTATCTGTAGGTGTGTAGCATTCCTCTTCTCGGATGCTGATTACACCAAGAATTCATCAATAATGGCCACCAAAAGATGATCGAAGTAATGCTGGAAGATATTGTTCATGAGTCCTATGAACAAATATGGGAATTGGTCATGCTGAAAGCCACCACCAAGAACTCAATGTGGCCATACCGACACCATAGGGCCATATTTGATACATCCTCATCCAATACCTGAAGCTAATGATAACCTAATCTGATTTCTATCTTAGAGAACCACCATGATACCTTCAGTTGATCAAAGAGGTCATTAATCCTTGGTAGTGAGTACCTGATCTTCATGGTCACCTAGTTCAGGTGTCGATAGTCCACACATTACCTCAAACTCCCATTTCCTTTTAGGAAAACAATACTGGTGATGCCTATGGTGAAACACTGGGCCCCAAGAATCCCTTCTCTTAAATGTCCTCATGCTACATCGGCAATTCCCGAATCTCCATGGGAGCCATCCCATATGCTATTGTGGATATCAGTGTCTTCCCAGGGTTTGGATTAAAGTAGATTTTTAACACTCAACTGAGTGGTAAACATGGAACATCTTCAAGGGAGACGTACTTATACTCTACAGTCACTATGGAATATGAGGACTTATTACATTCACTATATTGAGGGTCGAACAAGCCAACTAAATTGGAATTGGCTACACACTCCTCTACTTGACTTTATCAAGAGCTGTAAGGATTTCCCCTCTACCAATAAAGGGAAATCTGGTTCCATTTCTTCCAATGAACCACATCCTTTTACTAATACAATGAATCCTGGCATGAACGGTACTAGTCCACAACATGAATGAAGTCGTAATTCCTTAATGCTACTACCAAGAGATACCAACTGATACACCCACCTCCAAGAGTTAGGTCACACTATCATCTCTAGTGCGTTTCAACTGGGTCACCATCTGTAATATTCTTTAAATGTGAGGGTCAAGACAACGGTCATAACTAGAACCACTTGGTATCAAACAATATGAAGTGGAAGGAAAGTGAAATCACTATTAAATGTGTTTATCCAAATATATTCTAATGTAGAAATACACACATCATAACTTGATTCATACATGGATTCATGGGGTCATAAGCCTCAATAGTCTTCAATTGTCTCATCTCCAGCCATGAAGCATGAATTGTGGGACAATCTCACACAAGATGTGCCTTTTTAAAACACGAATATCAATGTCTTACCTTCAGGAAAATAACACCTTCCCGCCTATTAACCCTCTGTTTCTTGTGTCATACATTGTTCACACACAATCTTCAGGTCATGCTGACACTATATCTAAGGTAATCATTTCCTCGGATTCCTAATACACACATTCTAACCATGTGCCTCATCGCTATGTTCCAAAAGATTCATCTACGAATCAGTCTTGCAAGATGCACCCACCTAAACCAATGGAGGTGGTCCTTCTAGCCGATTAACGGTTGTTGGTAAAACCAATATACCACATAGTGGGACCATATCTATCACTGGTCACAAAATGGATGCCCTGTGGCTAGGTAAAGTGTCCTCACGAAAAAGTATCGGGAACCGATCTGGCGATCAATGTGGGGAATTCTGTAATTGATAAAGATGGTCCAGGATCAATTTATTATACTTGGTGAGCGTACTATTATACAAAATAACATAATGATATGATTATACAACAAGTTTTTTATTGTTTAAATATAAAAAGTAGAATTTTGGGTTTATGTGCTGGGATATATTGGTCTCCAAACCAACACGGGACACCCTGAATCTGAAATTAGAACCGAAGACAATCAAAACTATTTACCAAAAACAAAACAACAGACTCTCGTTTATGGAGTTAGAATCGAACACCTTTGATTCCACTTTGTCCTAACCCATCTCCTTGGGCACGTCCACAACATACCCCATGCCTTCCTCCTAGAGGCTAGGTGTTGGTAACTAGTGCCGACTGTGTCAAACTATAAGTTGGAAGAATTTTCCAAAGTACATTTATGAACACACACACCCAACCACATACCACAAACTAGAAGGGGAAAAAAAGTATACTAAAAAACAACTATTGAGTACAAGTACAACTGAAAAAAAATGGGACAGAATACGAGCCCAATAAAAAGCACTAAAAAATAGAAAAGTACAAAGGGACTCGGGTAGACATCCACCAAAAACCCACCTGATGGAAGGAGTAGTGTAGCAACTTGAAGCTGAGGTAGTACGTCATGTCTGCAAGATCATACTGGGGCCCACCTACTCCTAGGACACAAACTATTCCATCAAAATGTATGTCTTATTCACAAGACACCACACATGTGGGCGAAGACCGTTCATGGGTGAGTAACACAATAATCTGTAGGGGACCTCGGTCCAATAATGAGAAATACCACAAAGAAAAAATAAATAAAGACACCAATTATGTCTATGACGTATGGAAATAATGTAAGGAAAAAAATTATGGACACCTCACACTATGTACAATCTAAAGAATAAGAATAAGGGTCATCTATTGTAGAGATGACCATTTCTAACAATTGTGGGACTCATCCCTGATGAATCAATGCTCGTCTGTCGGGCCAATAAGGATCCACACTGATACAGCTCATCTTCTTAGCCAATAAGGATCCGCACGGCTACTGCTAGTATGCCATGCCACAGAGGATCTAGATGACTTATTATTTTCTCTTTGGCCACTAAGGATCCACATAGTTCGTGAACATCTATCGGGCCACTAATGATCCACACAACTGCTGCTCATATATCGAGCCACTAAGGATATAACCAAATACCGCTCGAGCCATCAGCCATACTTCAATGGAAAAAAAGTTGTAATTTTAAAAACCCAAATGATAGAATCATCCTAATGATTCCAACATAATAGATTTCACATTTAATTGACACATGGTCTGTATTATATAGACAATTTAGTAAAAAGGGAATGGTTGGATTCGAATATGATCCAACCTGGCCTTATGCCAACCCCCACCAAAACTACCGTATAGTATCTCAGACGAACTGCCACATCTTAGGGGTATTTTTTCCATAGAAGTTTCCTCAATCAAACACCTAGTTTGTGAGTTAGTGATGTTTTAGTGAAATGGGGGACATTGGGGTCTAGGTCTGGTCTGAAAAGGGCTCTGCTCAGCTGACCCTTTGGTCCTCCTGGTCTACTCCGCACCCTGCCTAGTCTGGCAGGGGCAGACTAGTTTTGTCTAAATAGCGAGGACCCGATGGATTTCGGGTCCGGCCTCCATCAACGCCGGGTGTCACCATGGGTCCCCTTATTCCTTGAAGTCAAACGAACATGGCCAAGTGTTGATGAGACTGGCCAGGTTGGAAAACCAAAAATTGTCCATGCGGCTGGATATTGCCCCCTCACCTGGATGTGGGCCGCTCCTCCAAATGACACCGGTTAGAGCCTTGTCCTCATGCAACGTTGGGCTACCGTAGGCCACCGCAGGCCACTAGATGTGCTCTGGTGCTCTGTTTCTCGATCCTCCTATGCCTACAGGCCTCTTAGGTTACCTTCATCCATTCCTTGTCCTTAGATTATTCTTATTACCAATTTTAGGAAACATACACAATGAAAACCTAAAGAGAGGGACCTAGGCCTTGTTTGTGTCTTCCCTCACCCTCTGCCTCAAAGGATTAAAATAGGGGAAGGTCCGAAGATTAAAATTCTACCAAATATATTATCTCGAATATAAATCTAAATAATGATACCCTCCCATCAGAATATATGATCTACGAATTTAAATATTATTGGGTTAATCAACATTCATCGTTTATAAAAATCATGGGGTGATCATAAAACTATAATAAAACCACTACCTCATTGAGGTTTTTTCATGTAGTCCGTCATTATCGATGTTCTACGTGGTCAATGACATTCATTGTTCTTCACCGTATGTCGAATTAGTTGATGTCTTACAAGAATTCTTTATTCTTTTTTGTCGAGGAAAATCTGTCAGAAGGTCATCATTGAATCCCCATAGGTTAATACTCATTCCACAAATGGGTAAAACTATTAAAAAGAAAACATGTCACAACATTTCCGTTATGATGCAACATCATGTCATTGTGCCGTTTAATTTATGAAACAACATCATTGTTAGGCGTCAGTAATGTGTCATTACGATGCATGTTAACAAGACATTAATGATCATTTTTCATCAATGACTCGTCGCTGCACTACAGCATCAACGTGTCATCGCTCGACAAGGAGAAACAAAATAAAATATCATTTTAAAATGTTTTTTTAGTATTCTCGAAATGTCTAAAATTTACATTTCTGTTTCTCCCTTTCCGGATGAATTAAAGGGATTTCTAGCAGAATCCTAGCATTATGAGTTCAACAATTCCCTATGATTTTCAATCTGAGCACTGGTTAAAATGTTATAAAAACCCCACTTTTACGTTTACTGAACATACCTTCAAAAAAGTTCAAAGTGCTGTCTTGGGGTCACCAGGACTCGGAATCCCATGTCATTAGAGCATGAATACATGAATCAATTTGATATAATTTTTTAAAAATAGAAATTATTGGTCATTAAATGATGGTAAAAATTTAAAATGTATTTTTTTCATTGGAATCATCAAAACTTATAAGGGACCATTTTTATTTGGGTTGTTGTCAATCAAATTATAATTTCAAAATATTTAGTTTATATGATATAATATTCCTATCTTGGTTGTCATTAATATATAAAAATAAAGTATGTGTGATAGTTTCATAGAGTAAAAAATATTATTATATCTCATTTTTATTTGAGTTATACTTCAATGTTCTATATAATATGAAAAAATTTGTTAAATATACGATAATTAATTATCATTTCTTATTTTTCTCATATAGATAGATTTTTTTATATTTCCATTCATACTATTGTAATTTTTTTGAAGCCACGTTATATGTATAGAATATGTGGTTGGGAATAATAACATTCTCAAACCTTTTTTTTCATAGTAATATATTCTAGTCAATATTTTAGATGAATCCTTTTAGATCCCCATTTAGTAGGATGGTTAGAAAACCATTTTCATGTGATAAAGATAGATAATAGAATTTGTGGGGCCCTGATCTAGTTGATGAAATAGAATAAATGGTTATATCCATTTAGCAGTATATCATGGAAACTCTGAGTAGATTGAAAATATTTTCTAATAAACAATGGTGGGATCTAGAATATGGCGTTTTGTGAAATATATTACTATAAATACATCTTAAGTAGTATTTTTGGAAATTTTGTAACAATGAAAAGTTGATATCAAGATATATCAATCCCTTTCAATATCTTTTTCATATTTGGATTGTTTCCATTAACTTTGAGCTTCTATATAATCTCTTTTACGTTAATAATTTGTTCCGTGTATATTCTTTAAGGATGTAAATGCTAAAATATTTACATGTCATAATCATATAGGTGATATCAATAATGCATGATATCTCTTAGGCATAAAAACACATAGAAATTATCAATCAAATATATAATGTTATATAAAATACAACCACACAGCTAGTATTTTCTATGGCCAAGCCATAAATTTTGGGGAATATGTGTATGAACAAAAATATTTGATGAGATTTTATATATCCAAATATTTCATTAACAATGTGATATTTAAATATTATGAAATATTTCTATTCAAATTTATATAATTAATTTATAATCATATTTTTGTTCAAGTATTATACATTAATTTTTTTACAATGTCAAATTTTATAAATCATTTTATATGAAAAAATATTATTTTTCTCTATATTTAGAATAAAAAAATTAATTACATTATCAATAAAACTATATTTAATAATGGTATCAAATGGATTTTATAATTAAATATTCATTTAGAAAAAATTAATTTTTCATTACACATTTAATATTTTATTCTCAAATAATTTTATCCACTAACGAAAATATAATTTAATAAAATAGAATCAATACTATTAATCAACATTTCCACTTTTTAATGATTGGAATTTCATTTTCGGTCTTTATGAATATTTAATTTTGTAAAAAAAATTCAACTACATTTGTTGAAGTAGAAACACATAAACATATTAAAATAAAAAAGATAATGGATAAAATGACATTATAATTTATAAATCCATTTCGATTTCCATATTGGGGAATTACAAAATATCATATATGATGATAAATCATATTTCCAAAAATATCATATGTATGACATTAATATATATAAATATCTTTAAATTTACACGCATGTCCTCTCCCTCTGTTATAAAAGGAAAACAACACTCCTCCCTTAATCAAACATTATGAGATTTATAGGAATACAAGTACTATAAAAATACATTCCTAACATCCATATACAAGATATAAAATTTCATTATTTAATCAACAGAACATCCATATAAGGATAAAGGTGTATGAATAAGGTGATTTCGAAAGAAGAGGTATAATTTATTTACATTTCTAATTATACAAATTTCATTTATGTGCGAAAAATCATGATATAAAATAATATGTTTATCCTATATACTAATATTTTATAACAATATACTGGAAACCTTATTTTATAGCCTTATCTATGATAAGGGAAATTATTTTATCCGTCATTCTTATGTGTGTACTACAACCTCCAAGCATTGGAAAATGATTTTGTCTCTCAGGGGTAAGTGTAAAAAACACCACTACTCAGTGAAGTGATATTTGTTTCCAGATCACATTATATTAATATTCATTACTGTTTATATGATGAATAAATGATTTATTTATTTCCTAATTCTGATTCTATAGATGAAAAATCAATGAACATGGTGCTAGTATCAGAACTATCGAATTGGAACTTGTGTGGACACTAAACAAGTATTCCCTAATATGTAAAATTTAATGAAGAAATTGATCAGAATATAATTTTGAATTTTGTTTAATGATAAATAGTATGTTTTTTATGAATATATTTTTGGAATATATGTATAATTATTCTAAATTTTTATTTATCAGATATTTTTTTGTGTCTTGATAGTTACATGATTGTAATTATGTTAAAATTAAATAATATTGATGATTATAAATGAAAAATTTTAAATATGGTGAATTTATATATATAATATCATTTAAAGGAATTATATTATAAATTCATATATTTTTTACTGAATTATAAGTTTACTATCAAAATTATACACCCTTTGGTACATAAATTGATAAGTAATTTGTTAATATAAAAGCCGACATTATTTCTTCTTTGAATGATAAACAATTTATATCATGTCGATACTCATCCAAATTATTTTATTAATACTGAGAATTAAAAACAAATTATACGAAAAATATAATTATAAATACATTTTACTTTTTATTCAATGGTAATAAAATGATTATTTTTAATTGTTTTCCAATAAATCCATTTTGAGACTTTTAACAATGTTGTGACATGAATGCTTTCCTCTAATTTATTTGACATGAAATGACTTTCCAAAAATCCTAAAAAAATTCATTGATAAATCTATTAAATAATTCATTTTTTATATTTAATTAAAATAATTCTATCAATATTTTTTTAATTTTTTGTGAAATGTTATCTATGAAAAAAACCATTTTCTCTAGTTTTCATGGAAATGAAAAAATTAACAATCAATACCATTTTACATCTATATCATCATCCTTTTTGAATATTTATTATTTTTTGGGTATATGATATTTGGATACCATAAACAATATTCTCAATTTTTATTCTAAGAATGATGATTTGAGGATGTTTTTATGAAACACATTTCTCTCCCATATTGTATTTCTATTATTATTAAACCATTGGGAAAAAAATTATTTCATATGATTTATGGTATTATGGGATGGTTACATATCTATAAATCATGATTCCATCAAACATGTTATTATAAAATGAAATGAGGAATTCTTGTTAATGTTTTGGAACAAATATATATACGGTTATAAATATGTTATATGTGGATATGAAATTATACATCCCTATAATAAATTTTGTAATGATGTAATTCTCATAAAAAATGAGTATTGGAATGGCGAGTGAACCTATATCATCAGGGGACCTTTCCAACTATGATAGTATAGAAAGTAAACCATTACATGAAATATTATGGAATTGTGGGTGATTAAAATACCATGTTGACTGTAACACCTCGAGATTTTATGAAAAATATTCTTTTAATTTCATTAATGTCTTGTGTTGTATTCTACACCAAGATTACCTTGCACTATACGCAACACCATATTAGCTTGCAGTATACGCAACACTATTCTTGGACCGTGTTACACACAATTTTGATAATAGTTATTCTACGAAACATTGAGTATATATATATATATATTAAATGTATAAATGAAATATGGTTGGATTCTGTTATATGAAACAACGAAGGATTTTTTCAAAACACGCAACCCTGACTTGGCTTGCATTACACGCAATCGCTACCTTCCTCGATAGCGTGTGTTGTACGCAATACCGGGTTTTAATAAACAATGATATATTATTATAATATTGTCATGAACTAGCCGTTATGAATAGTATTAACTAAATTTTTAATTTTATAACATTATTATTCATCTTACACATTTTCTTGAACATGGTATAAGAACTAAATAAATATTTCGGGTAAAATAAGTATTTTTCAAAAAATGCAGTTTTGCCGCCTTTTGATGGAGCACCCACTTTAAATCTAGTTTTTGACATGTTTATATGTTCAATTTGACAAAATAAAATTCTTCTTTTGAATCAGGATGTAAAAATTTACATTAGATAACGTTTTGATATTTTTCCGATAACTTTCATATTTTAATGAATAGTAAAAACACGCTATATTTTAATGAAAAACAACATTTTTCATCGTAATATCTTATGTGGTTAAATTATAATATTGAATGGTTTTAAAGTATAAATTTAATATATTTTTACCATTTAATATAATTAATGTCATTATCATTGATTTAACCATGAATTCGTAGGTTAAATCAATTCAATCTTTTCCAATGTTTTAAACAAAAACCCGTTTTTATTCGACAATGGGATTAATTTTAATTTAATTTCTGCAACTTATGTGTATTGAATTTTAACAAATGGATTCCATATTTGGAATCAGTGGGTCCAAATTATGTTAATAGGATACTTTTTATTTTTGGGAATTATGAATAGTAACTACGGTAAATTTTATTTACCATAGATAAAGGTAAATCAGGTAATTAAGGGTAAATATAATATTATAAAATTACCCTAACACATGCCAAAATTCTATTTGATGGCTAAAAGTAAACCCATATCACCTAAGGGTTGGATTATATTCATTTTATGGACTTTTGACCATGAAAATAATTTAATTATTATTAAAACCAAAGAAAGTGACAACATGTCACTCTCTTAAATCTTATAAGTATAATAATTTTAACATAGTGATAAACATCAGAAAATTTCAAACATGAATAGTCTCCAGAAAGCTAACAAAATTATCTGAATCATGAGAATTTATTTAGAATTTTTGGGATTAAATAATTATCATTAATTGTGACACAATAGTGATGCAGAAATTATTTATCTAGTGAAATATCAAGAATATTGTTTTTATTAAACTAATAGTGACCATAAAAGTAACCAAATCCTGACCAAAACTTATTGTTCATGTAAATTGAAACTATAATCATCTAATGGTCGAATATTTGACCATTTGGAGTCTTATACAAGAAATTATGACACTTATATTATTTTATTTTAAATGATGCCAAATTTGTCACCTTCATAATTTAATAAATATAACAATTTAAATATTGTGATTTTAATATGATAAATTCGATTAAAAGTATTATTGTGAAAGGTAATATATTTATCTTCATCGTAGGATTTTATTTTAAATTTTTATACAGCAAATAAGTATATTAAATAATTATAAAAAAATTATGTAGTAATTATTTTATTAAGAGATAAACCAAATAAATGGTTTTAAAAATAATAAAATAAATATTATATGGACTATTTAATGTGATCCACTAATTTTATAGATACATATGACCTTTTATTAATTTATTAAAGCTTTTAGTTCGAACATATCTTCTGTATATATATTATTTAAATTCAAATAAATGAATAGTGTCAAAATTGAAACTATTTTTATTTTACAAAAATAACATATTATAAAATTGTTTAAAAATCACAAAAATATTTAAAAATTCTAAATTTATATTTATATGTTTTATAATGTTATAAAGTAAACAATTATGGAAAATTCACAACAAATAAGTAATTATTTGTTATAATTTAAAATTTATAATTTTATTACCACAAATAAACATAAATAGATAAAATAAGGATAAATCAAAATG
Organism: Viscum album; assembly: GCA_963277665.1. Classification (NCBI taxonomy): domain Eukaryota; kingdom Viridiplantae; phylum Streptophyta; class Magnoliopsida; order Santalales; family Viscaceae; genus Viscum; species Viscum album. The sequence continues at coordinate 116,936,756 of OY728123.1, read as the reverse complement.
ATAAGGTTTAAAATAAGATCCAAACATGTCTAAATTTGATTGGTTGATGAGATTACAACATTATCTCATCTAATATTCGAATATGAGTCATTTTTGGAAGTTTTTAAGTGGGGTTAGATTTATTATAAATTAATATTTTTAAGAATTCCAAAGGTGCCCCTCTCCTCCCTTATAAAAGGGCACCTCCTCCCTCTCTTCCTCACACAACTTTGAGCCTTCATGCTCGGCCAACCCCTGCCAAATTCTCTTCTCCACTTCCCTAGAAACATCCTAGAGGTTCTGGTCTTCCTCAAAGACAAATTTTAGTGCCCTAATAGGAGGTCTCAAAAAGGCGCTTCAATGAAGAGGAGGTTCGAACACTTACGAAGCAAATCGGACCTAAGGTAAGGGAAATATCACAATATCATTTTTATCCGAGATTGTTTCTACTTTGAAATTTACTGGGTGTGTTTTATCATCCACATCAATGTTTCCTCAATAATTTATGTTATTTCCATCAACCTAAAATTGTTTAAATCCAATTTTACCCTTCGGTGAGTTTTTATTAAAGGATATGAAAGGAATCTTTTGTCGTTTTTCATATGAGGTACTTTTTGACTTTTCCGAAAAAAGTACGAAGAATGTTTTTTTTAACTTATACGGAATGAATGGATTTTTACAACATTATTTCCAAGATGCTTCCTTTAAATGTTTTCATGTTTATTTTTAATCAACTTCTTTTAGTTTAGAATTGTACGACATGTTAAGAAAGGAAAAGTGTTTTTGAAGCAGAAAGGATATTTTCCTCAAGAATGGAGTTCAACTGTTTTATCAAAATTAGTTTCCATCTAAGATAATAAAGGGTTATGTTTGTATCCCTATTATTACATTTATTTGATTACGTTGTGATGGAATTATATTTTTATGAATCCTTTTATCTTATATGAATTGTTATATGATGTCACGATGTTTAAGATTCCCAATTTTGTTACATGGGTTATGCTATGATGTATGGTTTATGAGTTTGTGGCACACATAAGAATGGTATCATTATGAGATGGGTGGGACCTATATCTCCCTCTAATGCATTGGGTAAAGATTTTATATCTCATGAGATAGACATGGCTGGAACTGTAGGTTATACCGGTTCAGTGAAACAGGACTGAAACGAGGGTGACTCGGTTCAGAAAGGGATTTTGCCCACTAAGATAGTATTGTCAATGAGTCTTGACTAACAAGAAATGATTCTCTATGATTATGTGTGAATGCCACAAAGTTTCATGTTTTAAGTTATGATTATTGTGATTACATTTCACTGCCATGATTTACCCCATGTTATGAAATTATGATCTCTTTTGCAGGTTAAGATTTCCAAAATGTTATGTTCTTATGAATATGATGTGATTTTTATTCATTTTTTTTACCCTTACTGAGCATTTGAGCTCACCCTTTTTTGTTTTATTTTCCCCAGGATATAAAGAAAGGTTTTAGGTAAAAAAAAGGGAAGATCTTTATGGGAGATGTTGAAGATCTTTCACCACGTTTAGAAGATTATATTCCGAGTTTCTAAAGACACTAAACTATTACGATCCTTGTTTGTGTGTTTTTGTTATGTACTAAGTATTCCGCAAATGTAATGTAATGTCAATGTATTTCAAGCTTTGGTTCTCTACAGTTGGTATCAGAGGAAATGTTTAGTCAACCTTTGGAAACTAGGATGCGAAAACTTTAGTGAGATCCCTAGAGATATTTCTAAGGTATGTCTAGGGATGTCTCTAAGGTTAAGTATCCGTATAGGTTATAGTCCTAGAATTGCGCTAACGATCTTAGAATTTAACCTAAGATGTTAGATATTGAGGGTACTCCCCCTTTATTATGTTGTTTTCCCTAGCATGATTTTTGCCTCTCACACTATTCTTTTTGGGTTTTAGAATATGGCTGGAAACAAGATGATTCACGATAATGGAGGATATGATGGACAATGGAATGATATTCTTCATGAGCAACCAAATGAAATGGGATTTGGAAGTCTAAACATCATTATTATTCCGAATCAGCAATCTCATAATATGATCATTAAAGTAAAATTTGGTAAGTTTCCTGACTCGGCTAATAAGAGAAAGATGGAGTTTCATGATGATCATAGAGGAAAGAAAGATCAATTTCCCCTATGTAAATAATGTGGGAAGAGGCATCTAGGAGAATGTTTCAAAGGAACTGGAAGATGCATTGGGTGTGGAAAAGAAGGACACAAAGCCAGTAAGTGCAATGAAAAAGGTTCAGTTAACACCAGGGATGGGGATAATGGTATTACTACGACATCAACAATGGTTAAATGTTTTAAATGTGGAATGTACGGGCATTATGCAAACCAATGCCCTAAGGTAATGTCTCATGAAGAGAATCAGTATGGTCATATGGGTAGTATTTATGTTGATGATGATGAAGAGACTACAAATGATATTTGAGATGAAAGAATTGTTGAAGCTCGGTCAATGGTTTAAGAATGTAGTGGAATGATTACATGTTTATCAAGTGTAATGTTGTATAAGTAATCTCATGGTACAATGGAATAAAGAGACATCTAAGGATTGTTACACTGTTGCCTTTACTTGAGTTTTGAAAGTGTATGATTAATGTTACCAGTATCCATGAAAGGTTATTCAGATATTTTTGGAATGTAGATGATATGCGCATAATGAAGGGATAAGGAGAAAATTAAATGTTTGATAGTATTCATGAGCTCATGACTGATATAAGGAGAATGTTATATCATGGTTTGAGTATATAGAATTTTGGGGATATTGGTATGTTGAAAGAGTTAACTTTTAACAGCACTCATGTTTTCAATAAGGTTTAATGGTTATTCAAGAGAGTACATGATTAAGGCCTTTGAATGTTAGGAATGTGACGAACAAGATATATCTTATGATATATGGGGATCAATGATGGTATTAAATCTCTGGTAATTGTTTTCACTATGTTATGAGACTGGACCGAAGTATATTAGATAAGCCTAAATATTGGAATGGATTATGTTGGACATAAGTTAGTATTGTTTAAGGATAGAACTTTTTTTTGATATTATTGATGCAATGTTATAGTAATGTAGTTTTAGAAAAAGGACAACCTGCAGGATGGGCGACAACCCATCGCGTCGGACAAGGCTGTGGGAATCAAACCCACAACTGAAGTGCGACTGGCCTTTATCACCTACCACTGGCCTACAGGAAGTCCCTGGTTAGTATAAACTAGTTTTATTTTATTAAGCGGTATGATATATGAAGTATAAGTTCATTTTTGGAACCATATACGATTAATCTAACCATAAGATGGACTTATAACTTTTGCTAACCTTTTGTTTGAAAGAGATGGAATGACCCATCATTCTATCACATGATCTGCTAACACATCACGAATAACAAATTAAACTTCATTTATTTAAGGGATGAAGTGGAAATTGTTCAATTCACGAACAACAGTGAGATTGTACCAAAATCAAGTAAGTATTTCTTCTAATTCAAAATTTTCAAATTTAGGGAAATGATATTGAAAACCAAAAATGTTGTCCTAGTGATCTTATATCTGATGAATCGGATGGTACCTTAGATCATCACAAATTTATGGCTTTGTGATTGCTAGCTTTTCCATAGCCATGTCCTCTACCACTCTCCATCAGAACATAACGGTTAGATTTCTCTTCAATGTCCATATTTTCACCTATGTTCTCCTATGTGGATACCTAGTGATTAGTTAACATGGGTAACCATTACGTTTTATACTTTAGTTTTTAAACATAAGTTTTGGTATTCCTTTTTACGATGTGGGTTTCTATCAAAGAAACTTTCAAATAGTAAACCATTTATAACCCTGACGAATTTCGAGGGCGAAATTCATTTTAAGGGGGGTAGAATGTAACACCCAGAGATTTTATGAAAAATATTCGTTTAATTTCATTAATTTCTTGTGTTGTATTCTACACCAAGATTACCTTACGCTATACGCAACACCGTATTAGCTTGCAGTATACACAACACTATTCTTGGACCGTGTTACACACAATTTTGATAATAGTTATTCTACGCAACATTGAGTATATATATATATATTAAATGTATAAATGAAATATGGTTGGATTATGTTATACGAAACAACGAAGGATTCTTTCACAACACGCAACCCTGACTTGGATTGCATTACACGCAATCGCTACCTTCCTCGATAGCGTGTGTTGTACGCAATACCAGGTTTTAATAAAAAATGATATATTATTATAATATTGTCATGAACTAGCCGTTATGGATAGTATTAACTAAATTTTTAATTTTATAACATTATTATTCATCTTACACGTTTTCTAGAACATGGTATAAGAACAAAATAAATTTTTCGGGTAAAATAAGTATTTTTCAAAAAATGCAGTTTTGCCGCCTTTTGATGGCGCACCCACTTTAAATCTAGTTTTTGACATGTTTATATGTTCAATTTGACAAAATAAAATTCTCCTTTTGAATCAGGATGTAAAAATTTACATTAGATAACGTTTTTATATTTTTCCGATAACTTTCATATTTTAATGAATAGTAAAAACACGCTATATTTTAATTAAAAACAACTTTTTTCATCGTAAAATCTTATGTGGTTAAATTATAATATTGAATGGTTTTAAAGTATAAATAGAATATATTTTTACCACTTAATATAATTAATTTCATTAGCATTGATTTTACCTTGAATTCGTAGGTTAAATCAATTCAATCTTTTGCAATGTTTTAAACAAAAATACGTTTTTATTCGACAAGGAGATTAATTTTAATTTAATTTCTGCAACTTCTGTGTATTGAATTTTAAAAAATGGATTCCATATTTGGAATCAGTGGGTCCAAATTATGTTAATAGGCAACTTTTTATTTTTGGGAATTATGAATAGTAACTACGGTAAATTTTATTTACCATAGTTAAAGGTAAATCGGGTAATTAAGGGTAAATATAATATTATAAAATTACCCTAACACATGCCAAAATTCTATTTGATTAATAAAAGTAAACTCATATCAACTAAGGGTCGGATTATATTCATTTTATGGACTTTTGACCATGAAAATAATTTAATTATTATTAAAACCAAAGAGAGTGACAACATGTCACTCTCTTAAATCTTATAAGTATAATAATTTTAACTTAGTGATAAACATCATAAAATTTCGAACATGAATAGTGTACATAAATCAAACAAAATTATCTACATCATGAGAATTTATTTAGAATTTTTGGGATTAAATAATTATCATTAATTGTGACACAATAGTGATGCAGAAATTATTTATCTTGTGAAAAATCAAGAATATAGTTTTTATTAAACTAATAGTGACCATAAAAGGCACAAAACCCTGACCAAAACTTATTGTTCATGTAAATTGAAACTATAATCATCTAATGGTCGAATATTTGACCATTTGGAGTCTTATACAAGCAATTATGACACTTATATTATTTTATTTTAAATGATGCCAAAGTTGTCACCTTCATAATTTAATAAATATAACAATTTAAATATTGTTATTTTAAGATGATAAATTCGAGTAAAAGTATTATTGTGAAAGTTAATATATTTATCTTCATCATAGGATTTTATTTTAAATTTTTATGCAAAAACTAAGTATATTAAATAATTATACAAAAATGATGTAGTAATTATTTTATTAAGAGATAAACCAAATAAATGGTTTTAAAAGTAATAAAATAAATATTATATGAACTATTTAATGTGATCCACTAATTTTATAGATACATATGACCGTTTATTAAAATATTAAAGCTTTTAGTTCGAACATATCTTCTGTATATATTTTATTTAAATTCAAATAAATGAATAGTATCAAAATTGACACTATTGTTATTTTACAAAAACAACATATTATAAAATTGTTTAAAAATCACAAAAATATTTAAAAATTATAAATTTAAATTTATATGGTTTATAATGTTATAAAGTAAACAATTATGGAAAATTCACAACAAATAAGTAATTATTTGTTATAATTTAAAATTTAGAATTTTATTACCACAAATAAACTTAAATAGATTAAATAAGGATAAATCAAAATGATATGGTTTAAAATAAGATCCAAACATGTCTAAATTTGATTGGTTGATGAGATTAAAACCTTATCTCATCTAATCTTCTAATATGAGTCATTTTTGGAGGTTTTTAAGTGGGGTTAGATTTATTATAAATTAATATTTTTAAGAATTCCAAAGGTGCCCCTCTCCTCCCTTATAAAAGGGCACCTCCTCCCTCTCTTCCTCACACAACTTTGAGCCTTCATGCTCGGCCAACCCCTGCCAAATTCACTTCTCCACTTCCCTGGAAACATCCTAGAGGTTCTGGTCTTCCTCAAAGAACAATTTTAGTGTCCTAAGAGGAGGTATCAAAAAGGCGCTTCAATGAAGAGGAGGTTCGGACACTTACGAAGCAAATCAGACCTAAGGTAAGGGAAACATCACAATCTCATTTTTATCCGAGGTTTTTTATAATTTGAAATTTACTGGGGTGTATTTTATTATCCACATCCATGTTTCCTCAATATGTAATGTTATTTCCATCGACCTAAAATTGTTTAAATCCAATTTTACCCTTCGGTGAGTTTTTATTAAAGGATATGAAAGGAATCTTTTGTCGTTTTTCGTACGAGGTACTTTTTGACTTTTCCGACAAAAGTACAAAGATTGTTTTTTTAACTTATATGGAATGAATGGATTTTTAAAACATTATTTCCAAGAAGCTTCCTTTACATGTTTTCATGTTTATTTTTAATCAACATATTTTTGTTTATAATTGTACGACATGTTAAGAAAGGAAAAGTGTTTTTGAAGCAGAAAGGTTATTTTCCTCAAGAATGGAGTTCAAATGTTTTATCAAAATTATTTTCCATCTAAGATAATAAAGGGTTATATTTCTATCCCTATTATTACATTTATTTGATTACGTTGTGATGGAATTATATTTTTATGAATCCCTTTATCTTATATGAATTGTTATATTATGTCACGATGTTTAAGATTCCCATTTTTGTTACATGGGTTATGCTATGATGTATGGTTTATGATTTTGTGGAACACATAAGAATGGTATCATTATGAGATGGGTGGGACCTATATCTCCCTCGAATGCATTGGGTAAAGATTTTATATCTCATGAGATAGACATGGCTGGAACGGTAGATTATACTGGTTCAGTGAAACAGGACTGAAACGAGAGTGACTCGGTTCAGAAAGAGACGTTGTCCTCTAAGATAGTCTTGGGAATGAGTCTTGACTAACAAGAAATGATTCTATATGATTATTTTCGAATGCCACAAAGTTTCATGTTTTAAGTTATGATTATTGTGATTACATTTCACTGCCATGATTTACCCCATGTTATGAAATTATGATCTCTTTTGCAGGTTAAGATTTCCAAAAATGTTATGTTCTTATGAATATAATGTGATTGTTATTCCTTTTGTTTACCCTTACTTATCATTTGAGCTCACCCTTTTATGTTTTCTTTTCCCCAGGATATAAAGAAAGGTTTTAGGTAAAAAAAGGGGAAGATCTTTATGGGAGATGTTGAAGATCTTTCACCACGTTTAGAAGATTATATTCCGAGTTTCCAAAGACACTAAACTATTACGGTCCTTGTGTGTGTGTTTTTGTTATGTACTAAGTATTCCTCAAATGTAATGTAATGTAAATGTACGTCAAGCTTCAGGTCTCTACATTGACTATATTGGTTGTTAACCTAGAGTAACGAAAAGATTTTATTTGATTATTTATATGCCAAAACCGATTTATTACACATATATGATGTTCCGATAACTCTAATTTCTTATTTATTTTTCCACTTTATTATTAACTATTTAATTGTTTTTGAAAATTAATTATTCCATGATTTATGACTAAGGATCTTTGACAGATTGGTTATGGTTATCTAATGTATTTTATATTCAAAATACCTTATTTAAATGTTTTTCTAACTTTTTATCTTTAAAAAATATCTCTAATGTTCTCAATTTCCTATAATTTTTCCTCACCCTTTAATTTCATTATATCTCTATGATAAGGGGAAATGGTTTATATTAGTCATGTATAAAATGGTACCAATCAGTGATGTTTTTAAGAGTTTCTAAATTTTAAACAAAATGTAATATAATTTTATATCTATTCATATAGTGACACACAAAATTACTATTTTAGGATTTGTATTTCTATAAGATGTATTGAATATACATATAATATTTTAAAATCTCTATCCATGTTTTTCATTGGTCTCCTTATAAAGGTATATAGAAAATTTATAAGAAGAGTATTTAATATTTAAAATAGTAAGATAAATATATAATAGGGGAAAGCGATTAAATTTTATTATGTTAGTTAAATTCCGATTGGTTTTTGTAAATTTCATGTTTACCTAGAGATTTGTTACAAATTCATAAAATTGATTTATCAAGAATAATTTGGTGGAAATATTAATTTAATGGATTTATTTAGATGAGATCTATGGTTCAATAGATGTATATTTATATTTATATATATAATCCTGGGGTTCTATAGGGTTCTTTATTTATATCAATCACTTATTAATCCAATTCATTGATTTAAAGACACACAATTACTACACTCGAAATGTTTTATATTGAATCTATAACCATGCTTCCTTATAATATAATATACCAAGATAGAAACCAATAGGCTCAAGTAATTCTGATGACTCTAACATCTATCAATTGTGATCCAATGAATAGTTGCAGGACATGATGCTATTGTGGGAGAAACTGGATTCTCTACCATCTAGTTGGTGATCTTATTTTTGATAACCTCTATTGTTTTAGAACTATAGACCATGTAATTATTCTTCTAGGATCATCATGATGCCTCAATTTTCTCAAATGATTCCCTAGGAATTTTTTGAAAGACATAAACCACGATAACATCAAAATAATGTTTTAAAACACCTCAATAAATGTGATAAGGAAATCAATTTTTAATTTTAACACCATCTTGTGTAATTATTAGCCTTATGTACTATCATTTTTTAACATAAATATTCTCCAACATTAATTTTGTACTTTCTATAATCTGTTGGATCGTAAACCTATCTTTTTCTTCCTATACATACTATTTTTGTATCAATTATATTTTACTCCATTAATTAATTAGTTTTCACATAAATCACATATATTTATTTATTTTTGAAATGTTTTAATCTTTGATTATACCATTTGTCATTATGGTACAAATATCAAATTATTGGTGTCCTTCATTGATTTATATTTATCTACAATATTCTTGAATATCATCAGACACGGATTTTTTCATGTGCATATCACAGTTATTTAATAAACTGTAAAAAAAGTCCATATAATTTTTAACCCGACCTGATATGTCAAATATATATTATTTTCACATCGTATGAAGATTTTTAATCCATAGTAATACATCATTATATCCAAAACATTCCCATATAAATGATATTTTGGCACATGATACACATCCTTCAAGACTTATAGTAGAATAGTTGTCCATTTATATACAATTTAGTTCAGAAAAATAATTATAAATAATTATTGAATATAAATTTAGATAAATAAAATTCTAGGAATGAAGATTGTGGAATATTGTAAATAAAAAAATGAAACCAAAATTTTCTTATAACCAATTTTGTATGTGATAAAAAATCATTCTAGGTATTTTTTTCAAATAGTATTATTAACAATTATTATAATAATTATCTCCTATTTAATATTTCAATTCATTAAAGCCACTAAATTTTGCTGTAAATATTCTAAATGAAAATTATCTACCTGAGGGGTTCTTTAGAGGCATCCATAAGAGGTATGTTGATCTCTATATTATCAAATCATTCAAAAAAAATTCATGGAATGTTTCCCTTTTATTATTCTCGGCTAGAATCATTTTTGAATGGAGTTAGAGTAAAATACCATTTAATATTTATGGTTCAATTTTAATGGTGTTTATTAATTATTTAATTTTTATCATATCATTCTCTTTATTTAAATTAATTTCATCACATATGGATTTATTTTGGGATTATGATCATTGAAATGTTAATTGTGATACTCTGATATTTGATAGAACTTCTCAAAATCAAATGTGAATACTAGATATATATCATCAACACATTATATAGACATAAATACTAAATATATCATTGTATTATAGAATTAATTAATTTTTTAATTATTCATATGAATTTAGATATCAATCTCAGAAGAATGATACATTAGTTATTCATGTATTTTTCATCATTTTACAACTCCTCCACTTTATATACTTATTGTTTCAGAACATTTAGATTTCCATTTGTGGGGGATTTAATGATGGTGTAATATTTTTTGTAAAAGATTTATTTTTGTTTTCATGAAGGTTCAATATATATATTTTTATATTTTTGTTGGAAGGGTGGTGGTTGTTGTAACCTAGAATGTTAATGTTAATAATTTTTATAAGTTGGTATGGCAAGATTTTACTAATTTATAAATCCATATTGGATAGTGGAAATTTATAAAAAATTTCCAATAGTATAGTGAAATTATGTTTACTATTGTACATCGGAATATTTATCAATTTTTGTTCCCTCATGGAACTCATAAGAGAAACATAGTGGGGATTAATTTGAAATGCCAATATTGGTTGGGGATGATTTCACACTACTATTCTTAACATATACATTCCATGTATGATTTGGAATGTATTTATGTTTATATGTATAAATTTTTGGTACTTTAATATTTATTTTATATTATGTACCCAATATGATAATAATACTTTTTTTCCGAAAAATCATGTGATTTTAGAAACCTCTATATTTGCCTATTGTCTTCATCTAGTTGTGTTTTTATCAACTATAATATATATTATGCAGCTATTGTTTTTGAAACTTTGCAATTCCCATATGATTTATAAGAATATATATGTGATCCAAATCAATTGGATTATTTGGGAAATATTCTAAAAACATATTAAAAAACGAATGTTAATCATAGTCAGTAACATTCATTATTTTAATGATTACATAATAATCATTATTAATGGTTTCACAATGAGAAGATGGGAATAATTGATATATAATGTGTTCATTGAATGTCTTGATGATAATAATTGAGATAATTTATGTATATAAATAATAATTTAATTAGTCATTATACATAATAAATTCAATAATGAAATTATGAATTCCATGAAAATTATATATTATCAATTTAGTTTACTCCATTAAATTTATTATAAAATCATTTTATGTTTTTTATGAAAAACTGTTGTTCAAAATAAATTTATTTTTATCTACATATTTAATAATTGTCATTGTATATGGATGTCACACTGTTTTGTATGATTTGTTGATGAATTAGATTCTAACCAGGATTTGATAAAATTTAGCACACCTTACAATTAAATCCATTATTTTATTAACAATGTTTTTATTTGGTTATTTTGTTTCTATTTAATTGAGGAATGAATACCATATATTAATTCGATATAGATCCTCATATAATAAAGTCTTAATGGAATTAAAAGAAATTTCTAGAAGAAAAAAATTCATTTCGACTTTATTTGGATGGTTCAATTTGATTTCCATTGACACCCAAACCACTAATCGTCTAAATAATATTTTATTATTCATCTATTTATTGGAATTTTTCTTGATCAGTGCATTGAGGATATGATAATTTATTATATATGAATATAATTAACTCATTATTAATGGAATATCTCATGAAATTATTTATTAATGAACCCCTCTCCCCCTCATCAATGATCTATTGTATTTTTATATCTAATAAAATTCTACTCTTCTAACTACTATTTAATTAAATTTATTTAAATTTAATGTTGTTATCATAAATTATATTGTTTGGAACCGAATTGTCTAATTATGGTATGATCAAACCCATGCAATCCATTTTAGTGGCAAGGTACCACAATGATGACACAACCACCAAAAAAAGTTTAATTTCACTAAAATATATCAAATTAACCCATCATTAAATTATTATTTTTATTTAATGACAATAATGTATTTAAATAAAAATTTGATTATTTATTTTATTGATTAAAATTATGTAACTCAGTTGAATATTACATAAGAAGTGAGACAATGTTTGTGTGAATTGTGGGGGGGGAATATAAATTATCAAATCTAATCAACTTGGAATTTAGTTTTTCAGGTAAAATCCATCCCAAATATTATTAAAATCAAAATTATATAGTAAAAATGTGGTTATATTTTTACACACACTCTAATTTTCTCTTTGGAATATTAATTAATGTAATTTATTGATATCCTAGGGACTTACATAAACTAATTTTGAAGGATTCCATTTAGATTATTTAATTCACTAAGAATCTTTTAGAGATGAATAAGAATATTTTTCAAAAATTATTGTGACATTGATAGTATTGTTTTTAATTGATTTTAAAATTTATATTTCCTCAATTGATGATTGTACCATGATTTTTGGTAATGTTTTGAAACATTTTATTGAAAAAATTACCTTTTGAAAATATAATATATTCATTAAATGTTTGATAAATGTAATTTATTATTATATATAGTTTCTATTGATGTAATTGAGATTAATAGTTGTATTTTTTATATTATTTCATAATTTCCATATCTAATATATATCCATGATGTTATAAATTTCAAATGAAATATTTTTTTTATCAATGATTCATTAGATAGTTTGATAATACTTCTCTACCTATATCTTTGTTACATTAAATGATTTTAATTTTTATTCAATGAATCATATATCATATCCATCGATTATATATAGGATCTCTACACCAATTTCTTGATTACATAAAATCCATGGTGGGATATTCATTTTGATATTATGTGTGATGAATCTTATTTTTTAGTAGGGGATATTATATTATAGACTGCAGGGGTATAGAAAAGTTTTTTATTACAACTCCAAGATAGAATATTCAATGATAGACAAATTCACTATAATAAAAATTAATTTATTATTATATTTTCATTATATAAATTACATTCATGGATAATGGGCTATAATATATTTATTTTCACTATACCTATGAAATTAAAATGGACCATAAATAATACAGATATAAAAAATGACTTATCTGTTTCTTTTCAGCACATATAATGTTTGATTTTCTCATTATGAATAATAATGTTTAATTGAAAATGGTTGGTTCCCACGTGAGAAATATCACTCAGACATGAGGTGATTATATTTCGGACATGGTAATAATTTGAGACAACATTCTGAATTAGAATATTTATTCCCACATAGGTACACATCCACAGTAAGTCAATTTAGTTAATATCATGGTCTCCACTAAAACACTAAATCAATTTCTAATACACCATGTGGAGAAATTAAAATTAATTAATTGGTATAATGTGGTGGATGGACCATACCAACAGAACATATCTAGTGAATAAAAATTTATGAGATTAATTAATGTTCATCATTTTTATGATGTTTTAAAAATCCTATGAATATTATAATCAATTAAACTTAACCACCAAATAATAACTAAGAAGGAATTTAAATTTTTGTTATGTTGATATATTTTGTTTAGGGATTCCAAATTTTTTTCATGTTTATGATTCCATCAAAATTAAGAAATTTCTATAATTTCTGTGATGCCCATGAAGATCATATTTATCTGAGAGATATTTTATATTTTTTTAAATATATTAATTCTTTGATTATTTAGTTTTTTTGGATTCATATACATTAGTATTTAATTATATTTTTATTGAATATGAGTGGAGTTAAAATCCACCATGACTTATTTTTTTCATGAAATACTACATTTAAAATATTTTTTTATTTTTTATTGGTTTTCTATAATAAATGATATCATATATGATCTGAGATAATACCTATGAAATTGTAAATTTGAAAAAATTAAATACAAATACAAATTTTCATTAAATGTGCATGATGTGGAAGAAAATGTGCACTGGTTTTAATTAGAAAGTTCATGGTATTGGGTTTGAAAATTCAACACATTCAACAATGACACATTTCAATTTAGGCTAGTTGTTGGGTTTAGTAGCCACACTCTATAACTTCCTCCCAACCAGAAGAACCTCACCAAAAAAATTCCTTAACACACTTTTTTTCTAACTAATCACACATTACACATGTTTTAATGAATGTGATCCAATTAGTGTTTACTCTACTATATGTCATTTAAAAATAACATAGACTAGTGTAATTCTCCATTAAATATATAAATAAAAATTATACCATAGATGTAAATTCATCCACTTCCATCATCGTTCATAATGTTTCCCACAAGAATCCTAAAAACAATAATAACAAAATGAAAATTTGATCACTTTTTACCGACATGTATGGTTGATTTTCTATATTCTCTAGTGTAGAAATTCCAAATAAATCAATGGTTTCAAGAGAGATTTAGGTAAATAGATCTATATATATTCTACCTACGGGGACTTTATCGATGGTTATGTTGAATAAGAAAATGCTTTTCATGAGTTTTTGAGGCCAAATATGCTACTCCACAAAAGTCGATCTTCCTCTAATGGACCCAATTAATCATAACGGTCGATCCTCTTCCGTACTATGAAATGGTAATTTGTGATACCTATTTGATATGTTTTTGGTGACAACTAAATCATCATCCCCATTCCACGCCCTATAAAATGGTAAGGATGATGCTTTATAGCAATAGTTTTAGCATAGGTTTTAGAAAAAATTGAAACCATATAGAATTTATTAGAAAATTATCTAGGGTAATGCTTAGTTGAATTATCAAAGGGAATTAGAAACACCAATTTATATATCCCACTACAAGTGAATTTTCCATAAATAATTTAAATGGAATATATATTTCCAATATTCGGAATTTCGTCCAATTACGTAATGAAACATATATTTTCCAAATTTAAGATATTAAATGAATCTATGAATTCAACATTATAAGGATTTTTAATTAAAATATTCTAAAAACAAATTACACTATAATGAAAATTATAAACATACCCATAAAATTATGATCAATAAAATATTGTTCCATATATGAGGAAAAAATCATACTCTATATTTCATAACTAAAGTATATTTCATGCCTATAGTGTTCTACATGGTTGTGAAATTATATTTAATCTCATTTTTTTCTATATAGAGTAGTTGAGATCATGCATGTATCCATGAGAAGGATATTTACCCTAATTGGTAATCTATTAATAGAAAATATTGATGTCATCCCCACACATGAAACTGTCATCATCACAACGATTGATCACTTATTCACTTGAGAACATCAGGTAACCCCTAATCCTCTCAGTTTACTGTCAGTTATTATTTTATAAATTATGTATTTCAGAATCACACATCATTTAACAGGGTACCATATAATGTAATGAAACATGTTAAAAATGTGGGAAAGGATAACATTTTATGCACATTTTATTTCTATATTATTTATGTGACTTTTTAAAACATATTATGAAAACTAAGAATAAACGGACATTAATTATCATTTTTATTCCATAATTTATTGTATTGAAAAAAGAATTCATAAAAATTGTTTTCATATGATTTTTCATATAGATAATAATACGCAAATTTGATTAGAAATATTTTGTTTTTTATTTTGATAAATTTTTAAATATATTCCAAAAAATTCGAGAGACAAATTATTTTTAGAAAATTTTGAGGTATTCTAATAAAAATATCATTTTTTACGATCTATTTCTTCCAAGATACTCATGAATTAATTAAAACTATATTATTCATTAAATCATGTTAATTTTATGGATAAAAAATTTCACATTAATTTTATTGATTATTTTTTCTTTCTGAAACTATTATCCATGATTCATACCATTACATTTTTTACATCGTCGAAAACCATAGAATCCGTTAATTACCAAGACATGGAAGAAACATTACATGATAAGTATTTCCAACATAATATATAAATTGTTTTTTGAGGATATTCAATGATTTTATTTTTTGGGAGAGGATTTCAAAAGTGAAATTGGATTCATTACATCGATGATGATGTGTGGGGTGTTTTCTTTTCATATTGGGTATTATCTCAAGATGTATATTATATTACACTCCATTTTTCCTCTAAAAACAATATTATGATTGAAATGAATATGTTTTTTCATGGTAATGTCATAAACCATACTATCTAATTCTTTGATATGTTTATGAGAACTAAAATTAGTGGATTCATGAGAGAAAACAACTGGTTTTATATGAGTGTGAGGTTTCTTAGAGGTGAAATGTCCTTGAAACGTTTAATATCATTAAATATTCATGACAGTTAAAAAAACATTATTTCATATATATATTCAACACTATTAACTACCTACGATTTTTTGATGATTAATTTGGTAAATATTAGGATATTCACATAATGAATATGAAAATATTTTTTTAGTGGAGATTCATGTTTCGTAAAAAGTCTATACGCTGGAATATGTACCTGAAATAAGATTATAACTATATATTACATTTTTCTTTAGTGACGAGTGACATGAATGTAATCATAGGTTATGTTGAGATTAGTTCGGGGATGGATTGATGTGGATGAAGAAAATTTAAATATGAGAGATGAAAATGATGTGAAATTTCATTTCATATAAGTCCACTAGTGATTCTATTTTTTAAATAGTCACTAATTTATTATCATTTTTTATTTCTCCATGAACATGATACGAATATTATATAATTTACACCAACGATTCAAAAATTTCTTGCAAGGGGAGTTTATAAATAATATTTTTATTGAACATTTATAAAATAATTGATATAATTTCCACACATAGATAATTATTTCCTCATTTAATATAAATTTCCTATTTTATAATGATATTTGAAATTACATTATTATTATGTCAATAATAATTTTATATCACCTAACTATTTTTAGTATACTATTTATCCTTATTAATTTTAAGTTTCGTTTTTGGAAAATTTATTAAAATAATATTTTTACATTTCTCATTGGGAAATATATTAATTTTGATTACATTTAAATCTCATTATTTCTACATGATGTGAATGTTTATATGAGTTTCATATTAAATAACCTAAATCACTAATCAATACATTACATTTTCATCAATTCTCAAATTATGTTAAAATTTTATAAAACTTTTTTTTGAATCAATTTCCCAAATTTCATTCTATTATATCCACATAAATGTTTGACTTTCTGTATGTCAATAATTTTTCAAAAAAATTAATTTTTTTTCTCTATATAAAATAGATAATTGTATGTGTTTTTAAATCACAATTTATAATTCACATTATAAATATCTATTATTCTCATATAGAGGAAATGTAATGTGTCTTATAAAATTTATTAAAATAAAATTTTAATCATATTTAATGGAATGAGGGAATAATGAATTCCTATTCTCAATAAAACTCCCTCCCTCCCCTTCTATGATCTAAATATTTTTTTCCACATGTAAAATTCAAAAAAAAAATCATCTATTTCATTTTTTTATTGAATATCCAAATTAAAAAATTCACATCATTAGAGTTTAATTATAAGAACTTTGATGAGGTTGGTTCTTACCCATCTAGTCCACTTCATCGGAAAAACATTTCCACATTGACCAATCCATTCATGGATGTAAAATTACTATGTAAGCATTATAATTTCACCGTAATTAATTTAAAATAAAAAACCATGTTCAGAAATTTAATCATCATAATATTATTAATTATTTAACTATTAAAAATTATATAAGTCTATTTCCGAACTTTGTAATCCTCTTGCTTTCTTATATATCTTGTGCTTTGGTCTTTTGACCGAAGCATTACCTTTAAAAAAAATTATACAAACCTTAAATATCATCAGATATTTTTTTATTAATTAATAAGATACATGAATAACATGTGAAACAAGGATATAAGTACATTATTTATAAACATTACATAATTCTCCTAGAATCAATATTTCATATAATACTATAATGGATAACCATAATACATATATAATCATATGAAAAGGTATAACAATTAGTAAATGAATAATTGAGAAATAAAAATATAAAATAAAATAATTTTAGTCCAAGGGAATATCATCGTGTAAAAAAATTTGTGAGAATCAAAAACATGATAATCTAAGAATAATATTTTATTATAATACGAAGGAAAAAATGTAAGGTGTAATTAACATGAATGATGATATTATATGAATATGTTAAAGATAACCATCAATACATCTTAACATTGTGTGTTCCAGAAAAATTATCATGCACCATACATTTAATCTCATGAGATAAAATAATTAAGAAATACATTTGAAGAAAATAATGTTTTAGTCCCATGAGTCACAATTATACAATTAAAATGCATTTTTGTTCCTCATTAATCATAAAAAAGGGAAATTTCTTCAAATTTCATCAACAGATTAATGAGTGAGGGTTTTCATTGATCTATCCCCCTAATCCATGAATTATCAGAAAATATAGGAAACAGAATTGAGTAGAAATGGGTATGAGTATTAATTATGAATATTTATGAAATGCAATATCATAGGATAATTTCATAAGTATAACAGGTTTACACAATTATCCATTGAATAGTTTAATGTTAGTGAGAGGTAGTTATACATTACATAGATGTCATAATGAATAGAAACTAGTTTTGTAAATACTCATTACAAAAATAATAATAATATGAAATCATTTGGAATTATACAATGACAGTGCATGAGTTAAGAGAATGAGATATTTTCCTTCATTGGGAAGACACTTATAAAAGGTTGGTCGGGTCATTTTAAGAGCCTGATAACAACGTGGAATGGCCTTATATAGTGGATGGGAGAGTAAATTCCTACTCAATGGGTTTTGAGTGAAGATTAGTGGGTGGTTTTTTAGGTCATTCTAGTAAAATTGGATATAAATGTATTATCATTTATAAAACTATATACATGAACAAATATGATAAAGAATACATTTCATAAATGTTAACATGATTTTCATCTATATTAAAAATAGACATAGTTTTAACAATAGTTTTTAAGAAATTGATTGATATTATTTAAATACTATAATCAGTTATTTTGATGATAGTATTGCTCATAAAAAACTGATCTTAATATATTGAAATACAATATAGGTTTTTGAGGAATCATTTATATAATATTTATTTTTTCAAATAACCTATAGACAAAATTATTTTATAGGGGATATATAATTTTGGTCTAGGATACTTCTTATCAAATTTATTTTAACACTTTCATGGTATTGGGATCTCATAATACTTATTGTATATATATATAGTATTTCATTAACGCCCAAATGTATAAAATGTTAAGAATTTATGAAAATATATTCATTTTCTATTTTAAATATGATGACTTTGAAAATAATAATCATTTAATAATAATATAATTTCAACTAATACAGTTATGAATGTAAAATTAAAATATTCATTTATTGAGAAATATTAGTTTTTAGGAAAATAATATTTTTCTGAGCCATATAAATATTATATATAACTTAATTAAATTAAAATATATTTCTAATGTAAATAAATATTATTTAATAATTTTAATATATGAAATTAAATTAATTTTTCAATTCATTGTTTTATCAAAAATGTGTTTTATTTCAAACCATAAAATATAAAAAAATTATAATTCTAGTTTCATTATATAAACTATATTTTTTATCATCTAATATATAATTATAAATATAATGTATTTGTAAAACATGATAAAAATAATCATTATTTGGTTAAAATGGAATCTTATAGTCAAATACTATTGAAGTGTACATTCCTAACACTATATTACACCAGAATATTTTGTAAGGGTAATGTGTGTGATTTTTCACATTAATGGGTGGTTCAAAAAACATTGAATGGGGCCAAGATCTATATAATCTTTAACTTATCCTATAAGTGGTTTCACAAAATAATTAGTTGTTAAGTATGTGACTGTGATTAGTCAATGTAAATATCTCTGGTTTTATGTCCATCAAAAGCTCTAATAAATGATATTTATAGTCTATGATGCTATGAGTTGATTTAATCACTTCATTTTTCCTTGAAATTAATCTTTATCATAAACCTTAACATAATAATGTTAATTATCACTATACAAAGGATATATTATCAATAGATATGATGAATAATGGTATTTTATATCTGAATGGATTTATTTAATAATAGTATAAGTAACCAATGTAGTGCATGTATTTTAAATCAATGTACAATATTTAATCAATAAAAAGGAAATTTCATGTTAAAATTTTGTTTTCATTAACTTATCCCCAAAAATATAAATCTTCGTATAACCTATATTACTCATAATACAATAGATGGGGTACTTTTCCCATTCTCTCTTTAGCTGCCAGTATTACATCCGCATACATGCTTTTCCACCCTTGTACTATGACATGGTGAGTTTCTATGTTTCATAGAACATTATATATAATGTGTAATATGTTCATATTCTACACATCATATGAAATATCATTCCCACAACTATCACCTCTTGATTTAGTATATTTAAGGAAATTAGTAAGTCGTTCTGCAAGATGGATAAATGGATCACATCACGTATATGACATACGTTATGTTGGATTGTTTGTTTACAATCTGCAACATTGATGGGATCAATGATATAAAATAGTTCAATGTTTCTATTATTAATATTTCCTTTATTACCAAGAATCACAACTTTCTTACATTTGGATATGAAAATAAAAAAACAAATTTCTATCCATAAACATCAAAACACATCAAAGATTGTTTTCATAAATATTTCCCGACTATGCAATGATTTCCTAGGAATTGGAATTGTTTGATCATCCACCTAATCTCTCTGATAAGATCAAGTACCAAAAGTATCAGGTGAAACGTTATCCTAGAATTTTATATTCTAGAAACTATTTCATTATTGGTCCTCTAATGTTCATAATAAATATTATAATGGAAACAGTCTTATTATGAGAACTCCAATAAGGGATATTTTTCCCCAACATAATTGATATACATTGAAAATTATTTCCACAAATCCTATAAAATTTCAATGGTTCTCAAAGATTGACCATTTATCTAAGAGTGATAATTATTACTAAAATTCAACAATATATCCTAGGCCTGGTGATGTATTCTATATAATCATGAGGTAAAACTCATATCAATATCAAATATAATGCACTGTGGAAATAAATATTGTCTTTTAAAATCCATTATATATTTATATATCATATTCAGTTTGATCGGAGATAAATCATCATTGATATTAATGAAATGTATTGATTTTTCAAGGAGATTGACTACCTCGCAAATGTGTAATCATATTTAGATTTCTCTATGAGACCTTTCATGAAGAAGATGGTTTTGATTTACCATTTCTATAATAGTATCAGAAATGGATTCAATGTATCTTTATTCTCCTATCACTTATCCTATAGTTTTTGGAACACTAGGACATGAGATATTAATTCTAAAATAACAATCTTGTGTTTACCCAACCAATAGTTTTTCATCTTATCTTAATACAACTATGTACATCATTGATTAACAGCAAATGATGAGGTATATTATTTAACGAGAATGTCACTCTTCAATTAATATTTTTATGGGAAACATATTGTACATCCAAAACATTTTCACCATCGTTCGATGTGATGTACCCTATAATATTAAATAAATTTATATATAGAAAATGATCATATATCAAGGACTCCATGAAAAAATTATTAATATATGCTTCAAGATTTATTTTATAAATATTGGAAAAATATCCTTTCAGTATTCTAATGTCAATACATTTCATGGACACGGATATTTTTTCCCATTAAATCATCCCCATGTATTGGGTTGTGGGTTCCTTTCTACTGAGAGTATCATTATATTTTTTGTATATAGACTATTCCATTGGAAAAATAGATTTGATAAATTATTTGATTAGCATTAATTATATTAAACAACGATCCAAACTGGAATCATATATCTAAAGACAATATTTTTTCCAAACATCAATTTTGATAAAAAAATTATTTTTTATTTAAAATTATAATAAAGGATAAAATGGTTATTTCCCCTAGAAGAAGATATCGAAAACTTTTATGACCACTCATTTGGTCTATGATTAGAGTTTTTACCCTATGACATATGTTTTTTGGAATTCTAATCCATTTTAATTATTGAGGAATAATTTATATATAACAATTATGGCATTAAATAATAAATTATTTAATCATGTTTATTTGGCCATTAATTTTGAACTGGGCATCATATTGTGATTTTTTCTCCACCATTAAGTCTATAAGATGGGTTCTTTCCAAGTAGGGTATAATATTGATTTTTTCATTGGGGTCATCCCTATCCAATTTTTATTTTATTTTATTTTCCTTTTTCTTGTATTTTATTTATTTCTTCTCATTTCTTATCATGTATACCCTGGGGGTTCCAAATATGGTTCTTATAGATGAGATAAAATAGCGATATAGATAAAATAAAAGATATTGAGAGATAAATATGTATTTGAAAGGAACACTCGATGCATTGGATAAATATTAAACTATTATAGACTCTATATTTGAGAGAAACATCAGCAGTTTCTACCAAAAGGTAGGGAACATTAGGTTTTAGTCATAGATTAGTGTAGATTTTCTATTTTTTATTTTCTAAATTTAAATACATGTTAATTTTTCTATTTCCTCATTGCAGCCCGATCTATTGATTAGGGGTTGGAAATAGGAGTTTTGAGTGTTTTGATGATTTGTTTTGTTCCGGAAAACCTCTCTATTGTGTGTGTAGTGCATATATAAATGCGGTGTGTTCATCCATTTTAGGAAGATGATGCTTTCAATATAACTGTTAGTTATAAGGGTTTACATTCTATGTAATTGTTTTTATGAGATTAGTTGAGTTCTCAACCAAGGAAGACCATGTAGGGTCACACAGTTGTGTAGTGTACACAACCAGACCACTGGTGGGTAGCATGCCATGAAGAAGTTGGCCAGGAGGATTGATGGATGATGGAAGGTACCTCATGTAGGGTATACACATTGTTCCACACTTTAACACCATGTCTTAGAGATTTTTACACTCTTAGTAATGGTGATGTATATTCCCATGTGGGGATTTGGGTGTACACGTCATGTACCCATGGGGACACGTCGTGCACTCCCCCTTGTTACCCTTATTGGGTTCTTCATATCTTTTCACCCAGGTGTTAGAATTTGTCCCTTGTATAGTCTCATTTTATTATCTATTCACATGGATCAATTTTTAAATACCAATATGGGTTTTTGATAACTCCTAGATGGCATTTTAGGACATCTATAAACATATAGGTTCTTATTATATTTGTTTTTTCATTGTCTCTAATGAGTTAGAACTATTCAAAGATGATCCATGTGAAATGCTAGTAATGATTTTCATTTGATCGAGTATCTATTTAGATATGTTCCCATATTGGATATGAGCGCATCAGACCAGTTGTTATCAATGTTACAATATTGGTTTCCTCTATTTATATTTATATCTAGAGGATCCTGTATAGAAATCCTCTATATTATTTCTACTATAAATATCCCCTGAGGGTTGATTTTTCATATGAGTTGATCAAGGGAGTCCCTTGGTGGATCTCTTTACTAGTATGTTTTTTCAGGACTTGATTTTATGATACCAATGTTTCATATGTTTCCTTTATGGTCCCAGGTATGATTCCTTACCTTATAGGTTGCTTCAAGGATCCCTAATAGGATGAGTCTATCATTCATTCAATTAAAGGATCCCATGTAGGATTCCTCATTTACCTTTATATATCTAGATCCTGAGTAAGATTCCTTTACTTATTTTTTTATTAATAATGTAACAATTAGGATTTGTCTTATGTGTTTTGACTTAAGAGGCCTAGGTGGTTCCACTTTTTTGATCGACGCTGAGTAGTATATCGGTTTGGGAAGAGATGATAGTTGTAGTCACCTTAGAACTCATGCTAGACATGTAATCCTATTGGGATATGGTTGAATTGTTTATTTGGGTAATTTAACCACAATCAACATATTATTATCTTCCACCTCTTAATTTTTTATGCAATGATGTCAGTAGTGGTGTTTCCTAGTTTTTGGTTGTTGATCCTAGTGCACGGTGTATTTAATTATCATTGGGATTCCTAGTCATTCTACATTTGATCCATCTATAGATCCCAATTTAATTATATTTCCATTGTTGTTTCTTATATATAATATGTTGATCCATTAATAATTTATATAGTATTCAATGTACATTTATACAATCATGGTTTCAACTGACTTGAACAACTTGAGTTATACATTCACACAGATTGTAAGAATTCCTTCTAAGGACTCATCGGGATGATGACATGTATTCATTGAGTGATACATGGATTATTCATTGTAAAATTGACTTGGATTGAGTTATATTAATTTTTATTATGAAATTTTATTCTTTTAATGAGATCCTTGGATCCTGATTCCATTAGATTGTATGTATGTTTTTCCCCTAGATCATGATTATGTTAGCAGATTCCATGGATAATTTTTCTACATAGGTCTTGATTTTAATGGATTCGAGGGGCATTGATAAATTTAGATTGAATTTTCTTTGGGATAACTTTTTAATTAGTCATTTTACATTCTCCTTTTACCCGCATTTCTCTACCGAGTTTCAATCGATATTCTCTTGTGACTTGATGAGAATGTCTTGGTCTTTACACCTGAGATTCGACCATTCTGGTCTGACAGTTGATTACAAATCATAGGCCGATTAGGATGGCCTAGTATATATAAATTGGATCTAACCATTGGGGTCAATCATTTTATTAATTTACATAGTTCCTAGTTGGTTGCAGTGACCTTTTATAGTATTGACCATTATCATATTATAACCTATGTTTCAGTTATTGGAGGAGAGTTAGGGTGAACCAAGTTGTAGGAAGAGTATCCTCATATGGTTGAATATATTTCATAGTGATATTTCTAACATTATTAAAATAAGAAATATTTATGTTATGTTAATGGACCAATAGATTGAATTAATTACACATAACTTTAGTGTTATGATATCTCGATCAATACACGTTCACAAGATGCCTAAGGAATCAGGATTACGGGCACAAGGATTGATCTTGTTGGGTTTTATGTTATTTCAATCACCTAACTCATATTTATTTTAATTTTTTGTATATATATATATATATATTTATGGAAATACATGTATAGATATATAGATATGGACATCCATTGTGGCCCATTCCTAGTTGATTAGGATTTCAGACCTGGGGTATTACTATGGTTTCATAATTATTGGCTATACATACCATTTTAATTGTGTCTCGAATAGGATGAGCACATTACTTTTGAATACACTCTTTTAAATATATCTATATGATTCTTCTAAGGGTTTCCTACTGAGATTATTACTCACCCCTTCATGTTCACCTCTATATACATGTATAACTTATGTTAGCATTATATGTATAAAATGATTTTTCATAGTGGATAGGGTTGACACCCACAGTTATGTGAACAAGAAAATAGCACATCGTGGTTTTCAGATCGGGTTGGTGCATTTTTTTAGTGTGTGGATAATGGGTATGAATTCATTTGTGGAGTTAGTATTAGATAAATATACATATATATTAGTTTCTTATGTACCTTATATCTGTATGGTCAGCCTAGTGGGTGAACAATGTTCTATGTTTGACATATCTATTTAGTTTTTAATTCATTTTCATTTAGTATTATAGTATGTACTAGTTTATTTTATTTACTATTTATTAAATATTTTTTTCATTCTATTGTTAGTGATAATTATCTATTTACACTTTTGATTAGTTCGATACGAGGGACTAGTTCTCCACTATCACACTCTTGTCCCTCGCTAGTAGTCGACAGCCTGTACCATATGGGGATGAATGCATGAGGGCTCTTAAATAACATTCTAGAATGACTGTTTTAGTGGTAAGCGGTTCAAGATGTTATAATGTGTTATGAATTTTGTTCATTTCTGGGTCATTAATATTTCGGATATCATATATAAGAGTACTAGTAATATGTCGAAACCAATGATAGATATTAGACTGGTGTGCCAAGATTAATTTCTCAGATACCAAGTCCTAGTTTCCAAGGGTATGAAATTATTATTATTATCTAGAATGCTTCTGTTAGATATGATTCATTCCTTGAGTGATGCAGATATTGTTTGGGTGTTATGATTTACAATGGATCACTTTCACTTGCATTAGAAAGTGTCCAATGATGGATTTTGGAAATTTGTCAGAAAACTAATGGCATGTTTCATGCTTCATATTTGGAACATAAGATTAAATTCATATTGTCCTTATAGTATGTGTTTGGTACTCGTAGGTTTCTATATAATATTCAATACATAAAGTTTTATATTTCCTTATTTGTCCATGTTCAGTGGATTTACGTTGTGGTATTTTTTGTGACTTTGATGACTCAGTCCTCATCCATTGGAGGTGCAGTAACCCATGTAGTTTGGTATAGCATGTGATTCCTTTCTATTGTACCCCAAATAGGTTTTTGTTTCTCTGGTCATGATTATCTAGTAATATTAATTAGAATGACTCTCTTGGATAATTGGACTTTTCTTTTGGGATTGAACCCGTGGGGAGATTATTGTATATAGATTCTTGGTGAGTTTAAATTGAGTCTTTCATCTCTCTGGTCTCATCAAAAACCATGAAGTAGATAATTATAAATATTATTATAGAGGATCAATCCCTTATAGGCCATGTTTTTAGTTTTTACCACCATAGGTCATTTTGATATTTATCTTCGGTAGAGACTTTTGATCTTTTGGGCTATGTGGTTTAGACCTTGTGGGCGGTTTTGATACATATTCTATATGGATAGGTGTGAGACCTAGAATTCCATAGTCTAGATATAGACACATGTAGTTCAACATTCACATTTTTTTAGACAAACCTTATTGAAAGGGGTCAGGTCATATTATTTAGAAACCTTTCTAGGTAGTGTTCTTTGTTTTATGCTCATTTGAGTTTGATGCATGGTAGATGCTTGATCTTTTTAATTGTATGCATGTGGATGCCTTCATCCTTTGTCAAGAACGATGTGTGTTTTGGATTTAATACTCATTTCAATGGGAAGGATTGTTCAACTGCATTACCCTATCGACCATTTATTCCACTATTTCTAATATAGTCAGAGTGGTGGTAGACAATCCTAACTAGAATGATGAAGAGGGATGGGATGTCATGGAATAAGACATTTCATAGGTGAGGTGACCAATTTTGATAATGATTTAAAGGAGATATTATGGAATAATGATACTGATGTGTCATGTATCATGATCATCATATCCTTATAATGGATGAATAATTTCTTTATGAGTCGAGTAATGAAGATACACACTAGTTGTGCATGGCATTGTTAAATTTCATAATTTATGAGTGACCAGGTGTTATCCAAGGACCGATGGATTCATGAATTTCCATGGGATTGGTTTCCCATTATTTGTTTTTTGAACGATGAATGTTCTTCCACAATAGAGGTGATATAGGGAGGAAATCATGTGTGGTCAGAAAGTTGAACTATTGGTAGACCTGGAAACACAGTGTCAGTAGGCATGGTGTCAGGTGATGGGTAAATGTTTGTTAGCCAATTAATTCTAAGAATAGATTAGAGTTAACTTTACACACCCTTATGTGGAATCATAGTGTACTCTCATTAGATAAAATAATTCTATATCATTAATTATTATGAAATACAAAGAGAGAGAATTAGACATAGGTTGATCTTATATTACATTAAATGAATCCTTGGTTTGTTCTGAAAATTTGTTGAGCATACCCTTGAGGAGTAGTAATTGTTAATAGATATGGTTTTGATAGAACCATTAGTTTTTGGATGGTGGGACCCTCATTTTAATTTGAACATCAGTGTATCTGTGGGTTTTTGAGATACGAGTTTAGGATTCATTAAATATTAGTGTATACCTATAGTGTGGAGTACCAAATTGGTTGTAGTTAAATGTATCCCATATAGAAGACTGTTGTTGACCCAATGATACAGGTTTTTGGATGGTCCATTTATATGTTTGGGTAGATTGTCATGTTGAGATCATGGATTTTAGTACTTCTAAAATGATTCATGGAGGTGAGAAGGTTTATGATTGGTTGATTTTAAGGTCCCTAGTTTTTCCAAACACAAAATATGATCCTGAATTATAATTGATTCTTTTAAATTTTTATAAGGAAAAAAATGTTGTTCTTCCACTGTCATATCATCTGTGATTATTTTTTTATCACTCCATCAGTCCCAAATTAGGGTGTTTACGATAAGGAATGAGTCTTATGGGATTTTGAGCCATTCTAATTTTAGAGGAATAATTAATTTTTAATATTTAATAAATAAAATATTAAATTATTGATCAAGGATCATTCAGTCATATATACTAGAAAGGATCATATCGTTAGATAAAACCCATTCTCCCCAAAATTTATTAACAAAAAGTAATGGATGGGTGATTACACAAGGTACAATGAGTATGTACCTCAACGCAATAAAATAATAGAAAAAGAAGTTGCGATGAAAAAACCGCAAAATCAACCTTGAGATGGAAACAGAGCTCACCATGGAAAGATTCCCAACAATATGACATATAACAGAAAAACTAGTGGATCATCAATGAATCTTCCCCCAATGCAATAATCATTGTATTCTTATAGAAAAAGCTGATGGAATGCAATCATAATTGTGTTTGTCTAAAAAAATTTACAGCAGCTACAATGTTTTTCATTTTGTAGATTCTTCATGAAAAGTCAGATCAATAAACAATACTTCTAGCAAGAATTGATGAAGGATCTTAAATGTGATTTCTAATCCTGAATTGAAAACATCAACTCGGTACAATCTAGTTAACTTTTTTCACCTCTAGGGTTATACATTTATCGTGTATTTGAGAATACAGTGGGCAGTCTATAATACAAGTATCATGAGGGGAATCCATCCTCCATAACATGAATACATATGAAACAACTCTAGAATAGTTTCCTTACGGATCTTGAGTGAAAATATTACTCCTAAAAAGGTGAAAACGATCATGATAATCTTGATTAGTATCACCAGAATCCTGACATAATCATAGCTAGAAGGTGTAGGAAAATGTTAGCCACTTCTCAAGAGACATTCCTATGCAAATTAAGAGTATCCAGATAATATCCTCCTGCAAAATGTAGTTCATCTTAGTGAATGACCAAGCATTTGATCTTTTATTCCGTAATATTACTTCATAGATCACACAACATACAAAAAGAAGCTGGAAATAGCACAAAAACAACATCTCAAGCATAGAATTCAGTACCACATCAATGACTCTACATCCTTGTAGAGACTCATCCACAAACATCAATTCCCATGAAAGGTGCTTAAAATCAAAGTCTAGGTCTCTATCAATTTAAAATTCCACCCTATCAAACAACCGATATCGGATACTTAAATACTCATCTATAGTTATCTTTTTGTTAGTATACCATCCAAAGGACTGTCTATCTTTTCCCTCTATCCAAGGTTAAAATTTCTCCTAATAACCCTCTACGATAATATGATTTCAATTTAAGATCTTAATAGCATCCTCTGACTCCTTTGAATCCTATGACGGGGAGGAATCCATTTCATCCAATGAGGATGAGTGATCCACATTATCTTCTAGCTGAGGAAGGATCACAAGTCTCTCTAATTGAATCCCTAAGGATCTAGTGATAATAATTCTCAACAACAAAGAATAATTGATATGTTTCCGGGTCTTCTTGTGGGGTGGAATAAAAAATCCATCTGGTTAAACTATCGACCTCTTCCCTTTTTAGCACTCGATTGCAGATTTGCGTCCTCAATATGACATGCATGATCAAGTGCATCTTGATTAGGTTAACTAGAGTCATCTTTTGTCTCATTTCTTTCTATCCGAATAGATGGCCTATCTTTTGAGTTAATGAAGTTGGGCTGAGAATTATTATCAACATCAAAAATTCCAGAGAAATCATCAACAGTAGGGAAAAAGGCTGGGGATGTTTAGAATGAACCACCACATCCTTATTGGGTGTGAGCCTCATTGGGGAATCATAATCCACCAATTCAAGGTTTGGTTGTGCATTATCCATCTTCACAGTCTCCTGGTGAGGTTGGGTATCAAAATATCCATCAAGGGCCGTAGGATTCTCTAAGGTCCAGTCAGCATAATCATTAAATTCTTCCTAATCTAATTTCAGCTTATCCTTTTCCATCCATACATACTATGTACGGGTGAGAGGGAATGGAATTGTTTATACATGGTTTAAATCGTTAGAGTAATGAAAAATATTATGAAATTTGTTATAATAGGATTGTATTTTTTCATAATTTATCTCTTCATTAAAGCCCAACTCACCATTTTGTATTCAAACAATATATGGAAGTGGTTTAGAGATGTCAATTTCAGTGAAAAACCTCAAAACTGATGGTCTGAAAAGATTATTGGTAGCATAGTACATTTAAAATGAATGAGAGAAAAAATATGGACTGAGATTAATATAAAGAGATAGGTATAGAATGAGTTATCATCATGGAGCTCTGGACATGCAGGTTTTAGGTGCATTAACCATGGAATGGGGATTTCAGATATTCTTCTATGGGTTCAACCCCAAGGTATTCCTATTTTTATTTTCCCATTAGATTGCTATAAATATTTATTTTTCTAAATATAAATGGGAATAATTCTTGAATATGGAACCATGTGGTCTGATATTTTGTTTTGGGGCTGAAAATGGGTGGGTCGGGTGTTTTGAATGCTTTCCATTCTGGAAAATCAGTCTATACAGCAGGAATTTCAGAGAGACATGTTGTGTGTTCTTCTAGATTGGATAATAATTTTTTTTTAAGTAAAAGAATTTAAAAAGGTGTATATGTTCTATAATGTGTCTTGGCCATGTTGTTGAGTACCCATACAAGGATTACCTTATGGGGAAACACATCCTTGGAGAGTACATGACAATACCTCATTTGTTTATCACAGCATGTAAATGTACACTGCTTAGACAGGTAAATCTCTTGGACGGTTTAGGGATGCGGGTATGTACCACATGTTGGGATGATACCATATCCCTACCAAACATGTCATGCAGCTAGGGTGTTTGAAGGCCAATGCTAGTAGGAGTACACGCACATGTGGGGCATTGTTTGTATATTCCATATACCATTAATGACACACCATGTACTGACCCATGTAACCCATGGGGTTTTCATATCTTTTAAACCATGAGTCATAATCAAACCCATGGTTAGTACATTTTAGGTATAAATTCAAAAGGATAACTAGGGTGTGACATGTGATGAGTTTTGATAACTCATGTGTGGTGTTTCAGGTATATCATGAATGGAGATGTTCTTCCACTAGTATTTGTAATAATTGTCTCCTTGGAGTCTAAACTATTCAAATATGTGAAATTAATTGTCATTCCGAACATATTTTTTTCTCGATTTTCTTCTAAGGATTCCTCCCTTGTGAGATGAGAAATTTAGACTATGTGTCCATAATACTAGTCACTATCGAGTATCCCCTATAGGAATCATCTATTTTTGTTTGGACATAGAGGCTCCCTTGTAGGATTATTCTCTCTTGTTTTGTACCAAGGATCTCATGATGAATTACATTGACTATGATATGATCTTTTGAGTCCCTGGTAGGATCCCATTACCAGTATACTATTCCTAGTATCCCTAGAAGGATTATACTACATCTTATATTGGCTTGAGGGTTCCTTGTAGGATTCATTCATCTAAGTTTTGTTTTGAGGAAAAATAGTAGAATGCCTCCCTTTATCATTCCATTACATCTTTTTTGGTATCCCTCTTCTGAGCCTGATTATTTTGGATTTCATAATGTGTTTCTTAGAATTCGGTTGTTGATACTTATATTATTTATATAGATGCATTGCAATTTTTTAGCTCGTTGGGTCATGATGACTTGAACTCCATGAGTGATACATGGATTTTCACAGTACGAATGCCTTAGTTAGACTCATAGGCCAGATTGATTATATTTCGTGAGTATTACATGGATTCCCTGTTATTGTAATTTCATCAATGCAATCGAATGAAATTTTATTTTTGTAATGGATTCTTTTAATATTCTCTATGGATCATAATTAAATTATATTTGGGGAAGTTATCCCCTAGATCATGATTACTAAAATTGCTGTTTTGGATGATTTTTCTCCTTGGGTATTAATTCCATTGGATTCCATGGGCATTGATACCTATAATATCGAGATTTCATGGGCTGAAAATGGACTTAGTAGGTTGACATTATCCTTGGAACCTACCCAGGTTTG
This sequence comes from Viscum album, assembly GCA_963277665.1. NCBI lineage: Eukaryota > Viridiplantae > Streptophyta > Magnoliopsida > Santalales > Viscaceae > Viscum > Viscum album. Next base: position 116,904,392 of record OY728123.1, on the reverse strand, counting down.
TACTAATATTTCTTCGAGATGCTCATGGGACTCAATGTGAATGGAATGGTAATTTTTAACTAGGATTCCTCCCTTCGATGTCTAAAAATTTATTACATGGCATGGGATGATTAGTATGCCTTGGTATTTTTTGCTTGAATCCTACTCTGGAGGCATGACATGTAATTACATGGCATAGACCATAGTTTTATGAAGTGAAATTTTATAGGATTTATTATAGTTATAAATTATCCTCTATTTTAGTTATTGCAGTCGAGTAAGGGTGGACGCAGTTGTAGGATGAGTATCACCCTGTGTGACCCTATCTAGTTCCAATATATTTATTGTGTTTGACAAAGAATGTATATTTTGATGGGGAATAAATATACAAACATAAAAAAATGATAAATAGTTTCAGTGGTACAACATCAATCTCAATTACCTAACATAGTACATCCTAGTGATCGGCATTATGGACCCATGGATAAATATTTGTTTTCATTTATGTTATTTCATCCACTATAATCTTAAATATTCAAATAAACCTCTATATGTATAGTGATGGGACTATAAATGCATATGTATATATATATATGGACATACATGGTGTCACTATCCTATTGGACAGGGATTTTAGATACTATGATTGATTGTGGTTTCACATTTATTGGTTTTACAAACCATTGTAGTTGTGTCTTAGCTAGGCTAAGAGGGTTGCTTTTTTATATGCACTTAGACTCAAATTTATTGGTTTCTCATTGGTGTGGATAACTATGATTATTTCTAACCCCTAGATGATCACCATAGTGTATGTGTAAACCTTTTGTATTCATTTTAGGTTGAGAATGAGTTGAAAAGTGGATAGTGAAAACGAAAATAATTACATGATCCAGAAGAGCTACTCATGTGGGTTCTTCTGATCTATTGGGTGCATATTGATAGTGTATGTGTTCTGGCTATGCATTCTATCTTAGAATTAGTTGTAGATCCGTATAAATTTATTTTAGTTTCTTTTTTACCCTATATTTTTTTCTGAGCCTTGTGAGTGACTAGAGTTGGTAGAATGACTACCTATTCATTATTTTTGAGATATTGCATTAATTATTAAATCATTATTCATTTTAGTTTATTTAAATCATATATATTTTATTTAAGTTCTATTGCGTGTGATAATTAGTAAGTTCCACTATTTTTGTTCTCTAATATGATTCAATAGTTTACCTAGTATCACACTCCAGGCCCTCACAACTACACATCGACCATCAGCATATGGGGAGGCAAGCATGAGGCCTCATAAGAAATTAGCTCAGAGCCCAATTTTAGTTATATTTGGGCCAAGATGTATCAATATAGGTCATGTATAATTGGAAATATGGATACATAAAAATAATTTTTATATGTAAACAGTATAATATTTCACAAAATCATTAATAATGAGTGATATTCCTAGATATCTCGTACTTAATAACTTAATTCAGAACTAGGGTAATGGAAACATATGAATGGCTGATGTAAAATCCTAATAACGTTTAAAAAATGGAGATATTAATGATTACATAATCCTAACATTAGAATAAGGGTATGTGAACATGATATTAATATTTTAAAAACATACCTTGCATTTCATATTCAAAAAATATATGTAACAAAATATACCCTGGATGGTCAAGAGACATATATCCTAATGTAATCCATTAATACATTTCATTTTAGCATTTCACAAAAACAATACATATGTTTATGGGATATACATATGCATGGAAAATTATTTCCATTTTGGTAAAGGATTTATTACAAGACTGACATTTTGGATTAAGATGACAAGAAATACTTTTGTCATGTTCAAGGTTAACTAAAAATTCAATCATTTTGGATAGTGTACATTACTAAACTATGTCCACTCCCAAATATAGTATATTTTATATAATTATATTTAATCCCATATGTAGTGAATTGGAGGGATATATTACAGTATCCCCACCCGGGACATAATGAAAATATATGTTTGTGTCGGATATGATCATAAAATAGTCATATAACTAGCAATGAAAATATAATGGGTTTCATAAGCATTTCCTCAGGGAACAACGAATGTAAACGAAACGGTTTTAAAAAAAAATTCTCAATTCATCATATCTTACACCATAAAATGAAATTTGATTCAAATCATATTTTTATCAAGATCAAAAACAAAACTGACATAGAATAATGGTGGTATTAGTAGACCATATCCCAAATTGATCATTTGTATAGCCAAGTATTTTTAGCATTCATTAATGTAAATACCATAAAATAATTGATATATTCCTTACAAAAATAATAAAACAATATTGAAAATCAATTTCAAAAACTAAAATCTATGAATTTATTTTAAAAATATTATTTGAGGAATATAATATTTGGACTCATAAAATGTATGTTTTATGCATTGAGATCTCGTAATGGAAATAAATTCCATTAATTGCATATTTGTTAGGGGAAATCATCCATTCACTCTTTCATAATATGTGAAAATAAATATTTTTCCTGAAAAAAAAGTAATTCCTTTTAAACATATTAATTAAAAGACAACCATGACCAATAATTAATTTAAACATTCATTGGAAAATAGTATAACTTTAATGAAAATTTATTTCAACTAGGAATATTCAATCAATAGGTAATAAATTGTAAAAATTAAATCATATATGGTCTAATATTTAAATATATAAGTATTTTTAACATATTTATATTGAAATTAAATTTATTATAAAATATGTTTCAATGTGTTCAAAGGATGTCAAGAGTTAAGGTAATATATTTTTTCTCACTTTTTTGAGACAAATTCCATATTCAAAATGTGACTAATTAATGGGGTGTTTATACTACCCCTAAATTTGTTTTATGATTAATTTCATAATTTTTTTAATTTTAATATATATTTGATGATCCCTCAATCATGGTGTTTATGATTTAAATATTAAATAATTGGTAAATTAATTTGGTCACAAATTTTCATCTATGTGGCATATGATAATTTCATTCCTCTATAATCTTTCATGAGGAGTATATAAATCTAATTTTTTATGTAATATCAATAATTTTTTTATCATGGGGATATTTAATGTTTCATTTAATTATTTTTTTTCTTGTTTCTTATATTTCAAATATATAAACTATAAAATTATTTATTTTAGAATCACATAATTTATCAAGATTATATAAAATTATGATTTTGATGAATGAATCATATGATCCATCACTTAATAAAATAATGATTATTATTCACCATTTTCCATGAAATTATGACACATTTGTTTCCTTAAATTTTCATATCAATATGTAATAAAGAGTATAAAAACTCTTATAAAAAATATTTTTTTGGTTGAAAACCTTTTTCCATACAAAAAAATTAAAAAACGTTTTAAAAATATTTATAGTTATTTAATAAAGATATTTTCACCCATGTTATAATTGTTTACAAAATGTTTTGAATGGAATCATCATGTTTTTGAATACTAATATTTATTAGGATATTAAATTAAATATAAATAAAATCATTTATTTAAAAAGTATTTCATAAATATAGTTTACCACTATCATGAAAATTATTGTATTTGATTATTCCATTATATGTTATAAAAGTTAAATAAAAAAATTGAAAATGATTTTTGATTGATTTTTTAATTTCAATGATAAAAATTTATTTTTTATCAATGAAATGTTCCTAGAAATATTCCCAAATTATTTTCCATCTATGATGACATTATTTGGCGTTACAAATTCTTCATTGGTTTTATGATACAATTATAACATTTTTATTTTTTATCAGAATGGTTTAATTTTATGATAACAGGATATCTACAAAACCTATTTCTCCTCAACGGGTTTTTCCATGATGAAATTATTATGAATCCCGATTAATTTAATGGGTTTTTATATAATTTAACAATGAAATGATTATGAAACATATATATTTTCCATATGTTTGTATATGATTACATGATTAGGTAACCCAATTTAATTTCTTGTATTATTATATGATAAACTTTTTAAGGTCTTCTTGAAGATATTTTTTTGATTTTCATTCTGTGAATGGTGGGACCTTTATCTCCCCCCAATGCATTGGGTATTGATTTATGTCAGGTGGGCTCAAAGGGAACACATGAGCTTATCCCATGACAAAAAAAAATTTATAAGGGAGTTTATATCATGATAAAATTCGGTACATTGGTAGTGAGTCAAATCCTAGTATAATATGAATTTCATAGTGTTTAAAAATTTCATAAGATTTTTTATGCTTATGTGTACACATAAAATCTCTACCTTATGCAAATATTATGATCTCATAGATTATGTTCTATGATTACCATAGGATTCATGTCATTATAATTACCTAATTTTCTAACATGAATTGTGATTATTATCTTTGATATTCATGTTATTATATTAAAATATTATACACATGGTCAAATACCATCTTGTTCATATCATGCTTATATAACTCCTTGTTTACTTATATTTTTCTATTTATCTCACCATTTTTTAGGTTTCTTTTCCATATGTTATTAAAAAATTTATAGAATATGATATGTTTAATAATCAATCATGTTATGAAGATAATAATGGGAGATGATATATTTTTCATATAAAATAGTTTTTTTATATTTGAGAATGGACTATACATTTACAGTCATGAGAAGTGTGTTTGTGTAATGTATTTAATATTCATAAATTAGTTTTAATTTCTATCAATGATTTATGTAGGTCACAATAGGTCCCCATATAGGTTATGTGGTTTGGCCTTTGTCTAAATAGATGGGAAAGATGGAAGATAGTTTGGAAATCCATGTTGCCAAATTATGAGTCTATTTAGAAGTTGAAATTTGATGGTTTTCCATCTATACCATTATATTATTGCCCCAAAATCTCAAAAAAACTGAAATTTAAATAGGTGAATATCTAATCATCTTAACTCCTCCAGTGGTGGTTCTCCATCGACTGAAGTTTTTTTTGTATTCTTATTAGTGTTATTTGAATCTCTGAGTATGTATCTACTTCTATTTCACAATATTATATAAGGAAATATTTGGAGATGTTTTCTATTATTCGAAAACATTGAAACCCTATTTCCTACAAATTAATAAATTACATGATATTTATTTTTTTATCTCAATTAAAGGACCTCTATTGGTGAGTGTTTTTCTATATGAAATAGGTTTGTGGTCTCTAAGATATTTCCAATAGTTTTGATATATTTTATATCTATGTGGTAGGTTCTATTTTTCTATTTTGTTAAAAAAATATTTAAGATAATAGATAATAAATCTTTAATTGATAAGTTTATTTGTCCCTTTATGAATCTATTTTGGTCAGTTTTTTTTATTAGTCCCAATCTATGGCCACCGATGGTGTGTTCAACACCCTTGAGGTAGGTAAATGAAATTGTAAATGGTGTATGAGATAGTTAATTATATTATAGTAGTTCTATTCATTTTTTGGAATATTAGTTTATTATAATGGCTATTATTTATTATTGTAGAAATAAAATGTGATATATCATTATTAAGGAAACAGATAATTATATGTAAAATTTTATGTTTAATAAATTAATGGTACTAATAAAATTTGATGGTTTATTAATAGGAATTAAGGATGAAATAATTGAATTATTTAATATGATTAATGTTGTTAAATGTAATGTTCTATATGAAATGATAAATTTCGAAATGGATTACCCTTGATATCTTGTATAGTTAAAAGTCAAGTATGTTAGAATGTTGCAATTTTTTGCATATGAATGTTTTATAATGACGTACATGGTGGTCCAAACCCTTGGGAAAGGTTTTTGGATTTTTATTTCTTCATAAAAACATTATGATGTCTTGAAATATAGTTCTTAATATTTTACATGAATTTTTGGTCATCGAATACTACATTATTGGCTAGGGTATCGATATAGTGTCCATGAACTAATAAAATATGAATTGGTATGGGTCATTAAAATGATGAAAATATTTACATATAATTTTAAATGGTCATATGAATTCCATAATTACATATATTTTTTACCCAAATGATTTGTTACACATTTTTTTTTGACTTAGGGTATGTCCACAACATTTTGGGTGTGTTGGGTTTCACAATAGAACCCAATGACCTAGTAGAAAATTTATACTTCTTTATTATTATGATTGTATAATGAATTTACCTATTCATAATTTTTTTATACTTCTTCTTTAAATGTTTTATTTTAATTAATGGTGATTTCATTGCGAATAATTTTTTGGAAACTTTGTTGTACTCACGCACTGCTCAGTCCTCCATCAGTACCTGAGATGATTTTAGGTATACATGTTAGGATAATGGTAATTTACAAATAATATATGGATGATTTAGGATTTCAAGATAGATAATGGATGATAGGACCAATATATATACCCTCACTTTTTATATAGTAACATTAAATATCATTTTCAGAATACTTATAACAATATACAAATAGACAACAAAAGACTGTACTATTCTAGAGCCTTTTGAAATATGGAATCATAAACATTTCTAAATAAATGATCGAAATTATCTCATACTGTGTTATTATTCAATATAATCCTTCATAGACACATAAGTCATAATTCAAATCTTCATAACATAGGTATGAAAAAAAATCAGAGAGATTAAATTCTCAATAAGGGTAAAAATTAAGATATGTAAATATAATCATCATTATAAATGTATGAGAACATGATATTGTAAATAAAATTTCATACCCAATATATAAAATATTATATACATTAATCATGGCATAATGATTGTTAGTTCATAAGAAATGTATCATAATGAAATAAAGAACAGAAGCCATAAAATCTCAACATATTAATAAAAAACATGAATTGTGGTAGACATGTAAGCATATAATTTTTTCGATAGTAACCCAGGAATATCTTACAAGACCATCTTGTTAGTATATTTTCAGCCACATACCATCATTTTTTTCAAGGTTCACTCACATAGACATCTTAGTAGGATGTGTTCAATCTGTATACCATCTCAGTAGTTATGGTTCACTCCTGTTTCAATCATAGTTATCAAGGATCATTCCCAAGACCATCTAATTATATATAATGAGATATAATACTTTACCTAATTAATTATAGGGAGATACAGTTCCCACCCATCTCATAATGAAATCATATATACATGGTCCACATGATCATAAATTATCATATAATAACCCTTCAAATAAAATGGAATTTATAAGCATGTAATCTTATAATAAGTTGTGGAAATACAAATTCTTTATAATCATATCATAATAAAAAACCCAATGAAAATAAGTCATTTTCAAAATCATATAACCCCTCAAAGAGAAACTCGTTTCATCAAAATCATTTAATCAAAACATAATCCATTCAAAAAAGGAATATGAATGGAAACATTGAATACTTTTCTGAAAAAGTATTGAGTAAAACCAAAAGATGTTATCTTATCTGGTAGATAATTTTGAATAATATTTTGAAAACATTTTTTGAGGAAAATATCATTTCTGCAATGAAAAATCTGTTTCAAACATAAAACATTTTTGAACAACATTTTCTTTTAAAATAGTATTGAAAATTTTTAAATGATGCATTGAAAAACATAAAAAAAAAATTATAAAAAAAATCATATAATATGGGCTTAGGTGATATTTAGAAAAAAAATATTGTAAAACATTTTTTAAAATATTATGGAAAACATATTATTTGAAGTAAAAAATTTCCGACCTGAGAGAGAGAGAGATTGTCTGATTTTACATAAAAACATTATATTATGTACCAAAGTGTAGTAAAATGGTACTAATACATGATTAAATCCTGAATTAATAGTGTATAAGTAATATCATGAGTGTTCTTGACATATGGATTATAATATTTTCTCAATGGAAGCATAAATATATACACTCTCGAAAAAATGACATAATTGTCTTAATAAATTCTTATAACTTGTTAACCTGGGATCATACTCTCCATGTACGAAATATAAATTACATGTAGCATAAAATATAATAAATAAATTAAATTCATGAAAAAAATAGTAAAATGGTTGTGTATAAACCTCAAAAAATAATTTAGGTGCATCACAACACTCCAGTCTCAACAAAAGAAACTTGAGACAAAATGATTTTACCTATTTTGAATAGTTTGAATCCTAGTAACCATAAAATAAATAACATAAAATAGATATGTGAATACCCATAAATTTATTTATAATATACATATAATTCCATGATGTTAATTACATACACCACACCAATGGAATGAGTGGTGAATATATAATGTATATCATAGAAATAAAAAGTCTGAGGAAATCCCATTACCTTGTATCATTACTGTTGTAGTTGTCATGAAAACCACATGAATAATAAATATAAACTCATTATACATATTTTATATAACTTTATTATTATATATATGTTTTGAGTAAGAATATAAATTATAATCTTTTAAACAATACTATGTTGTCGTTTCACTATGGGTTGTATTTTCTTTATTCTTTGCAAATGTCTTAATTTTTTATATCTTTGGTATTTATATAATATAACATGATTTATAGACTATAAACCATTTAATATTTATCATCTATATACATAATAAGTGTGTGTAATAATCTACATAATATATATTTATGAAACGGAATACACCATTCATTGGCACTGTAGGTCGTACGCACGCATGAACGTTATTTCTATTTAATTTCATGTTGAAACAAATAATGTTAAATACATATATGTATATATATTTTTATATATTTATCATTATTACATAAGATTTATGATATCATATATACATTATATTTTCACTAAAACCATCCTTAATAAATTCCATGTTGTGTATGAACAAATCATATCTCTTTTATGGGGAGATAATCCACACATCCTCAAACAAGAATTGTAGTATTAACACTAGATACATAGTGAAGATTTTTTTTAAAGGAATAAATAATATTAATGAAATAATAAATCCCATATATAAAATATAAACATATTTTCCATCATAATTTCTAATATTATAGGTGGTAACGAAAATTGAACAATCATCGTTTAGTGTGGTTCTAGTTCACTGTTCAAATAATCAGTATGTTTATTATCCATTAGAAGGAGGATTATGTATGTTAATGTTGAATCCTTTTCATAACTAAATTATTTTATATTTAATATTATTTTTTTTATAAAATAATGTAACAATAATTTGGAGAGGTGGTGGAATAAAATAAAAGAAAGGAGCAGAGATAAGACATAACCTCTTAATCAGGTAACTCTATGTGTTTGATTACAAAAGGATTCCTTGGAAAGACATCTGCCCAAGGGAAGGGTGAAATAGTGGATTAATGGGATGTATGTCGTGTAGATCATGGATGAACATAGTATTCTTTGGTTTTTCATGATGTGTGATTGGTGGTTTCCCTCTATAAAGATGGAAATGGACTCTTAGGAAATATTTTAAAACAAGTTAGGTGTACACTTGTAATTGCGTAAAATAATTCGTACCAAACAAAACAAAATAAATAAAGATATGTTTAAGGCCGAATAATGGATAGAAAAGGGGTTTTTGACAAGTTTATATGTCATTTTACCCATATGAATAAGGTTTATTCCCTTATTATGCTTAATTTGACCTTAATCGCTAGGATTAATTTTAATCGCTTTTAATAATAATTTTTTGTAAAAATTCAAAATGATATAATTAGATTATAAATATTATAGAGATTAAAATACTATATTTGGATTTTCTATAAATCAATTCATTGAATCAGAAAATGAATGATCAACACTAATCATATAGATGAGACAAAATTATAGTTCTTTAATGTATAAAGAAGATTAAAATATTTTTATATTATTATATTCAGGATCAATTTGAAATTGACATTAAAAACCTATATTGTAATTATATATTTATAAATGATAAAATGTGACCAAAATAAAATATTAAACATAATTTAAATTTAATAATTATTAAATAAAAAATGTCGTCTTTAACCTAAAAGTAGTATTTTTCACTATTCATCAAAAAATGATGTTTCTCAAAAAAATACCGAAAAATCACCCTAAGATAATTTTTTAATTATAAATATACAATAAATGATTATTTCATAAATTTAAATTTTTAAATGTTTCTAAAATTAATTTTATTATTTATCAATGAAGGATATTAAATGCAGTTCATTCGAGAAAACTGTATTTTTATATATATAAAGAAATTATAAAAAATTAATTAATTCATTATAAATATGATTTACTTATATAAAACTATTATAAGAAATATTTGATAAGTATTTATTGGTGTAAATATTTATATGTTTAATGGCCATGTTATAATTATCTCATTTAAATAATTATAACAATAAAACATTCTTTCGCCAAAATATCGTTTTTGTGTAACATATGCAATGTCAATGTTTGGTGTAATTTATTACATGTTTGTGAACATTGAAATGATTGTTTTAATTCGTGATTTTAATAAAAAATAAAATAAAATTATTAAAAAAGGTCCATAAAAACACCAAATGCAATAATCTACCCGATTGAAATAAATTTCAACCATATAATTTGTCACATGAGTAAGAAAAATGTGGATATGTTTGCTTCATAAAATGATCAAGGTCCCATATATTATCCTCTAACTCGTCATTTCACTATAAAACATTGCCCATTTGAGTGGTTTTGTTTTTTATACCATTATCTGTACGATCCCAAATTTAAATTGGTTGATCCTCGAAAGAAATATCCTTCTAAAGTGGTATGAACACAAGGTTTCATACGTGTGAAGGGTAATGTATTTGCTTCCTCATGAGATATACATGTAACACATCATGGAATTTAGTGTGATTGTGATGAAGTGATAAAAAATTGGATTCCATCCTGATATGATCAAGAATCTCAAAGCTGCTGGTATACCTTGGGATTAGTTTCTCATTCTTCCTATATCACATAACATTCTTCCATGGTGATATTCATAGAAACTCTTTTTTAGAAACATAAAATTCCATATCATGTTGATGGTTATCAATGTAACTTTTCTATCAACATTGAGCTGAATTTATATGCTACTGAATAGTTCTAACCTTATTAAATATTTCTTCTGCAATATCACATCCCAAGAGCTTTATTTCTCGATATTCATCCCAATAAATTGGATGTCTATTTTTTGTCACATAAGGGTCTTCACAAGGTTCCATATGAATGCTTGATTGAAAACAATTATTCTAAGAAAACTCAAATAGAGGAAGGTGTTGATCCCAAACACCTTTTAAATATATAGAATAAGATTCAATATATCTTTAGGGTTTTAAATTTTCATTCAGACTAAAAATATTTCAATCATTGATAAAAAGTGTTGAATCTCAATTTAGTATCAATTTCAAACTAGTGACATTGAGAAAACATTAAGGTAATCCTCAGATCCCAATCTAATACTATATTTTTTTTACTCAATGAATCTCTACCACTTCTTTAATGTATATAATGGAATTATGATCTAAAAATATGTATTATATGATAGCAATGAAGTGCGATAACATAGTAAGGAGATCGACCAACAACTATATATAATTAAAAAAATTTATTGATTATGGTTAGTACAACAAAAGAATCCATAATTATATTCTCCCATTTTTTTATGGTATGGGACATGGATGCAACATCCCATTTGACTTTTTTCATTTTAGACATAACTTGTTTTCATGCCATGAACTGAGATAAAACACAATGATATCTCTCTTCATTCCATCCCCCTAATTATTATTTCATGTTTCTATAAATCCTAAAACATCATGGATGAATTGATAATTATGATCTATGAGCTTCCACGGACATATAATTCTTAAAATTTGGTATTGAGGGAACACATACATGGGTTTTGAGCGTCATTATTCCTTTCTAATCAATTTCAGACTTATAAACATTAATGAAATTACATTGTAGCTCTTATTTTTCCTTGAGCTCCTCCATAATAATCACATGGATATAGGTTTGGATATTCATTTCGTAAAGGTATAAATTTTCTACTACCTTTTGGATTTCTAGATCCATCATTTTCTAACATAAAAAAATTAGATCTTTTGGGATCATCATATTGGATAAGCCAACATATTCCTTCCGACTCAAACCATCGGACACCTTGATTTCTTTCCTATAGTGGTAAAGTATTGAGCAGTCATAATAAATTATAAAATCTTAATATCTTCTATATAATATGTTCAAATCCTTCTATGTGAATATATATTTTATAAATTTATGATCATTATATATATATATATTTATATTTCAATCATTTCATAAATAAAATTACTTTATATAATTAATGCTAAAATTTCAGCTGCAATCTCTAACTGTAGAGTTGGGAAATTTTACTCATTAATCTTCAATTTTCATAAGGCATATTTGATATCCATGTTATTATGTATAAGAATACATCACAATCCCTTTTTGTATGATCTCTATAGAATAAAAACCCATCTCCACTAAAGTGTAATGTATGCATAGGTGCACTGACTAACCATCTCAATCGTTCCTTGAAATTGTCCTCACATTCATATATATAGAGGAACTTAAAACCCTTATAGGTAAACATGGTAAGAGGATTATACAGTCATGAACAATTCTCCAAAAACCATCAAAAATAAATAGTTAAACCAAGATATATATGGATCTATGTTACCATGGCTGGTCTTTTCCCACATTCAATAGCCTCCACCTTTGATGGATCTTCTCCTATACCATCTCATATGATTATGAGACTGAAAAATGAAACCTTCTACAGCCAAAATTCACACTTCATAAATTTTTCATCTATATTCTCCATCATTAGGTTATTTATTACAATTCTCATGTTACCATAATGATATTCCTTTCCCACTAAATATATAAAAATATAATCTATAAAGGCTACCATAAACGGATCAAGGTAATCTCTATAAACATTATTCATCAATTCCATGAAGATATCTGGGAAAATAGAAACACTAAATGGAATCACTATATATTCATAGTGTACATACCTTGAACAGAATGTCTTCTTATGTATATCATCTTTTATAACCCTTAATTGATGATATCCAGAACAAATTTTTATTGTGGAAAAGTATTGAGCTCCATAAAATTGATAAAGAAGTCATATATATGAGGAAGAGAATACATCTTATTGATTTTGATCTTTTTCAACTCCAGATAATCATTGATAATTCTTATTGAACGATCATTATTTTAAAAAAAATAGTGAACCTCAAGGTGACACAATATTCAAAACGAATCCCATGTCAAGGTTTTCATGGATGTTATTCTTCGATTCAAACAACTCAATTGGGTCCATTCTATAAGGAATATTTAAAATTGGTGTGGAACACTGTATAAGTTATATTAAGAACTCAACATCAATTTTTGGTGTTAGCCTAGGAAACACATCTAGGATGTACTCGACATAATCCTGAAAAATAATCATATCATCGATGATGATTTTCTCTGCAACCATTTGAGATAAACAAACATTCTAAATGGAAATTAGGAGCAATACACTATATTTAAAATACATAAGAATTTAATACTTATCATCACATGGTAAGATGAACATTGGAGGGTTTTAAATATCAAAATTAAATTCCCTTCCATAACGATTTATGTGGGATTTATAGATAGAAATATAATCCATGGTGAGGATAACATCCAACTATATCAAATAAATGTTTTCAATATTTTTAGTAATCACATTCCCACAAAACTCAACTAGATGGTAATCATATACTTGAGATGAAATAATTTTACTATTATGGGTTTTCACTACTAATTCATCATTTAATTGTTTCAGTGGAATCTTATAATCATTATGAAATTAATTAAAGCAATGTAATTGTATGAGGTTATATCTGTGTCGGTTTTTCACCATTCAAGTTATTAGCTAACTTAATCCTGTAACATCGAAAGTATAATACTTGATAACCTTCCCTTACACACATAAAATATTTATTATACCCCTTAATGAACTATCCTCCATGATTATTCCCCTCTTAGAGGCCAAAAGTATTCTCATCTTCTTCTCTTCATGGATTGTATATTTTCCATTAAACACCCTATTACTATTCTTAACATTACCATGATATTGAAATTAGGCTCCAACTTAAATTTTAACCTTGATTTTACAATCCATAAACTCTTCATATCTACTAATGTCTCTTAGGGCCAATGGAAACTCTATGACATGGATTTAAGTTACTAAAGAACATATCAACTATAGAATTGTGTTGGATGATAATTCCTAAAGCATACCTCACATGTCTCATAAAATTAGCCATATAGCTAACAGTAGATTCATTTTCCCATTGCTACAACTCAAGGAACTCTTTATAAATCTTGGTAGGAGGAATCTATGGAAAGTAGTTATTGAATAATAATTTCTATAAATCATCTCAACCCATTGATCCAAAATCATTTTCTAACTCTTATTCTTGATTAGAGTCCAACACTTTTATACTTCAAATTATTACTGACTGACAAAGAGTATAAATTTCTCATGATAGTAATAGTGGAGATGGGAGAATATATTATCTTTATTATTCTTCCAGTGTTCAGAAATAAGTGGATCAAATGACCCTATAAAATATGGTGTATTTTTCCTCATTAAAGACTCACTATAATATTGTTCTCTACTTTGCTCATTCAGATTTCCACAGAGATTCACAACTAGAGAGTGTTGTGTGAGCATATAAAATAGGTTTTGTATTCTAGATGCCATAGAATTTTTTTTCAAGAAGTTAGTTGTTGAATTATCTGACGCAATCACCATTAACATGGATCCATCAGGGTTGATCCATTTACTAAAAACAAAAAATAGAGTAAGAAACAATTATTATGATGGGGAACCACATAATAATGAAATGTATGTTTTATGATTTCTATGTTAGTACACATTCATTAATTTGTGGCACCATAGGTTCATCCTATTTTATTCATTGAAAAAATATTTTTAAATATTTCAAAGTGGTTCGTGGATAGTTTTTGAATTCCCAAAGAATATCAATAGGGTGTGTCGAACCATATGTGTATTAAGGCCTGTTTTGATAATCTATAATACCTTGAGTTTGGACCAGATCATCTTTTCGAAGTTTCTACCCCTAGGTACAAATATTATAGAGCCACATCCACTTTTAGAATATAGAGATTGATGTATTACTAGGAAACCACTTAATATTTCCTTTACCTAAATTATAGGAAATTTTCATATTATTTTCCTTATCAATATACATTACACTAGAGATGTCCTTCGTGTTCTCAGCAAGGTTTTCTCATCATAGATATACATATGTCAACTAAATCTTTTATATGATACTAACTATATAAAACCTCCCCATTAATACTTTAACTATGCAAAACATTTAGAAAATAAATAAAACATTTTAAAAATAGATGCCCAGATACCATACATGTCTACGGCCTTTCGAAACATGGATACAGAAAAACTGGTACATAAATAATATACATTATCTCCCAATAGGTTCTTATTGACTAGAACATTTCTTAAACATATCAAAAATAATACATACATTCATAACCTGGGTATGGAAACCAAAAAAGGGGTGAGCTCAAATGATTAGTAAATGTTAACAAGGGATATATTCAAACATAATAATGATCATAAGGGTATGATACCAGGATTATGAAAATATAGGATCATACCCTGCATAGCAAATATCAAATACACAATTCATGGAATAATTATTGGTAGTTTATAATACATTAACCATAATAAAATAATGAACATAGTCTATAAAATAACAACATAGGAATAAAACATGGAATTGTAATAGACATATATGAATATACATTTATTTACATAGTATCGAATAAATAATTATAATGACCATTTTTTTAGTGTAGGTTCACTCCCCATATCATCTTTGTAGTCATGGTTCACTCCTATAGCCATATTATTTGCATGGTTTCACTAATCATACTATCATGGTAGTCGTGGTTCTATCCCTTGGCCATCATACTCATAAATTTTTATTCCCATCCCCATATTAATCAATCTAATGAGATATAAATCATTATCCAATGCATTGGAGGGATATATTGGTCCCACCCATCTCATAATTAATTCATACATACATTTTCCATAAAATCATAAATAATCATACCATAAAACCAAAAATGAAGTTGGTATTATAAACAAGTAATAATATCAAATATTGTCTATATATACATAATTCCTAATCATTTTATCATAAAAATAATCTTTTAAAGGATGTGGGTTTCAAATGAATATATCCCACTGAAGATAAATTAGTTTCATCGACATAATTCCATTAAAGCATAATCAATTATGAGAACACAAATGATTGTAAACATTGAATAATTTACCCAAAAGGCATGAGTAACACCAACATATGTTATCGTTGATGGAAATAATTTTTAATGTTCTTTTAAAAATAGTTAATGAGGAAAATATCATTTTTACATTGAATATTTTTATAACATAGATCATTTTTTAATAAAAATTTATAATGAAAATTGTTTTCAAAATGTATAAAGGAAGCATTTAAAAAACATAAAACGTTTTTAAAATACCATCTCTTTGAAAACGGGACTCAAATATATTTTGAAAATATTTTGGACTATATTTTTGAAAATAATTTATAAGACAAAGTTTTTTAATACAATTTATTTCTAACAAGTTAGAGAGAAAATCTTATTTAACATAAAAACATTATCTAAAATACCACAGTGTGGAAATATCGTACCAATAAATGAGGATATATTCAATAAATATAGGATAATGAAACTTGTGAGTGTTATTGAGAGATGGATCATATGAATTCATCAATCGATGTGTAGGCAGAAACAATCCTGAAAAATTATGTTATTGTCTCCATAATCACTTATAACATGATAAATTGGATTCATACTCTCCGTGTAAGAAATAGAAATTATATAAAGCTAAAAATATCCTTAATTATATTAAATTTATTATATAATATTTAAAATTTATTTATATACACCTCTAAATAAAATTTAAGTGTTTACAAAACATGTGTCTCAAACATGACAAATTGAGAGAAGAATATTTTTATAATTTGGTAACTATTGAAACATATAACCCATGAATGAAATGTCATAAAATAGATATGTTAATACAATAAATTTCATTGAAATATAAATATAGTACAATCATGTTGGTACATACTCCAAATGAAATGAAGGTGTGGTGAACAAAACAAGTATCTCACTGAAATAAAACATGAGATGAATTACACATACCTTGTTTCATGACTCTCATCGTACTCATTCAAACCACCTGTATAATATATATAAATTTATTACACATATGATAAAGAACAATATATATATATATATATATATTATGAACATATATTATCCCTAGTTTAATAATCATGTCATACAATTTCACTTTGGGTAATATTCACATTATTCTTCACACGTGTCATAATTTTTTATATCTTTTGAATATATAATTTATATCAAGATTTACCAGATTTAAACCAAGATATAAATAAAATTTATATAAATTATATTTTTATTATAATAATTTATAAAATGTATAAGTATGAATGTGAATCCACTTTTCATGGAGACGGTAGGTCGTACGTACTCATGAACGCTATTTCCATATAATTGTAATGTTGAATGATTGAATGTAAAATACACATATGTATATATGTATATATATATATCATTTTTAAATTATATTTATTATATAACATATATATTATATATTCACTAATATCATCTTTAATACAATCTGTGTAGTGTTTAACAGAATCATATTGCTTTTTGGGGGACGGTAGTCGACACATACTCAAACAAAATTATCATATTAACATAAAATGGAATTTAAAAATATATATTCATAGTAAAAATATTTATGTAGCTGAAATAAATATTAAATATAATATATAACATATATATTGAGATATTATCATAATTTCCACAATGAGAGGATTTAAAGAAAATTGAATAATCATCTTTTAGTGAGGAAGTAGTTTAAAGTACACATAAATTGTATATTCATTATCTATTAGATGGAGGTGTGTTTAATTGTTGGTTGAAACCATTGTAGAAAAGTCCTAGTAAAATTTTCACTTTGTATTTTTAATACATGAATTGGTAAATATTATTTAGGGGTGGAGAAATAAAATAAATGAATGGACTTGAGATAAGATGTAACTTTTTATTTGGGAAACTCCTTTTGGTTTGTGCCAAAAATCATCCTTGTATTTCCTTATTCCCAATGGATGTGTTATAAAAAGAAGGTTGTATTTAAAGGAAGATTAATTTTCAGATCGTGTCTAAACAAAAGTGGAATGATATGTCTGAGGTTTTGGGAGTGGTGGTGACCTTTTATAGGGAAGGAAAAGGACACACATGGAATTTTGGAAAATAAGATAATTGTACACATGTTCATACATAAACAATGTCATACCAAACCAACCTAATTCATGAATGGAAGGTTTCTAGTCGAATCATGGATATCCAATGGGTTTTTGACATGTCTCAACGTCATTCCCCCACCCCCAATGATTATGGGTTAGTCCCTAATTAATATTAATTCGACCTTCATCGCTGTGATTAATTTTAATCACTTTTGTTAATAATTTTGTTCAAAAATCATTATGATCCAATTAGATTCTAAATATTATACTTATTACAATGGTTATTTTCATTTTTTTCATAATTCATTTCCATGAAGCAGAAAACATATAATTAATTTTAATCCCACAGAGGGAATGAAATTATTGGTCTTTAATGTAGAATTAGGTTAAAAAGGATATTATATTTTTATATTCCATTTCAAATTTAAATTGATTATAATTACATGAATTGTATTTATAGAATTTTATTAGATCTAGTTTGAATGTAAAACAAGTTTAAGATATTATTTAACCTTAATAATTATTTAAACAAAAATATATTTTTTAATTAAAAAGCTATATTTTTAAATATTTATCAATACATTATGTTTTTAAGGAAAATCCAAATAAAATAGCTATATTAAAATTTAGAATTTATAAATTCATAAATAATTTTTTATCTAATCCATTTTTAAATGTGACTAAGATTAATTTCATTCTTTTTTACGTAAACACCATAATAGAATTTAATTCAAGAAAAAAATGTTTTTAAATATATAAGGATTTTAAAAAAACATATCGTTCATTATTATTATTATTTGTTTATAAAAAAATTATTAAAAAATTAAATCTAATTATTACTATTCACATTAATAATTTTAATAGGTAGGTAATTATTAACTCATTTAATTAATGATAACAATAAAATGTAGTTTTGTAGAAACATATTTGACACCTTTAATGTACGCCAAGTCGATGTTCCGTGTAATGTACACCAATTATAAGCCTTGTGAATGTAATTTTTACATAGTGAATTGCACGAAATAATTGTAAATTTAATTTATTCAAAAAAATATAAGTTCATAAATACTAAGTGTGTTACACAAAGACATGATATAAAGACCCATTTTAGTGATTTTAAATATATATTTATTTTCAGTATATGTAAAAAATTACACTAGTATGGCATAAAATATTACTTGTATTATTTGGTGGTAATATACCCAATTTTGGGTTTTTGAATTGATATATATTTTCATTGCTGGATATTGATGTATATTACATTGGTTATTGTTCATGTTTTATTTACACTATCTCCATGTTCTATAAATATTTTTATTGTATCCCAAAAACATTATTGGGCCCTCACTAATATTCAACATCCACTAGATTTTTTGGAGGTTCCCATTTGGTTATATATATATATATATATATATATCCTAGATGGGAAATAAGTTTAGTGTGTCCTTATATTTCATATTACATAAAATCATGAATAAAACAGTTTCCTTATTTATTTTTATCATTAACCTAATAAACAGAAAATTTGATTCATCTTAGATGACTTTTTCATAGAAAGTTACATAAAATTTTTACGAGATTAAAAATTTAAATGTTTTCCAAGCCTAAATTATTAAAATACACCTATTCCCCTTATACATTCACACATCATGATCTGTTTATCACATTTAATCCTAGAAAAAATGTCACCCCAACTTCACTTCTCCATGTTCATGAGGATCTTTTCTTTCCAAAATACGAATCCTAAATTCTTTAATATGAGATGTTAATGAAAATTCTATAAGATATGATTGATTTTTGTAGTTATGCTCTTCCTTTTTTGTTCATATATTACCGCCTTAATTTTTTTCCTAATATTTGAATTATATAAATAATATAATATAAAATATACTGAGATTTTACTATGATTATGTAATAATATTTTCACATCAGATACTTCATCAGTTGAGAAATTAATCAATTACTTGTGTTTTGGTTGTACTACTACCCTAAAAATTGATTTTATTTGTTTTCCATCACTATATCATAATGATAATTATAATGGTGGAACTAATGATTATAAATTATAATTATGAAATACTTTTTATTCTATAAATATAATATATTAATTAAATTATAATATTCTCCCCCATTAAACAACTAATAACATCTCTTTTTTTATGTATGACATACTATCTTCAAGAAACTAGGTGATTATTTTCCCAAATATATTTTTTGAAGAATTATTCTTAAATTTTATATATTAATATATATAATATATAATAAATTAAAATTATTTTGATAATGATGTGATTATAAAATATTCACAAAATTCGAAACATCTGAGTTAAAACATACAAGGAAAAACTAAACAGTTATCATATGCAATAATGATAATAATAGCAGATTGTTAATGAATGGGATATAAGAAGATATAACGGGATCATTATTGATATCAAAAATATGAAAATGTTTACTATAAAAAATTTTAACAAGTTTAAATCAATTATACATGAGATTAAATAATGTTCAATATACTAAAGTGAGATTTAAGTTGTTTCATGGAATAATTTCAATTCATAATATAAAATGGGTACTTCATTTACTATGTAATTAATTGAATATGTGTGGAATAACCTATTAATATTATTATAGTTTTTTTATTTAATTTACTTACACATAATCACTTCATATATTATTTCTCCATAAAGTGATTGGATCCTTTTAATATATTTTTTTCTTAATTTCCACCAGTTTGAGATATATTTGGATTTATTCCCTTATTTATTTTTATGTGATGTATATACTACCCCATTAAAGTATTTAAAATTAATTAAGAAAACTCTAAGGATTTGGTCTTCAAATTAATTTTAATTTCTTATTGTTGTTCTAATTTAAATTTTCCCAATTAGGTTAATATTTATTTTATTTTATATATTTTTAGCAATTTCTTATTTTTTTATATGGAGGATTCTTATAATATATCATTCAAAAACAAAATTACTTTTATTATCCACTATTTATTTATGTAGTATTTTTTTTGTTTCCATATATTCTTATAATTCTAAAATGCTATAATAAAAAAAGTAAATGAAAATATACTATTTTTATCCTTTTTATCCGTAAAATTATTCACACACATCCATATTTTAAAAAAGAATTTTTTTAATTTCATATTTTTTTAGGAATGAAATTGTAAACTTTCCATCAAATATTTATGGGTTTCAATTGATTTATTATAAATAAGTATGAACGGCTCATAAGGAACATAATTTTTAAAAAATCAAAAAACAATTTATAATAACATATATGATGTTAACATACATTAACACTTTCTTAACCGTTTTAAAAATTTACATTCTTCTAATGGTTTTCAATGGTTTAAAAATATTTCATTTTAAAAAAAATTATATATTTGACCTATTTTTTATTATTTTCCAAATTAGAATAATTTAATAAAAAATAATTCAGTTGAATTGATGGTAATATTTTATCACTTATTTATTTTGTGTTCATTTACATTATCTTAAAAAATCATATTCATATAATCTGTTTTCCTTGGACATTAAATTATTATTAAACTATAATATTAATAATATATTTTTAATCTCATTATCTAATTGGTGTACCATATATAAATATGTTGTTTTACTATGATGGTTATTTGTTGTCTAGGTAAATCATAATGTCATGTAATGATTCATAAATATTGATAATAATTTAATAAAGATTATTTTAATGAATTAATTTTTTTATTCAATATATTAAGAATTTTTTGAAAATATAGTGATATACAGGGGACTAAATTTAATAAATCCTTGATTCTCTACTATGTCTCATGATACAATCCAATTCTATTTCCTTGTTAAATAATTTTATAGTGTATAACATCTCGTATATTTACATTTGTGGGAGAATGACCTTTGAGGTAATGATCAAATGGTTTCTCAGATGATGAAGTCCACCATTATTCATTTTAATCATTAATAATTCATATATATTTTTCAATGATATTTTGGAATTGGTACTACTAATTGATGCATTTCATTATCATGTTATCGATTACATATAATGTCTTTTTGGTTATATAAATTTTTTTATTGTAAATTACTATATATTTATTACATAGGAAGATCCAAACACGGCTTAAAATTTTAGACAAGCCTTATTTTTTCCTTTTTAATTGTTATGATGTAAGAATATTTTAATGAGTTCAAGTATGTATAATATTTACAAAACCTGCGTTTTAATATTTTTTTACAATGTATACATTGAATCCTATTTGTAACGGGCTCTCCAATTCAAATAAACAAATTAATTCATTGTTATATTATCCCTTGTATATTATTATAATTTATTGAATTAAACTCTAAATCATGGTCACTACATTTTGTGTAAATATAGTTAGTATCATAGAATGTTTAGAAAGACAACTGGTTACTAGATTTCATAATGTATTGATTGAAGAACATAGCCCCATTAAATAAATTAAGGATAAGTTTATATATATTCCAAAATTTCCATGTTTAGCATGGTAGAGATTATGCGTTTTACCACGATACATATCCCATACTATATACTATAAGTTCACATGGTTTTAAAATTAATTCATCTAAGGGTAATCAATAGAAAATCGTTTTTTCAAATATATGTTTTCCATACTTCTTCTAAAAATTGATTGTTCCCTTACTGACCTACTGGTTAAACACTCATTTGTGATATTCATGGGCTAATTCACATTTTCATTAAAAAGAATTATGATGTATTTCAATTTATAAATATCATTTATGTTCGAGGATAATATTATGATACCATAGTTGTAAAATAATATTTCAATATTTATACATACTATAAATTATATTCATTACTATAAGATTTTCCACAATTTTTATTTTAAGTGATACTAAATGTTTTGGTTTCATTAAATGTATTGCTAGAAAATTAATATTGTTAATGATTGAGTATATAGACAATATTTTGATTATCCAAATGAGAATGTGAATGTTATATTGAATAGAGTGAAAAATATTATGATTATTACAGACCAGTCATCTCATATCATGAATAATAATCTCATCCTAAATTAATTTCCAAACATATTAAAAATGAATGATGGATTTTCAGGGATTATAATTTTATAATAATAGTGGGACTATAATTATTTTATATCCTACATGTTTTCAATATCACAATCAGATCATAGGTAAATTTCTATAGGAATAATAAATTATTTTACATGAGGTTAAAGTAGGAATCAAGAAATAATCATTGCATTGAGTGGTTCAAATTATGATAGTTTAGAAGACGAAGCAGAGAGGATATGTTAATAATGTTTTATAAAATTTATAATATAAATATATATATATATATGTGAAGATAAATATTATATGAATAAAATATAATATATAGGATTTATATTGGTATTTATCCTCTAAAGGAAATACTATTAGATTGAGATTTTTGAAATTTCAGATATGATTGATACTTATAATTAATGAATGGAAGTATTAGACAATATAATAATAATGAATTAATATTGGTTTATGAATAAATTTTAATGATAAATTTACCAATTTGTTATGTTTAAATAATTATGATGTATTGGTTTGTATAGTTGTTATTTTTATATCTAAGGATTATTCTACTTATTTTTAATGTAATGTTGTTATATGGATGGGATAAAAATGGTTAATTATTGAAATATGTAATGAATTGTATGGATTTAAAAATGGTAAATATGATCCTTGTATTTTAGGTATTATGGATTATTTCAATTTGGGTACATTTAAATTTTTATACAGATAACTGTAGGATTGAACAATTATTTTCATACTAATTGATAAAAAATATTTTTGAATCATTTTTATAGATTTTTTTTGAATTATATGAATATTGAAAAGAAAATATAATAATAATAGGGTGGGAATTAATTTTAGGGATAATTGTTGACATAACTGGGGGAATGATATCAGTTTTTTCATTAGTATTATGATGATACATGTAATTAGTATGTTATATGAAAATATATAATGAAGTAATTCACTTGTTTGGTATGTGATATTCTATGTCACATTGTGTTGACCAGTGATAAATTTTTAAAAAAATAAGTAAGATTATTGAATTATTAAATTATTCAGACATATTTTGGAGTATCACAAAGGTTAACAATTTAAGAAATTTTTTTAAAAGAACATATGTGTTTCATTATGTTATAGATTTTAATATAATACTTTCATACCCTTTGGATAACTGTTTCTATCGTTTGATTCTTTGTAGATTCGTTTGAGAAATATTGAATGATATTTCCCTAATTTATTGATATTATGATCCATTAAATGACAAAATTATAAATTTCAGAATGAAAACATCGTCTTCTATATTATTTTATTATAATAAGATATGATGTTGACATTCATTAAACAAATAAAAAGTTAAAAATTGAGATCATGAAATGGAATGAAATAATTTATGTAAATTTTCTCATGTTACCTATCATGATATAAAATGAATCCCTCATCATTATGATAAGTGATTTGAACTAAAACACGTGTACTTTTATATTGGTTTATGTAACACCCGAGACTTTTATGAGAAATATTTTGTTTGAATGTTATATAAATCATCAAAGGAATCTTTCACTACACATAACACTAGCTTGGCTTGCTTTACACGCAATCGCGACCTTCCTCGTTAGCTTGCGTCGTACGCAATACTGAGTTTCACTAAACAACGATATGCTATTAAAATATTATTAAAATTAGCCATTATGAATAGTAATACCCACTTTTTGAAATTTTGAAAATTTTATTTTTTAAAATGGAATTCATTTTTGGATTCGGAATATCGAAATTATCCTAGGGTGAAATTTTGGTATTTTTCTGAAAACTTTCAATTTTTGATGAATAATGAAAAAACTGGGTTACTTTTTAAAAACCGACTTTTTATTTAAATAATTATTTATTTTATATAAATTTATTTTAGGTCAAAATTGATACATAATACCTTTATATGTTCAAATTAATTCATTGGAGTAATTTTAAAATAATTTTAGATATATAAAAATTTTATTGAACTTTTCACCGTCTTTCACCCACCTCCTTGAAGAATTTGAAAATTTACAGAAAACTTAATTTTACCGCTTCTATGAGTGGAATTTAAAAAATTAGAGAGACCCGGTTAATATTAAGGACTAAAATTTGGTTCAATGAGATGAAAATAATTTTTGGTGAATAGTAACTTTTTACTTTTTTTACCACGGTTAAAAGTTAAAAGGGTAATTAAGGGTAAAAATGTTATTATTATTTCCCTAACACATATTCTAATTCTATTGTATAAGTTTAATTCGACCAAAAACAAAATTAGGAATAAAATATGACCATTTAGGCCCACTTGGATTAGATTTGGACATTTATTATTAATTTATTTAAAGAAGGGTTAAAATAGTTAAAATAAAAGTTTAATAAGAAAATAATTTTTAATAAAGGGTTATACATAAGATAAATTCGACTATAAATATTCATTAGAAGGATAAAAGGATTTCCAACATAATTGTATTTTATTTATAATTTTTAGACATTAAATAATTTAATTTATTTATGACACAATGATGATGAAGTAATTATCTTATTATTGAAATATTGACATAATTGATGTTATAAATACCAAAATAAATATAATTTGAGACTTTTTCTGATCTCCAATAATTTTCTATGTTAATATGACATGTTAGTATTGATGTAATTAACTTTTTGCGAACTAATAATTCTTTTTGGATTTCCACAAAAATCAATTACCAAATAGTGTCAAAATTGACATAAAATAGTTTTTTAAAACAATATTATGTTATTAATTGTTAGTTTATTCCTAAAAATCAAAGGCTCAGCCACAGTACTTAGATATGGTTATATATATTAATTATAAACAACTTGGGGTTCGTTTGGCTTGTTATAGTAAGTTTATTAACCTATAGTGTAAGAAAACAAGAATACATGGTAAAAGTTAAATTATCTAACTTAAAGTTAAATCTAATTGATATGGTTAAAATAGAAACATAAACATGTATAAATTATATTGGATGTGAGTATTTCGACCCATACCCACCTTAGCTTATAAATAAATCAATTTGGAGCTATGAAAAACTGAATATGACTTTATAATAAAATAATATTTTTAATTTTTCCTAAGGTGTCCCTCTCCTCCCTTATAAAAAGGAACCTCCTCCCTCTCTTCCTCACACCACATTGAGCCTTCAAGCTCGGCCAACCCCTGCAAAATTATCTTCTCCACATTCCCTAGAAACATCCTAGAGATCTTGTTCTTCTTCAAGGACCAATTTTAGTGCCCTAAGAGGAGGTCTCAAAGTGGCGCTTCAAAGAAGAGATAATGTCCGTTACCGATTCTTTCAACTTTATTTCTTCTTACACTTCTTCTTCTTTAGTTTTTTAATTATGAAGTAATAACATCAGTATCACTCATATACTGATATGTTATTATAATTATGAAACAACCTTATTTCACCATCTATCCATCCTACGAAAAACGAAATCACTGCGCATGTGTACGTACGGAATACCGTCTCCACGCCGTGGTGTAATCTATTCTCCACCACAACCTTACATGGATGAGTATAATGGTGTAAATAATAACTATATATAATTATTGTAAAGTGATATTTATTCTGAAATAGTATACATACACTCCAATACAATTCTACGATCATGGGAACGATATCATCGCTCGTGCGTACGTATGGAATACCGTCTCCACGATGTTATGCGACTTGTTCTACATGATCTTCATTGCATAATGATTATATAAATGAATTTAATGAATTAATATGATATATATTACACTAATAACATTATGGAAATGAGTTATCTATAACCTAAATAGATGAATAATAATTTATTCGACAAAACACGCATAAGAACAAAAAGTAATAAACACCTGAATAACAAGTAGCAATGAAATATTATTAATAAGAAGCTAATAATATGGCCATATATGATATCATAACAATTATTATGATTCTGGAATAAGTCAATGACATTATTTAAATCATTATACAGGAGGTTCGGACACTTACGAAGCAAATCGGACCTAAGGTAAGGGAAAATCACGCAATCTCATTTTCCATCCGAGATTGTTTATACTTCAGAATTTACTAGGGAATATTTTATCATCCAAATACATGTTTCCTAAATATGTAATATTATTTCCATCCACCTACAATTGTTTAAATCCAATTTTACCCTTTGGTGAGTTTTTAGTAAAAGATATAAATGGAGTCTTTTATCATTTTTCGTATGAGGTACTTTTTTACTTTTCTGACAAAAGTACGAGAAGAATGTTTTTTTAACTAATACGGCATGAATGGATTTTTAAAACATTCTTTCCAAGAAGCTTCCTTTACAAGTTTTAAAGTCTATTTTTAATCAACTTCTTTTAGTTTAAAATTTTATGACATGTTAAGAAAGGAAAAAAAATTGACGTAAAAAGGATATTTTCCTCAAAAATGGAGTTCAAGTGTTTTATCAAAATTATTTTCCATCTAAGATAATATAGGGTTCTGTTTCTATCCCTATTATTACACTGGTTTGATTATGTTGTTATGGAAATATTTTTTTGAATTCCTTTATCTTATATGAATTTTTTTATGACGTCATGATGTTTAAGAATCCAATTTTTTATTACATGGGTTATGCAATGATATATGATTTATGATTTTTGTGGCACACATAAGAATGGTTTCATTATGAGATGGGTGGGACCTATATCTCCCTCCAATGCATTGGGTAATGGTTTATATCTCATGAGATATACATGGTTAGAACGGCAGGTTAAACTGGTTCAGTGAAACAGGACTGAAATGAGGAGTGAACTCGGTTCAGAAATGGACTTTGTCTGCTAAGATAGTCTTGGCTATGAGTCTTGACTACTATGAAATGATTCTCTATGATTATGTGTGTATTCCACAATGTTTCATGTTTTATGTTATGATTATTGGGATTACATTTCACTACTACGATTTATCCCATGTTATGAAATTATGACCTCTTTTGCAGGTTAAGATTTCCAAAATGTTATGTTCTTATGAATATGATGTGGTTGATATTTATTTTGTATACCCTTACTGAGCATTTGAGCTCACCCTTTTGTATGTTCTATTTCCCCTGGTGAAGAAGTAGGTTATTAAGTAGGATATTCCAAAAGTGACTCTAGATATGAGGAAATAAATGGGAGACAATGTAGATGCTTTATGAACCAGTTTTTTATGTTTCCGAGTTTCTAAAGACACTATACCTATACGGTCCTTTCCTCGTTTTGTTATATGTTGTAACAAGTGTTCTTCAATTTTGTATTATTAACAATGTATGTAATGTATGGGTCTTTATAGTTTATAATTAATTAATTCTCTTTTCATAGAAGATTGGATTATTTTTTTGTGGTCATTACTGTTCTCATAGCCACTTCCTCTATAATTCCCAATAAATAATTGAATTTTTGTTTTCAAATATATTTCAATATTATATCATCCAACAAATGTTTTCATTATCTAGAAACATTATTATTTGTTATTTTAGGTAACCATTATCATGTACACTTCCCCTTTTTTTAAATGTGTTATTATTCTTCTTTATGAAGTGGGTATTTAAAAAAAGGCATTTTTCAAATAATGATCTTTTTATGAGTGATAATAAATTCCAAGTGTATAATATATTTTAGGGGAAGAACATAACACACCAGAAAATTATTTTAATAGAATATTATGCTCTATAGAGAGATAGACATGCATCACCGATGCTTAAGCATATTGAGATATATTATATAAAAACAATTGAAGGATATATTCTCTGAATTAGTGGGTATCAATAAGAGTAACCAAATTATAAACAATATGTATAACCATATCTTAATAAACATTTACTGACTAATCCACTAGAAAAATGAACTCAATTTTAATGGAAGTCAGTTAAGGAATCAAAATTAGAGTTTTCTCATAGAATATTTTATTTCATTATGTATACAGAAAATATAATCAATTTATAGAAAATTTAGATATTAACATTCAAAAAATTATATGAAAAAATAAAATCATTATATAAAATACAACACATCCTAAAATATTGGGGTTTTTATGAAATAGATAGTTTTTCTATGAATAGTGAAAAATACCAATTTTAAATAAACTTCTTTAATTCCATTAAATCAATTAAATATATAGGATAATTCTATTATTAATTTTCTTATCTTGTTAATTATTCTACATTTTACATATAATGATCTAAATAATTCCATTTCAATTTCAAATAACCATAAAATATATTTTTTCTACAAATTGTTCATTAATCCAATTAGAAAATCTATCATAATGTTGATTTATACAATTCATGAATATATAATATAAAATAATTGAAAAAATATTTATAATAATGAGGTTCAAATTGGATAAATATTTCCCTTTTTGTGTTTATTATGAATAGTAATCATTGTGAATCTGTTTATCACTTGAAAGGGTAAAATGTGTAAAACAAGGTTAAATGTTTTTAATATGTTCTAAAAATAATCCAAAAAACATCCATTATTCCATTGTGTTGTATAAATTATACCATATACAATCCATATTTCTAATATTTTTTATATTGCTATCATTTTCCCTTGATAATTTCATTGATGTTATATTATGTAATGTTAATTCTAAAATATCACCCCTTTACTTTTCATTTATTTCATATGTTGACATATAGATTAAGATATATTATTAATTAATATAAAATTTTATGTTTTGTAAATAAATAATTTCATTATATTATTATATTTTATTTGAATTATTTATTAAATTTTAATTAAATTACAAACATAAATCATATTGACAAAGCGTTTGTGCAAGTATTACATAAATCGATGTCAATGAGTATAAAAGATTAAAATAAAAATTTTCCTGGATGAATTATGCTGATATATGAAATTTATAATATAAAATATGTAAAGATATTGGTTTAATTGGTTATATTTGAATTTATTTTATAACATGATGTATATAATGACAAATTAAATGAATATTTTCCAAAATTATAGTAATTATATATTAAAAAAAATTATATTATTAAATATTATTAAATATTATAAATATTAAGAAAGTGGAAAATAAGATGATAAATGGAGTAATTTTCTATAAATTGTTAATTATTGAGATAATGTGTAACATATATTTAAATTTTAAACAAATTATAAAAGAAATTTTAATACAATGTTTAAGGTTAAAAGTTCTTAACGAATGCAGTAAACCAAAAGATAATGGTAAAAATGACCTAAACACTTCTATAAACATCATTGGCTAGTTTTATATCAATAATAACCATATAACTATCATATATATTTCATTTTGGAAACATTTTTCAAAACAAATAATAATAATATTTCAAAACGTGACTAAATTTAATCTTTTCCACTAACCTCGATTATAAAACTAATGATCCTCCACTCACTTATTAACACCTATGGAGAAAAGTACTCAAGAAAAAAACAAACCAAATGTCTCACAATCTACATTATCCATGATCAAGTGGTGTATGTCTCCCAAAAATACCAACCCTATATCCCTTAAGAAGTGATCCATAATATGTATCTCAAAGGGAAGGTAATCATATTAACCATCCTATTTCTTATTAACATATTATTTTACTAACTAAAATTATCTCCTAAAAAATCAGTACAATTTCATAATTTTATATAATATAATGATATTTTTTTATATTTATGGATTGAATTTTATATATATAATTATCCATCAAATATAAAACAATGTAATCACTTATGTTTGTAAAATATTCCCACCTAGTGAATCGGTGTAATTGGTTTCCATCAATGATTCACATGTATAGTCATAATAATGAACAATATTAATATACATTTAATTTATGAATTGTTATTGATTTTAGAATTTTAATTTAACATATACTTCCTCAAGCATTTGTGCATTTAAATTCCTATAACAGCAATCGTGTTAACAGAAGGCGTACTATATCAAATAAGCAGTGAGATTCATTTTCCATCTCCACATTACACAAATTATTCTAAAATTGTATCAAATGAATAAAATATATTCATAACAATAATAATATAATTTATGATATTATTAAACTATATCATATGTTATAGAATGATAATATATTTGATGAATCAAAAATTAGAAAACTATGTTGTTTACACTTGAACCAATGATAACATTGAATGATTGTTTATTATTTATTGATAATATTAGGTACGTGTATTAGATATGACATTATAAATATGAATATGGTTATTTTATAAGTTATTAACTAGTGTAAAAATATTGATCATGATTTTAAATCAAGGTAAACAATATATAAGTGGGAGGTAATGGGAATTTTAACACCATATTCATTAATTCGGTTATATATCTACATAATTGAATTTTATATTTAATGTTTATATATAAGATAAGAATACATTATATCTTTTTGTATTTAATATTTTACAATATATTTTTTTCATTTTTGATTGTAAATAATTCATTTATTAATTATCACTTTAATGTTATTATTATTGTCAGGTATTTCAAGTCAATTTAAACTCATTAAAGACCTATTTGTTATTATATTAAGATTTAGTTTTATGTCTTGTATATACTTATTGTTTATTATATGGAAGATTATTATTATTTTATTCATGAAATTTATGATTCTATTTAAATTAAATCCTTAAATGAGTAAGAATAAAAAATTTATCAAAGAAGTTTAAATTTATTTTACAATATCATTAATTGAGTAATTGTATTTTTCATTGATGGAAACATATAATATATCATTCATAAAAATAATATATATTTTTATATTATAGAAATATATGTATTTTTCTTGTATTTTTCTAATTATTCCTCTCATTGACACTTTAATCGTTAAATTAAAATTTTAAAATATAAGAAGATCTAACTTCTCATTTTGATCTTGTATATCTTTTACCCATGTCTGTTTTTTAAAAACACTAATCTATAGATGACATTTTTTATTAAAATAAATGAATTATTAAGGACCGTTTACATTATATTTTATATTTTGAACTGTTTTTATAAAAAATTCTATTTTTTATGAAAAATTTCAATATTGATACTATTTATAAAACCTATAATGGATTTTTTAATGTATGAAGAGTAAAAAAATGTTTCTTATCCAAACCAGTTTTAAATATGTAGTTTATTCTATAACTATTAAATGTTTTTACAAATAAAACACATTAATGAAAATTGATATTAATCAATCTAATCTATTTTCATTGATCATAAAAAATACATGAATTTACAATAGCAACTATATATATTATAAATTCATGGTAATATTTTATATATTTTGAATTTTTTTATGATTAAATTTATCTTGAATGACAATATTTATTTATATAATATTTAATTGTACATTTCTTAAATCATTAATATGCATATTCTTTATTTCATGGAAATAATTATTTCCTACAACCTATATATTTTCAAAAGGTGGTGTTTTAAAATAAACTTTAATTGATTTGATGAGGAAATAATGCAATTTTAAATACTTTACACAATAAATATTTTATATAAAAGGATTATCTAAATGACTTAATTTTGTTATTCAATATATGTGGACTTCCTTGGAAATGATTTTATATGTGGGGATAGAAATTATACCCCACGTCAACATGTTGACATGTTGCCTGAGATAAACTAGTTTTCCAACTTAGTTAGATGATTTTTTCAAATATAGGCACACATAGAGTAAATATTATTTTTGCAAGTACTTGGTAATAATGGTATCTTGATATTTTAGATCATTATATAAAAAAATATCAATATACTTCAGGGGTAATTTAATTATTACTATCCATGGTATTATATCATTTATAATATCATTTTATTCATTTCATGGTTATGTTTTTGAATAAATGGACATTGTTTTTACTTATTTACTGTTCCATATTGACAATGATTTGTTTACTTATGAATGATTCTGATGAAAAAACACTAACTGAGCATCTGATCCAACCATTATTTTGTTTACACTACCCAAGATTTTATAATGGAATTGTTATAGGATTTCAGTGTTCCAAAACATTAACATTCAATAGGTTATTGTTTTTTCACTACAATTTAATGATGTGAACAATAATTTTATATGGTTATTCAATACAATTTATCTAATAAATCATTCCTTATTTGATCCCTATTATGTTATTATAGTTTAACAATTTAGACAAGAAATGTGTGTTTTGGGATTTTTTTTAATAGAGTGAGTGAGGTAATTTATTTATATCATTCCTAATAAAAATTATATTATCAAATCTAAATTTAATCTTTAATTACATCCATACATATATTGAATAATGGGGACGAGAAACAATGAACAATGTTGCTTCCTTATGGTGTTAGTCTATAGAAAACAATAATTATAGTTCCATTTTTCCTAATAGAAATGTGGAAATATTATTAATTATTATTTCTTTATCCTATTAATATTCATTATATAATAGAACATATTTTATGATATAGTAGTTAGAAAATATTTCTTGGGGTATTAAAAATGAAAATAAATTAAGGAAAAAATTACTCTGGTATGAGACATGTGGATTTCTATGGAACAGTATTTATAAATTGAAGTGAAAGGAAAATCACATTTTTACACTACCACTAAGAAAACTAATAGGATTTAAGGAGAAGTATTATATGGTATATTTTATGTGGAAAATATATTCCAATTGTGATATTGAATTGTTGGAGACAGTCACATTTATAATTGGTGAGACTATCATATTTATATATATTTAATATTTATATAAAGATAGATCCAATTACATGTATAATGAGGACTAAAAATGGAAAATAATAGAGGGGGTGAAATAAGATCATTAATCCCAAAAACATTAATTTTAATTTGTTATTTTAAAATATTTTTATGTTCATTACTCATTTAATTTTCACTTTTATTGTTATTGGTATTATTATGGTATCGATTTTTACTTATTTGAAATATATTTAAAACACATATGGAACTTATTACATATTTTTCACTTATATTTTTAAAATATAAATTCCATTTTATTATAAAATATATCTCTTTGTATGTAATATCAATAATATCATTAGTGAATTGAATGTGTAAGAATAGGTTTTTCAAAAAACATTATTTTTTAAGAATAAATATTAAATATATTAGAAAATTTAAATTATAAATGATATTCAAGTGATAATTTTTTATATATATATTAAATTTATTATGTATTTAAATGAAATTATGAATCCATTTCTATAATCATAATTGTAAATTAAATGAAATTACCAAAAACAAGTTTTAATGGAAAAAATAACATATATTGCAAAACATATGTGATCTATAGACATGATATAATTATAAAATATATATATTTAGTCAATAAATATGTAATTAATCAAGAAATATTTTTATATTATTTATTTAATAGTTATTTTTTTCTTTTATAAAAGATATCTATTTAGTAAAAATCTATTTTTTTGTTATTTTGTAAATTAAAATAGTTTTAGAGATACTATTTAAATACATATTACGATAATATTAATAAGATATATTTTAAAATGAAAATTATTTTTTAAAAATATAAATTCTATAATTTATGAGTTTTTCATTGAAATAATAATTTTAAATAAATTCAAAATATATATTAATTTAAAATAATCAACATTTAAAAAATATTTTTTATTAAAATCATTACATAAAAAATTATAATTTTATTATTTTAAATATATTAATTAATATATAAAATACTAGTTTTCCAGTGATAACTCTAATTAATTAGTTTAAAGTATATAACACTTCTAGAAAAAAAAATTTTAAAAAAACGTATATTAAATAATAATTAATATATTTATTTGAAACTAATTATATAAATTTAAATTTTTTTTAAACATAATATTGACTTCAACCATTAAAAATTTAATTTCACAATATCAAACATTAACAATAATATTAATCCTAATATTTAGATCATATATATAATAATTTAATTTTAATATTATATTTCTACATTCTTTCAAATTATTCATAAATTGTATTATTTTTAATTTGCGACAAATAATACATGCATTTAGTAATACTACTTGATATATGGATATCTAATGACCATGTACTAAATGAACATATTTATAATGACTATATTGATACTGATTGATATTTTTTTCTATATATAGTCTTACAGTGATCATTCATTTTATTAACAACTAATATTTCACACATTCCATTTCCATGGATTTCATTTTTATATTTTATAATATTATTTCTCTTATCATGATTTTCTTCCCCTTAATTTTTTTTCTTTGGGTATTGGTGAAGCCTAATATTGATGATGATTCATGGGATGTAGTAATGATGATAATCATATTGATTTTAAAATTTTACACTTTTAATTTAATTCCTATTTAATTTTTGTAATAATCAATGAAATTCAGTGCTTATTTTCATTTTATTTCCTTTAAATATTTTCTTATAAATCAATAAATTGATTATTTTATTCTTATCTTAAATTAATCCATTCTTAATCTATTAAAATTAATTTGAAACAATTAAATAGTTTATAACATTAATAATATTGTTTATTAAATGTCATTCATCATAAAGAAAATGTCGTTACATTCTACTATACAAAAATAATAATTGTACTCAAATTTTAATTCATAATATTAGATGATGTTAGGAGAGTGTATTCATTTCATTTTAATAATAAAAGATATAACTACTAATTTTATAAAACCATACTATTTTAAGTTGTATTACTTTATTACTCGTTCCTCAAAGACTAATAATCTTTTATATAATTATATACATATTTATGTATATACCCCAATGATACATTATCTATAATATACCATTCCAAAACTCCTCATAATATCAATGAAATTGATCCAATTATTCTTCTAGAGTTTAACACTGTCTTTATCCCTCAAACGATTTTAATAAACAAGATATAAAATCAAACACTAAAAAATATATAATGAAATTCTATAAATAAAATAAATTTTAGAAAGAATATCATGAATAAATTAAAATTCCCTATGTTACCAACTCCCTATAAATTAATTTAATATAATTATAAATTAGTGGTCATCTCAATATCACGTAGACAATAATCCCATGAGTTTTTCATCCATCAATAATGTTTTCAACAATAGTTATCCTCAAAAATATTACCATGTCATATAATCACTCTCCATGGTTATTTATGTTATCTAATATGTTATTAAAAACTGTAAATAAAAACAAAAAAACTAAGAACCATAATACATTCCACATAGTCATTTTTACTTTTATAACATATAAGAATATAATAAATTAATATTAGTCATTATAGAATTTTAAAAATTGTGTAATGATTTTTTTTAAACTATTGTATCAACATATTAACATTATATAAGCCTGGGATACTCATATTCTCCATCATAATATTCATATATTAAAATTATCATCTATTTATGTATGCTCCAAAAACAGTTGTAAGAAATAGTTTTTCTGAACATTATTTTTGTGATGATGTTCAAAACAAAAAAATAAAACTAGATTGTTATTTATAAAATAATAGTAGATAATTATTTGAATATAAAAGCTCAATAATTGTTCTGACTTTTTAATTACACCTTCATTTTATCACTTGATATTTTATTTTTAATCTATATTTCATTATGAAAGGTAAACATTTTCATCATAGTTTTATCCAAAAATTATGTCTCCTAGAATAATAATTAACATTCATATAATACAAAAATAATAAATATTATTGTAATCTATGAACTCAATATTTGATATAACATTTATCCATAAAATCAGATATCAATTAATATTTACATTAACAAATATTTTTCATCATTTTAATCTAAAAATTGGTTTTTATCAATTATATTATAATAAATAAATAATTTCCAATATGTTAAAATGTATAGAAAGACATTGTTAATCAGCCTATGTAAATAATCATTGAGTTTTTAGCCAAGTGTTCAATATTATACCCACTCATAATTATTGGGAGTTATGTCTAACTTCATTCTCATCACAAATTTTTTTGGGTGATTACACTTATGTGAATCCAAACCCTTATAGTGCCCCCTTTTCAATATATAAGCAGTGATGAAATTGATAGTATAATAATTAAATATATTAATTAAAAAAATAGTATATTATCATATATATAATCATTTCACATAGACATATAATTATGATTTTCATGAATAGCCTCTTATCATATTCCCAAAAATCTCCAATATTAAAATGAAATAAAAAATACATTTATATTATACTGACTTTACTATCGGCCTATAAATTATCCCCAAATATTATCATAACATCTAATGTATCCAAACCCCTCTCTAATACAAAAAATTATTCCCATGGATAGGAAGACATGATCATATCCTAAATAAATAACATTAAAGAAAATATATCAATAAAATACATTCCCATGACCAATTAGGTTTAGAGTTTTAGAGAATTATGGGAAAAATTGATAAATTGTGTAGTGGTTTTCATCAAATATATATATTTCCTATACTATAAGGAAAATCATAAATCATATTAATTATTAGATAAATTCCAAAAATTATCCAGAAAAGAAACTTTTAAATACACATCAAAGATATTATATTTCTCACTGACCTATGGAAATGCCATAATAATAAACATGTGTGATAAAATTATCCAAAAAGGTAAAAATAATGGTTAAATATTTAAGAACATTACTGAAAATTTGAATAGAATATTATTTCAAGATGGATATATGTGAATGTTAAGGATAGTAATGCATCTTTCATAAATGACGGAATACATAAATAGTCTTAAATCAAAATAGTGTTGAAGCATTACTCAATAGATTTGGCCAATTAGATCACACTATAAGAATACCACAGAAATGTATCACACACATTATTTTTGTAGAAATTTCATATATGAGATAAAAAGTTTGTGTCCATAATTTAGGGAAACTGAAATTTTCTATAGAATACTTATCTTATCAACTATAATGATCTGACCAATGTATAGGATAGTGATATAAGAACTCACTCATTATCAACCATACATATGAGTGAAACATTAAACCATTAATTTTTCACATCATAATTATACAATGAAAATGTAATGGGTTTTATATAATTTAAAAATGGAATCATCTACAGAAATTATGGGTATTATAATCAATAACTAAAACATGTTATACCCATGGTAAATAAACTGTTATAAAATAATAATACAAGACATATTTAAATATAAATAAACATACATAAAAATGTATATTTATGTAATATATATATTTATATATTTCATATATTTATGTAAATAATTTCTGTAATAAAAAACATATGATAGTTAGGTCAACAACCATATATCAATAACATGGAAAATATGGTATTCAAACAGAACTAGAATATTGATGAAGTATTATACCCATCCAACATGTATTTTTAGGAATGATAGAGGTATTGGTGTGTCATATATTTTATTGAAAATATAATTTCACAGTAAATCTTTTTAATGAATGAGGATTTTAATATTTGGGTAATATCTACCACTATGAATTTAATATATCATCAAAAAATGTCCCTATAAGAAAAAAAATAGTTCTTGCTTATCGTAAAACATCCTCTGAAATAAAAAATATCATTGAAAATTTAGAATAATTTAATATAATTATTTAATAAAATAATAGTATAAATTAACTTTTATAAATAATCAAATATGATAAAACTTTTATTATATAACACAATTAATGTGCTGGAATGATATATTCACATTCGAATTCCCCAATTTAATCGTCTATCGAAACCATCCTATTTTATATGAATTTATATTATATAATATTTAAACATTTCAAACCAATAACAATGAAATTTAAAATTAAAATTTTCAATGATATATAAAATTATGGATATCAAAAAAATATATATTCAAACATTAAATTCATTTGAAAAACTAATTCCTTTTGACTATATTAAATTTATATATATATAAATAACATTTGTTAAAAGGATCATTAAACATCCTATTTAATAATTGATAAATTTTAACAAAAATATCACCATTTATAATTAGAGATATTTAATAGATTTTGATATTTGAATAAATATTATACAAAGTACCCATATGGGGTTACACATTTTAGATATCTCACGCTTCAAATGTGGAGGGGAAAATAAAACACATATATTGAGTAACATATAAATCAAATCTCTGAAATGATATAAAACATTAAAATGAATATAAATTATTATGAATAAAATATAATTAATTATATAATAAAACCAATTGGTATTATATAGACCATATAAAATTAAAATGATTCATACTAATTTAATATAATTTAATGGGATAGATAATGGGGGTGTTAGTAAAAACACATAGGACTATAGTATCTAAAAATTAAATATAATTAAATGGGATAGATAATATAGTTTTATTAATATTTACTTATAATTTTTTGGGTGGACTTCAAAGGTCATTATGTGTCCACTTTTATAAGTTCTGGGGGTGGTACTTTTCGGAATATATTACTTTCATATAAAGAGTAAACTAGTTTCACATGTTAATAAGACGAAAAAATTTATTAAAATGGTGTAGTGGATACTATTTTTTCAGTAATACAAAAAACATTAACTTTAAAATTTAATTCCAATAGTTTTTTAAGATCATTATTAATTGGTTTTTTATATTTATATTTGGTTACAAGGGTCGTTAATTTTTTAAAAAAGTAATATATATTTAATGGAATAAAATAAAATATCCATAATTACCTAATTTGGACACACTGATTGCAAATATCAGATAAATTTTATCATTAAAATTATTTAATTGTAAAGAATAGTTTTTTCTATTATTTCAAGTATTGTGTAAAAACTTGTTTATAGAAAATGTGTTTTTCTATGATTAAAAAATATATTTAGGATAATATTAAAATTGAAAATGAATTTCATGATACAGATTGATTTTTTATAAATACATTCACTTCTTGGGTCCTTTTAAGAAATCAAAAATTAAATTATTTTAAAATAATATTTCATTTATAGAAAAGAATAGTTTTTTTGGAATTTTATAATTATATTGTTTACAAAAGGTTTTCTAAATTCAAAATAGTTTCGTTAAATGTAATTATCTATTCCAAAAATACTACATTGATCCTGTAATTATTTTTTCATTTTCATATATAATAAATTCATTATATTGTTAAAAATTCTATGAATTTATAAAAAATAGGTATTTTCAGTGTTCAGTAAAAATCAATTACATCAGAAAAAATTCCAAAAAATTATGCTAGGACTCTTTTTCATTTTAAATTTAAAAAAGTTGTTAATTTTTAAAAATTAGCATACATTAATTGATTATTTTAACTATTAAATTAAATATGGAAATAAAAATGTGAATAAAGTTTATTGGAGAAAATTAATTTCTTAAACATTAAGCCTTTTTAATATTATATCATTTTCATTTTTTATTTCTAGAATGAAAATGAATTAGTTAATGTATAAATTAACATTTTATTACATTTCCATTTAATTTATTTTTAAAAATATATAATAAAAAAATATTTCTTTTAAAAATATTACATTTATATTAATTGGGTTTGTCTATAACCTTTTAAATTGATTATTTATAATCTTAAATATTAATTTTTATATTAATAAAAATTTATTAATTTAATTAAAACATAATCTCATACTTTAATTTCAGTATTAATTATAATATAATATATATATATATATATTCATTTATTCAAAATTTTGAATTAATAAATAGAAATTTTTGTATTAATTATTCATGAAATATAATATTTTCAATTTATTACTATCAGTACAAGGATAAAATATATCTACTAAATATCTGTATATCTAATATCTATATTTGCAATTACCATAATTTCAAAAATCATATTTCCTATGAAAATATATATAAATTCCATATTTCATCCCTTCATATAGCCTAACTATGATCATTCATTCAATTCCCACATCTTATATCCCATATCTCATTTCAATAGTATTAAATTTATAACACACACTATCATTTACCCATTCATGATATTTTTCCTCATTATAATATTTTATTGGCTATTAGTGATTCAAAAGGGAGAAAATCATCCAAGATAAATCCAACCATTGGACACAATATTAATTCTATTTTTCTTCCTTTCACATATAATAATATAAAATATTTAATAATAAATCAAGTATAACACTTAGTTTCATGTGAATTTTAGGAAATATTTTGCCTTAAATAATAATTTATTTCTTGGTTTAATTCATATAGTTTATTACACATTACATAAGTAACATTATTTCTATTGAATAAATAAATTTATTAGAATTATACGAATATATTTTTTAGGATGATTATAATTCTTAAAAATATTGGGTATTCCAGAATAATAGGTAGGAATGTTGAAAGATGCATCCATGAATAATGGGGTGTGTTTGGGTTTTTTCTTGAATTTTTTCTCTACTCACTTGGTGGTTCTTATAAACTAAATAATATTAAAATTTGGTTCGGTATATAAATTATCCTAATATAATTTCTTTCATATTCTATTTTTATTTTCCATTTATTATTATATTTTTATTAATTATTATACAATTTTTCTCCCATAATGAAAACATGGGGATCTTCGGTATACATATCTAAAACTACATTAGTATGTTGTATGTGGTCTACATTGTTACAATTTATACAAATAAAATCAATATTTTGATATAAATATTTTAATTGACTTTATTATTTAACATAAGTAATAAAATTTTATATATTTAATAAAATTTATACTAATTTTAAAACACTCCTTATTTTTCACATTTTATGTGCTAAATTTTTTTAATACATAATTAATTAATTTTTTATAATAATCAGAAACATAGAATCACATAATCATAAGAGTTTTGTGAATATTAAATTTATTTCATTAAATTTCATTAAAATAATTCATTATTAAGGTGATAAGAAATAAAATATTTAGTCCATAGATATATTAAACTAACCATATTATATGTTATGATCAATCCTATCTCGACCGGACACATCAACCAGTATGGATTGATACAAGGACTCATGAATGCCTCCCCAAACACAAAATACAAAAAACCACTAGAGTAGGTAATAATGATAGAATGGGGAGGTTATATCTTTTAGTCATTGTACAATAATAACAAATTTAACCAAAACATTGACATCAAATATTAGAGTATGTATAATAGAAAATTTGATTCCATAATAGGCTATAATAATTATAATAAAGCATACACTCATATTGAATTAGATCATGATAACACATAATAGTCAACACACCACTAGGCTAACACATATTCAAAATAATCAATGTGAAATTAAATACATTATGCGCTACTTCCACCTATAATACAAGATACGGGCATGGTCTTCATGAAACTTGAGTAGCACCAATCTGAACATATGATTCCTCAATAATGGATTTTCTTGATTAAGAAACACTTGTCATCCGATTAATTTAATCTATAACCTATTTAATAACATAAAATTAGAAATCATGTATTTATGACACCAAGGTGAACATATAGGGGTGAAAAATAAATCTCATTTGTCCAACCCTAATAGTGATACTATTGATCAACTGACATAATAACAAACCAAATAGTTATATGTGTAGCCTTGATGAAATATTAGAATTTATAGAATTAAAATACACCTATATAACATAATTTGGAAACTGAAAAATACGATTGAATCCAACCCCTGTTTCTAGAACCACACAAGTGGTAAATATACACCTTTTTGGTTGTTGCCTGAGGATTAACAACATGTGCCATACCAGGACATGTGAAAACTGATGCATCCTCTATATCTACATTGGAGTTATATGATTTCTAAAAATAATAGGCTCTAATTTCGATCCTCATGGCATAACCATATGTATCGAAAAGAAAAACAACAACTAATAGGATCTAGGACAACAATAAAATGAAATGAGATAGAAATAAGATCATCCTGGTTGACATAGCTACATAACCTGTCATTATCAAAAATCCTAAAGATTGATTCTAGAACCATATATATAATCACCCCATGGGGAATCATAAATAATATTAGGGGTGCACAACATTCATCGGCCTTGAGAGCACAACAACAGTCACTAAACACAAAACCCACTAAGTGGGTTCCTTATATCCTCAGGAGAAAAAAGAAACACTAGATAGGGTATCAATCTAATCTAGATGATGGTTTCAATCATCTAGATAATCGATTATATCCAAAATATCATATATCTATAGTAATCCAGTAGATGATAGAATGAGACTTAAACTCATGTCCAATGCCAATTCCAAGATAATCCAAGTGATTTCCCCTTAATCAAATGTCCTCGGAATAACTACCTCAAACATCTTGGTAAATGGAATACACAATATTGGATGATCCAACTGTTGATCTCATTATCCAAATAGTTGAACTAGATGTATTTATCTACATTCATCCAATAATCTATAATGCCTCTCATGGTGTCGAGTATTGAAACAACAAAAAAATAGCCACTATGGGATATCAATGACCTAACTATTGTC
This sequence comes from Viscum album, assembly GCA_963277665.1. Taxonomy (NCBI): domain Eukaryota; kingdom Viridiplantae; phylum Streptophyta; class Magnoliopsida; order Santalales; family Viscaceae; genus Viscum; species Viscum album. Next base: position 116,860,453 of record OY728123.1, on the reverse strand, counting down.
CATTCAAGAACTCCAGACTCTAATATTCCCCGGTTCAAAACTAAATGTGATTTCCAACTAGGGGCTCCCCTATAATAACCATTATTTTTGGAATATTGTTATAGAATCAGTGTCAAATTAAGAAATAACTCCATTAAATGAGTAGAACACCCATTGTGTGGTTCCTCTTGATGTTAAAAAATAATGGCATGAATATAGTGTATGAACAACACTAACAAAACTCAATGGCCTTTAACTGATACACAATGAATGACTCACCAAAGTGGAATCCAAATATTGAAGGGCACCAATAGAATAATTTTCCACAATCCCAATAGAAATATTGAATGTATAATTGTAGATAATATATATCCAATAACTAATGAATCATATATGAAATTAAAATATTATAGTAACATAGATAGCCTTAAAATAAAAACACATCCATTAGTACCAACTCACACCCCACAAGGGAATACAAAAAACACTATGCCACTCAGGTATGCTCAACAGTCCACTACAAATATTATCTATTACAAGATTAAAACCATCCTACTAGGGAATAATATACATTCCTTCATACTCATTAATTTATATCAATTAAACTCAACTATAAGAGAAATACAATGTAATCCCCCATTGATAAAGTTTCTAACAAAATAATTCTCAGGAACTATAATAAAAATACCAACTCATATAACCTCAAGAAACCATCCCCTATAGACAAAAAAAACTAAGATCCCATTAAATATATAACAAATCAAAAACTCTAATACCATACTAGGATTCCCAAATATATATACATTTCATGCTCAAGCTATTGTGATCATCGAGCTCACAACCCTCACCATGGCCTCAATGGTCACAAGAAAAAACATATAGTTTTAAAAAATAACTACAATGAAGTCCTCCAACCAAATATCACCCAATTTCAAACACAATACATAAAACCACTTAATGAATGAAAAGAGTCTTCTATTACGTTATTCATGAATACCCCCTCAAAAAAGACTATTCACAAGTCTAATTCTAACAATTGTGATAGACACTATAAAAATAGATCTAGGTTGGAAAATTGTAAATGATATGTACTCGCGGTAAAAAGTGTGAACACCAATGGTACTCCTTGGCTATATTTAACAAGTCACCCAATGAGTATGTTTAAAATTTACATGGTGTTTTGACCATGTACAAGGAGTGTTCCTCTAATTTGGCACCTCCATGTGTACCCCATCTCCCACACATCATGTACATCACCAAACTACATGAAATGTACTACCCTATACACTGCATTTACGCTAAAATGGGTCCCCACCTATGTACATATACACGATTACAAAGGCGTGGTAGGCTCAAGAAATGTACAATACAAAATTCATGTACCCTAGACCAGATCTGTCTTTGTACCCTAAATATCCATGTTCCCTTGGCACACCCCTTATTTCCACTACATGTATTTTTCCCATGGTACATGGTCTGTGGCTCCAAAAACGTTCATTCCCATAATAGGATAAACACATTGAATGCATTATTTCATCTAAAGGAATTATACTTGGGTTTTCCTGAATGGAAAACCATCGAATCACACTGAAACCCCAATTTTCACTAGATTATTCCTAGAACAAGTCGTTGGGGTCCCGAAAAACAAATAAAATGTATTAAAACATAAGAACAATTAAGATACCAAGATTTAAATTAAAAAACATGAAATGTGCCTACCACTTGGTTAAAACAATTGGCACTTCATGTTGTACCATCCACCCAAAGCTACTGCACTGTAATTTGGGCCTTGGATGAAGCCTTGGTGGCGCCTCTTCCATCTCCCTCTATATTTTGTATCACTCTCCCACTCTCAACCACATGATGTGAATCCCAAATAGGAGTTAATGGGTAGAAAAAGTGAAAAAAGCACAGATAAATAAGGTTGAAATGAAAAATAAATAAAAATGAAATGAAAGGGGACTCAAACCTGGTCCAATCAACTTATATAGGAATACACCTATCCTGTGAAAAACACCTCATTCTTAAAACTTTAGATATGTAATGTAAATAAAATTCACTATATAATATATACCACAAAATGAACACATTTTATTTAAATAATATTTTATTAATTAAATATTAAATACTCAATAGAAATTCAATCATCTCTAATTTTCAGAAAAGTCCTATCATATGTTAAAAACCAAAATCTAAAGAAAAAAATATATAATGGTTATAAAAATTATATTAAATTATCATAAATTTGAATATAGCATTCTATGATAAATAATTGAAGGAATAAAAAATTCCATGCTTCCCTTGATTTTCAATTGCCTTGAAGTCATAGGCCATCATAAACTCCATACTAAAAATTTTTCTCACGCATATGAATCATTATTGGTATTCCAGTAGCCATGATTTCATTAAATAACTAGAATTATTAATGCTTTCTCTAAAATCAAACAACAAGTTTTGTATCATCGACAACATGCTCCTAATATACTGGATATTTATCCATGATAGGTCGGATGGTCCCCACAAAAAATGTATACTTATCAAAAGCCTACTTCAAAAACATATAATAAAAAATTTAATTCAATAAACATCAATTAATGTAATAAACATGGCCAAACCAGTTAGATTTGGGTGAAATTAGAAAAAAGAAGCACCTTTCTAAATAAATAAATAAAATGAATGTCATGGATTCTATCAACCTATGGTGCTCTCCCCTCCAAAATGATATTGAGAAATAAAACTACCTAATGATAACCAAAACTCATTATGAAATAGGATATGTACTAATGAAACTAGTATAATGCAACTAATACCCCTGAACCTAATTCCTATGAAAACTATTTCCATTAAACTAGATCAATATATTAAATCCTACTTATCATTGGGGCATCTCCCTCATTTCAGGATCAACCATGCAGTGACACTCCACATATGGGTCTATCCAACCTATATCATCCTACCATAATTACACTTCACTACTAAATGAGATACCAGATGAGTTAGGATGGGGGTCCAACCATACCTATCCTCTAATGTTGGCCGAATGATATGGGATAACCCCCAACAATCCACTTATTAGACACCAAAAATACTCCTTCCTAATAAAATATTGTTAAAAGTCAACAATGACCTAACCAATAAAGATTATTCACACCCACCAATTCAATTTGTTATAACATTAATAGAATACTGTATGTATAACCATACATGATGCACATGGAATGATGGTCTCCCTCTCATGAAATATATCCCATGGGCCTAATAGGAACCTATAACAGAAAGAAATTTATTTATATTAAATATTATATCATGAAACATTTATATCATTGAACCACCATTATGGTAATTAAGAGATATTTGGAACCAAAATGGTCTCCATGAATCCCTCGATGAATAAATTATATCAACTACCCCGACTAGCATATGAATTCATGATATATATAAGCTATCATAAAAGGAAAATATAAAACACAAAATATGGAAACAGACCGTCTGAATCCTTTGTTACGTTAATGATGCATGAATACTGGCCTAATTTCAATTCTGTATGATAAAAAAACAATTATTAACTATAAATAAAAACACACATGCAGATATTGTTAATAAAAATCAAGCAATCATAGAACTAGGATACATAAATAGAAAACAAATTCCCTCGAATAATTGGATAAATATCCATAAGGGTTTGCATAAAATTGAAATAATATATCTATTATATGTTACAAACATTCACAGAAAATCCATCAATTAATCCTCAAATCATGAAAAAAATAATTAGATATCATTTTTGGCAAACCATCAGGGGTTAACCCGACATGTTACCAAATCTGGCTGCCCACAAGGCCTCAATCAAATCTCCTAAAATTACTGTTCCTAAAGACAATTGACATGGTTCCAAAAGATATTGTGGAGGGACAACACCTTATTGTCATAGTTATATAATTGTAGAAATATTCAAAACATCCAAAAAATATAAATATCTCATTCTGCATGATAAAAAATACAAAACAAAAAGGTATTATAAATGGAATCAACATTCATTCATATTGTCTAATATCAAACAAAACGTACAATAGATAATCATTCACAAGGATGGGCACATATTGAAAGTAAATATATGTAAAATAAAAATAGGAGTCCTTACTATCATATCTAATCCAAACAATAGACACAGTCTCCATGATGCTTAAGTTGTGCTAGTCTAATCCTGGGCCTCCATTGGAGTGGACCCATTCAATAATGAAACACTAACCCCATAAAACCTGAAACCTATGATCCAAAATCAATGAAGACATTAGGACTACTCACACACTATGATGAAATTATGGGGGATGAAAAATAAATCCCACTAGGCCACTGTAAATAGTGAACCCAAAAAATCTATTGGCATAACATGTTCATGAAGACATTATTTCCTATGACTATTTAAAAAATATTAATAGATCTATTATAAAAATAATTACATAAAATATTGATAAAATAGAAAAAAAATAATGTAAAACCCCATGGGTTCTACATTGAAAACCTAGGTAAATCTACCTCTAATCAACACCCTATCAATGGATTTATAGAATTTTGGTCACAAAACCACATGAATCATTATGGTTAAACCAGATCTAAAAAGTAAATAAAATATAGATAAATATAATAAGAATGAATTTCAGAACCCATGTAATAAACATTATCATCCATATGTTGGTGAGAATCTAGCTAGAGTTGGGACTGTAATAGCTTGAACTGAACTATTGATAGGAAAATCAATGTCAGTACAACTAGTAAAACTATCCATCACATAGTTCCTAATGAATTAATCATTACAAGGTGAGGAAAAAAAGGAGGGATCTATAAATAGCCCTAGTAGAACATGAGATCCTTGTGGGATGGGAGCATAGAGAAATCCAAATAATACAAAACAAACTATATGAGTTCCTTTGTACCTCACAATATTGAATCCAAAATAGCTATGTTTTTACAATTTAATTGAGGGGGGATTTACCCATATTTATCCTAAATTAACTCCATATGAATTTATAACCACATGAAACCAATATAGAAAAGAACTTGGTCCCAACATAGGTTTCATTCCAGATCTATGGTACTCTCATGGTCTCTTCCTTAGTAAAATGTCTATGGAATTACTTCCTTAAACATCATGGCCAATAGAAAATCAATAATGGGATAATCCAACACTCATACCAAAATTCCAAATTGATGAACAAGATACAAAACATAAATTTCAAAAAATGTAGAATGAGGTCCCTCATAGGACCCTTGATCTCATGACACAACATATGTCCACCATTGTCTCTCAATGATCCACTAAATATATAACCCAAAACATGGTGATCTAATAGTCCAAATAGTCATATAATAATGTGATTTACAACTAGGGACTCCCCTACTATGCCTAAGATGATGGGGCACTACAACTGAAAAATCAATAAAAGGTCAAAATCACACATAAAATGTAAGAAACAATTGATGGATTTATCTAGATCATCCCAAAGTACGTGAAATGTGTAATCCATAAAATTAAAAAAATACACTTGTTGACCTCCAACTAATAGAAATTTTGAAAACATCCCAATGGGGAATATATATTCAAAATCCCATCAATAAGGGCTATCATAATGATCCCCCTAGCCACCAAGAAACAAGGTCCCTAAAAAGGGATCTTTAACATAAATGAAACAACTAGGAAACCCCCATATAAGAATACCTCATATGACATTCCCAAAACACAACACATCCACATTGACTATATGAAATTCATTCTTTTTATTAGATAAACATTCCTTATATTGATCAAAATAGAAGAAATTTTAATGTTTAGTTTATTTTTAGATAGGTACATAAAAAAATAAAACACATAGAATTATTTTAAAAACACTTGGATGACATCATAATGGTTTCACAATAGGACACATTTATAGAATATCAAATCATGTCTACATATATAAATTGAAAGGGAAGAAAATGAATCCTAGTAATGGAATAAAAAAAGAATATATATAACATGTTATATTGAGAAATAACAATATAATCATAATTCATAATGATATATAATCAGAATGTGGTATATTATAATAGTAAGTACATGAACCACATCAATGAAATGTGGGATTAAATTTTAAATAATAAATTTAGAAGTATATCAGCAATGTGATTCACCAAGGTGTTTTAAATGAACATTACCGTGGCTAATCACTAAGGTATCCCAATAAATGCCTCCTCTATATATCAAATTTGTTCCCCAGTGCATTAGAGAACTACCATGGTTTATTATTCATATTTATTTATTTAATTTCAGAAACATAGATCATAGTAAATTATTTCATCAATAATTAACGAATAAATAAAGTATTAGATTCTTATCAAAATCCTGGCATACAAAATAGCATAAATACATGATCATTACGTCATTTTAACCAACTGAAAGGGAATAAATAAGTAATGAAGGTAAATATCAAAATAAAAAATTCATTTCAACATATATTTTAATACATATTTAATAAAATTGGTTGGGGTGTTCAGATAAAAATTAAAAATATTATTTCTCATGTTAAAGATATAATTTTAAGAAATAAATTCTTCATCGTGATTGACATAAAATGTGGTTTTAGAAAATGAAAAAATTATAGGGGATAAGGGTACGAAAATCAAATATATATATATATATATATATATATATATATATATTAATATAGTAATAGGATGATATAAATTAGAAAATGTATATTATTTTTGAAATTATAGATTATAAAACATAAAATCTGATCATTAATTGAGCGGAGACGTGAATAATTTTCTTATCATGAAGATTTACTTCATGATCCATTAAAATGGAACCTTAGGGGATTGAGGAAACCATTGTTTCATTCTTTGGTAGAATAAATCACCAAAAAAAATTTGAGTATATATTGGGAGTGAATGGAAAGGGATAAATTAGTGGACAATTATATGATCAGTGGAGGATGTGAATAAAATTTTCAAATACAGGTCTTTGAAAACCAAGTCATGGTAAATAAAAAACTATTATCTTAACCATGTTTATTTCTCAGGTTTTGTGAAATTTCGGTCAAATTTTATTATAAATTAATCCTCCCAAAAAGAAACAGATATTTAATAAATCATTTCACATGAAAATGTAATGATTTCATGGAGTATTTTTTTGAAAAAAAAAATTCATTTCATATTTTCGAAAGTGACATATAATTTTAAAAATTAAAAAAAAAATTTAAATAAGTTTTTATAAAAAATAAAAAATTATAGGTTTTGGTCTATTTCTTATTAAATAGTACATAATTATTAAATAAAAATGATTTCATACATTATACTATAACAATAAAACTGTTTTTTTAATTCAAGAAAAATAATTTATTTTATAATAATATCATACAATCACACAACCACAAATTATAAATGATGATTTCAATAATTATTTTCATTTTAATAGAAAAATTATCTAAATATGTGAAATCTAACCTTTTAATATAAAATCCTAATTTATTTTAAAATATGACATTTTATGGTATAGTCAACCTTTAAACACTTATAAAAAACTATCCAAAGACATTTTAAATATATATTATTATTTATGATTTAAATTAATTTTTATATAAAACTATTTCGATAAATCAAATAATATTTAGAAAGCCTAGGTTTATTATATAAATTGTATATATTATTTAGAAAATTACAAACCTCTTTTATTTTCATCAAAAATCAAACTCGTAAATTCATCTCAATTAAAAATATTTTTTTAAGAAAAACTATTATTCATAAGAAATGATGGAATAAAAATTATATTTATTCAATGGAAATTACACTTCACATATCTAATTTTAAAAAAAGTAACCCATTATTAAACCTGAATACACCTTAAGGGTTTGATGTGTGAAGGTGGTAGTTTCATGGGCTGCATCTGCTAACACCGCTCGAGTTGTAATATCCACAAGGATAAACATATATGGAATGTGACTTCACTAAAGAATAACTGATTCAACCTCATTTTTTGGTTTCTCTAGATTGAACCCCAATGAGAATAATTCCCTCCAATGTTATGAAAAATGGTCTTCAAATGACCCCACTCTACTGGTTGAGGACATCGATTATTTGTTCTGTATCAAATTTCATTTATCATTACTACGTATAAAAATTAATTACAATGAAAAAATTATCAACCAATGGTTTATTTATTAATATTAATATTGGATAATAGTCTTATTGAATAATTTATATATAGTGGTTGAATATTAGTAGTCATATTTCCTTATGTACCCTATAAATCCCACTTCATTCTTTATATAAAAATTAACAACAATTTCTCTAAAGGTTATGATTTCATTTTTACAAGATATATATTGTTTTAATAGTATTTTGTTTTATTTATATAGAATTTTTCGTTGGGGATATGATTTTTGAAGATTGGGGTGATCTTTTTTTCACATCATAGCTTTTCTATTTTATATTCTTTATCCACGTATAATTTTTTTCATTTAAATATGTTTCATATATGAATAATGTAATGAATATTATTAAATTTATGAAATATTATTATATTCTAAATATTTTTATGTTTATAAAATTATATAATATTATAAATAACATTTGTTAAGAAATAAAATATCATTTATGGAGTATGGGTCATTTCATTATTCCCCACTTAACAAATTTTACCTATGAAAATTCAAATCATTTTCTTAGTAGAGAAATCTGGGGGTACTTATTTATAATTGACTCAAATAGTTCCCATGTATCTTATTCAAATTTATGGTTCTTAAATAAAACATTTATTAGGTGGGTATTCTTGTTATTTGTAATCTTGTATCTGCATTATATGTTCTCCACCAACTACTCTTCTTAAGAGAGGTCATGTTCTAGTTGTTCCACCAACGGATTCATTACATGTGAGGGATCTAAAATATACTTCCTTAATGGAGATTTGAGGAACACATATCGAAATTGAGATAGGTTTTTTGGAAGTTTTATATTATAATATAGTTCTCTTATGTGGTCAATAATTTCTTAGTGGGCAATAATGATCGGGCTATGATTCCATTTCTTCCCAAACGACATGAATCTACTCCATACAGATATCTAAAACAATAAAATTTCAACAACATCAATATCCATTTACCTTTAACTTTTAAAATTATTTCATTTCTTCCATATCTAGGATGATTTTATATGTTTTTTAGTGCATAAACCATTTCTATCATCTCTTGCATTAGATCTAGAACGATAAATTTCCTATCACTGACTTTATACTAATAAGTATAAGTTTCACATTGCTTTCCATATAGAGATTCATATGGTTGCATTTGAAAAAATGTGTGGAACCAATTATTGTAATAGAAATCATGTAATGGTATGTGTTTATCCCATCCGCCATAAAATTACATTAAGCTTGTTCTGAACTTTTCCTTGACTATATAAATAGTATTTTCAGATTGTCCATCATTTTGGGGGATGGGGAAGACATAATGAAATCGAATTTGATACCCAAAAATTGTTTTTGGCTTCACTAGATAAATATATTGAACTATGGGTAATAATTAATAATTATAGAATGTTTCACCACCTGAAAACTCACCACATTTTGACATAGTTTATGGTTGGTTGGTAAATATAGAAATATTCACAAATAGTACTGAAATGTGATGCTTTCATGAGTTGATACACTATAACTCGTATCACATTCTTCCCACCGAATTTTCTTTAGAGACTAATGAAACATTTCATAGTGATATTGTCCCACATCCATGTTGGTATGGGTAGTGGTTTCAATACCATTTTTTGAAGATGTCATGGTGCCTTCACTTGTAGAAATATCAAGCTTCTTGTTGGGTAGGTGGGAATCTCACTTTTCATATATCCCACCTAAAATGACCGTTCATGTCCCAATACATTTCAATGCTTCTAGGATGTATTGAAAATGTAGATATATGAGATTCATCCACAATATCCTTCTTTATCTCTAGGATAGATGGAACATCTAGCCCTCTTTTAAATTTTGATACCCATTCTTAATGAATATTTTATATAGAAAAATTCACCTTCATCAAAACATTTATTTTTTTTGTTATAGAAGCAATTATCTTTGGGATTTAATTATAATATATAGTAATTATGGTTGAGAAATCATTTCTAATAGTGTTGACGATTTCCCATCCCATATCATTCCCATGACTAGTTTTACTAGTTCCATGATCAAAATTTATCCTTGAATCCTCATCATTTCAAACATAATAGGGACATTCCTACTTAGGGGGTGTCTAGGTAACACATGTGGAAATTATTCAACATATTCCAAAAAAATGATCATTTTATTTCTTTATAATTTCATTTACTTCTCCTTTTTCAATGATCATCTCTATAAAGATTGATATGTAAGGTGATTCTTGGAAAAGATCTGGTCAGAATATCTCTCCATTATAAATTACTTAAGGTTGTACATTCAAGACAACAATGATGTACATGATTGAATAGTTGATCTGAGAATAACACATTGAAAAACAGTCTATCCCTTGTATAGTGTTTAATTCGACCAAGAAAATGACAACTACATTTATTATGATATTGACTCCCATACATCAATAAAATAGTTCATATACACTTTTTCTGATAGGATAATTATCTAGGAGTCTTTACTAATAAATCTACTTATAGAAGTTCTAGTAATTATTATATATTCATTCAAAACAAGAGTGAAATAATGAATCGATAGAACCAGAATCAAATAAAGTACTTTCTATCTTTGAGAGAACAATGAGTGTACCTACCACAACATAGTTTGAAGTATCCTCTTAGCCATAGTGATAGAAAAATACCAATCTTTTTCCATTGTCCTATACTAATGTGGATGGTGGTTCCCCTCCAGTATCGTCTGATTTAGAGATTGATATGAAAAATTAAATTTTTTTCACAAATGAAGCATTGAACATTCGACATGGAATGAACCATCATCTCGTTTTCATTAATGTTGTGAAGTTGGGGCTTCATCTCACAAAGATAGTTTTGAGCTATATGGATATTTATTCTACACTTGTATCACATTACAAAATCATGTAAGTAGTTCCTAAGATTATTATTCCAAAAATTGTTTCACAAAGTAACATTCACTCCCTTTTATTCATTTCATTGAGAAATGATCCAATCTATGTTTGGATCCACTGATATCTTATTTCTAATCAAACTATGTGTGCATTTTGTCTCTCTAAAATTCAATCCATACTTTTTATAGCTCCTCTATATCTCCTCATTTCATTCATATTCATGATTTTATAGATTCATTTGTATATGTGTTCTCATTCCACCCAGGAGTATATCATCATTTACCTTAGGATCCCTGTAAAGAACCAAAATTTCCAGGTAATTTTTTTTATTAAAAGTGATTTTACAAGTTCGTAAAAATTGACGGCGCGTGATTCTGAGGCCTGGTGTGCTCAGAGTGAATTTTTGGAGTATTTTTCAGGTACACATAATGAATGTTTGAGCGGGGTTTTATAACTTTTGAACCAATGCTCGAAATTGAAATCCAAGGACACTACTGATCTTGAAGTGCTGATATTCGCTTAAGAAGACTTTCACCTCGATGACAGTTGGTCGTGGTTGGAAGTAATTTTTTGGGTTTTTCATGGAAATAATAAAATTAAATAAGACCATGTTTTATTTTATTTTATCCGTTGTAACCACCCATGTGGAAGTTGGAAGTAGGGACCACCATAGCTTAACCACCACTGAGAGGTTATGGTGGTGGGGACCACCACACCTCAAACTCCCATGAGATGTTATGGTGGTGGGGACCACCTGAGGATTATCCCTCATATTGGGGGGACATGAAACCTGTCAACCCCCCTCCATAATGTTGAGGAGCCTCTCTGGATTCCTCCACATTGATTCTGTCGACACACCAATTAAATGTGCCAAATCCTCTAGCATTTAATTTTCCAACTTAACTATTATGAAATTTGTGTCAGCAATTAAATAATAGAAAACATAATCTATTATTTTTTCTTGGCATTTTATTTTTGGTGGAACATGGGAGAAATATTGTGAGAGGAGAGAGCTTGGTAGAAATAAAGTTCTCTAATTAAGAACTTCATCTCCCAACGAAGAACTCTCTCCCGATGAAGAATGCTCTCCCGATGAAGAACACTCCACCAATGAAAAATGAAATCGACATCGACATTATTCCTTGGAACCTCCTTCAACGTAAGTAGGGTTCATCTACAATGAAACAACTTCCACCTTCTCATGCCAACGTCGATGGACAACGAACAAGGTAAGGGATTTTTTTGATTGACTTTAAATTCCCGTGATTCTTTCCTTCAAAAATGAAGAACACAGATCAACTAATTGTCATGTTGATCCACAGATGTTTTCCTTGCAGGTTGAGAATTCATATTTTATAGGTAGATGTGGGGTGATTGATTAAATTTTTAATCTCTCATAATCTTGATAATTCATTGAAATTCGAGAGGAAATTGTACTGCTTGCTACCGCCCTAAATGTGGAGGGTGTGGTCCAAACAAAAATGGTGTGACTCCTCCACCATTCATATTTGTTTAGAGGTTATCTTCGAAACGGAGGAATGAGAAAATGGAATTGAAGGCGATGAAGGCAACGGTTGTGCCACATGTGTCCACTGTGACCCCTGCCGCCCCCATGACCACTGTGACCTGTGCCGCCCCCATGACATCCATGACCCGCGCCACCCTCGCTATGCTACAGCACCCCGGACGAACCGCCTCCACTACCCCAGGCTGAACCGCGCAGCTTGACGGCCCCACGACGCCGCTGTCCGAACAGTCCTGAGCCGCACCGCCCCTACCGCACTATCTGAACCGGATATTCCTCCCTCCTTCCACCGACCCACCCCGGCTCCCAACACGCACTGGTCTCAAGAGCCATATCTCCCTCACGGCGCCATCCCGGACAAACCGGCCGCGTGGCGCCCTCCCGGCTGAACTGGCCGCATGGCGCCCTTTCGACCAAACCGGTCTTGTAGCACCCTTCAAGCCGAACCAACCTCGTGCCCTGGGAAGATCTGCCCTCGCGGATCCCTTCGGACCGAGCCTCCCATGTGGCACCCTCCGGATGAAATTTCCCTCACGCTAACCTGCGGACGATCTGTGCCCTCACGACTGGTCTGTGCCCTTTCGGCCCTCTGAGGCCCCTCACAGTCTACTGGGCTAGGCTGAACCAAACGTGTCGAGCTGGGTCGACCCGAACCGGGTCATCCTAGACTGGGTCGGGTTGGTTCTGTCTGACCGGGTCAGACCAGACCCGGGCCCACTACGACCCCCTTTACTTTCTTTTGGCCATATCATTGGCACCAAGAATCTATTTGATGAACCATCAGTGGCCATAATAATCTAGGATCATGATGGTCCCTTTGAGTATACCCCACTGGATTTTGGGGCATAGTTGAGATATTGTGAGGTAGGGTTCTGCACGAATCCAACTGGGCCCCCGTGAAAAAAAGGCTAATAACTCACAGATTGGGCGTCGGATTGACGCGTCATCTGTTGAATTGAGACCCCTATGATGTAGAGGACCTTTGAGATACTTCATATTAGGACTTCTTGAATGTTGGAGTATCGACCAGTAGCTCATGGAGAATATCCTTCCAGTGACGAGTGAGCAGAGTGCGGACACCTACTAGCTGGCTAAGACCTGACGACTACATACCGTTTGACTCAGAGAGACTCAACTAGCCCAGTGGAAAGCGCCTGGTTGTGGCGGCAGACCCATGGTGTAAGATCTTGCGAGGTGACTTGGAAGACCCACATTACTCGACAGGAGGAGTACCTAAGCAGGCTACGAGGGGGAGAGCCTGGGTGTGGCGGTAGACCCATGGTGGGGAGAACCTCTGTGTGACCCTGTATACCCATGGTACTCGACAGGAGGAGTAACTCAGCAATCCATGGTTAGTGGGAAGCACCTCTATATGACACAACAGGCCCACTGTACTTGATAGAGATGGAGTTCTCTAGCAACCAAGGTTTCAATAATGTGTTGGGGATTTTACTCGATTCTACGCCCTACAATAAAAAATCCTAGTTTGAGCCGAGTTATTACTTTTTTGTTTTCCTCATTATTGAGATGAATTACTTAATAAAATAGGAATATGTATGGGCATATACTTAGAAGGGTTATATGTTGATTTTATACATTTTGTTTTATCCTTGGTGGATATGTGAGACCTTGAGGGTCTTGAGTTCCCTACTGAGTATCGTTATACATTCTCCTGCACGGGATGTGCCCGCACATCGTTGTTTTGGATGCAGATGACGGACAACGCTGATGGAGGGTGAGAGTACCAGTACAAGACGGTACCCAGAGGTGGATCTTATGACAAGTCAGTACACAGAGGAGACTGATTGACATGGAGTGCTGAAGAGGATATTTGTACCTACCCTTCTTGTAGAAATCCTGGAGGACGATCCATCTTCTTTTTTTCCTTTATTCAATTATACTTGTACTTCTAGTTCCTTGTACCTTACAATTGGGATTGTATTAACGGCCCCTTTTACTTTTCTGCACTCTTTTGTTATACATTATACATAGTGTTTTGAATCCAGTTGTGTGCACTGTTGTGTGCGTTTATAGGTTATAAATTCAATTCCTTCCTAGTTTTAGGGAATTACGCCTTTGGTGCTAGTCGCCAGCCCCTGGCCTATGGAAGGCATGCTTGGGGTTGTCCCAGCAAGGGCCATAGGGGACAGGTCATGAAAAATTGGTACCAGAGGGAGGTTCTACAATAGAACTTAGGACACTAATATTTTCTTTGAAGCAATAGTGTTATGTGTAGTGAGTGTGGTTTTCAGTTCAGGGAGTCTAGTGTTGGTGTGGCGGACGACTTATCCATACACCAGGACCCTGACTTCTAGTATCTAACCCAGTGCACAAAAACACTGATTGTGTGTGTGTTTTCAAATGTTTTCGTTAATTTAACTCAACCAGTTCAGCTCACTAGGTATACCTTTTAACCGTAGTACACCTATTTCTTTTCTGGATGCCTCCACGCAGACAGCCGGCTAGAGTTCCGAGAGTTGTATGCACTGATAGCCCGCCCAGTGACAAGGCCATGGTATAGGTCCCTCTTCCAGTAGAGGCACCAACATTACCACTCCCCGTTTAGCCACCGATTCCACCATCCCCAGCATCCGAAGGTGCATTCCACTTGAGCACGTTGCATGAGTTCCAGCACCATAGGACACCTAGGTTTAGGGGAGTGATGGACCCACATGTGGATAAGGATTGGCTGGAGGTTTTGGTGATAGTTTTCCAACTGGTAGGGACATAAGCAGACCTCATGGTGATTCATTCCGCCAGCTATCTATAGATAGTAGCAGGCAGATGGAAGATCTTGATGCTCTAGGTTCAAGACGAGTTGACGCTTCTCTTGGAAGACTTCGAGAGCCTGTTCTGAGCAGAGTTTGTCCCAGTGACTCTTCATGCTGTGCGCATATAGGATATACTTCTTCAGCATCAGGGCAATATGATAGTAGACCAGTTCTCATCGAGGTTCACAAACCTCTCATGTTACTCAACCAATATAGTGTGGTACCCATTTTTATAGGCCCGGACCATCGAGTAAAAACTCAGGCAGGATATCAGGGCTTTAGTGATCTCACTCAGCATACCAACATAGGAGGGGGTGTAGAGAGAGCCTTCCTAGTGGAGAGTTTCCTTGCTGAGTAGTCTCCAGTAGCGAGATCCACCACAAGTCGACACGTAGTGGAGTCTTATGCTGTTGGAATTAGGCAGATATCGCAGAGGTCCAAGAGGACCAGACCTATAGGCGGACGACTGTATGACTCAGGATCCATTTTTCAGGGCACCCGAAGCGGAGATAGACATGCCAGGAGCGGGCCATGTAACGCATGTGGTGGGAAGGGTCACATGGTTCGTGATTGTCTGACCCTCCATTCGAATGATCAATAAACGGTCGAAGGACCGCCCAGTCAAATACATAGATTTGATCGAGGTAGTTTGTATGGAGTAAGCGGACGTGGAAGAGGAGTTGGTTGTGCAGCTAACGGTGGACGACGAATCGAGTTGTTACTGAAACCACCACCCAGAGGCCCACCCCGACCACAGGGAGAAGGTGGATAGGAGAGAGCTCATCTCTAGGCAGTTGAGGCATACGATCCTAGAACTCTAGAGATTATTTGAGGTACGATCTGTGTCTACTCCACCATAGTTGTTGTACTTATAGACACAGATTTCAGTCACTCATTCATTTCCACTTCCCTCGTTTGGAGCTTGGATATTCCAAAGGAGTTGTTGGCTCGATCCTTACTGCTAGAGACTCCTAAGGGAGCAGATTCGACGATTACACACTGGTTCTAGTAGTGTGAGCTTACTCTGGGAGGCGATAGCTTCATCTGGGATATCCTAGTAGCGTCGTCGAGGCATTACGATGTCATCTTGGGTATGGACTAGTTATCAATAGTCCATGCTCAGATTGACTGTATTAGGCCCAAAGTGTGGTGTGTCTGCACAGTTGGGTCCAAGATTACCTTCACCGGTGAAAAGGGATCCTTTGCAGCATAGGATGGACTTTCTCGAAGGAGAGTGCAACCGATCACTCATTAGTCAGCTAGCCTTACACTCGAAGTTGTTGGTGTGGAGAGTCCAAGAAATCCTGTAGTGGTGGACCAGTATGAAGATGTTTTCACTGTTGATTTCTCAGGTATAAATATTGACAAATAGGTGGGCTTTTACATTGAATTTTACCCCGGGATAGCACCGATATCTACCCCAGCATACCAGATGGATCCCGCGGAGCCTCGCGAGCTGCAGGTATAGCTAGAGGACTTAAAGGGGATGTGATTCTTCCAGCCTAGTGATTCACCATGGGCAGCCCAGATTCAATTTCTCAAGAAGGTGGATCGGAGCATGAGGCTCTGTGTCGACTACCATCACCTGATCCAGGTGACCATGAAGAACAGGAACCCACTTCTAAGGATTGACAAAGACTTTGATCATCTGAAGGGAGAACGATGGTTCTCAAAGATAGACCTCAGATCATGCTATCACCAGCTAAGAGTACGAGACGAGGATGTTCAGAAGATGCACTTTATATTTCCGTATCACCATTATGAGTTCTTGGTTATTCCATTCATTGTAACCAACACTCCGACAGTGTTAATAGGGCTCATGAACATGATCCTTCAGCCATACCTCGATCACTTTGTTGTAGTCTTAATCGATGACATTCTGATCTACTTAACTACTGAGGAGGAGCATGCCTATCATTTGTATGTAGTATTGGACACACTCTGAGAGTACCAGCTTTATGGTAAGCTCTCGAAGTTCCAGTTCTTGAACTGAGAGGTTCAATTTCAAGGACATGTCATCTTCGAAGCTGTAGTCTCAGTGGATCCAACGAAGATTAAGGTAGTTTTTTCTTGGGATCCACCTAAGAGTGTGACAAAGGTACAAAGTTTCCTCACTTTAGATGGATACTACGGGAGACTTGATAAAGACTTCTCCGTAGTTGCAGCACCACTATCATCCATGACGAAGAAGGGGAAACCATTTGTGTGGTCAGAGAGATGCGAGTAGAGATTTCTGGAGCAGAGGCAGAGGCTGACTAGTGCACCCATCTTGAGGCTTCAATAGGAAGGCGTACCATACGTAGTCTACATTAACACATCGAGGACTGGGCACAGATGTGTCCTGATGCAGGAGTGAACATTGATCGCATATGGTTCACGACAGCTGAGACAACATGAGAAAAAGTATGCTACCCACGAACTGGAGTTTACAGCAGTGGTCTTTTCCCTAATTATGTGGAGACACTATCTGATTGGTGAAAATTTTACCATGTACTATGATCAAAAGAGTCTCAGGTATAACTTCTCTCATAAGGACCTGAACATGGGACATCGATGTTGGCTTGAGTTCCTCCAGGACTATGACTTCGAGATAGTCAATACTTCTGAGAAGGGGAACGTTGTTGCAGATGTACTCAGTAAGAAATCAGGTATACAGCTGCTAGGCGAGGCAACAGAGCAGCTAACTGCATTGCAGATATCCTTTGTGGATAGCGATGGAGCAACTTTTCATCAGTCTATTATAGTCTCTCCTCCACTTCTTCAGTGAGTCAGAGAGGCGCAGCATGGGGATGCTGATTACAAGAGGCGACGTGCCCTGATATCCATAGGTCAGGCACCATATGGATTTTCTGATGGTGGGGAGCACGTCGACCTCTTCATAGGACATAATATGGTTCCAGTGCCACTTCAGGAGTAAGTGTTGAGAGTTCTCCACACATCTCCTCTAGAGTTACATCAAGGAGTGGAGAAGATGTACCAAAATCTACGACGACAGCACTAGTGTCCAGGAATGAAGAAGGTAGTTGCAGAGTTTGTCTCTTGGTGCCTCACTTTTCAGCAAGTGAAGGCAGAGCACCAGGTACCAGAAGGCTTGGTTCATCATTTAGAGGTCACATAGTGGAATTGGAATGGGATGTACATTGACTTTTTGATAGGAATTTCACGTACATCCAAGGGTCATGACTCTATCAGGGTGATCGTCGATCCACTCAACAAGTCAGCTGACTTCCTACCGATCAGAGAGAAGGGTTTAGTATAGAGTTTGGTAAGCCTCTATGTGTAGGAGATTATGTGTATACATGGATTACCTTCGATGATTGCCTCCGATCATGACACACATTTTACTTCCTGACTATGGAAGGGGTTGCATGAGGCTTTTGGGTCACAGCTTTATTTGAGCACCGCCTTCCATCCTCAGACGGATGGTCAGACTAAGCAGAATATTTAGACCCTCAAGGACATGTTCTACGCTTGTGTCCTTGTCTTCAGTCATAGTTGGGAGGATCACCTAACTTTGGTGGAGTTTCCACTCAACAATAGCTATCACTCCACCATTGGGATGAAACCTTTTGAGGGGTTGTATGGGGGACATTGTAGATCACCATTGTGCTGGACTAACCCAGGGGAGTCAGTACTAGTGGGACCAGAGAGGGTACGGGCTACCACAGAGAAGGTGCAGATTGTCTAGGAGAAGATGAAGACTGCACATAGCAGGAAGTTTTCATATGATGACAAGAGATAGAGACCTCTATTGTTTGAGGATGGAACCCACGTATTTCTATGGGTCTCACCCCGATGAGGTCTACGGAGATTTGGCCGAGGCGCCAAGTTATGTAAGAGATTAATTGTACCTTTTTATGTTCATAGCAGAGTTGGTGAGAAGAATTACTACTTAGCTATTCCGCCTCAGTTGAACCGGGTGCACGAAGTCTTCCACGTATCCCGGCTGAGGAGATATGTGCAAGAACCCTCTCACATCATCGACCAGGGAGATCTAGACAATGTCAATTGGAGAATATTTATGGAGGTTTCAGTAGAGATCGAGGATTGAAGAAGTGGGACCTATGTGGATGGTCAATACCTGTAGTGCGCATTCATTGGCAGCATAGGAACCTCTACGAGAGCACATGGGAGAAGGAGGCTCAGATGCATGCTCAGTACCCTCACTTGTTACCTTAGTTTAAATTGTAGCTTACAGTGACATAAAGCACTGATGTAGGGAGAATTTGAAGACCCTGAATTTCCATGTATTTTTTTATTAAATGGAAATTTTATGAGTCTGAAAAAATTGATGGCACGTGATTTAGAAGCCTGGTGTGTCCTAAATCAATTTCTGAAGTTTTCTTTGGGTACGTTCAGTGAATGTTTGAGCTGGTTTTTATAACTCTTGAACCAGTGCTCGTAATTGAAATCTGAGGACATTGTTGAACTCACAGCGCTGATATTCCCTTAAGAAGATATTCACCTCGACAGAAGGTGGTCGAGGGTTGATGTATGTTTTGGGGACCACCATACCTTAACCTCCCATGAGAGGTTATGGATGTGGGGACCACCCCACCTTAACCTCCCATGAGAGGTTATGGTGGGGGGGGGGACCACCCAAGGTTTATCCTTCATAATGGGGGGAGAGGAAACCACTCACCCCCCCCCCCCACTCCTTAATGTGGAGGATCCTCTTGTGCTACCGCCACATTGATTCTACCAACGCAGCAATTAAATGTGCCATCTCCTCTAACATTTTATTATCCATATTTTCCATTTTGAAATTTGTGTCAACAGTTAAATGATAGAGAACTCAATCTGTTATATTGTCTTGGCATTTTCATTTTGGTGGAACTTGGGAGAAATATTGGTAGAGGAGAGAGCTTGGGAGAAATAAATCTCTCCAATGAAGAACTTTATCTCCAAACGAAGAACACTCTCCCTAGGAAGGAAACTCCCTCAATGAAGAATGACCTCGACTTTGACTTTCTTCCTCAAATCCTTGTTCGATGATGGACGTGTTCATCTACAACAAAACAACATCTGCCATCTAACGCCAACATTGATGCACAATGAACATGGTAAAGAATTTTTTGATTAATATTATATTCCTGTGATTATTTCCTTCTAAAACAGTGAACATAGATCAACTTATTATTAATTTGATCCGCGGATTTTTTCATTGCAGGTAAGGAATTCATATTTTTTGGGAAGATGTCGGTTGATTGATTGAATTTATACTCTTGTCTATTCTTTATAATTCATTGAAATTTGAGAAGGAATTGAACCTCTATCTACCATCCTAAATGCGGAGTGTGTGGGCCAAACAAATATTGTTCGAACCCTCCGTCGTTCTTTTTTTAGTGATGTTCATCAAAAATGAGGAAGTAGAAAATGATGATGAAGGCGATGAAGGCCACGGCTACATCACATGCGGCCTCCATAACCTGCGCTGCCCTCATGGCCTCCACAACCTGCACCACCCCCACGATGCTCTGGCACCCCGACCAAACCGGCTCCGCCACCCCGGGCTGAACCGTGTGGCCCGCCGGCCCCGCGCAGTCACCGGATGAATATACTCGAGCTGCGCCACACCGGCTCTGCCAACCGAATGGATCGCGCCACCTGCCGGCCACCGAACCGCCCCGGCTCATGCTGCCTGTCGATCTCCCAAGCCGCGACGCCCTCACGGCACCTTCCTGGATGAACCAGCCACGCGGGGCCCTCCCGGCTGAACCATCCGCGCAACACCATCCCTGTAGAACTAGTATCACGGTGCCCTCCATGCCGAACCAGCCATAAGCCCTAGGCCGAGCCACCCTTACGGCACCCTCCGGGACAAGCCGCCCACGCGGAAACCTCTCAAATGAATCTCCCTCGTGTCGACCCCCAGCGGGTTCGTGCCCTCGTGACCGGTCCACGCCCTATCGGCCCTCCGCGACCCCTCACGTCAAGCTAGGCGAGGCCCAGTGGGTCGGGCCGAACCCAACGGGATGTCCCGCCCTACGAACCGAGCCATACCCAACAGGTCAAGCCGGTTCGACCCGAACCAGGGTGGCCCAGACCGGGTGGGATAGGTCTATCCCCCTACCATAACCTTTACTTTAATTTGGCCATATCAATAGCACCGGGCACCTATTTGATGAACCATCAGCGGCCCTAGAAATAATGGAGCATGATGGTCCCTTTTAGTATACCCCACTGAAATATTGGGTATAGTTGAGATATGGTCATCTTGGATTGTGCACGAATCCAACCGGGCCCCTCTGACTAAAAGGCTAATAACTCACTGATCGTGCGTCTGATGGACGAGCCGTCTGTTGCGTTGAGACCCCGATGATGTGGCGGACCTTTGAGATACTTTTTCGAGGGACTTCGTGATAGTTCGAGTATCTACAAGTAGCTCATGGAGAAGATCCTACAGTGAAGATTGAGTAGAGTGAGGGGAACTAGTAGATGCCTAAGACCTGATGACTACTGACCATTTGACTCAGAGATACTTTACTAGCCAATTGGGATGCACCTAGAGGTGGAGGCAAACCCACGGTGGAGGAGTGATCTTGGTGAAATGGTAGACCCATTGTACTCAATAGTAAGAGTACCTCAGTAGGCTACGAGGGGGAGTGCCTGGGTGTGGCGGCAGACCCGCAGTGGGGAGCACCTCTGTGTGACGCATCAAACCCATGGTACATTACAGGAGGAGGACCTCAGTAGTCCAAGGTTACTGGGATGTGCCTCTATATGACGCGACAGGCCCACTTTACCCGACATAGGAGGAGTTCTCCAGCAGCCGAAGTTTCAATAATATGTTGGGGATGTTACTTGATACTATCCCCTAGAATAAGAATCCTGGTTTGAGCTGAGTCCGTACTTTTTTGTTTTCTTCATGATTGAGATGTATTACTTATTAACATAGGTATATGTATTGGAATATACCTGTGTAGGGTCATCTGTTGATTTAAAACATTGTGGTTTATCATTGGTGGATTTGAGAGACCTTGAGGGTTTTGGGGTCCCTACTGAGTATCGTTATACTCACCCCTACACAGGGTATGCTTGCACTTCATTGTGTTGGATGCAGAAGATGGAAAACGCTGAGTGTGTCTAAGAGTACCATGACTAGATGTTACCCATAGGTGGATCTTACGATGTGTCTATACATGGAGGAGACTAAAATATTTGGAGTGCAGAGGAGGCTATCTGTACCTACCCTTCAGGTAGGAATCCCAGAGGATGAAAAAACGACTGTTTTTCCTTTCTTCAGTTGTACTTGTACTTCCAGATCCCTGTACTTTATAGTTGGTCTTGTATTTCCATCCCTTTTTTACTTTTCAGCACAATTTATTATACAGTTCACTTAGTGTTTTGTATCCAGTTGTGTTCTTTGTTGTGTCTCTTTTCAGGTTATAAATGAAATGCCTCCCCATTTTTAGGGAATTACGCCTTTGGTGCTAGTCATCAACCTCTGACCTATGGAAGCTAGGCTTGGGGTCGTCACGACATGGGCCCTGGGGAACAGGTTGTGATAATCCATGACAATGCTAGAGGTTTAGGAAGGAAGTATTATGATTATAATCTCATAGCCTCCCACCGATTCATTTTCATTATGTATAATTTTAAAGAATTCCTTCTCCATTTTCGTCATCAAATGGGGGAATTATTACTAGAAAAAATATTCCCATTTACACTTCCCACTAAATATCATAGATCTCCCTTCTTGATTTCATGTTTTTAACTAGGGTCCACTTCTGATCAACTTCTCCTTATAATTGGTATAGTGAAAGGGTTACTTTCTATTTCTCAAAACAATTGAGTATAGAAAATATATTTTCCATATATCTTATCCATTTTTCAGTAATACATGGGTGGGTTGATACATTCAATTAACTTGTTATTTGAAGTATAAAATACTTAATAAAACATTTAATTTTAAAAAAGGTCTGGTCAGTTGAATTGATTCATGTTCTTTATTATAAATTGATTTTGTAAATTCATCACCCGGATGATGATTTCCAATCCATCATTCATCGGAACACTATCAGTTCATATCCCATTTCACTCATCATTTATGTGGTTCCTCCTATATAGAACCTTTTTTATAAAAGAAAAAATCCTTAGTCAAAAAATATGTTACTTTTACGAATCATATAATTCAAAATGGATTTTTTGTATTATAACATAATGACTAAGAATGTTATTAATATCTTATAATAACATATAAATTTTCTATATATCTATCATTATTATTCATTAAAATATTATAATTAATGATAAATATCCCCTATGTGTGTCAACTCTGTAGTGAATTAAAGATCATTGTCATTAAATAATTCTTGATCAAGAATAGATAAATGAAGTGTTTTCGGGTGTTATTGATAGGTACATCTAGGATTTATCTATGTCCACTTGTTCATATCTAGATAAGGTATTTATTACTCTGAAAACAGTAATTAAAACTCCCTAAAATAACAAGATGTTTTAATATATTTAGAATTTCACAATGGTTATTCCTAATTTTTTGATGTCCAAATATACATAAATAAACTAACCGTCATTCCATACCTAATATGGCATCCCGACTTTTTATTACATATCCAACAATTATTTTTTTTTAAAGATGATATTTTCATGATTAGTTTCCTAAAAAATTGTAAAATATATATAAAAACATAAAAATTTATTCTAAACCTAGTTTAATTTCATATTAATGGGTTCAAACACGGATACCTTTACTGGAACTCATATCAGGGGAACATACATCAAAGTAAGTGGGTGAGCTTGATTCCTAGAAAGCGAATAAGCAAGAGATTTATGTCATATTTGACCGAGATAGATAACAATAGAATCATATGAATTAATGATATAGTGTGAGATATAGACATATCATAACAATCGGAACATGAATCATATCATTAAAATGATTCTATAACATTTCAATTAGACATTAAAATGCATATCACCAGGGTTAATCACAATGATACTCTAAATGAAAATTACCAATGTTATTTTCAAACGTATCATAAAACAAGTCATCTATAAAGATTGAATTATTTGAATAATTAATTTGTGTTCTATTAGGGTGAACCATTCATATGTAAAAATTTCATGTGAATCACATAGATAATAATGAATCATTTGAGTTTTCATCTAATAAAACATTTCACTAATAAACTATGGATAAATAAATATTAATTTTATTATTTATGTCATGGAATATAAAAGAGCATAACGACAAGAAAATTATGTCATTTTTAAACATTGAAAATGTAATATGAATTTCATATATGTAAATAGATAAATCCAAGAGTTATGTTTACACATTTTATGAATTCCAATTGAAAATAATGTGGTTTGGTTATTCAAATTAAATAGGAAAATAGAATTTATCATGTAAAGGATATACTTTTGAGAAATAAATTTTGTTGGATGATGAGTATAATTGATGAAATTAGAAAATGGTAAAATGAATGAAAATAATTTTATTTCATTCATAAATGAATCCTTGTATTATAATGAGATTCTAGAAACAGAATTTGTTTTCCAAATTATAATTTATACATCACAAAAACTGAATTTGAATTGAAAAGAGAAGCAATTATTTACCGTACCTTGAGGAGTTATATCGAGATCATGAAGAAAGCGATATCAGGGACATGAGGGAACCATGGGGGATCCCTGGGAGAAAAAATAATCATTATATACTTGGATTATAAGTTGGTATTGAATGGAAATTGAGAAATTTGTGGGAACTTATGGGAGAATTAAATGAATTGTTAAATATTTTCCAAATATATGACTTGGAAAAATATGTTTTGGAAATTGATACTTCATTAGATTAACCATGGTATTACCTCATGGTATTGAATATTAGGCTGACTTTTTATGATAAATTAATCCTCCAAAACTGAGATCCATTATTTAATACAACTTTTTGCGTAGCAAAGTAAATATTCCTCAAAGTAATGCTTCAAAAATCAAAATTTTCTTTTTAGACTGTGGAAAGTAACTAATATATATAAATATAGAACAATATATATAAAATTACATAATATTAATAAATTGATATATTTTATTACATGTATTGTCTTTAATTAATTATTAATTCATTATGATAATAATATTATTTAAAAATGTATATTGAAACCCTTGAAAATTATTTTTTACTATTCTTGAAAATAAACCATTTTAGGAAATAATCATAAATATACCATAACATTTATTAAATGGGAATATTTCAAAAATTATTTTGTTTTATTACATTTGACATATAAATATGTGAATTTATCTTTTAAACATATAAACACTTATTTATTTAAAAATAGTAGTTTATAAAATCATAGTTAAATTTCTCATTATTATAAAAACATTTACCATGCTAATAAAAAAAATTTATCAATTACAATTTAGAAAAAATTATTTTAAAATAATATTTCTTTATATGAAACACAATTTATAATACCTTGGTTTATTATAAAAAAATTATCCACTTTATAAAAAAATATAGTAATGTTTTATTTGCATCTTAAAATCCATTTATCAAATTCCACTTAATTGACCATATATTTTGTTAAGAAAATCTATTACTGAGCTATAACTGTGGGATAAAAATTTTATTCCTAAAAAGGTATATAATCTTTATTTATCTATTATCTGGACACACACCCCTTATTACACTCACATATTCCCTTTTTTTTGTTTTTGACGGTTTTAGTTTCATGGGGACACTCAGGTAACAATGTCCTAGTGTTAATCACAGCCGATATGAATTTTTCCCATATGTTATTTTATTCAAAATTCACTTCTAGAAATTAATCCTAATATTAGTCAAGGGAGAACCCCAATGACGATACCCCCTCCCAAGATATAAAAAATGTTCTTTAAGTAGAGGGAATCTACTCATTGAGGCATTTGATTCCCTTTATAATATCACTTATCCTTTGTCATTAATAATTATAAAATGTAATCACAATAGTAAAATTATAAACCAGGGTTTAGAATCTAATTGGATTATTGAACAATAGTAATATTGAACAATTGTCATATAATGGCTGATTCTCAACAGAATCATTTTTCATTATACCCTATTAATAAAACTTCATCAATTCAGTCAAAAAACTCAATAATTTATCATAAGATGATATGTTCACTTACATAACATGTTGATTAATTTACTAATACTTAGTTTGATTTCTATATAATTTGCAGTTGGGATTATTTTAGTAGACCTCAAGGATTCTTAGTTTCTAATTTTATCTTTTCTATTTTTCATTAATTTTACAATAGTGTTTTATGTAATTTTAATTGGTTTCATTGCAAAAAAAATGTTATGGTAAATTATAATGAAATAAATTGTTATTATTTTTTCATTATTTTGATCATTAATGATATTATATAAGGTGTAATGGACATTTATTTAGTAAAAAAATTCCATTCAAAATTTTTAGGACATTATATACTATATTATATATGGGCATCCAGACAACCCCAAGAAACTATGACATAATCAAAATGTGACTATATAAACCAATAATATCTTGATTAAAATAGACCCATTAAATAATTATCGAGGGTCCTATATAATCATTTCTATAGATCAAAACCACTAAATTATAACTACCATCCAATTGTGTCATGCCCACTCAAAGACTCAAATAGTTCTGGTTTAAAAACTGAGGAGCTAAACCTCAACTTCTCTAACCTCGGGAAAATGGTCTCGACATGCCCAGATAAAACAATATCTTTTTAATGATATCACATGATCCCATATTGTGACACCATGAAAATAAACCTTAAATAAAACACTGTTGAGCACTTGAGAAAGGCCAATCAGTAGTAATTAACACTCTAATAGTACCCCCATAAAAAATGTTCCCATATAGTATTCTAAAACTAAACTCCAATGAAGTAATTTGACCAAAATTTTCCCAATCAAATACACTCTCTAGACACCATTTAAATGAGTAAAAAATTCCACAAGCACGATCTTCATGAATAAAATAGCCAATATGTACTAATAAGATGTCTAATTCCAACACCATGGTGAAAACAAGAAAACATTCTAGGGAAGGATAAACTAAACATCATCTACAAGGGGTACATGACTTTTATTCATAACTTTACTCCCTTATCTATTACTATATTCCCCATGAAATGTACTTTTCCAATGTACATGGAATCTTTTCCATGTTCATATAATGTACCACTATATGGGTACCATCTAGTGTACCAGATCCCCCACTCAATGTGTACACTATCATATATCATGGAATGTAATACCGTATACAGGGATTGTCCCACATTTAGGTCCCCAATCAATGTACACCAACACGGGTGTCCATTATAGGGCATATACCCATTTTTCCTAATATAGAGTTAGAAAAACAAATCCTCCATTAATAGGAATAAAACATGTCACGTAGTCTCTAAACTATACATCATATTCAAGGGTTTTCTTTTACCAAAAACCATCGATTCTTCTCAAAACCCCTATTATCCACTAATTAGTCTTATATAGCCTTCTGTGGGTCCCATGAAACTAACAGTGGTCCATAAAAAACATTTAATATATTTATATTTAGGAAAAAAGATATAAGACAAATTTATTGATGTAAACGGCCAATGCATCATTCTAAATCAGCCACCCACAACTATCTCACTCAGATCATAGCCTTAGTGGAACCTCGTACCTCTCCCTATCCCTCATATCATCATCTCACTATCTCAGCAACATAAAGGAATGAACAATTGGGTTTTTAGAAGAATGTAAATGATTGATATGGGTATTGAAAATATTTAAAAATAAAATTAAATGTGATAGAAATATTAAAAAGAAGTGGAAAAATAAAATAAAATGGGGCCCATACCAGGACAGAAACCCCAATTCATGCTTTCAATTTTCCTCGGAAGAACCCCTCATTCTGGATTCAATCATAGTGATAGAATCTCAATTCATTGATTTATTTAAAACATATCACCTTATTAACACACATAAATTTATTAATATTTAAATAATTAATTATTAATAATTCAGAAACAATTATAATGGCTCAAATTTCCACCAAACTCATTTACCTGTGTAAACACCCTATTCGGAGGCCAACAAAGTTGTTGGAAATATATCTAATATCATCATACCTGATAATTTACCATTATTAATCAAAAATTATTTTAGGAAAAAAATCCAAATTTACACATATTTTCCATTCCTATAAAAATGCGGGTCGTCGTGATATGGGTGAAATTTAAATTATAAAATAAATTTTAATTATGTAATATGAAAGTTTCTATATAAAAATAATAATATTTTTGTATAATAATGATAATCATGTAATTTTATATTCATTTATAGAATATGTTTATCTGTATGATAATATGAGATGTTGTGATAGAAATTAACACTTGGGATTAGGAATTCATATATTATTTCTTTAGTTAACTCATACTATTATTATAATGGTCCATTATGGGGTGATCATTTTATGATAATATAACTTCTATGAATTTCTTATTCATATAATATATGTATTTTTGTAGTTTTAGAATGTTATTAGTTGTTTTTTGGGAGATGAATTTGGGTGTCGAAGAGTTGTATTATAATTGTAGGAGTGGGATGTTTCACAACAAATGATTCAAATATAATAATAAATCACCCAAGTGACCAGTCATTTGATTAAATAGAATCTGGATTCTAATTCACTATGTAAAGGGTTTAATAAAATTTTTATCATTATTTTAGAAAACCAATAACATCAACAATATTAATTACTATAAAAAATACAAATAATTTTATGTATTATTTACCTCCAGTATTTTAAAATATATGAAAATTACAAAAAAGAGACAACAAAACATAAAAAATTTGAGGAATCCATAGATGAACTCAACTTAATCAAAATATTTAAATAATCAATAATAATATTTATTTTTAATAAATTCCCAAAAAAATTGGAATATAAAAATTATTATTACATAATGGAAATTCAATTCCATTGAAAAAGTACATCTACATGAATAAAAATAGTTTCATATTTATATTTAATTATATATTGTGAATTATGATTTTTTATGAATAATAGTTTTTATTTAAATTTCAAAATTGGATAAAAAATTTTCTTTTGTATAGAAATATCCATCATAAAAATAAAATTGTCATTTCAATGAATCATATTTTTATTTTATCTTAATCATTCACAAATTATATATATAATATCAATTATATACTATTGATACATTCAGTACTTATATTTCTCCAATGTAACCACTATAGTCACTAAAAACAAGTTATACACGTCTACTACATAACCACAAGATTGATAAATCCATATCACCCCATCATAAGACTTATGGATAAGGTTATCAGTGGTGGTTGTCTCATTGGGTGCATTAGAAAACATTAGTCTGGTAGTGATCTCCATTATATTTAACATCTCATTTAAATGATTCTGCTCATGTTTTTATTGATGTTGTTTGGAAATTTCTGGGAA
Organism: Viscum album; assembly: GCA_963277665.1. Classification (NCBI taxonomy): domain Eukaryota; kingdom Viridiplantae; phylum Streptophyta; class Magnoliopsida; order Santalales; family Viscaceae; genus Viscum; species Viscum album. The sequence continues at coordinate 116,830,659 of OY728123.1, read as the reverse complement.
AAGGATAAACCCCAATGATGTCACACCATTCCCTTTCACTAAAAAATTAATGAACAAAATATTCTCCAAGTGGATTATGTTTTGGATCCTATGTTGTTCCTCATATATCACCCTTAATTACATTTAATATACAATAATTGAAGTAGTCACAATATAGGATGTTCATTAATAGCAGTCTTAAAATTTATTTTTTATAATTTTTAATGACCATAATAGAAAAAAATTATATTACTTTATGATCATATAAGAAAAAAATTTATTTTTTATAAATTAATTCATTTCCATCCAGTAAAAAAAATTATCACTTACTATAATCCTATATCATTGAATTTATTAATTTTTTTACAATGTTTGTTTTATTAAATTTATTTTCATCCAATAATTAGAACCATGTTGAAGATTCATTGTAGATGTACTATTTGAATTTTTATAGAATGTGTTATTTGAAATATTTATCCTAATATATATGCTCCTTCAATTTTTATGGAAATAAATTTTAATAAAATGTTTAATTTTATTCATGTATTATCCTTAGTGATCAACTAAATCATCAAATAAATTCAATGTGAATTTTGGGGACACAATGGAAGATCCTGATTGGATAATAAATATATAGGATTTTTCGGATTTGAACCAATATTTTTCACTTTTTTAAGATGTAAATATGCTATAAATAAAAACTTATCATTGAATATTAATGGGGATACTCTATTATTCAAATTATAATATCACATTCAAATTAAATTTATAAATAATTTATCTTATATCTAATTGAATATTAACATGTCTTGTGATTGTTATTTGATGAATATGTGCTTCCTTTTCTGAATGAATAATTTTATAATCACGTTAGTTTGGATTTTTGGGTACATATTTAGAATCCCTAAAATAGAGATACACTCATTCTCCATTAATCTCTGAAATACACAGAAGGAATTATAGGATATATTGCATCCTATCTATCATCTTATGTTATGTGTCTTGGATGATTTAGTTAATATTTTTTTGAAATATTCTCTCTAGGTTTACTCAATCATGATTGGAGATGATATTGTGGAATTAATGAGAGAGTCTATTGGGGAAAAAAATTCTCTATTCTAGATTAACCCTACAAAATAGATGTAATAATAAATTTATAGAGCTACTGTTTAGGTTATAATATTATACATTTACACATAGGAAATCATAAAATATGATAAAACAATCTCACCTAATGAGATTTATATAATAATATTATAATTATATTTTGTAGTTATCCAACTATGAAAACTATAAATATTATTTTATAGGCTTATAAATTAATATTAATCACTAGAGACAATCAAGATCTACTCTTATTCCTTATAATTTATTGAATATCTAAATTAATATTTAAATAGATATTTTATTCCTAAATAGATTTCTACTAAAAATCTAGAATTAAAATATTTATTATATATTAAATAATTAAGATAAATATTATATTCTATTTTTTATGAATATATATTTATTTAAGAGAAATAATTAATAAAATAAGAATAAAAATATACAATAGAATGAGGAAAAAATTTATACCCTTAAATAAATTCAAATTTCATTTCATTGTGATCAATGAAAACACAATGTGTGTGGGCCTAAAGGATGCATTATCAATGGAATTATACAGGCTTTCCAAATGCCCCAGATAACTTTCCACCAGCGGGTAAAAGTACCGAAGAGAAAGAATATAATGATGCAATAATGGGAAACAATAATTAATGTTACTATGTAATATAATATATTCTAAACAATATATGAGAATGATAGCCTCAAATCGTTATCATCAACCCATATTCTTGATATATAATTCTATCGGTATACAATATAAACCCACCATTACACTACGTCTATGGAATTTTATGTGAAATATCTTTTTCAATCAAAGGTATCAAATATTATATCCCATAAAGATATAATCTAAGAATTATTAAACGGCATATTAATTAATAATGCATCACTAGAGACACACCTAACACATCCATTTCACTATGATTTGTAATCATTATGTTTACCGGTAATTCATCTAAGTGATCGAGTAGTGACATATATTTTGGAATAATAAAAAATTATAAGAAATATTACATAGGATATTATATTAGAATATTAAATGTTACATAAACATTTTTAAATCCTAATGGGTGTTTCTCAACAAAACATTTCATCCTATAGATTAACTACTGAAATCTAGATGAGAAAACTCTTATCTTCATGCATGTACTTTCACCTAAACATAAATATTTACTATGTCCCCTAAAACTATTTAATCTAACTTTTGAACATTATTTATGAACATAAAATTGGAATATTAATGTTATAATCATATTAGTGAACTAGTCTGACCTTATATATGGGATAGATACTGTTAGATATTATTATATTAAGTCATATAGAAATATGAACAATATATAGAATGACTATTTCTTAACATTCAAATGATAGAATATACATGTAATCCAATTTAAAAAATTGGTTCTAGAAAAGAATATCCATTATACTTAATCTTTTATTTTAGCCATATTCCTTTTATATTGAGTCTTCTAGACCTAACATTATGATAATTTTTCTATTAAGTTAAGACTTTACTCATGTGGTCCACCAAGTTGGATTCCATGTATATTATTTTCATAGTGACATAAATTCTTTTGGAAAAATCCATCAAGATATGATAAATATGTTGTATGTGATTCATATTATTACATGAATATGGAAACATTATGATAGAAAATGTTATATTATTATCATAGATGAGTGTGGCATGATATTTTCTTTTAGTTACAATACCAATATCTTTGAAAATTTTCAATATTCAATCTCCTTCATTAGATACCATCGAATATGTAACATACATGAACTCTATGATATAATTTATCATGAAATAATTAATTGAGATAATCCAAAATCACATAACATCCATTTTTATTGATGAGCTAGTATGTCTATGATTTTCAATATTATTTATCTAGTTAGAAAACTGCATACATATTTCCGCTAATGAAATGTCTAACATCAACTCTATAGACATGCAACATAACCATTGTAAACATAAGATACATATGTATATTCAAGATTATTATCATATATTGATCATCCATATTATCTTGATATCCTTATAACACACTTATGGTTTAGGAGACATCAATCCTATTACACAGCATAACATAATTGGCTAACCCAATCACAAACATGTATGGAATCATTGTTATCCTTTGCATATTCACATCCATATGTGGAAAAGTTTTATTGGTATGATTAATTTCAAATGAATTTGGAAATAATACCCAATTTGATTTATTTTAGTTATGAATATCTAAGTAATTTCACTTGTATATGTACCTTAACATGGAATTAGGATTCACTTATATCTATTAGGTTGCATCATGGACACATTAATATATATTTATTTTCCAATTTCCTTCATATTGATTGATTTATTCAACTTTTTATTAATATACATCGATAATGGAATTTTATTTCCAAGATATAATATTTCATCTACATTTACTATTAGTCAAATGATTTCATTCCCATAAAGTGTATTATATGATCAAAGATGACTTTTATAATTTATGAAACCAAATTATTTCAATGATTCATTAAATAAAATGTTCTTTCTTAAAGATTATTTAATTAATCCATAAATAGATATTTTCATGTTTTTATAAATTTTGGGAATAATTTTTAGTGAGATAACATTAAGGTGGTCTCATATATATATATATATATATATTCCTAATCGTTCCCATTTTGTTAATATTTTTGGATTTCTATTTTACTGATAAAATAGTCATAAAATCTAAAATTTAGTGTATATTTTTGATGGATTTCAATATATAAAATGGTGAATATTTATTATCATAGATATAGTTTTAAATCTATTTTATCCATTTTAAAAAATTAAATTCCTGTTATGTAATGAATTTCCAATCCATTTATAGTTTAATCTTAAATACTCATCTAAAGCCAAAATTATTTTAATCTATGATATGATAATGTGTATTCTATAATTTTTTTGGAACATTGATTCCATTTTAAACTTCATTAATTCATTAAAATCCACAATTTTCATGCCACGGAGTAATATATTATTGATTATACTATCTATAATATTAACTGATAATTATTGACCATCCATATTGAAAGGATGACCATACCATTCAAGTTCATTATCCTCTCTTCTACTCTTACATAGTACTTGTGTCTCTATGACTCCTTCCATGGGTCTTTCTGGAATTTTTACATATATTAAATCTTTTTAATACGATCCAATAATTCAATAAATAATATATCCCCCACCATCTCATATAGTTTGATGACCATTATTAAGTAAGTTAGGATAACTTTGGTCCACCATCTATAAATTAGACTGGTTTCCTAGGTTATATCCACCAATATCTTTAGTATATACTATAAATATTTACTTTAATAAAAAGTATACATGTATGTTTAATAAATAAGAAATTCCAAACACTTCAAAACCCCAAAAATTCATGTTTGATAACAAATGTATCTTTACACACTATTTTTTTCCAAGAACAATTTATTTTACTTATATTTTAACTCATCTTTTCTTTTATGTAATTTTTTAAATGACTTCACCCAAAAGGATTTTAGAAGACACTAATTACTCAATATTGATCATACCATTTCTAGCATGTTTTGGGTCCTCTATTCTCTTACACCGATACTTTTTTTGTATTTGAGGGATTTCTTTGGGATAAAATTGCATTCATCTATTAATAAAAAGTTATTTTTTATTAGGATATTCTATACATCTTCTTATAAATATGGTTCTCAACATTAATCTTACATTCATTGATTTAGTAAAAGTAATGAAACATATATTAAATTATGTTCACATACCCACATCTACCAAAATACTTTGTAATTATTATGATTTATGATAACCCATCCATTTCGTCAATTTGATGTTCTCCAAAAAACATCATTACGAACTAATTTAAAAATCAATTTGAACCATTCACCATTTTCACTAAATGGGGATTTGGACATTTTTCTTGGTAAATGTTCATAGATTACAACCACTTGATTTATTTAATAGTAATTAAATTATCCAAAAAAATTTAAATTTATTCCATGATTTTTGTTTAAAATATTTAAATATTCAAGACATATTTGGGTGAGGTACAATAAATGTGAATGATTTTTTATTGATTTCCACCATTGTTCCATGACATCAAACACATATATACTTTTTTTAAAATTATCTACACCGTATAAAATGTTATTATTGTAAATGAATCAACATTAATTCCCGATAATGAAATTAAATCCATATGTATCATGTCTAGATAATGAAATAATGTTCTTAGTATTAAATGGCACCTAAAAAATAATCTCTCACAAAAATATCATTCCCATAAACAATTTCATGTTGCAGTCCTTAATAGATATAATAATAATTTAATTTGGTATTCCCTAATAGATAAATAATATCATTCCCTAGGTGTGGGGAGCATGGTTACACCAAGGTGGCAACATATATTGACATACCATTCACCAACTGTAACAACCCCCTATATCCAAGGGTGAGCAGTTTTTAGGGGTTCTCTAGTGGGTGTTTTCAATACATACATGCCCTTATTGTGGCTCAATATGGGGATAAGGGTTTCCTAGGGAAAACCCCAAGTTTCCCTAACCATAATACAATTGTCTATGTCCCCACAGCTTCCAAAATTCTCAAAATTCATCAAAAATAGCCTCTAATCATGATCAAACATCTTATAAAAAGGTAAAAAATCATCAAAACAATTACATGATTTATCTATAAAGGTCAGGTTCATATATTTACTATAAAAAATTACTTTTATCAAAATATATCATCATGAAGGTTTCACATAAATTTCATCAACTCATATGCTTGAATGTTTTTTCTTTGATTGTCTGGAATAATCAAATAATTACACCAAGTCTATTGAATTCAATGTTATGGGTCTATTTCAATAAAATGACCCAAATATTATCTTCTATAAAAATTGACTGGAAAAATCATCCTTGACATATTAATTTATAACTAATCCCTCATGACACAGTATATATACCCAAATTAACCTTTATATTCATTCATCATGGTCTAGATAAATACATATATGAGTACAAGTCATGACATGAAATAATAATAATCATATATTATCTGATCCATTACACACACTCACATTAAATAATACATGTTTTCACATTAACATTTGATTTTCCAACATGATAGTATATTCTATTAATAGTCCATCATTAATATTATCATGTGGGAACATCATTAGAAGAATTCCAATAATAATAAGAGTTCTTATACCAATTTTTCAAAAAAACTATGATTCCCACAATAGTATGTTATCTGATCATAGAACATTTAATATGAATATCATTATGGAATTTATATGATAGCATCATATCATGGAGAGACCATAACCTTTCCAGGGTGAAAAATACCATAGAACATTATTTGACTAAATTAACAATGAAAATTTTATAATATGTTATATTATTGTTTTTTACTATTTATATATATTTATATCCATGTAATATAGAGTAAAAAATTGGTTATATATCACAAAATCTAACACCATGCCCATGAAAGCATGGAATTAAAAGTGATCACAATGTTTGAAGAAATGATACCATAATAGGGACATCGATTTTTCCAATAATTAAATTACCTTTATTGGACCACTTATGTATAAATTAAATCAAGATTAATAAACACCTATGCTCAAGTATTTTAGAAAATAAAATTTTCATATCCACAGATTTGAGTTCATGGACAGTAACATGATGAAATAAGTCCAAACATCACAAAAATAATATTTTGAATTTTTCTACATGATTTTAAATATAATTATCTTACAATATTTTTATATATATCTCGAAACCCAAATTCCATTCAAGGATACCCTACACTCTAACACCATTATGGTCTTTGAATCATGGCTATAAACTCTATGAATATACACATATGGTCCTATATATTTACATCTAATTCCCCATTATTTCCAGGTTGTCATATCACACTCTAAAATATTATAATCTTCATCCCATAAAATATAATATATGTATCTATATAGGTTACAAGAAAAATTTAATTAGGCATATCACCATGAATAATTACAATATATTTTAAATATCACTAGGGTATGAATATTCATTTAACCCATTGTACTGCGTATACTCTATCAATTTTTTGTTTTATTTATTCAAAATTATAATTTGAAAATAGTATATCCCATGATTTTCATATACTTTTCCTATGAATCATTCTATTTAATAGTCAACCATTATGACCTAATAGTTTAATATTCTATTAAATATCGATATTTAAATAGGATACCCTTAGTCCATGGTGATGGAAAAGAAATCATATCTTACATAACCACTCATCTATAGTACATTAAATATAGTATGTAACAACCATTTCTATAGATCTATACTATAGTTCGTGGTGATTAAATAGTTCCCCATAATTGGATTTCAAACAATATTTATTAAATATCCTAAAGTATTCATACATAATTATAGAATTATGTTGTCCCCATGTCTCAATGTAATTTCATCCTCCTTAAAATATCTACCCACATACATGACGATTGAAACTCACGGGGACACATTTTCTCATCCCAATTCCGTTCATTTTATTGTAATTATACAATGCCCGGTGTACTTCCCCTTATTAAATATTACATGATATAGGTATGAAAAAACATTTTTAAATTTCACTAATATGGTAACCCCATTTCTGTGATATTCCTAATATTTATATTTGATTCATTTCAACTCCCACCCCTCTATTCAAATTTTATTTGTCTATAGTACAATGAAAAATATTTATCTATATTAAGTTTCACGCAACATTTTTTTATTTCATTCCCATGTTTTATTGGTTTATTATTTCATTAACATTATCCAAATGTGACCCATAATGAATTATAAATATAGAAATATGAATTTTATATCAAATGGAAAAAAATAATGATATTAATATTTATATTACATCCTCTTTAGTACAGTTATTCTCATAGACTATAGACAGGGAATTAAATTCTCAGGAATAGTCATACATCAATTGTTGGATTTGATAGCCTCTAATAGTATGAAAAACTCTATAAGATTTTATTCAACACATTGGAACACATCTTATACATTTTTATAGACTCAATAACCCTATACATATATTGAATAGTTTTTTATAATATTTGGGCCATTATTTATTCATCTATAAGTTCTTGAGTCAACTAGAACATGGAACAAAATTCTTGTTTATAGTCGATGACTTGAATTTAAAAAATTGATTCCTCACCTTTTGTAATCATATTTATGTCCACAAAAAATAGTATTTATGCAAATTTTTCATGGATTTGGAACATGTGGATTGAAATTTCCTTATCTATATTTGATCTCACTATGAATGGATACTATTATCCAATATGTGGAGGGAATATATGACCACCATAAGATCTCCAATGTGCACCATCATGTGGTGGATGATTCCTATATATTTTCTTAACTCATAATGTGAAATGATGGTGATCATAATTCTAATATTATTTAAGGAACTATGTAGAATATAATTTTTTTCATTATAATTTTCTATTCCATAGTCAAATACATCATTATGGGAATAAATGTACTTGTGGAAATATGTATGTTTAGTGATTTTTTATGATACTCATATCAATAAATTTCTATTACGTATTCCGATATATGATGAGGGTCTTAACTCTCCACAATCTCTTTTTTAGGAGAAGGATCCACACTAGAGTTCATGCTAAGTACTTAAATGGAATTAAATTCCAAGTCCTTATATTCTACATGCCTTTTACTATATCCACCATCATGAAGTAGGGGAGAAATAAATTTTGGATAAAAATCAATTTTGTTTAGGTTAATGAGTTTTTTTACATCAAATTGGTTCACAGATCAACTACTCCTACATAGAATATAATTCAAAAAAATGTTCCTAAAATTTTTTTAGTTAGAAGATAGGATTTAAAATCATGTAGTTGTAAATAATGATAAATAATTCCTATCCTTGTATTTTTTGTCCACACGTCATCCCCTATAAGATAGAATATGAAAGATCCTAATGGTTTTTGTTACATGAAATTAACTTATTTTAGATTATGTTTATTGAAATCACTGAATCCTTGTTCCATTAATAGAGATCCCTTAGTGGTAGTATTCCACACAAAATGCACAATCACGAGAGCCTCTTTTTTGAATAACTGATCAACGAAATGAAATAAAAGTATTTATTTATAAAATTATAAATAAGAATAACAATAAAGGTATAGGTGATTTCATTCACCTGATGAATCAATCTACATGAACCTATTCAAGTACATAGTTCTTTAGAACATTAATATTCAAAGGGGACTCCTAGAGTGTCATTGGTATCACTAAAAGCACCAATCTGAAAGATAATGTATTAATTGACATCACTCCACATTTTATCCACATAAGGGATAATCAAAAACCTTTTGTAGTGTATTATATTTAGTGTATTATAAATCCTTATATGTATCCAATTTCATCGGATGATAGTTTTGAAAATACAATATTGTTACGTGATAAACAATGATACAATTAATAGAATATAATACTATAGGTTACCTCAAATTTTATGATTTAATTCGAATTATGGAATAGTGAATTCTATAACCCAAATTAGAAAAATATTTCAATCGTATGATCATTAAACAATATTCAACATTGTTTAAATCCCTAAAATTTTATATTATCTGTGACCAATTATCTTCTAAACAATCAATATGGAGAATTACCAACAACCCCAAGATCAAGTTACCATGGGAAAAATCCTTTTGATATTTGTAAATCAACACCATTAGAATAGTTTTTATATCCTTTTTCACAATCCAATTTTCATTGAACATTAATATAGTATAACCAATTCCATGATAGTGTACTCAGTTGTTCAGATTCAACCCAAAAATGCACCTATCCCAAATATATTTTCACCATAAATACTTTGAATTATTATAGTAATCATGGTTGAATGATTCTATAGAAACCTTTATGATCTGTTATCGATGAATCCCTATAACCTTTATAGAAATTACATCAGAATACATTGATGAATCAACATGTTATTGGACTCATTTCTTGAGTTTAATTTCCCAATATATTCAGTTGAATTGGCATCATTGTGGAATTTGTTTTCACCATGGAAGGTATGGTTGTTATATGGTAGGGGATGATTATTATAGTATTCATATTATAGGGTTCTATATATTTGTTCATGGATGAATTATGGATCATTGTCTACATAAAGGAGGTCGGATGATGGATTTTGGTAGGTTCTAATAATTCTAGTATCACTACACCATGGCAAACTTATTGATGTCTAGTTTAACTATGGGGGATCAAAGGCTATAGTCTATATATAGTCACTATTTCAGGGTACCTTTCACTATTCAATAATATATCTTCATTGAACATGCATTAAATTTTGGATCCTCCATTAACATGATAGTAATTATTTATGGAAACTCTATTTTATCGTAGTCATATCTATATTTTACAACATTGTGTCATATAGAAATGGGTCGCAATGGGATGTATAATTATCAATAATATTTATTAATTATTGAATCCTAATAAATAAACTATTCCTATAGACTTTCTATTTAATCATTTGGTATCTCTATAGACTCCTCAAGTGATCCTCCATCCCATGTGTTCTAGGAATCATCGCTAATGATGGAATATTTACTCTTGATAGTTCATGGTTAGTTCATTGTCATTATGTTTGGTTTCAACATATCTCTATGGTTGATAATCATTTATAAGATGATGTATCCACATATTTCGGATATAATGAACAATTTTATTTTAACAATTTTGCTTTTTTATGGATCCTTATAATGCAGGCTTGATATTGTTTGTTCGAGGTGGCAGTTTATCATTTAATCATGGAAAATATAAATATTTACTTTGAAAATATTTAGGTAGAATTTTATTTCCCTTTTATTCCATTCTATAAATTTATTTCATTGATTTTAAATTTTTGGTGCATAACATTTTGATCATTCTTAGTTTTTCTTTAATAATTTGTTCTTCTGTGCACTATGAGTCCAATGTGCTATACTTGATTCCCGGAGTTTTTATACTATTTATTTTAATGAGGTTTTATGTTGATCAAATATTTTTATATGTTTCTAATATATGATCATTAAATAATTTTATGGTTTCATTAATATACCATTCTGTGTTGTGTTTAATTACCATTTCAAGGAGTTACTGTGTTGACACATATAAGTGGTTGACAATAGTAGGATGATTATCCATAAGAGGTGGTCTATGCATGACATGTTTCCAAGATGTTGGTGGACCTATATATCTGGTAGTTGAATGATATCCATGCGGACATACATGAAACATTGTTCCTTACAAATATTTATTAATATATAAGATCGTGATTCCTTGAGGATGTCAAGGATTGGTTTAGTAGTCATACATTTAACCCCAATCAAGACTTGATCCCTGTAAGATAAAGTGTAAAAATTTATTATATTTTGTGATATTTCATAATCAATTCTCATATCATCTATGTCACAATCTAACTCAGAATTGAGATAGGTATGGTCGGGGCTCAAGGAGGATTTTTTTACATATGGGTTCCCAAAAAATTATTGATTATATTTTATTTCACATTTTTTGTTCTCTAGGAATAACCCTGACATACATGTTGAAACACGTTACAAATGAATTGGTAGTGATGAATAATTTTATTGCTAAAATCAAACATGGGATTCATGACACATATAGATTTCATGTATAGGTATCCTTGAAAAGGGAATGGCCTAATCGTTTTCATCTGAATAATGGGGCATGAAGATAGACATGTTACCAAGACAAAAAATACAATATTACATAATGTTACCTTGTTTAATTTATTCAATTATATAAATACTATTTTAGATATTCATAAATGAAAATTGTGTTATTTATTTTAATGAAATGATTCACATTTGATAATGCAAGGAATGGAGGAAAATGGAAATCTAGTATTTTAAATTCATTATTTTCTTTTTTTACTTTAGTTTTCATTTTAATTGTAATTCATGATTATTTTTTAATTAAACTGTTTCAAAAATCCTCTTCCATCCATAATAAAATTTTTATATCTCTTCCATCTTACACCCTGATCTATTTTAACTTCTCAATAAAATGTGACTAACCTGAGGTTTGGCCCTGGTGGAGGTTTCATAGTTTTTAGAGTTATTTCACTTCAATTAAAAAAATTAAATCTATTTGTGGTGGATGCGAGGGTGTTTCTTGGGTGTGGAGGTCGTCCACCATTGAATTATTTCCAATTCAATTTTATTTCATTGATTAGTCATTTTCCATCCCTTATCATAGTAAAACCTCTCTTGTGGTGGATTTTGGGTTTCCATATGGTTTGAAATGGAATACGGTAGTTCCAAGTAATTTGGAATGACATTATTAGTTGAGGTGTTATAATATTGGAATATTGGAGGAGGTGTGGATTGGTGATCCAGAGGCATGCTAAAATAATAGACCCAATAGATCAATCGAATGTAATTCATTAATTATGTTTCAACAAATGAATTATAAAATTAAATTTTTACTAAAAATAATGAAAAAATAAATCCACATTATCATACACTGGACCAAGACCATTATTCTACAATTTCATTTTGTTTTCATCTATATTTAGATTTGAAATCATAATTTAATTATTTTAATTACATGTTTTCTAAAACCAAAATATTCATAAATAATATAAAATAAAAATAAAAATTAGACTGGGTGAATTATAAATTATTGATTGAACGGACTGTGACACTTCTCTAGTGAGAGAACCCTAGTTAGCCACTATGATTTATTAGGAATAAAAAATTTCTTTTTCCAAACCCTATGACATTTTTGATCTAAAAATAAATCCAATTCTGAGGATGAAAGAATTTATTTCGATCACATTTTCTAAATTCATAATTTTTCAAAAAATTTAATTTAATATTCATTATTTTATAAAAAAATAATTTTTCCGTGATGTATTCAAATTTCGATTATTATACATGCATAAATTAAACACATGTGAAAGAACCAAAAGAAAATGAAGATAAATATTATAATAGAAATAAGTTGCACAAATTTAGAGAGAACATATAAAAACTAATAATAAAGGCTGGTAGATGTTTTAATTATGGTCATGCATTAATGTAGATATCCATCTTTGATCCGGATCATCAATGTGAGAGTGTTGTGGAAATTTTTTTACAACTAATAATTTAAAATGAATAACAGAAAGCATAATTGGAGGAATAATTCCCTACAAATACACATGTGAGAGATCAAAAATAATTGAATGAATTGTGGAATGAATGTGAGAAACTACTTGATCATCCCAAGGGCTGTAAAAAAATTAGTCGTAACCCTTAATTAATGACACCACAATTGTGGAGGAATTTGAAGTATGGTTGGAGTAGCCTAAATACATACCTCCATCTGTTAATGATTATCTCCATGAGTCGCATTCAATCGATGAAGAGATTCATTCTAAACCACCTCAGGGAGATGATATGTAATGATCTAGATTTCCCATGTAATTTTTTTAATTATATGGGATTATTATGAGTCTGCGAAAATTGAAGGTGCATGATTTTGATTCTCATTATGCCTGGAATAATTTTCTGAACATTTTTTTGGTATGTTTAGTAAATTCTTGAGCGGCATTTTCTTACTTTTGAACATGTTCTTGGATAAAAAAATTATAGGAAACCGTTGAATCTGTTGTACCATGATTCGCATAATGGAGGGTTTGCATCAACAGTTATAGTTTAGGAAAAAATGATAGATTTTGGGAGTTTTAAAAGAATAATAAATATAATAGTTAATTTATTTCCTTTATATTTTTCCCTCCAATGGAAAAGTGGTTGTAGCAGGAAAAATGATGTGTCAAACCGTTAAATGGATTGACTCCTCAATTAATTGTAATAACACTGTTGGAATTAGGAAGATTCCTTAATTAATTGAACCACATAAATTCCACGTGCATTTCTCACCCACCCCTCACAGATTTATATGGAGATTAGGGAGATGTATTGGAAAAAATCAAGAAGAAATGATGTTCTGATAATGTTCCACGATGCCAACGACTTGGGGGACGGGACCAGTTCCGATGAGAAGTGATCAATGCCACTAAATCATGAACTAAAGAATAGCGATTGTGTAGTGTTATTAGAGACTTCTTGTGTGAATGACGAATCCTGACACTTCCTCATAATGCATATGCCCTCCCACGATCATGATTTAGAGATTTATCTTGTTTTAATTTCATGATTTTGTGGAATCGTATTCTACCCTTCGTCTATCAAGATAACACGGAGGGCATGGGCCAAACAAATGTGGCCCAAACCCTCTATCACTTTTTTTTACCAACGTGATCCTCACGGGATTTTTTTTGGATTTGATGGATTTAAAATGGAGAGATAAGTGGCAAAGAGGTTGTCCTGGGGGGTCTGTTGTAACCTACAGATGGAAATAAGGGCCACAGGAGCTCACTCGGTAACCTGCAGAAGATCGCCGATGTGGCAGTGGCATGGTAGCACCAGTGACTGGTGCTAGTGGGTGAAGGCGGTGGCTGGCACCGGCCAGCCACGGATGAGGTTGTGCACTGCCTTGCACCGCAGGAGGGGGAGGTCAAAGCATTATAGTCACTACGTTTTAGGAGGGCAGTCATAACCATCCAGTTGTGGTGGCAATATGGCCTGTCGTAACGCGTCGTTGGAGTAGGCTGCGGTGGTGGAGGGACCCACCTATAGATGGTGTCGTGGAAACTGGGCAGTGCCACGTGGCTCTGCCACTTCACAAACCAAACGTCAAGGCATGTTCATGGAATCTGGGGAGAGCCACTCCCCACCCCCCACCACGCTATCTATGGGGGACCCCATCTAGTGGGCCGCACCCTCCCTGTGTCGGGCCGCCCGAGCCCAACAGACTGCGCGCCACCGTGGCACAGACTACATGATCCTAGTTGGTCGAGCCCCACCGTGGTCTGGACTACACGAGACCAGCGGATTGAAACCTTCGCAGGTCGGTCCATGTGATCCCAGTGGGCCACGCCATTCGTGGCCAGGGCAATGCGAGACCTGCGGGCCACACCCTTTTCATCCCAGTCCTCGAAGCCCAGCGGGCCGCACCATCCGTGGGTCAGGTTGCGCGAGCCCTGAGGTCCGCGCCCCCCTTACGGGTCGGGTCCCGCACTCTATGGGTTGGGCTGGGACACAGCCCAACATGCCGAGCCTACCACCGCCCAGCTCAGCCAGCCAGACCTAGAATGGGTTGGTCTGACCTGGTCGGACGGGACATCGACTCAACCGGGCCCAGTTTCGCATAAAGGATCATAACTTGTGAACTGGGCGTCCGTTTGACAAACCGTCAGTGGTTCATTGATCCTTGGAGCGAGACAAGGATTTTCTTATACTATACATGAGTTTTGGAGAAGTGTTGCAGTACATATGGGTTGGATTGAACCCAAATCCAACCGATTTGTCGACATTAAAATGCTAATAATTGACAGACTGTGCATTTGGTTGACACGTTGTATGTCGTGTTGGAATCTTTACGACATAGCAGTCAATTGGGACACTTATTCATTTAATATTGGGGTGTTTTAGGTACGACTTATGTCATGTTGAGCAGATCATCTCCAAACCAAGTGTGCTTAGTGCGATAATCTCATGGCTGGATGTAATGTGAACAATTAATAGAGATTTTATGTAGGTCAGCATCTATCGATCCTGTGTGGGTCAGTGTCTAGTGATTCTTTGTGGTTCAACATCTACCGATCCAATGTGGGTCAGATCCAGGTGGGGTTAGTCGTGAATGATATTGTGTGGGTCAATAAATTTATTGATCCTGTGTGGGTCAGTAGTAGAGGCTCTCGACAGAATATGATGATTCAGCCATACATCTAATAATCTTTACTTTTGTACTTAAGTTATACCTTGTGTAAGCTGAGTTCATTACCTTCATGGTGTTACCTTTGTTTTACATTTTCCATCATGGTGTTACATTCATGGTGTTACCTTTATGGTAATCTCACCTTCATGGTGTTACCATTGTGGTGTTACCTTTTTGGTATTCTTTCTTCATGGATTAGTTGTGAAAATGGATTAAAAGTTAGAACCTTAAGTTTCCTCATTAATTAATTACATAAGTATCTTTTTAAAACAAAGGTATATGTATGGGCATATATCTATGTAGTGTTGATAACTGCTTCGTGCTTTGTGATTGAAGTCATGACTTGTGGTATTTTCCTTTGTGAAACTCAGGGAGACCTATGGGGTCTCAAGGACTATACTGAGTATTATTATACTCACCCCTGCATAGGCTACACCCACACCTTGTTGTGTCTTATGTAGATGATGGACAACGTTGAGCAAGGTTGAGGGAGACAAGACTAGATGACACTCAGAGGTGGACCATTTGACTTGATGTGCCGTAGTGACTAATGATCTTGAAATGTACCCACCCATATAGTAGGATACTTAGTGGATGTTCCATGGGCTATTTTTCTCTATTTAGTTGTACTCGTACCTTTCTGTTGGTCTTGTATTCTGGCCCCATTAATTTCAGTACACTTTTTTACTATAGTAGTTTACTCTGTGGTTGCTTCTTGTTCTGCTCTTGGGTTGTTTGTTTATATAGGTTTAAATTTAATTCCTTCACATTATTGGGATATGCCCTTCCGATCCTAATCACCATTCCCTGGACAATTGAAGGTGAGCATGGGATAGTCACAGCATGGGCCCTAGGGGAGGGGTCATGATAAAGTGGTATCAGAGGAGTCGGTTCTACCAAATAACTAGGACTCTGATCTTTTCAATGTGGATATAGTGTTATGTTCAATGATTGTGCTTTTCAGTATGGGGAATCTAGTTTTTTTGTGGCAGCTGATGTATCCATAAACCAGGACCTTGAATTATAATTTCTGACTCAGTGCACGAAAACACTGATTGCATTTGTTTTTGAAAGTGTTTTACTTTTGATCTCTTGAGTAAGCATATAAGGTGTAACTTATTGAATTTAGAAAACCTATTTTCTTTAAGGATTCCACCACGTAGACAGCCATCCAGGATTCCTGAGAGATTACACAATGACAGCCCACTGAGAAATGAGGCTTCGGTGAAGGGACCTCTTACGGTGACAATACCATCATATGGTGCACTGGTAGCACCACCATGCATTGGGCAGTAGGTTCCACCAACCCCACTCACAGAGATTGCACCGTGAATGAGAAATATGCAAGAGTTCAAGTGGAAGAGTCCTCTGAGGTTCCGAGGCATGAAAGATTCACATGTGGCTGAAGACTGCCTCGAAGTTGTGGCCAGAGTATTTTAGTTAGTTGGTACACTAGCTCATCTGATGGTGATCCTAGCTACCTGTCTCTTCCTGGAAAAAACTGAGAGATAGTGGATTCTGACAATATAATATCATGACAAGAAAAACCTCACTTGGTCGGACTTCTAGGGACTTTTTAGGGAAGATATGTTCCCACCGACTCTACACTCATTCCATATATAGGATCTTCTACGCTTATAGTAGGGCATGGTGATCATGGTATAGTACTTAGCGAGGTTCCCTGATCTCTACCGCTACACCACCGATATGGTATAAGACTTATTTGCAATGGATCAGTCCTTTAAATAGGGTATCCAACAGCAGATCAGTGCATCGATGAAATTGCTCAGCATTCTGACATCAAGTGGGGTGCTAGAGCGAGCTCTTTTGATGTAGAGCTTCCAATATGAGCAGGCACTGACAACGAGATCCGCAACTAGACTTCAGGAAGAAGCGTCTCCTGTAGTAGGAATTAGAAGGATGATGTAGGGGACAAATATGTCCAAATCATTGGGTGGAAGACCTCAGGATACAAGGTTGGTGGTGCGGGGCTCACGAGACATAGGATGACAGATGAGGAGTAGGTAGTGCTACATGTGTAGCGGGTAGGGTCACATGGCTCAGGATTTCCTCACCCACCATATATATGACCAATAGATGATCAATGGACCACTGATGTAGAGGAAGAGGTTCGAGTGAGGAGGTTTTTATTTTGTAATACAGGGAAGAGGAGTGGGTCGAGCAGTAGGATGTGGGCGGCGATTTGATCTTCTACTACCACCACCTCTCGGGGGTCCACCCCGACCATAGGGAGCCCCAATTTTGTTCTCTAAGAAGGCAGATGGGAGTTTGAGACTCTGTGTGGACTATCAGAGCCTAAACCAAGTAACCATGAAGAACAAGTATCCACTTCCCAGGATTGATGATAACTTTAATCAGTTAAAGGGAGCACAATGATTTTCAAAAATATAACTCAGATCAGGCTATCATCTACTCAGGGTACAAGATGAGGATGTGCAGAAGATGGACTTCAGATGTCGCTATGGCCACTATGAGTTATTGTTTACTCCATTTGGTGTGAGAAACGCCCTAGAAGTGTTCATGGGACTCATGAACAGTATATTTCTGTCGTACCTCGATCGCTTTGTGGTGGTCTTCATTGATGAAATCATGGTATGCTCAGGGATGGAGAAGGATCTAGCCTATCATATGCAGATAGTTTTGGATAACTCCGAGCACACCATCTTTATGGTAAGCACTCGAAGATCTAGTTCTGGATATAAGAGTTCCACATTCTGGGAGATGTTATCTTGGAGGCTGAAGTTGCAGTGGATCTAGTGAAGAGAGTGGTTTTGATGGCTTGGGAGCCACCCAGGAGTGTGACCGAGGTGTGGAGTTTCCTAGGGTTGTCTGGGTACTACACGAAACTCGTACCTGACATTTCCAGAGTTTTGGAACCCTTTTTAGCATTGAAAAAGAAGGGAAAACCCTTCTTATCGATGGGGAGATGTAATCATAGTTTCCAGGGGCTGAGGAAGTGACTGACGAGTGCCCCAATCTTGAGGCTACCAGAAGAGGGCATTGGGTATGTAGTCTACTGCAATGCATCAAGGACCAGACATGGATATTTCTTGATGCAGGAGAGGGAAGTGATCACTTATGGTTCTCGAGAGATAAGACGTCATGAACATAACTAAGGGACCCCTGACCTAGAGTTAGCAATAGTGGTCTTTTCCTGGAAGATGAGGCAACATTACTTGATAGGCGTACATTTTACAATATACTCTAATCACAACACTCTCAGGTATATCGTCTCATATAAGGACTTGAACCTAAGACAACGATGTTGACTGGAGTTCCTCCATGACTATGACATCGAGATAGTCTACATTATTGGGAAGGGAAACATAGTGGAAAACACACTCACCATGTGGTCTGGTTTACAGATACTAAGTGAGGCTACAGAGAAGCTATCCGCTTTGTAGATATCATTTATGGATAAGGATCAAGTAGATTACCTAAAGTTTATGATTGTCACTCCCCCACTTCTTCAGGGAGTTCGGGAGGCACAACATAGGGAGGTTGAATCTGAGGCTTTATGTGATCAGATATCCACACGAAAGACACCTGATGGATTTTCTGAAGGTGGGGAGCACGTCATCCTTTTATGAGGACGTATCATGGTACGAGTGGTGCTACAGGAGGAGGTGTTTATGGAGTCATATATGTCCCCTCTGGAGATACATCCTAGTGTGGAGCAGATGTACCCGGACCTCCAGTGTCAGAACTATTGTCCATAAATGAGCAATGCAGTGGCAGAGTTTGTTTCGCAATGCCTCACTTTTCAGCACATGAATGCTGAGGATCAGGTTCTAGCAGGCATAGTGCAGTTGCAAGAGGATCCAGATTGGGAGAGGGATAGTATCTCATCTGATTTTGTGACAGGGATTGCACGCAAGTCTAGGGGGCATGACTCGATCTGAGTGATCATTGATCAATTCACCAAGTCATACCAATTCATCCATATCCAAGAGGAGGGATCAATAGAGTACATTGGATGCCTCTACATATAAATGATTATGTGACTTCATGGGGTGTCATTGAAGATCGTCTCTGACCGTGACACGTGTTTTACATCCCCATTGTGGAAGAGATTGTAGGAGTAATTTAGGACTCAACTATATTTGAGCACCACCATTCATCCAAAGACGGATGGTCAGATGGAGTGGACCATTCAGACACTAGAGGACTTGTTTTTGCTTGAATCCTATATTTTGGGCATCTTTGGGAGGATCTCATTCCCTTGGTGGTGTTCACATACAACAACATGAAGAACTCCACCATTGGTATAGCACCATTTGAGGTCTTGTACGTTCGACCATGCAGATCACCTCTATGCTGGACAGACCAAGGAGAGTCGTCACTTATGGGTCTAGAGTTGGTATGGGCTACCACTGAGATAGTGTAGATCATCCAAGAGTGGAGGAAGAATTCATGAAGCAGGTATAATTCGTATGCTGATAGGATATGGAGACCTCTAGAGTTTCAAAAGGGGGACTATGTATTCTTTCAAGACTCCCCTCGATAGGGACTATGATGATTTTCATGAGGCAGCAAACTCTCACAGAGGTTTATCGGACCATTTTTTATAATTCAGATGATTGGCGAGATGGCATACCTCTTGGCACTGCCACTATAGTTAGAGAGGGTGGACAACGCCTTCCACGTATCTCAGCTGAGAAGATACGTGCGTGACCCATCTCATGTCATCGACCATGGTGTTCTGGAATTTTATAATGAGGATACGTTTCCGTATGTTCCATATGAGATCGAGGATTGACATGAGTGGGTCCTCCATAGACGATCGATACCTCTGTTGCGGTTTCGCTGACAATAGATGAACCTCCAAGAGAGCTAATGGGAGTGGGAGGATCATATTCATGCTCAGTACCACCATTTGTTTCTTTATTGTATGTGGTGGGTTTAGGGGACAA
This sequence comes from Viscum album, assembly GCA_963277665.1. Lineage (NCBI taxonomy): Eukaryota > Viridiplantae > Streptophyta > Magnoliopsida > Santalales > Viscaceae > Viscum > Viscum album. The sequence goes on along the minus strand of OY728123.1, from coordinate 116,809,753 downwards.
AAAGAACAAAGGTGGGGAGAATGTAATGACCCAGTTTTTCATGTATTTTTTTTAATTATATGGGATTATTAAGAGTGTGCTAAAATTGGCGGCATGTTATTATGAGGCCTGGTGTTCAGGAAATAAATTTATGAACTTTTTTTATGTAAGTTTAGTAAAATCCCAAGCGGTGTTTTCTATATTTTGATCTAGTGCTCAAATTGAAAATTTGAGGGCACCAATTAATCCATAACACTAAGAATCGCATAAAGGATACTTCACTTCAACCGTAGTAGGTCGAGAGAAAAATATATAATTTGGGAATTTTAAAAAATAATAAAATAACAATGTTATTTTATTTCATTTGTTTCCATCAATGGACAAGCAGAGGTGGCATGACCAATGAAGTGTCATGCCATTAAATGGCATGAATATTCAATTATTTATAACAACACTGTTGGAATTAAGAAGGTTCCTCAATTAATTGAACCCCATTAATTCCATGTGTATTACTCACACTCCCCCTACCCTATTTATATGGTGATTTGGGATGAGTATTGGCACAGCTTCACCAAGCAACAGAGATCAAAAAAAAGTATCGTGATGCCAAACACATGGAGGACAGGACCAGTTCTGGTGAGCGGTGACCGTCGCCACTGAATCAAGAACTAAATAAAGATGATTGAGTGGTGTCGTTGGATGCTTATTACCAGAATGAAGAACACCGACTCTTCCTCAAATGCAGACATTCTCCAATGATCTTGAGGTAGTTATTTATCTTGTTTTAGTTTAAATATATTGTTGAATAATATTCTACCCTTTTGTTATCAGGCTAACATGGAGGGCACGGGCCAAAAAATCAAGGCCTGAACCCTCCTCTACATTTTTACAAACATGTTCTTTGTGGGATTTTTTCAGAATTGATAGATTTCGGAATGGATAGTAAAGTAGAAAAGAGGGTGTCCTGAGAGGTCTATTGGAACCTTAGTATGGAAAGGTGGGACACCAGAGCTCTCCCGATGACCCATGGAAGACCGTCAGTGTGGCACCGACATGGAAGCACCGGAGACCATTGATGGTGGGTGATGGCGGCAGCCAGCACTAGCATCCTGCAGAGCAGGCGGCCCACCATCGTGCACCATAGGATGAGGAGGTCGCGGATTTATAGCTGCGACAGTCGACCATGGCGAGGCTATGTAGTGTGTCGTTGCACACTAATGGAGGAGGCTATTAATCAAAGTTTCAGTGGTGGAGGGACCCTCCCTCTTGTGGATCCCACAGTGATCAGGTGGTGCCATGTGGTGTCGCTGCATCACAAACCGAATGGCGGATGTTCAGGGAAAACTTGTGGGGAGTCGCTCCCCCCCCCCCCATGCCAACTAGGGAAGACCCCTGCCTGCGTGTTGCGTTGTACATGGCCTGGGTCGCGTGAGCCTAGTGGACTGTTCCCTACTATAGGCTTGTCCACACCATTCGTGGGTCAAGCCTCAAGAGCCTTGGGGGATGCACCCTTCCCGGGTCGGGTCGTACAAGCCTAGCGGGCCATGCCCCTCTGTGGGTATGTTCATGCCCTCCACATGTAGGGATGTGCCCCACTTTTGGGCCGGGCCACACCCCTATGGGTCGGGAAAGACCACGGACTTACGTGCCTAGCCTACGGTGACCCAGCCCAACCAGGTTAGACCATACCCAGACCCAACCAAGCCCAATTTCTCTTCAAGGATTATAACTTGTGAACCAGGCATCCATTTAATGAACCGTCAGCGGTGCTGGGATAATTTTAGTGAGACATACCTTTTTTTATACTCCACTTGAGTTTTTTTGAAATTTTGGAGTAAGGCCAGGTTAGAACAAACCTGAATCCTATGGGGCCCTCAGCCATAAAATTCCAATAATAGACGGAGAGGGCACCCGATTGATGTTTCGTATATCGCATTGGAACCCTTACGGAATGGTGGTACATTGGGATACATCATAATAGAACTTCATTGTGGTATGGTTATGACTGATTTCTTGAGGATAAAATCATAACATAATCAAGCATTCTTAGTATGGGAATCTCAAGGCTAGATGTAATGTGAAGAAAGTATAATGATCCAATGTGGGTCAGGATGTATCGATCCTGTGTGGGTCAGTTCCAAATGATCATATGGGGTTCAGCATCGACTGATCCTATATGGGTCAGATCCTATGTGGGTCAGTGCTCAACGATCATGGGTGGGTCAATGAATTTACCGATCATGTCTGGGTTAGCAGCAGAGGCTCTTGACAGAATAATATGATTCAATGATACGACAAATCATACATACTTTTGTACAAAAGTTATACCTTCTATGAGCAGAGTCCATCACCTTCGAGGTTTTACCTTTTTTGTAGATTTACCTTTTTGGTGAAACCTTTATGGTGTTACCTTTTGGGTACTCTCACCTTCCTGGTGTTACCTTCGTGGTTTTACCTTTTTCGTATTCTTCCATTGTGGATCAGTTGGGAAAATGGCTTAAAATTTGGAGCCTTATGTTTCCTCGTGAATGAGGCAAGTGTCTTTTGATAACATATGTATATTTATGGGAATATATATAAGTACAATTTCTGAATACTTCATTCTTTGTGATTGAAGTCTTTATTTGCGGTATTTTTCTTCCTGTAACTCTGGGAATCCTATAGGGGTCTCAAGGTCCTTAATGAGTATTGTTATACTCACCCCTACATGGGCTACTCCTGCACTATGTTGTGTCTTGTGTAGATTAAGGACAACATTGAGCAAGGATGAGGGAGACAGGACCGGATGATGCCTAGAGGTGGACCATTTGACGTGATGTGCCACAGTGACTAATGACCGTGATTTTTAACTACCCTTCAGGTAGGATCCTCGGTGGATGTTATAGGAGAAGTTTTACTCTTTTCAGTTTTTCTCATTCCTTTTAGTTGGGCTTGTATTTCGGCCCCTTTACATTCACTACAATTTTTTTACTATAGAATTTTACTTCATGGTTTATTCTTGTTGTACTCTTGGGTTGTGTCTTCGTACAAGTTTAAAGGTAATGCCTTCCCGTTATAGGGATATGGATTTCTGTTGCTAGTCAATAGCCCCTGGCCTACTAAAGATGATCTTTGGATAGTCACGACATAGGACCTGGGGGATGGGTCATCATATGATACATTTTGAACTCAAACTCATTTTATTTCATTGAAACTGAGTTGAGTGTCACCCCTAATAGTTTCAAATTTTCAAATTTAGAAAACTCTTATTATGCCCTCGAAGCATGTGTTGAAAAAAAATATGCACCTACTATGGATCACATGGAGATCCCAAAAGACATTGAAAATTTACTAGAGGGAGTGCATGAAGAAATAAAAATTTATATGATTGACGAATGATATATAAACAATCCCAATATTAAAAGTTAAAATAATGAAATTAAGTATTCAATTTAAAATTTTGATTCTCCCTTTGATTATTCATTTAATGAATCCCATCTAGATTAACCACTAGATGGATAATAACACATTGCACAAGAATCAGCTAAGGAGGAGGGGGTTACATACTTTATGATACCACCTCCATGAAAGCTATATTACATTGGAAGGGGGGTGGAACTGGTGTACTTTATACATGGAATCCTCCACAATAGGAACAAAAAAATAAAATATGGGAAACCCACATGTGGTGGTTCAAATCAATGATGCTTCATCCACCATCTGATTTTGGATAATAGCTAGTACTACCACTAAAGGTAGTAAAAATTAAGGGCCCATTTGGGGGATCATACCAAGAATTATCATTAAATTATTTCTATGGATTTAGATTTATTTTTAATTTGTTATAATGAAACATGAAATGCCAACTTCCTATAATTTTTTTGCATTGATGACAGGGTCCTCATGGTTAATTTTGTAATTATATTTTATAGGATCATAATGGAAAAATCTAGCCTCAAACAAGTGAAGGAAAATTACTAAATACCATCTCAAAATTCAATTCATCTTGGATGAGTATGTTTTATATGTAATTTAATCATGATCTAATCTGCAAGGGGAACCTGAAGGAGTCTTCTAGTGGAATATGGATGGTTTTAGAAGGAGAACCGGGAGGTTTGACTTCTGAGAGTTGGAAGAATAAATATGAAAACAAAAACTAGGTATATGGAAAATGAAGTGTTTTGGGTGAAGGATAAATTACTCAGAGTAGTAACTGAATAGACAACCACCAATTTTTTAGGTATGGGAAATTCTATAGCAAGTGTCACTAACCACAAATAGAGTGCTGAGATTATGGAAGGATGGGTCACATATAGAGTCATTTTCAAAACCCTTGATTGTTTGGTAGTTATGGTGGATAAAGACTGACTCAATACAACATTATAGGGTTTTCTACCCCATATCATTTGGGATGATATATTTCTTTTATCCATGGAGTTCAAAATAGTAGAAATGATATATGGTGGAATGAGAATCCATATCAAAAGAGTGTTTTTGATCAGTGGACTCAGACTGTAGAATATAAAAGATGGGTAGGAAAGTTGTGTATTGTTCTACCGGTACATGTGGATAGTGAGGATCATCCATTGATAGTTATAGGTGTTGTTATTTTATCATCAATTATTTATAGGGCCTTATTGGATACATGATCTTATCATTATATTATAGACACAATACACTTGAATGGTTTTATTTTTGTGGCAGAATTTATGAGTGGTGTAAAAATAATAGATACATTCCTGGGAGTGAGACTGAGGGAAAACTATTATTATTATTGGTGTTATCTCATGGTTTGGGAGTATTATATTAGTTAGGATATCCAAAATATTTATATGTCAAGACTAGACTAGATTTTGGGTTTGAACTGTCTAGTACTTCATTGGCCCCATATTGATTTTTTTCCATATTAGAGTGACTGTCACATCTTATAAGGTTCAAAATTATGAATGTTATGGACTGTAGGATATCCTGCTTGGCCATGCATAGTGAGTACATCAACAACTGGGGAATATTATCACCCAGTTTGAATGTATTTTTTTAGATGGATCCGATGTGAATCATTGTTCCATTCCAAACATAGTGGATCAGTTCCAGGGCTTGTTTCACATGGACTTCTCAGGACTAAAAGTAGAGTGGTATGTTGATTATACAGTTGTTCTCATGCATTGAGACGAACTAGTTTCAATTCAACATTACAAAAAGTCCTAAATAATTATTCAAGATTTTAACACTCAGTTCAAAGAGTTTAATTATATTTCATTTATCGATTTATTATATCATTATAGTGTTCCCCTAGAATTTTTTCAAATAAACCTTATGGGAACATGTGCTTATGTGTTGATTACCAAAAGGTAAACCAAATTATAGAGAAGAACTGACATTATCTTCCAGGTTTCAACTATATTTTTTACCAGTTGAGAGGTTCTTTGGTGTTCTCCAGGAATATATTGAGACCATGTTACTATCAATTGAGAGAAATACTAAATGATATACCATGTACTTATTTCAAAATAAGGTATATTGTATAAAAGTTCGATGTAATTTCTATCAGGATGAAAAATGCTTTGGATTTGTTAATGGGAATGATGAACAAAAACATTCACCTGTACCAGGGTTATATTTAGTTTGTTTTTTGATGATAACATGGTGTACTCCATGACATATGAAGAAAATTTCCAACATCTTGACATCATCCTTGTTACCCAAAGAGTGTATCATCTACTATACATTCTATCTATGTTTCAAATTTGGACTAATGAGGTACACTTCATGGGTAATAATATAATATAAGAAGGTTCTTTACTAGTCCCAATGAATACAGATGAATTGGATTCATAGTATTAGAAATTGGAGGTGTTATATTAATTATGATTCCTAGGTTTAGATGTCCAATGCCTTCGGTACCAGGCTCATGCATTCTTGCACGAGACAGTTTGCTGAGCAGTCGTGATTTAGTGGAGTCATGCCTTAATGTTGTTGATGCTGGGTTGAAGTAATTATTTGTAGTTAATCCGGGCTGCAACCCTCTATTTTCTTGAACATTATTAATTTCTTGATGTTTTTGAAGTCTTGGTTTCCCCCATTTTCCATTAAAATGGGACTTATCCAAAAATCAATAAAAAGTTTGGACTTCGGTCCATTCAGTCTATCCTATATCGAATTACGTGTTGGCACTGGAAATCACGTCCATGTAATTCACCGAATTCTTCCATATATGATCCTGGAGCATATATCATTCCACAATCATTAATTTGAATGGTCGTGTAGGCCAAACGGTGTTAGGGATCAAATGTTATATCCATTCGAAGTCAGGCTGATTGAAATGGCCATCCAGGACGATTTTGGGGAAAAGTATGGTTTGGAACGCATGAAGTGAACTCTTACACGGAGGAATGAAGGTTTTGCACGCATGAAGTGTAATATTTCCCAAAATAATGGATTCTTTTCATTCATTTATGGAATTTTTTGTGCAATAATAAAAATCTTGCATGCTGCATGTCGCGCAAAACTTTTACACGACCAATGAGAGGACATCTTCCAAACAGGCTACCCAAAAAACAACCATGGAAGGGGTATGAAAGTAATGAGATGTTCACACAAGAGGAGAATCTGTGCGAATGATTCTTCCAGGCCATAAAAGATGTCAAACTCCCCTTTGAGTGCGTTCTCACTATAGGCCACGCGTAAAACTTCATGCACACACGGAAGTTTACGCACACCCCTCACATGGAAAACAGCTTGTGCACACGGAATCTTTCGCACAACTGTTCCTAGGCTCACCGATAAATACAAGTGTAGCCCCCGCCTCTTGAGGGAGCTCTCCATAGGTTGGTCATAGATCTGCTTCACGTAATACCTCCTCTTTCGTGCCCACCCAGATGAATGTAATCCACCTTATGAGATCATGCATGACAGGTCCCATAATGGTCCTCTTTTGCCCAGGCCCACAATGGTTTGATCCTTGCCTAGAATTTTTTTCTGCCCTTCACATTTGCACGCAAGATTACGCTCTTGCGTGAAAAAAATTCAATTTTGCACCCATGATTCCACGATTGTGCAAAAGTATTCCAATCATTCAGGAAAGACTTCCATCTTCCATGGAATAGTACCAAGGTACTAAATCTAGAGCGCACTGATGCTGCATAGTCTGATATTTCACAGGTCGGTACCTTCATTGCTGGCACTGACCCCCATGAAAAATGTAGAGTCACACTATGAAATTTTCAGGCTGGGACATCTGCAATTACATTGCGCCCTTACATGAAAACGCCTTCCGCCAATGGGATAACATGATTTGAGATACTCCTCCACACACCATGAAACACCTTGAGTCCGCATATTTCTCTTCATCTATTTCCTATGTTCTGAGTTGACATTCTCATCATCAATCCCCCCGAGTACCTTTAGTCGAACCATTCATCAACCAACTCATTAAAACTCCATCACCTGACTCCCCTACCCAGTCGAACCAGAAAGGTCCACCCTTGCGTAAGTCCCAATACAAACCATTTCTAGGCGCCTTATGCCTAGGAGTCCAATATACATGACTTTAAACATTTGTAATCCCTATATGACAAATATAGGAAGCCTCTTACTCAATATAATAGATGCCTTGTACACCATGTATAAGATTCCAATAGTCCTATCAACATGAATATAAACTGTAGTGGACCCTATATAACAAATATAGGATGCCTCTTTCTCCAAATAAGTCATGCCTTTTGTTACAAGCATCAGATGCAAATAGTCCTATATACATGACTATAAACTGTAGTATGTCCTATGTTCGGAACATATGATGCCTCTTTCTCCAAAAAAGAGATTCCTTATGCCCCAAGCATGAGATACCAACAATCCTATGTATATGACTATAAATTTTATTAGGCCCTATGTTATGAACATAACACGCTTCTTGCTCTAAAGAAGATAAGCCATATACTCCAAGCGTGAGATGCCAACATTCCTCTCAACATGACTATAAACTGTGGAACACCCTATCTTCCAAACATAGGATGCCTATTTCTCCAAACAAGAGATGCCTTGTGTTCCAATAATAGGATTCCAATAGTCCTCTCTACATGACCATAAACTATAGTACTCTCTATCTGACAAAAATATGATGCCTCTTGCTCTTAACGAGATATTCATTATGCTCCAAGTATAAGACACCAACAATCCCCTCTACATGACTATAAAATGTAGCATGCCCTATCATTCATTAATAGGTTTCCTCTTTTTCCAAATATGTGATGCATTATGTTCCAAGCATAAGAAGCATTATGACATTATCATAGTGGCATAACTTCAAGAGTGTTGGAATCCATTCAATCATTCCATCATTTCACGTCACGCTTTGTGTGTCCTTCATTCGAATCATTATCCACTTCCATGTCTAAAGGGACCCCCTAATGGCCTAGTCTCTTGCTGCATCGGTTCACCTACAATCCCGGGTCAACGCCCAGTAAGGCTTTGGAAAATTCTTCAAGTTGGGTCATGTGTTTTGTATACAGTCTGCAGTCGACTTTCATTTACTTGTCCCCATTTCAGGCTAATGCGATATGGATGCAGTGTTTCGAACACAGTCAATAGTTATCCACTATCGCCATTCCACCCTCATTGAATTTTGAATGTCGATGATGTGATTAACACTTTAAATCTCCCTTTTTCGAACTAATTCCAATGCACTTGACATTATCACTCTTGTGCGCTAGCGCCAAGGCGATGGCCTCAACCCACTAGTGGGTTGGGATTCCCTCGTGGCCAAACATGAGGAAGACATTACGGGAACCATCTTTGCGTAAGAAACTTGCACCATTTCTTCTCCATAGCGGCACCCGGGAATCTTCCTTGCGTAATCTCAATCCACCATTGCTACTCCATACCAGCACCCAGGTAGCATCCTCGCATAAGCCCCATCCACAACTGTCTCTCCATAGCGGAACCTGGGTAGCTTCCTTGCGTAATCCCCATTCACCATTTCCACTCCATAGCGGCACCCAGGAAGCTTCCTTGGGTAAGACCGATCCATCATTGTCGCTCCATAGCGGCACCTGGGAACCTTCTTTGCGTAAGCCCCATGCAACATTGTCTCTCCATAGAGGCACCCGAGCAACTTCCCTACATAAGCCCCATTTACCACCCTTCATGGATGTACCTTTGCGTTGTGATCATCAGGTCCTTTCTGGCTCTTGTTTCTCATAACAAGCATGACTCAGTTGGGATGAGAGTAGTAAGTATCATCCATGGCATCCTCTACGGACAACATAGAGTGTGAGCCCCACACCCAACATGAACTACGTGGTCTTTCATCCTTGACAAGGCGATGTACGTAGGAAGCCTCCCTGAGGTTCAAGCCCAACACCCCATTAGTTCCGACCACCTTTACGTCGGTTCCCACTATCATGAACTATGTTGTGTTTGATCCTTGCCCAGGTGAGGTAAGTAGGAAGCATCCCTGAGGTACAATACCAACAACCCCTTGGTTCCGACCACCTTCATGTCAGTTCCCACCATCATGAACTACGTGGCCTTTGATATTTACTAAGGTAAGGTATGTAGTAATCCCCCTGAGGATCAAGCCCCACACCCAATTTGTTCCGACCACCTTCACGTCGGTTCCCACCATCATGAACTACATGGTCTTTGATCCATGCCAAAGCAAGGTACATAGGAAGCCTCCCTGAGGTTCAAGCCCAACACCCCATTGGTTCCCACCACCTTCACATCGGTTCCCACCACATGAACTACATGGTCTTTGTTCCTTTACAAGGTGAGGTATGTAGGAATCCTCCCAGAGTTTCAAGTCCAACACCCCATTGGTTCCAACCACTTTCACATCGGTTCCCACCACCTGAACTACATGGTCTTTGATCATTGCCAAGATGAGGTACGTAGGAAGCCTCCCTAAGGTACAATACCACCATCCATTGGTCCCGACCATCCTCACGTCGGTTCACCAACCCCTTATGAACAATGTGTTCTTTGATCCTTTCCAAGGTGAGGTACATTGAAATTATCCATGTGGTTCATTCCCAACACCCATTTCGTTATTACCACCTTCACATCGGTTCACCCTCGTCCTTCATGACATTAAATTGTGGACCTCAATCAGTGGTAAGATGTTGTTCCCACAATCAGTGGTAATCCATTTTCAACCTCAATCTTCGATAAGTATTTGATGTCCCCAATCGATGGTAAGTCATCATCAAATGAACTATGCGAACATTGATTCGCTGCCATGGGGATACGTACGAAGCCTCCATGAGGTTCATGCCCAGCACCCATGTCTCATCCTGATCTATTCCTTGATCCCATGTGTTCTGGGAAGATCATGCCCCAACGGAGAGGTTGTACTTACTTTGGGTCTCATCCATGCATCCGTTCTCATGGGACGCATCCTCAGGTGTCCCATAATCCCACCGAACTATGCAGACTTTGATTCCCTGCTATAGGGATATGTAGGAAGTCTCTTCGAGGCACAAGAAAAAGACTACCATCACCTTCAAAGTGGTCCCATCTCATTCCCCCTCCACTCCATTTAACTCTCCATCATCCAACCAGATTCTCACCCAGGCCGCCACATCCCAATGGGATCATGTCATCCACCACCTCGTTGTTCCTAGCAGTACTTGGGATGAAGTTCACACTTAATCCCCAGCATGTATCTGGGTCTTTGTCCTTTGTGTACACCCTAATTCATCACCCCATAGAACAAAATAGGTTTTGATCCCTATATTCTACATAGGGTATGTAGGAAACTTAAATGAGGTTCAATCCCAGTCAATGGTAAACCTTGGTGTCCCCCCATTCTGGGGTGAACACTCTCTAATCCTCCCTTAGTGGTGTCTAGATCAGCCTTCACAGTGTGACATATGCCCTTTATGGGACACACCATCTTGCGTCTGCTCTTATCGAGTGTTCTAAATCATCCACCATGTAAACCTTCTACGTGTTCCCTCCTAGGGATGTAACAATCTGATCCCTCTTTATGGGATGTTCTGATAACCCTCATTCCGTCTCCACAAGCCGTTAAACTCGCGGCCTACCTCGTAATGAACATGAGATGCCTGAGGAAATCCTCAAAAGACACTCCATTGGTGTAACCATCTCTACTAGATGTTAAACTTGAAGCATACCCTATGTTATACATGGGAAGCCGAGGAAATACAAAGATACATGCCTATGACATATGATTCCCCACATTCGATTTGTGATGCCTCATGTTCTGCACCCTTGAGATACCCTCTTATGAGGAAGAATAAAGGGTCCCCAATGTCCACGCATCCAGAGATGCCCCGAAATTTCTGATGTAGTCATCTACTCTAACTAAAGGTTTCAACCATGTCAAGACCCCATGGAATTTCATGATAGAAGTTGTGTAATTAACTAGTGTCCACAAATATATGGCACCAGGAATGAGATTCACGAACCACGACTAAATCTTGAAGGGAGACCCAGACTAGGTGATGAGTTACGAAGAGGAATCCACGGATGGAGGAACAAACATCCCATCATCCCGTTTTGATCAAGGAGGAAACATCCATGTACAAGGAACGGATGCCACTGGCCTCTGGAAAGTAGGAATGCATGGAAACAAACAAAACCACCATCCCCAAACAGACTGATGTGCGTGCCCCAGTGAAAGCATCAGAAACATGACCTCTATCATGTTTAAAAAATAAAGGGGTTATTTTTTAATGGTTTCGGGCGTGTAATAATAGTTTCACAGAGTTGTTGATGTGTTTGACTAATTTAGTTATTTTTACCCTACCTGAGCCAGGTGAGGAGTATTCTTTGTTTTTTTTGATTAATTTGGGATATGACATGGAGAATATTTTATGTAAGTATAATGATTTATAGTGTAAGTTTCATTGAATTTGAGTCCACATGAACAGAATTTCCATACTCATGAGTACAGGTAGGTTGTGGTGGTTTATTCCTTACTTTGTTGGTGGTATTACCTATTGTGTGTTAATTGTTTGATTTATATCGATCCCTAAATCATAAAGTATACCTTCTCATTGCGTGATTTGAAAATTTGGTAGTGGATTAGGATGAGTATATGCATTCATTTTTTCTGATCTATCATATATTCCATGAAAGAGAAATAGTGTTATTGATGCTTTATGATGGAAAACACAGAATCATTATTTTCAATAATAATGATCTTAGTGGTTGAGGATTACCCTGTTGGATTTGATACATAATTTTGTCTGATATTTCCTGGTAAAGATGGCCCTTATATCAATATCAATGGTGTCAACACATTGGAGCGATATTAGGGAGAAGTAACTTGAAGATCCAGCATGTTTATCCATGAGGGAATATAGTGAATGTGGGGAGTCACAATCATATTGGACTATTATTGAGGATGATATCATCTATGTTCAGAATCATGTTTCTATGTCTATAGGTATGTGAGAGTATCATAGGTATGAGTTTCATGATTCTATGTGGGCGGTAAATCATGGGTTGACTAAATTGTAATGTGTTATACACCGACAACATATGTTGTCAGCCATTAAATTGTAGATTTCATGTTTCATGACATGATGCTACACCTATTATCAAGATAAGTACAAGAGTCAATGACCTAGTGGTTTTCTATAGACATAGCCAATTCTAGAATGGAATCAGTATGACATTACAATGGTCTTTAAGGTGGGTCTTTTGATGATCCCTTGGATGAATGGAGTTATTTCAGTAATTGTGGACCAATTGATAATGGTATGCCATTTCTTTAGTGTATGAGAAAAATTCATAATGGATATGTTTGGTGACATGTAAATTTCAGACATAGACCATTACCATATTGTGGTAAATTGTACATTTTAAAATGATGATTCTACTTTACATCACTCTTCCATCAGGGCTTACATAACACTTTGCGTATGCAAGTATTTCAAAGTAATGGATTCCACCTATAGATAGAATGGATGATGGAATATACTCTACAGCTATTGGAGTGTATGATACGGGTGTGTGTTATCGATTTTGGGTTGTTGTGGGAGAATTAAACCTTGTTCATTGAGTTTTCCTATAACAACACATTTCCACTATTTATTCCAAAGAAATCATATAATTATCATTATTATTGACAATGAAGATATCATTTATGCTAGATGGAGGAATTTATGTCAAGTATATTGGGGCCGAGTACACTTCTCGATACATCATAGAATGTAATGTTGATTAAGAAATGTATAGATATTGAATAGATTAGATATAATTCTAATGATTATAAACATAAATGACCCCTTGAGTTTATAGTGGGTGACATTTTATTCCTTTCGTTGTCGCCAAGATTGTTTTGCTTTGTGATTTAGAGGTAGGGTATGTTGGGGCCTAATTTTGTTAGACCATTTGGGATTAAAGATAGGATTGGACTAGTTTCATACCTATTGGATATTCCCTAGAGGTATAGTTCTATGAATTATTTTTTTCATGTGACGTGTATTTAGAATTATTACACTACCCATTAACATGTGATCGATGTTGATGATTTTGTGCATTAGGAAGATTTGTCCATTGAGGAACATGTGATTCTTGTTATGGATTATAGTGAGAATAGTTTTTGAGAAATAACATTCTAATATCCTTAGTGTTGTGGAACCATGGTTCTATTTAGGATAAAACCATATAGTGGGAAAAATAAATACAGGTTTAGTGTCTTAAAGGTTATTACATTGAAATCATGGAGACATTTGGGAGTAGAGATCGTTGATTTTCTATTTTATATTTGGGTGATTATAAGGTACCTACAATTATAGGGATTCATAATTCTCATATTTATATACTATTTTACACTTATTTTGGATATAACCTAGTTTGGTTTTTATGTTTGGTTTTTTTTATGAAATTTTAGAAATTTATAATCCCATCGTTCTACGCACAGTTGGAGCATAGTTTGTGAAAATGTGATGACATCTCTAGGAAACCATTCTCCCCTTTTTGGAGTCATAAGAGGTATTACATGGTTAGTGGATCATTTAACCAAAAAAACTAGCTACACTCCCTAAATAACGAACCATGAATAAATGGGGGCTTTACAATTGGTGAATAATTTGTATAACCATGCACAATATAAGAGAAATTGAGCATCACCTATGTAGATCAACATGGCTGATGCCCTTGATTTGGAAAATTCTCCACCTCCTCTAGTGAAATTATGTGGATGGGTTTTAAATCCCATAGTTTTATATAAAAAATTCCTAACCCCACCTGCATCTTACAAATCCATATTTTCCTAGCTTCTCCATAAACCTTATTTTGGATTTTGGAAACATTAATGATGATTAAAAGGCTCTTTATTTCATTTTCATGGAAAATCAAATAGCTGGTTGAAGGTTTAACTCTTAGTTCATTAGTGTTTTATTATAATTTTTTTCACACTCTCCCTTATCTATTTTTCAATGAATATGGGTGACTTTTCCTTGGTTGGTGATGGTTTGTAAGGTCCCCAACCTGAAATCCACCACACTGGTGCTCCGAGCTGGGTGGTTACATGGTCTTAAGCGCACCTCCCCATCTGCCAATGGTTTCTGACTATCAGTGGGGGTCCAAAAAGACAATTGGAGAGACTATAGCCAATTTTAATCAGTATAAGACATAATAAAAGATAAATAGGATAGCATAATAATAAAAATATTACAAGATCCACTACTACAAACACGGCCTTTATCAGCGCTAAAAATGGCCATTATCAGTGCTAGAAAAGCGCTGATAAAGCTAGAGTAGATAAAGAGGGGGGTCCCCTTTATCAGCGCTCCGAAAAGCGCTGATATAGGACCCCTTTATCAGCGCTAAAAAAAGCGCTGATAAAAGGGGTCTTTTATCAGTGCTCAACAAAAGCGCTGATAAATGTACCCCTTTATCAACGCTTTTTTTAGCGCTGATAAAGGGGTCTTATATCAGCGATTCCTTTATCAGCGCTCTCGTTTTAGCGCTGATAAAGGACCCTTTTATCAGTGCTTTTAAAAAAGCGCTGATAAAAGTTAAAAAAATTAAAAAAAAATTAAAAAATACTGCCAATCGGGGGGGCTTTTATAGCGCTTGAACCCCCCCCCCCTACAGCGGTTTTCGGCCCCTATACAACACCCCACGCACCCCACGCACCCCATGCACCCACCTCCACCCTTTAACAGCGCTTGATCCAATATTCCCCATGCGCGCGCACCCCTGCCTCCACCAGGATTTGAACTCGACACCTCCCCCCTGCGCGCCTAAGCCCTTACCACTACTCTATTTTGATTTGCTTTCCAATTCATTATATCTCTATATATATATATATAGTTATATTTATTCATATAGTAATATATATTTATATTAATATATATATATAGTTATATTATAATATATATATATATATAGTTATATAATAAAATATATAGTAATATTAATATATATATAGTGGTATTAATATATATCTATATATATATATAGTTATATTTATTCATATAGTAATATATATTTATATTAATATATAGTTATATTAACATATATATAGTTATATTGACATATATATAGTTATATTAACATATATAGTTATATTAACATATATATAGTTATATGAATATATATTTATATAGTTATATTAATATATATATAGTGATATTAATATATATATTTATGGTGATATTAATATATATATTTATAGTAATACTAATATATATATATAGTTATATTAATATATATATAGTTATTAGATTAATATATATATATAGTTAGATTAATATATATATATATATAGTTAGATTAATATATATATATATATAGTTAGATTAATATATAGGTATATAAATATTCATATATTGGTATTTTAAATAAAATGGATATTAGTTATTATTTAGATAAAGCTAATATATTTTATATGTAAATATGTTTAATTATTTATTTAAAAAATTTAATTTTTAGGTGCGAATATATAAAAAATATGTACATATAGTTATATATTTGATTATAAATAGCAGTGCATTATAAAAAATGATGAAATTTCAAAGACATAATATCAATATGAATGTAATACCTTGGAATAAATTCATACCCCACCAAAAAAATCCAATAATACCCCCTTAAACAAGGGTGAAAATCCACAAAATGTTAAAAAATCAGGGTACCCCGACTAAAAACTCAGTTTTGGAGGCCTTCTGGGCTTCTTTTGGCCTCGAAAATCGGTTGACTCGGGTCTCCCGCAGTCATAGCGACGTAGAGCTCGTCGCAGGCTTCGATTTGATATGTGGTAGAGCTCAAACGGACACCCTGATCAAAAGTTATGGCCGTTTGAAGTTTGAGTTGCGTTTTCAACATATTTTGGATCTTTTTTTAATTTTTTAAATTTTTTTAGTCCTCAAATTTTTATTAAATGACTATTACTCCATAATGATTATCAAAATATTAATTAAAAATATTTTTTTTAATTTTTTAAGAAGTCATTTTCACTAAATATCTTAAATATTATGTATAATAAGTGTAAATGTACAATTATACTTATCTAAAATATATTTAAAAATTATATATTATATTTATATAACAATATAAAAATATTTATATATTAATATATTTTTAATTTTTTTTGAAGTCGACCCTTTATCAGCACTAAAAAAAGTGCTGATAAA
Source organism: Viscum album (assembly GCA_963277665.1). Taxonomy (NCBI): domain Eukaryota; kingdom Viridiplantae; phylum Streptophyta; class Magnoliopsida; order Santalales; family Viscaceae; genus Viscum; species Viscum album. Next base: position 116,793,182 of record OY728123.1, on the reverse strand, counting down.
GGCCCCCCTTTATCAGCGCTCCTAAGCAGGCGCTAATAAAGGGGGCCCCTTTATCAGCGCTACTAAGCAGGCGCTGATAACGGGGGGTCCCTTTATCAGTGCTAAAAAAACGCGCTGATAATGGGACCCCCCCCCCCTTATCAGCGCTTTTTCGTTAGCGCTGATAAAGGGGGGCACTGCAAAAAACTATTTTTGTGGTAGTGATCATGCATAAACAACTATTTCCTAAAATGGTGTACAACAGAGTCTAATAGTAATTATCCTATGCCTTTCTATAAGTGAAAAGGTGAACAAAACGGAAAATTAATACAAACTAAAAAATATACCAAATGGACCTAAAAACAAGTTCATGTCATCCTCCATGTACACCCATGCCAAACCTAATCCCTAGAAAGGGTCTTTTCGCTTCTCCTGACCTACAAACATGAATTCTGCTCAGGTACCCAATGACGGCCTGAGCAGGGTCTGAGTACAACTCAATATGCCACCACCAACAGTGTCTACAAAATATTTGGTATAAAAAATTGTGCATGAAAATGGGAAATGTATAATAAATGACAATAAAAGATTAAGTGAGCATGCCTAGTTAAGTTCCATTAACATTTTTTTTACCATTTCATCCCATTTCCCATTACGTACCATTACCAACACATTTATCATGTGTTCATCAAATACAAAAAGTTTCACGGGCTTAATGTAAACAATCAAATACATGAGAAAAAACACCGAGATATTCTATCTCACTAGGACTAACAACTACATGCCAACCATATCCTCACCTTGAAGCCTCAATCCAGGTGGATGCAACAATTAGGGAAACAAGGACTTATTATTCATTCCTAACCCATTCATTACGGGAGGAGTTTAGAGCCTTATTTCAGCACGAGCCGTGGGCATAGAACCTCAAGTCAATACCCAACTCTACCATGACATGTGCACATGCTACATATCTATGTATTTTCAAAAACCATTCACACAACATCACTACCCCTACCCACTGAAAACATATTCCACAACAAAAACATGGGAGTTAATACCATGTCTTAACCCATTAACACAATTACCATATTTCACCTAATTTATACATTTTTCCCAATTCCCTTTTATTTTTCTTTTCTGACTAAGAATTCATTCATTGGGCCTATCTAACTAGGATTTTTTCATTATGCCTAACTCTCTAGGATTCATTAAAAGGTTCATTATCTATTCCATTATGTTCTTTAACCATTTCCACATATTAACTGATTTTCACATTCATAATTATCTTCTATCAACCCATCTACACAATTTAATACCATTCACATTTCATTTATCATAACCATGTTCAAACCATATCAACAACTTCCATGTTAACCCAATGTAAATTATGTTATTGTAATGACTGGGTACATAATTTTGTTTCTACTCCAACACAATCAGTCACATAAATTTTTTTATCAAGGGTTCTACATAAATACATAACAATCTCAATTGTTCTTCAAAATCCCTAGGCCCGGAGAAGTAGGCACACCCCATGGGTGGCCCTAGATTAGTATCATCACCCGCAACACATCCCATGGGGATCATGAGGGTTTCCATTATCCTTCATAATAAAAATTTTACCAAAACAGTCGAGGGGTAATAAAAAACCCAGGATACACTCTAGAACAGAACCACACATGCACAAATTGACAAATAATCAATGGGATATAACTTATAGACCACCTAACTCAATTATGTGTGTGAAAACACTCTTAACTGAGCCCTTATATTCCACTTCAACTAACCCTTGAAGTATTAACCTTTATATCTCCCAAAGAGTAATGTTTTAGAGATTTGGAAAGAGAGGAGAATAAGATAGAAACCATAAACTCAAAAGAGAAGAATGGATGGGATTAGCCTTACCCATAGATTAGATTTATAAACAAGGAAACCGAAAACATATTAGAAATGAGGGATATCTATATATTAGATCCCTTGGGGTATTTGGTTCATTCATTGGGTTAAGAGGTAATAATGGGGAGGAAATCCCGATTTGAGGTTTAATGTCCCGGAGTGGAAAAATTGTAATTTTTAAAAGATTCTGGGCCACATGGTTTTCCAAACATTGTGAAAACTGTGCGGATTCCACTTTCCAAAATCTCACCACTTGAATGGTTTCCTGTGATGTCTGCATCATTATCACGAATTGTGTGCAAACCATGATACCTACCAAAAAACCCACTTTATTCTCCTTTTTCGTGTCCTGAACATCTAGAACACCTCTGTGTCTCCATATACAATCATAAAACATTATTTTAACAAATAATGGATTCATATAGATGAATAAATGAGAGCATACCATTCAATGATCATGGATCTTAAAAATTCCCCACCATATAACGGCTAGTCCTTGTGTTGAGCTGCCGAGCTTCATCGCACTTTCATGGGAAAGAGATCGGGCCACAGATTGAGCATAACTGATCCCCACGCCCATGTTTCATGCTAAACATTCCCATGAAGCCATAATACTCATACTAATGGAACAACCATTCCCCACAAGTCTTTCTAACTACAACCCAACACACAAACCTGATGCTCCTCAAAGGACGCATCAGCCTCAGGCTCAAAATCCTCAACATCCACCACGTGATTTGGGTCAAGGAGATACGGTAGAATCTTAGATAAATGAAAAACAACAAGCATCCTGATATACCACTATTGAAAAAAGAATCGGTATGCCACCAGCATGATCCTATAAGCAATCTCAAATTGCCCCACATACCAGGGTGCCAACTTTACCAGGTTTTGAATCCATAGGTGACCCAACCATGGAGACACCCGAAGGAACACACTATCACAAACCTCCAACTCAATAGGTCTAAGCCTCTGATATCCATATGACATTTGTCAAGTCTGATCCATTTTTATCTGATTCGAAATCTACAAATCTTTCTCTAAAGTCTCTTGTATGAGACTTGGTCCCAACAACTCGAGTTCACCAGCCTCCAACAAACACAATGAATATCTACACGGTCTCCTAGAGAAAAACTCAAACGGGGTAATAAAAACTGTAACCTAAAAACTATTATTGTATGAAAATTCAAAAAGTGACATGTGTTTCCCCCACTAACCATGAAAACTCAAGACATATGCCCTCAACATGTCTTCCAAAACGTGAATTGTACGCTCTTACATCCCGTCCATCTGTTGGTGGAAATTCATACTCAAAATCACGTGTGTACCAATAAAATTCTAAATCCCTTTCCAGAAGAGAAAGGTAGAATGAGGACCATGATCTAAAACTATAGTCCTTGGTACAACATGGAATAATATTATTTCTTGGACATAAAACTCACCCAACTGATCAACTGTGTAAGTCGCGTGAATTGGTATGAAATGTGCCACTTCAATTATCCAATTCACAACCACCAAGATTTCATTATCCTTTATAGCCATCCTCGGAAGATCAACTATAATACCCATAATGAAATCATCCCACTTCCATTCTGGAGTGGGGAATGGATGTAACAAACCACATGGGCATTGAATCTCAACCTTCATCTGCTCATAGGTAAGGCACTATGGCACAAAGCCTGCAAATTCCATTTTCATTCCTAGAAACCAAAAATACCGAGGGTGATCACAATACAACTTGGTCAAACTAGGATTCAATTCCTATTTTGATCCAATGAACTCATGCCACAACTATTCCCCCATGCATACGGGGATAACCACATGATCATGAACAGAAATAACTACAACCATACTGACGAACCGACAAGCTGGTGGCTCCCCACCTCTATGTATCTCCTTCATGGACAAACATTCTGGATCTTCAAGCTAAATTTACCTAAATCCTCTCCAAATTGTAGTCTTTTCTACCATGGAAGCTAGTGTCACATGACAGTTTTCATCCCGCACCTCTAGTTGCATCTCTACAAACAATGCTATCACATTCCACATAGTGATGGAATCCTGAATCCACTTGGTTCGAAGTCTTCTTGCTTAAAGAATCAGTAACCCTATTCCATTTCCCCAGTGTATATACCATATAAAATACAAAATACTAAAGATACTCAACCCATCTTCGCTGCCGAATAATAAAATCCCACTGCAAAAAGATATACTTTAGACTCTTGTGATTGATATACGTCGTGTCTGTTCTCCCATTGTCATGACCCATCCCTCGGGGCCCCTACCATGACTACCCAATTCCCACCTTCCATAGGACAGGGGTTGGTGACTAGAACCATAATGGAACATCGCTAAAATGGGAAGGAATTTCCATTAGTCCTAGAAACGCATAGATCACGTACACAACAAGAACAGACCACTTAGTATAACTCCTGAATGTAAAAGTGTGAACTAAATAAGAATGGTCAAGAATACAATCCCAACATAATGAAAATATTGAAGAAACGAAAAATTGCTCTTGAGATCATCCTCCAATGATCATATATGAATGGATATTACATCTCGTTACTACGACTCTCCTCACCAATCAGTTACCTTTGTGCACTATCTAGTCATGCCTCCTAAATCTTGTTCAAATCTATATGTTGACTACAAAAGACACAACCATGTGCGAGAAAAGCCTATGCATGGTTGAGTATAACGATACCCAGTAGGGACCCCGAGACCCCCAAAGGTACCTCTAAATTCCACAAAGGGAAAACCACAATGCATGATCTCAATCACAAATCCCAAAGTAAATGACAGCTCACACAAGGTATGTGACTTAATGAAATTGAATAATGATGATTAGGTGGAAAGCTAAATCATCTTATTCCATTGAAAAGATCCACTACTGAACCACTAAAAATTAAATCCATTTCCCATACACACGCGGTCATATGTCACTGATCAACACAGGGCCGTAAGTCATCAGTCAACATAGGGTCTTAAGTTGTTGATTCGTGAAGGGTCACTCTAAGGATAGTCCTCGTCGGGTTATGGTACTACTGATCCACATAGGGTCATATGTCATCGATGCCCATAGGGTTGTGAGTCACTGATCCACTACAGGCCTCTCTATGGATGGTCCTCATCGAGTCTCTCAACTGCTAATCCACACCTGGTCGTATGTCAGTGATCCACATAGGGTCATAATTCATCGATCCACACAGGGTCGTTCCACTTGACAACCAGTCAAAGGATTCCTGCACATGGTGCGTTTGAGTTCAATTGATTCTACTTCTCAGTCCTCTATTTACATATCAACCACCATGAAGTCCCACTATGAATTAACCCAAAGGACAACCATTTCATAAGGGTTCACATTCTATAGACAACAAGTCGATCGGACACACGGTCTGTAAGTTATTGTCATTTTAGTACCGAGGCCCCATGGGATTCGAGTTCGATCCAACCCTCCATACTCCAAAATTATAAAAATATCATGTGGAGTATCAATAAAGGTCTGACTCATCTAATTATTTTTAGCGCTATAGACGATTCATCAAATAAATGTCAGATTTATGAGTTATGGTCTTTTTAAGCATAATTGGGTCAAATAGGGTTTGCGTACGGGGCGACCCAGCCTGACCGGCCCAACCCGACCCTGGTCAAGAAGGGGTCTGCCCAACCCAGTATGACTAGGGTGTGCCTAACTCGGGAATAGAATGCCCATGGGGCCCAACCCAATCCCCCAGCTTGGCGCGGTCCCAGCTCCACTGAATAGACGCGGGTTTATTGGGATCTTCTAACAGTGGTGCCAGGATGGTGCCACCCTCCCAGTTGACTAGTATGGTGGACCGGTCTTGGGGGTGGGTCCTGCATACACGGGTCGACCACCACCTCTTCTAGAGTCGTAACACCTTCTTCTCAGTGCACTTCCATGTTGTACCGCCCGTCTTCAACGTTGCTGGCATCATTTGACCACCCCTATCCGTCGCAGTTCCTACGGGCACCACTACTACCTCTAGGCCTGTGAGAGATGAGAGTTATCTCTGATCTCTGGAACTATCATCCCAGAGGAACCATGTCAGCGGCACTTCTTTGGGCCACGAGTGAAGCTTCGATGGTTTGATCTTCTTTCCGTCGGCACATATGAGCCTCCCGAGACACCACCTTCACTGTGTAACCCCCAGTTTCACATTTTTGTTATGTTTAACATTCTCTCGTGAAGAACACATCAAAACCAAGAGTGTTGGAGGGTCCATTCCTTTTTCAGATTGGATTTCTCCCTCCGTGTTAGTGTTTTAAACATTGGAAAGGTATGATAATCATTAAAAACCCTATAATGAAAACCATGAATCATCCTCCCCAAAATACAAGAGAGTCACAGATCAACCAGTTTGTAGGTTGATCCAAATTCATCATGTTGGAAAAGAATGAGGTATGATGAATATTTAAACCCTTATAAATATAAACTCCCCTACATGATATTGTTGGAATATCTTGGTGAAGTAAAATAAGATCCTCTTCCTTTGTCTTTCATTGTTCTTCATTGTATGGATCTATTCCTCAACGGGAATCATCAAATATTCATTATTAATTAGAGGATGGACTCGTCAGTGTTTCATCAGTGATTCTTCTCATAACTCTCCCAAAAACCATGAAAATTATTTGATTAAATAAATGAAATTGAGTCACCAAAGTTTTGTTCATTAATATGATTTATTATTGAACTGCAATTATTGTTCCATTAATAATATGAGCATCTTGGTTATGTAACTAAAGGATTGGGTCAGTAAATGGATCTCAATAAAATCCTAATGTTATATTGTGGTTCCTCCATTCATCACTCAATGGTCGGAAGGGAATAAAATATCTATTGTGTTGTTTTATTATATTTTTTAAAAAAATTTAAAAAATGAACCGTTTCATCTGACGCTTTCCAGTCAGAGATAAGTTTCCCGTAAGAGAATACAAGTACTATGATATCAACGGTGCCCTTATATTTTCAATTCGATCACTTTTTCAAAAACTAAAAATCCACGCTGGTATGTTTACTAAACATACCTTATAAAAAGTTCAACATTATGTTCCAAGCTCTCTGGGCCTCAGAATCACGTGCCATCAATGTTTTTAATATCATAATAATTCCATTTAAATAAAAAAAATTATATAGAATTTCCGGGTCTTTACACTCCCTACATTAAAGATTTTCAACCCCTAAAGCCACAATAAAGGATATGAAAAAATTGGGGTACTAAGATTGAATCTGAGCCTCCCACTCCCTTGTACCCTCTGAAAGGTTCTCATGCTACCACTGAATTTGAAGTAGAGGAATAAACAGTCCACAAAAGAGCAGTTCATGACAATAATCTATCTCCACTAGGAACTCCATGATTTTTTCCCTATCGTCACTGTCTATCTTTCCCATATCGACAACATTCAATGGATCATGCACACACCTCCTCAGTTGTGACACATGGAAGACATTATGCACCTGTTGCATACATGGTGGAATATCTAGGTGGTACGCCACCTCTCCAACTCTTCTGAGAATCTGTAATGGTATAATGATCCTCGGAGATAGCTTTCTTCCCCATCCAAATCTCTACAATCCTCGTCCGGGTGAGACCCATAAGAAGACATGGCCTCCCTCCTTGAACTCAAAGGTTATCTGTCCCCTATTGGCATAAGAATGATGCTTGCTCTGTGTAGTCTTTATCTATTCCTAGATGATCTATAAATTTTAATGGTAACTAGTACCCACTCTAGAGTAGAATGTGATGGCTCTCCATGGTCTTTCCACCATAGATGTGATATGCATTGTCACTCGTACAAGCCCTCAAACGGTGTCATGCTAATGGTGGAGTGATATCTATTGTTGTATGCATACTCCACCATGGAATGTGATCATCCCATCTATGGACAAAATCAAGGATGAAAGCACAGAGCTTGTACTGAAGCATCAATATGGTCCGCTCTGTCATAACATTTGTCTAAGGGTGAATTGTGGTGCTCAAGCGTAGTTGAGTCCTGAACGACACTTGTAATCCTTTCAAAAACTGGGATGTCAAACACATGTTACATTCTGAAATGATCATCTATGGAACCCTGTGAGTCCATACAATCTCTTGTACATTGAGGCATCACAGGCCCTCTACTGATCCCTCCTCTAAGAGGGGTTGGAAGTGGGCCGACATAGTGAGTCAGTCAACGATAACCCAAATGGAATCATAAACCTTAGACATACGTTGTAGCCCTATTTTTAAGTACATGGAAATTCCATCCTAATTCCGTTCTGGCACCTCAACTGGTTGTTCTAAGCCTTCTGGAACCTATTTCTCAGCCCTCACTTGCGGGAAAGTGAGGTATCGGGAAATGAAATATACTTATGTCTTCATTATCCTTGGACACCAATTAAGACTATGGGGGTCCTGGTACGTCTTATCCACACCCGGATGTACTGCCAAAGGGGATGTGTTGAACTACTTCAACCCCACCTTTCAAAGCATCAGTTGTACCATGGTGCTTCTTCTAAAAAGGATGACATGCTCCCCTACATCAAAAAAACCATCAGGATCTTATCATGGGGATTTCTGAGCATATAGGGTCTCACAGTCAACATCTCCAAGCCGAGCCTCCCTGACTTGTTGAAAGAGTGGTGGAGTGACTTTTATAGACTAGAGTTAAGTTGCTCCATCACTATCCACAAAATATAATGCAACACATCTTGCTACTCTGTCGCCTCACTCAAAAATTGTAAACCGGACCTCCTTCTGAGTGTGTCTGCCACCACATTTCACTTCCCAGGATAGTAGACTATCTCAAAGTCATATTCATGTAGGAAATCCATCCATTACCTCTGAATTAGGTTTAGTTCATTATGTGGGAAGATATACCAAAAACTATTGTTATCAGTGTAGACATTAAAAGTATCTCCAATCAAGTAGTGGCACTAAATTTTCAATGCAAAGACCAATGCTGCAAACTCCAAGTCATGGGTCCTATAGTTCTACTCATGTTTTCTTAACTGTCTTGATCTGTAGGCTATCACATCTCACTCATGCATTAAGACACATCCTCGTCTGGTCCCCGATTTGTCATAATATACTATATACCCAATGTCCTCATCTAGTACCCATAAGATGGGGCACTCATCAACCTCAAATTTAGATCCTGTAAACTCTGCTGGAATATCTCTATCGACAGGAAAGGTTCTCCATTCGTTTCCAAAGATGAAAATTGTGTTTCTAATCTAGATAATTCTGGTATGAATCTCGGGTAGTACCCATCCAACACAAAGAAGATCTGCACCTCAGTCACGCTCTTAGGGGCTCCCAAAAAGAATTGCCTCTATCTTCGCAAGATCAACTGCAACTCTAGCCTCTGAGATAACATTCCCTAGGATGTGGGCCTCCCATGTCCAAAATAGGAACATCGAGAGCTTACTATAAACATGGTTCCCTCGGAGTGTATCAAGAACTATCTGCAGATGAGTGGTGTGCCCATCCTTTAGCGATGAGTACACCAACATGTCCACAATGAAGATCACCATGAAGCATTCAAGGTAAGGATAGATGATCATGTTCATGAGTCCAATGAACACTAAAATAGAATTGGTCATGTCGAAGGGAAACACCATGAATTCATAGTTTCTATACCAGCATCTAAAGGCCATCTTTGTAACATCCTAGACTCATACCCTGAGTTGATGATAGCCTAATATATGGTCTATTTTTGAAACCCACCGAGCTCCCATTAGTTTAATGAAGAGATAATCAACCCTCATAAGTGGATACATTATCTTCACAGTCACCTTGTTCAGGTGTTGATAGTCCATGCCAAGCCTCAAACTCTAATATTCCTTCTTGGAGAAAAAAATCATGGATTCCCATGAAGAAACAATAGGCCTTATGAACCCCTTCCTTTTCAAGTCCTCTAGCTATACCCTAATATCATGATGCTCTATGGGAGCTATCTAATATGATGGTGTACAAATTAATGCCATATCGGGGTATATTTTGATGTAGAGTCTACCTATCTATGAGGAGGAAGTCCCAAAACATCCTCAGAAATGACATCAGTATACTAGTCCATCACTAAAAGATATCTCATAATACTCTCATCAACTACTCTGAGGGTAAGGCTAAGCAACTGATGAGTGATCATCCGCACCCTATTCAAACAAAGACTATCATGAGCTACAAAGGTTCCCTTATTTCTAGTGAAGTAAAACCTGGTCCCATCCACGCGGACACACCACCCATGGAGCCTAAAAGCATCATTCTGAGCATTGGTAGTGGATAACTAGTCCATACCCATGATGACATTATAAGGCCTTGATGCAGTGACTATGAGATCCCAGCTAATGCTCTCGCCTCCTAGTGTAATATCACACTGCATGTGCTAGTGTGTAATTATCAAATCATCTCCCTTATGAGTCTCTAAATGTATGTATCGAAAAAAATGATTGATCAGAATTTCTGACCACTGAACGAGAGTTGTGGTAATAAAATAGTGAATGGAAGTTGTGTCTATAAGAATTGTATCTAAGGTTTAGTAGACACAAATCATACATCAAATCACCTCTAGAGGGTCATGGTCATAGGAATTTATTGCCTGATGCTGGGATCGACCATGCCCACCTGCTCCCCCAGGTTTGGGAGGTCCACCTGGAGGTGGTGGCGGTAGAACCTCAAACCTTTACCCACTACCTGCCACTTGGGTAGCTCCACTTCCACATCTTCTGCCATGCGAACCTCCTCGCTCAAACCACTATCACTTCCTTGGTGGTCCCATGACCATCTACTGATCCTCATCTGTGGAGGTCCGGGCAGTCATGATCCATGTGACCCTACCCAGCACATGATTAGCACAATCTTCTCTGTTGCTGAACTCATATATCATGTGAGCTCCGTACCTCCAACCCTTCATCCCAGGGTCGTCCACCGAATGGTCTATCCTACTTGGGACACTACGTCATCCTCCTACTTCCTTCTATAGATGACTCAGCTACTTTTTATTTGGTGATGGATCTCACTATTGGTGCATGCTCAGCTTGGAATCTCTCCACCAGAAGTGCTATCTCCAGTACTCTAGCCTATGTTGGTATGTCGAGTGATATTATTGATGCTCTAATCTCTCATCGGAGACCCTGATCAAAGGTTTGGGTCCTAAAGAAAGGGTCACGTACCATGTCAATGGAGTACCAGGAGAGGTCTGTGAATCTCGTCGAGTACCAAGCTACTATCAGACTTCCTTACTATAAGTATAGGATTTTATGAATACACACAGAGTGTAGAGTTGATAAAACAAACACTACCCTTAAGAGGCCCTTGAAGTACAACTAGGAGAGTGTCATCTCATAATGCCAGTCGAGCATCAGGCTCCACCATCTCCATGTTGTGACCTGGAAGTGACTTGTAGATAGTATCCCTATCTGGTATCTGGGTGTCCTAAATAGGATGAAAACTCTAGAAACAACGTCCAACTAGTCCTCAACCACCAACAAATCTATCTCACCTCGAAACCTCATAGGCCTCTTCCGCTAAAACTCATGAAATTTGCTATGTCGGCATGCTCCGTCTACTGGTGGGGCTGGTAGAAACTATTTCCATGTGGGTAGTGGTTCTACTAGTACACCATACAAAGGTACCATTTCCATAAGAGGTCCCTACACCGAATAATCATTGTCCAGGGGCTGTCATTATTAAATCTATCTGGAATCCTGGTTGGAAATCTAAACAGAAAAAATCTTGTTAAGAAACAGATGCACCATGATCAATAAGATATTCTTGGTGATCTGACTCAAAAGAGATCAAAAAAATTCAAAAACACTTGCAAATAGTGTTCTTGTGTATCGAGTCGGAAATTGAAACTCTGGGTCCTGGTGTATCGATATTTTGGCCGCCACACAAACACTGGTCTCCCCAAAATAAAAACCGTACTCAAGACACATAACACTATTTATTCATTGAAAAGTACAGAGTCTTAGTTTTAGGTAGAACTAATTCCTCGGATACCACTTTGTCCTGAAACATCCCCCAAGGCCCATGTTGTGACTATCCCAACCCCGCCTTCCATTGTCCAGGGGTTGACGACTAGCACTGTAAAGGCCTATCCAAAAAATGGGAAGGCATTTCCTTTAAACCTACAAACACATATAAGAGGTACACAATGAGAAAAAACCGCATACGATAATTGCTAAAAGTAAATGTGTGAGCTAAAGAAGAATTATCTATAATAAAACCCAACAAAAAGAAAATACAGCAGAAAAGAAATACAATTCCTAAAATTTTCTGCCAAAGATTATACTTGAAGGGTAGGTACAACTCGTCACTGCAGCTCTCCAATTCAACCTATCACCTCCAAGAACTATCTATTCCTGGATCCCAAATCTTGGTCAATTTTTTCTTTCTTCTGCAAAACACACAATCAGGATGGGGAGAAGCCCTTGCAGGGGAGAGTATAACTATACCCAATAAGGACACCTGAGACCCCTGATGGTATCTCGGAATTCCACAAAAGTATTACCACAAGCATGATCTCAATCACACTTCAAAAAGTAAAAGTCAACTCAAAACAGGTATAGGACAAAATGAACGTGAATAATGAAGACTATTTAAAAAGATAATTCATCTTATTCCATTTTTAAGTTTCAATGTATAACCATTAAGAAGTTGTTCCATTTTCGATCCACATAGGGTTTTAAGTTACCAATCCACATAGGGTTATAGGTCGTCGATCCACACAATGTCGTATGTTGTTGATCCACAACAGGCCGCTCTATGGCATTCCCCCATCATGTCTCCCTATTGCTGATCCACACTAGGGCGTAAGTCATTGATCCACACCGGGTTGTGAGTCGTTGATCCACGACGGGGCACTCTAAGGATGGTCCTCATCGGGACACTCTACTGATGATCCAAAAAGGTTCGTAAGACACTGATTCACATAGGTTCATAAGTATCTCATCCACACTGGGTCTTAAATCACTGATCCACACTGGGTCGTATGTTGCTTATCCACACAGGGTAGTTCCACATGAATGCCAGCCATAAGATTCCTACACATGGTACACTTTTGATCCATAGATTCAGATCCTAAAACCACTGGTCATATTTCAACCACCACGAAGTCCCACTAATGCATAGCCTAGAAGAAATCCATGTCATAAGGTTTCTAATGAAACTGATGGCACATCAATAGGATGCCTGGTATGAAATTTATAGCCATTTTAGTATCGAGGGCCTGGTTGTATTTGATTTTTATCCTAACAATCCATAATATAACATTCTCCAAATCTCAAATTGAGTATATAAAATGGGCCAAATTGTCCCAAGGATTCTAGTGCTGCATACGGTTCGTCAAATAGATTATTGGTTTTGGAGTTAATTTCCTTTAAGCATAAATGGGTCAAACAGGGTTTGGGTCTGGTTAGACCCAGTCTAACCGACCAGACCTGACTCGGCCCGACCCGACCCGACCTAACAAAATACATCCCACTGGGCACAGTCCAGACCAACGGCTAGGCACGGTCCACTAGATGGGTGCGATCCCAGCTCTCCCGAACGGACATTTGTCAATTTTGGTCCTCCAACAATGACGTTAAGTTGGTGCCACCTTTCCAGTTCACCAGTCTGGTGGACTGGTCTTGTGCAAGACCCACAGATCTGGGTCCCCCCCACCACCGTGGCCAGAGCCACGACAACTTCTCTGTGGCGCGCTGCCATAGTGATCCGCATGTCTTCCATGCTGTCAATGTCAGCTGGACGCCCACTATCCTCCATGGTGATTGTGGGAACCACCACCTCCTCACGAGTGGTGAGAGTAGGCCGCCACACCAGCGTCACTTCTGTGGGCCACCGGTGAATCTCTAGTGGTTTTATCTTCTCTTTGTATGTTCATACATGCCTCCTGGGACACCACCTTCACTATATGACCCTCGATATCATGTTTCAATCAAGTTGAACATTATCCCATGAAGAATGAATCAAAACCCAGAGCATGGGAGCACCCATGCCTTGCTCATATTGTCCTTTACCCTCTGTGTTTGAATTTTTAACATGGGAAATATATGATAATCACTAAAAACCCCACAATGAAAATCCATCATCAACCTCCCATACATTCAAGCGAATTGAAGATCATTCCTTTAGTTGGTTGATTCGTGTTCATCATATTTTTGAAGAATGAAGTACGATGAATCCTTAAACACTTAGAATGATTAATTCCCCTATTTTTTCAATATTTTGTGGAAGAATAAGAATATTTGTGTGTGTTGTCATTCGAAATTCGTTGACCTCCAGATCGATTCCTCAATGGTTGTCATAAAAAATTTTCTACATTGGAGGATGACATCATCAAAGTTTCACTAGATCATCCAATCATAGCTCTCTCAAAACCACTTCCAATGGTTGGATTAAATAAAATAAAAGGAATCGCCTACATTTCATTCATTAATGAAGTTCACTAATGAGTTGCAATTAATTTTCCATTAATCCTATGAGTTTCTATGGTACACAACCAACGAATCGTTTCAATAACTGGCCCTCAATCAAAGCATGACATTATGTTGCAGTCCCACCATCCATCACTCAATGGTTGGAAGACAATAAAATAACTGAAGAGTTATTTTATATATGTTTTTTTAATGTTTAAAAATTAACATTTGCATTTGACCCTTTTCAGTTGACGTTAATCTTCCCTTAAGAGAATACTAGTGGTGTGAATTCAACTTTTCCCTGGTATTTTCAATCTAAGAACATGTTCAAAAGATAGAAATCCCCACTCATACGTTTACCAAACATACCTTAAAAAAATTACAATTCGGTTCTGGGATCTTCAGGCCTTGGAATAACACATCGTCAATTTTTACAGCCTCATGATAATTTTATATAATTAAAAAAATTATATTGATTTTTCAGATATTTACACCCAACAAGTAGTGCCTAAAGCACTTTAAGGAATACATTACAGCTGCCAACTCAAGATCATGTGTGGAATAATTATTCTCACGGTGTCTCTATTTCCTAGTCCCATAAGCCAAACCCCACTCATCTTGCATCAACATATCCCCATGCATGAAATCATATGCTTCCTAAAAATGACATACTTCTTACCTCGCTCAAGTAAAATCAAGATCGGTGCACTCGCCAATCACTTTTTTAACTCTTGAAATGCATTCTCACAATCCTCAAACCAATGAGACATGACCCTCTTCTTGGTCAAGGGGGATAGTGGTGCTAGAAAGCAAGAGAAATACTGGATGAACCTCTGGTAATACCCGACCAAACCTAGAAAACTCTAATCATCTGAAACACTCTTGGGCTACTCCCAAGACACAACGACCTTCAATTTCTCTGGATCCACCATCACGCCTGCCATAGAGATGATGTGACCCAAAAAATTCACTTCTCCAGTTCAAAACTGACACCATGAAATCTTGATGTATAGACAATACTCTCATAGTGTACTCAGAATGATCTCATGGTGTTGGGAACGAGCTTCATGAGTTTTCAAGTACACCATGATTCCATACACAAAGAAAACCACAAAATTATCTAGAAAAGTATGAAATGGTCAGTTCATCAATGACATTAAGACCACTAGTGTATTGGCCAGGTTGAAAGGCATCACCAAACACTCAAACAACTTGGACCGACTCTGAAAGTTGTCAGCGGTACATCAGAAGGCCCTACACTCAACTTGTAATAACCTGATATCAGATCAATCATAGGAAACACTAATTCCCCCCACAACTGGTCAAACAGATCATCAATTATAGGATGTGTGTACCAATTTTTCATCATCACCTAAGTTAACAACCAATAATCAACTCATAGCCTTAACGTCCCTTCATCCTTATTTGAAAAAAGTATAAGGGATCCCAAAGGAGACATACTAGGATGTATGAACCCCTATGATACAACTACTCAAGTTGAACCTTTAAAACATAGTGTTTTGTCAGTGCCATTTTTTTATGGTGGAATAGAAACTGGATCTGCTCCTAAAAGAAGCTCAATAATGAACTCATCATCCCTCTTAGGTCGAAACACCGAGAAATCGTCCAGAAACACATCATGAAACTGATCTAAGAGGGAAGATAGAATGTTCCCCTCTTTTATCATCAAGACCAAGACAAGCTACATTATCTGTGAGCCTACCCAACTAATCTAAAAGTGGTCCTGCATGACCTTCTCAAGCATCTCACTCTCCAAGATGGACAAAGGCATCACCCACAAGAATCCAGAATGATACCCCGTAATGGTAGCAGTCTACGTGCATGAAATACATCACCAAACAATACTTACCCAATATCAAGTCAAATCACAACATATCGAGAACAAAAAAGTCCTACAGGAAACGATACCCACTGACTTCCATAGCACATCCAATACAGTACATAATAACTTCATTTTGCACTCCCAACGAAGTGTCTGTCATTATAACACTACACACACTTTCCATATGAAAACCTACTGCTAGAACACTTGGAGAAAAAATAAAAGAGTGTATGGAACCAATGTCAAATAATGCACAAGCATGAATAGAAGATACAAGGATCGTAAGTCAAACATTTAATGTCCTAGCCTCACCGTCCGCAGGTGCAGACTGAATTGAATGAAGCTGAACTTCCCCTTTACCATGTGCTCCAACCTGCATGCCCAGTATTTCACTTCCCTAATGACATTGGAGATCCTGCCCCATAGTTCCACGTCTACTGTCCTTGCTAGTACGACCTGTGGAGTTCTAAATACCTTCTAGATATGGAGAATATGATCCCTTGAATCCACATGGAACATGCCTTTCACAAACAGTCATGCCCACCTACTGAGGATTCATGCAGTACCGCTACATATGTCCCTATCTTCCGCATGACTATAACTCAATTGGAGGTTGAGTACACAAGACATGAATGTTACCTAGCCTTCTACAATGAAACCAGAAAACCTAATCACCACCCTGACATGCTGACCCTATCTTCTGACAACTTATCATAGTTCTTCCCTACATAAAACATCAAAAACGATGCTTCAAACCCTCAAAATCTGCACCACTTTGCCGCCCACCTGGTGCCATTGATCCTCTACCTCTATAACCTTATTCATCTGAAGGATATTCACATGTGACCTGATCTCGGGTCTCATCCCATCCAAAAAATTCCTCGTAACTGCCTCCACATCCCCCTCCTATGCTGGACCAAAGGGTCTCAGGTCAGTTAAGAGGCCAACACACTCAATCACTAACATTGATCCTTGATTTAGGCTCATAAACTATGTAGCCCACTCTTTCCTCAAAGTATCTGGGTAAAAAATTCTCCAGAAACATTTCCTGGAAATATTTCCACAACATCCCCTCAGCCTGATCAGTCTGAGCCAGGATGTCCCACCAACGCCTTGTCTTTCCCCGCAACATATAATCATCAAACTTGACTTGCATCCCAACATGAGTCTCTAGATGATCAAGTATCATCTATATAGACTCTATCAAGAACTCTACTGCCTCTATCCCACCCTCTCCTGTAATGTTCAGTGGGTGTTGTATCTAAAACTCTATGGTCACCTAAAACATTCTCGGAGCAACCCACCCTTGGTCCTGACCCATCACCTTCATAAAATGAGCCATGTTCACTCAGAATGAATCTTCTCTTCATTCTCGAATCACCACATTCTATTTCTCTTGTACTAGGGGAGTGTTCTCACCAACATCCTCTTATTTCCCAACCAGTGCTCAATGTCATGGTCGATTTTCTCTACATTTCCAAACACAAGGTTTAGAACACATACCATAAAACATTCACAACATCATAACAGTATGGCTCTTAACCGGCCACAACAACCCACCATTCACACACAATCTCGAAAAACCATAACATCATGAAAAAATCCCCTGCCCATCCCTATTGGGGTCCATGGTCCACAAGGGTTAAGCAACCATACACTACCACAAGGATCACACAACATGTTAAAAAAAACATTTAAAATTCATTAAAACCCTTAATTACACATATTTTCTTAATCAACACATATCATTATTTTATCCTCAACCACATGCATTATTTTGTTTACAACATTTTCTCTTTTCAATCATCATGATGTAAGGTTCATTATATCATTCATTCCCCTGACACCCAACCAGGTGTTCCTACCATGATGCATGTCACCTATATATCGTGGTGCCTACAATGATGCAAGAATGCACAACCTCGTGCCACTAAGGCCAAGAGCCAAAAATCATAAAACCATCATATGCATCCCCCAATGGTGAAATATCATCAAATGTAACATCTTACAATCAAGAACAACAATTCCCACCCTTGTTGATAGGATTATTCCATCATACATGTGTTAGGTACTCACAAGCACATGATTATTACCAATGACCGATACATCCTAACTCCATTCTATCATCCCCAACAACACGATTCCATAGAATGAGAATAATGACCTCCTCTCATTAAACTTTTTAACATCTCTAACCCAGAAGACAGTTAACTAGTTATCCGAGCTAGGTGGTTACATGAACATAAGCATGCCTCCCTATACGGAAAATCTTTCAGACTTGTAGCGGGGGTCCAAAAAGTCAATTGGGGACATTATACCCCCTTTTTCTTAGATTATTACATAATAAAAAATAATCATGATAGTGGAATAAAAACCTATAATACAAGAGAAGTCATAAAAAACCATTCACCAAAATGGGGTACAACCATGTGAAATAGTAAATTTTCTATGTCTTGATACATGTGAAAAGGTGAGAAAAATTCCAAATGAATACAAATTGCAAAATCCACAAAATGGTCCCAACACCAGGTCTGGGTCACCCTAAACGTACAACCATTCTAACCCGACTACATAGCAAGAACCTTTTTCTCTTCTCTTGACATGAAATAATGAAGTCTTCTCAGGTACCCAATGGGAGCCGATGAAGGGTGTGATTACAACTTAGTAGGCCACCCCCCAATTGTGTCTACAATATATCTGGTATAAACTATTGTGCATGAAAAAGGGAAATGAATAATATATGGCCAGAAAAATTTAAGATCCCTTAACTACTTTTGGTCCATTAACAACATTTATTATCATTTACATATCCTACCATTTAATCACATTTCCCAATGCATACCATTACCAACACAATTACCATGGGTTCATCAAATACATTAACTTACACTTCTAAAAGTACTAAATCACAAGAATGAGAATAAACACATAGTTATCTTATCTCACTAGAACTAACATCCTCATGTTAGCCATATCCACACCTTGAAGCCTTAGTTAGGGTGGATGAAACTGTTAGGGAAATAGAGCCTCAATCAACTTACCTAAATCATGCATTAGGGGTGGAGTTTAGAGCCTCTATCCAACTCGACCAGTGGGCGTAGAACCTCAAGTCAATACCAAACTCTACCATGCCATGTGCACTTGCTACATATCTACGTATATCCATCAACCATTCCCACAACATGAAAACCATTTCCCAAGGAAAACATAAACCTTAACAACAACATGGGAGATAATACTATTCCTTTACCCATTAACATATTTCACATCATTTAGGAAAATAGCCCAATTCCCTTTTATTACGCTTATCTCACCCTGAATTCATTCATTGTGCCAATATCACTAGGCTTCGTTCATTTTGAATATTTCACTATGCTTTATTGCAAGGATCATAATATAATCCATTATGTTCTTTAACCATTACCACATATAAACCCAAATAACAATTCATCATTCTCATGTGTCAATCCATCAACACATTTAAATACTATTCACAATTCACTTAGCATAACCATGTTAAACCCATATAAACCATATCCATGTTAACCAAATTTCCCTTAGGTAATTATTAATCCTAGGTGTATCATAAAGCTTCTATTCCAACACAATCAGTCACATAAACATATTTATCAAGGTCTCTATATAAATACATAGAAATATCACTAGTTCTTTACAAATCCCTAGGTCCGAGGATGTCGACACACCCCATGGGTGGCCCTAGATTAGTCTCATCACCCTCAATGCATCTCATGGGGATAATGTGCATTTCAGTATAACTTCTTAATATCCATTTTACATAGTCATGCTGGGTGTAATAAAAACATACCAACAGAAACCATGAATTGATCCACAAATCCACAAATCTGAAAATAAAAGGGGAAGAAGATACAAACCCTAAACTCAAAAGAGAAACAAGGATGTGATTAGCCTTACCCAAAGATTTGATCCACAAAAAATGGAACCACAAATGCCTTAGAAACATGGTATATTGATCTATTAGATTAATTGAAATATTTTCTTCCTTCTTACTATGAAGAGGGAATAATGGGGAGTAAATCCTGAATTGGGGTTTAAAATCCCAGAGTGGAAAATGGTAATTTTTTAAAAGTTTCTAGGTTTCACGGTTTACCCACATGATTTCCCAAAATGTGTGAAAATTGTGTAGATTCAACTATCCCAATTCCCACCTCCTATAAAATTTCCAAGTTTGTCAGCATGCTAAGCACTAACTATGCAAAAACTGTACGACCTACCATGAAAACCCACTTTTTCTCTTTTTATCATGTCCTGAACCACCGAAATACCTCTGAGGCTCTATTAACATTCGTAAAAAATATTTTATTAGAAAAAAAGATTCATATAAAAACATAAACAAGAACATAAAATTCCATGATATAGGATCTTACGTGGTTTATATATACTTTTTTAGTGATCTTATTCCATTGGATCTCAGTGTTAGGTTTTGATCATAGATATTCTGTACCATTGTGATCTCGATCATTTCACAACAAATTTTGGACTATGATATAGATCATGTTCATTAATTTCCTTGAGGTAGGTAGACTAATTTTAAAATCCCATATTCTTTATTATAATTACATGAATGAAATTTTTAAATTTAAAAATCCATGTTAGGGAATTGCATTCTCAACTAAATTAATTTGTTGATATCATAATGGGATTATGGGATTGATTGATTAATGGATTATGAAATTGATGGAAATACACGGGGTGTTGAAATATGATTAAAATAATTATATATAAATTATGCATGGATGATAAATGAATTTATGAATTGGGAAGAATAATGATTTATGTAATTTGATGATAAATGTGTTGTGAATGAGGAATCAGGAGGTGTGATATTTGTGAGTGAGTTGTGGGATAGGCACAATAGCTCCAAATTCACATGGGGTGCCAGACAATAGATCAATAACTGCAACAAATATTTTTATTACATGTGATCATATAGTTGTGTAATATATACTGCTACTTTATATACCAGCACAGTTCTAGACACTACTATAGGACCCAATTATATGAATATGAAATTTGAATTAAATTTTTAATGATATATGATGATATTGTGGAATGGTGTATCCAATTAGTGGATGGTTCAACCTCTAATACATATAGAAAAAGGTATTACTGGTTCCATTATCACTCTGAACATGATGATTTATGTGGTTAATTAATGAATATTATAATTTTAAATTGATTAGTTTATCATTTTAATTTTATTCTTTATACAACTTCAAAAAATTTTGTAGAATTAATTTTTTAGGAACCATTGGTGTTAGCCTACTGGGTTATACTCACACCCTACTCGGGCTTAGTAACAGCACGAGATTTTATGAAAAATAATCTTTTTAATTTTATTAATGTCTTGTGTTGTACGCTACACCAAAAGGAGCCTTCACAACACGCATCCTTGACTTGCCTTGCATTACACGCAATCACAACCTTCCACGATAGCGTGTGTAGTACGCAATACTGAGTTTCACGAAACAACGATATGCTATTAAAATATTATTAAAACTAGCCGTTATGAATAGTAATAACCACTTTTTAAATTTTAGAAATTTTAGCTCTCAAAATGGAATTCATTTTTGGATTAGGAGTATCGAATTTAGCCTAAGGTGAAATTTTGGTACTTTTCGGATAACTTTCATATTCTGATGAATAGTGAAAATTACTAAATTATAATTAAAAACAACTTTTTTAATCGAAATAATTAATAGTGATAAATTATTAATTTGAGTGGTTTTAAAGTATATTTAGAATATATTTTTACAATTTAATACAATGTTGGACATTGGATGTAATTTCACATTTAAACCAGTTATAAACAAGTGTCAATCTTTTGATAGTTATTATCTCTTAAAAACACACTATTTGTTGTGACAGCGGAAATTAATTATAAAATTAATTAATGAAACATATATGTTGGGAATTTTGTAAAATAGAAATCATTTTTGAATTCAGAATATCAATTATAGCCTAGGGTGAAATTTTTGTACTTTTCGGAAAACTATCAACTTTTGATGAATAGTGAAACCACTAAGTGGTAGGTTAAGAACTGAATTTTGCATAAAACTTAATTTTACCGCTTCTGTGAATAGAATTTCGAAAATCCGACAGACACGGTTAATATCAAGGACTAAAATGTGGTTCAATGAGATGAAAATAATTTTTGGTGAATAGTAACTTTTTTACTTTTTTTACCACGGTTAATAGTAAATAGGGTAACTAAGGGTAAATATGATATTACTATTACCCTAACACATGTCCTAATTCTATTGTATAAGTGTAATTCGACCAAAAATAACCTTATGAATATAATATGACCATTTAGGTCCACTTGGATTAGATTATGACAATTAATATTATTTTATTTAATGAATAGTTAAAATAGTTAAAATCAACGTTTAATAACTAAAACATTTTTAATATGGGGTTATACATAAGATAAATTCGACTATAAATATTCATTAGAAATCTAAAAAGATTTCCTACATAATGATATTTTATTTATAATTTTTAGACTTTAAATAAATTAATTTATTTATGACACAACGATGATGCAGCAATTAGCCTTTTAAGGAAATGTTAACATAATTGATGTTATAAATGCTCAAATAAATGTAATTTGAGACTTTTTATGAATTACACTAATTTTCTAGGTTACTATGATATATTAGTGTTGATTTAATAAACATTTTTCGAACATATAATTCTGTTATGACTTTCACAAAAATCATATATCGAATAGTGTCAAAATTGACACAAAATAGTTTTTAAATCAAGTATTATATTATTAATTGTTATTTTATTCCTAAAAATCTAAGGTTCGACCAAATGACTTAGATAAGGATATATATATTAATGATAAACAATTTGGGGTTCGTTTGGCATGTTATAGTAAGTGTATTAACCATATATTGAAAGAAAACAAAAAGACACGGTAAAAGTTAAATTATTTAACTCAGAGTTAAATCTAATTGATAAGGTTAAAATAATACCCTAAACTTGTCTAAATCCTATTGGTTGATAGGATTTCGACCCATCCCCACTTTAGATTCTAAATAAGACCCTTTGGAACCATTATAAACCGATTTTGACTTTAATATAAAATAATATTTTGAGATATTCCTAAGGTGCCCCTCTCCTCCCTTATAAAAGGGCACCTCTTCCCCCTCCTCCTCACACCAATTTGAGCACTCAATCTCGGCCAACCCCTGCCAAAATCTCTTCTACACTTCCCTAGCAACATCCTAGAGGTTCTGGTCTTCCTCAAAGACCAATTTTAGTGCCCTAAGAGGAGGTCTCAAAGAGGCGCTTCAAAGAACAGGTAATTACCGTTACCAATTCTTTCATCTTTATTTCTTCTTCCACTTCTTCTTCTTAGGTTGTTTCATTATGAAGTAATAACATAAGTATCACTCATATACTGATATGTTATTATAAGTATTAAACAACCCTATTTCACCATCTATCCATCCTACGGAAAAAGAAATCACCGCGCGTGCGTACGTACGGAATACCGTCTCCACGCCGTGGTGTAATCTATTTTCCACCACCACCTTACATGGATGGGTATAATGGTGTAAAGAATAAATATACATAGTTATTACAACATAATATTGATTCTGATATATTTTATAATCCACTCCAATTCAATTCAATGTTTATGGAAATGATATCATCGCTCGTGTGTACGTACGGACTACCGTCTCCACGACGCGATGAGATTCATTCTCCATGTTAACCATTTAAGAATGATTATAAAGTATATATAAGAAATAATAATGAAATATATGACATTATAAAGCTACTGGATTTATGTATATATATATATATATTTCATCTACTTACTTCCATTCAAGGCAATAAGGAAAGGAAAACAGCGTTCATGCGTACGTACGGACTACCGTCTCCATGAACGGTGTTTTTCATTTCATTTATCTATCTATTATGTATATATATATACTGAATATATATGATATATAAATAATATTTTATATTCTGGAAGTAAGTAAATCATGATATAAGTAATAATAATGTCAAGAACAACAAGTCAAAACCCCTACGATAAATGAAACGATTTTACCCAAAACGCTTCTTTAACATGGAATTTACAAAAGAACGGGTAATATAATGTCATAAGTGAACCATATATGATATCATAACAATGAATATGATTTTTTAATAAGTCAATGACATTATTTAAATCATTATACAGGAGGTTCAGACATATATGAAGCAAATCGGACCTAAGGTAAGGGAAATATCACAATCTCATTTTTATCCGAGATTGTTTATTCGTAAGTATTTACTGGGGTGTATTTTATCATCCACATCAATGTTCCCTCAATATGTAATATTTTTTCCATCCATTTAAAATAGTTTAAATCCAATTTTACCCTTCGGTGAGTTTTTAGTAAAGAATATGAAAGGAATCTTTTGCCGTTTTTTCGTACGAGGTACTTTTTGACTTTTCCGGCAAAGGTACGAAGAATGTTTTTTTTAACTTATATGGTACGAAGGGATTTTTAAAAAAATTATTTCCAAGAAGCTTCCTTTAAAAGTTTTCAAGTTTATTTTTAATCAACTTCTTTTAGTTTATAATTGTATGACATGTTAAGAAAAGAAAAGTGTTTTTGAAGAAGAAAGGATATTTTCCTCAAGAATGGAGTTCAAGTGTTTTATCAAAATTATTTTCCATCTAAGATAATATAGGGTTCTGTTTTTATCCCTATTATTACATTGATATGATTATGTTTTGAGGGAATTATTTTTATGAAGTCATTTACCTTATATGATTTGTTTTATGATGTCATGATGTTTCAAGAATCCCATTTTTGTTACATGTGTTATGCGATGATGTATGATTTATGATTATGTGGCACACATAAGAAAGGATTCATTATAATATGGGTGGGACCTATATCTCCCTCCAATGCATTGGGTAAAGATTTTATATCTCATGAGATAAACATGGCTGGAATGGTAGGTTATACCGGTTCAGTGAAACAGGACTGAAATGAGGGTTACTCGATTCAGAAAGGGACTTTGTCCACTAAGATAGTCTTGGCAATGAGTCTTGACTAACAAGAAATGATTCTCTATGATTATGTGTGAATGCCACAAAGTTTCATGTTTTAAGTTATGATTATTGTTATTACATTTCACTGCCATGATTTACCCCATGTTATGAAATTATGATCTCTTTTGCAGGTTAAGATTTCCAAAAGTTATGTGCTTATGTATATGATGTGATTGATATTTCTTTTGTATACCCTTACTGAGCATTTGAGCTCACCCTTTTATGTTTTCTTTTCCCCAGGATATAAAGAAAGGTTTTAGGTTAAAAAAGGAAGATCTTTATGGGAGATTTTGAAGATCTTTCACCACGATTAGAAGATTATATTCCGAGTTTCCAAAGACACTAAACTATTACGATCCTTGTGTGTGTGTTTTTTGTTATGTACTAAGTATTCCGCAAATGTAATGTAATGTCCATGTTCGTCAAGCTTCGGGTCTCTACAGTTGGTATCAGAGGAAAGGTTTAGTCAACCTTTGGAAACTAGGATGCGAGAACTTTAGTGAGATCCCTAGAGATATTTATAAGGTATGTCTAGGGATGTCCCTAAGGATAAGTATACGTATAGGATACAGTCCTAGAACTACGGTAACGATCATAGAATTTAACCTAAGATGTTAGATATCGAGGATACTCCACCTTTATTATGTTGTTTTCCCTAGCATGATTTTTGCCTCTCACACTATTCTTTTTTTGGGTTTTAGAAAATGGCTGGAAACAAGATGTTTCACGATAATGGAGGATATGATGGACAATGGAATGATATTCTTCATAATGAAATGGGATTTGGAAGTCCAAACATCATTATTATGCCGAATCAGCAATCTCATAATATGATCAATAAAGTAAAATTTGGTAAGTTTCCTAACTCGGCTAATAAGAGAAAGATGGAGTTTCATGATGATCATAGAGGAAAGAAAGTTCAATTTCCCCTATGTAAATCATGTGGGAAGAGGCATCAAGGAGAGTGTTTCAAAGGAACTGGAAGATGCTTTGGGTGTGGAAAAGAAGGACACAAAGCAAGTAAGTGCAAAGGGAAAGGTTCAGTTAACACCATGGATGAGGATAATGGTATTGCTACGACATCAACAATGGTTAAATGTTTTAAATGTGGAATGTACGGGCATTATGCAAACCAATGCCCTAAGGGAAAGTCTCATGAAGATAATCAGTATAGTCGTATGGGAAGTATTTATGTTGATGATGATGAAGAGACTACAAATGATATGTGAGATGAAAGAATTTTTGAAGCTCGGTCAATGGTTTAAGAATGTAGTGGAATGATTACATGTTTATCATGTGTAATGTTGTATAAGAAATCTCATGGTACTATGGAATAAAGAGACATCTAAGGATTGTTATACTATTGTCTTTCCTTGAGTTATGAAAGTGTATGATTAATGGTACCACTATCCATGAAAGGTTATTCAGATATTTTTGGAATTTAGATGATATGCGCATAATGAAGGAATAATAAGATAATGAGGTGTTTGATTGTATTCATGAGCTCATGACTGATATAAGGAGAAGGTTATATCATGGTTTGAGTATATAGAATTTTTGGATTTTGGTATGTGGAAAGAGTTAACTTTCAACTGCATTCATGTTTTCACTAAGGTTCAATGGGTATTCAAGAGAATACATGATTAAGGTCTTTGAATGATTGGAATGTGACCAACAAGACATATCTTATGATATATGGGGATTAACGACAGTATTAAATCTCTGGTAATCGTTTTCACTATATTATGAGAGTGGACTGTAGTATTATGGATAATCCTAAAGATTAGAATGGATTATGTTGGACATAAGTTAGTTTAAGGATAGAAGATTTTCGATATTATTGATGGGATGTTATAGTAATGTAGTTTTAGAAAAAGGACAACCTGCAGGACGGGCGACAACCCATCGCTTCAGACAAGGCTGTGGGAATCGAACCCACAACCAAAGTGCGACTGACCTTTATCGCCTACCACTGGCCTACAGGAAGTCCCTGTTTAGTAGAAACTAGTTTTATTATATTAAGTAGTATGATATATGAAGTATAAGTCCATTTTAGGAACCATATATGATTAATCTCACTATAGATCGACTTATGTATATAATTTTTGCTAACCTTTTGTTTGAGACAGATGGAATGACCCGTCATTCTATTACATGATCTGTTAACACTTCACAAATAACAAATTCAACTTCATTTATTTAAGAGATGAAGTGGAAATTGTTCAAGGCACAAACAATAGTGCGACTGTACCAAAATAAAGTAAGTATTTATTCTAATTCAACTTCTTCAACTTTAGGGAAACGATCTTGAAAACCAAAAAAATGTTGTCCTAGTGATCTTGTATCTGATTAATCGGATGGTACCTTATATCGTCACAAATTTATGAATTTGTGATTGTTGGCTTTTCTATAGCCATGTTCTCTACCACTCTCCATCAGAACATGATGGTTATATTTCTCTTCCATATCCATATTTTCACTTATGTGGAAACCGAGTGATTATTTTATTTGGGTAACCGTTACGTTTCATACTTTTGTTTTTAAAGATTGGTTTTGATATTCCTTTTTATGATGTGGGTTTCTATTAAAGAAACTTTCGAATAGTAAAGCATTTATAACCCCGACGAATTTCGAGGGCGAAATTCATTTTAAGGGGGGTAGAAAGTAACAGCCCGAGATTTTATGAAAAATAATATTTTTAATTTTATTAATGTCTTGTGTTGTACGCTACACCAAAAGGAGCTTTCACAACACGCATCCTTGACTTGCCTTGCATTACACACAATCACAACCTTCCTCGATAGCGTGTGTAGTACGCAATACTGAGTTTCACGAAACAACGATATGCTATTAAAATATTATTAAAACTAGAAGTTATGAATAGTAATAACCACTTTTTAAATTTTATAAATTTTAGCTCTCAAAATGGAATTCATTTTTGGATTAGGAGTATCGAATTTAGCCTAAGGTGAAATTTTGGTACTTTTCGGATAACTTTCATATTCTGATGAATAGTGAAAATTACTAAATTATAATTAAAAACATCTTTTTTAATCGAAATAATTAATAGTGATAAATTATTAATTTGAGTGGTTTTAAAGTATATTTAGAATATATTTTTACAATTTAATACAATGTTGGACATTGGATGTAATTTCACATTTAAACCAGTTATAAACAAGTGTCAATCTTTTGATAGTTATTATCTCTTAAAAACACGCTATTTGTTGTGACAGCGGAAATTAATTATAAAATTAATTAATGAAACTTATATGTTGGGAATTTTGTAAAATAGAAATCATTTTTGAATTCGGAATATCAATTATAGCCTAGGGTGAAATTTTGGTACTTTTCTGAAAACTTTCAATTTTTGATGAATAGTGAAACCACTAAGTGGTAGGTTAAAAACTGAATTTTGCATAAAACTTAATTTTACCGCTTCTGTGAATGGAATTTCGAAAATCCGACAGACACGGTTAATATCAAGGACTAAAATGTGGTTCAATGAGATGAAAATAATTTTTGGTGAATAGTAACTTTTTTACTTTTTTTTCCCACGGTTAATAGTAAATAGGGTAACTAAGGGTAAATATGATATTACTATTACCCTAACACATGTCCTAATTATATTGGATAAGTTTAATTAGACCAAAAACAACCTTATGAATATAATATGACCATTTAGGTCCACTTGTATTAGATTATGACATTTAATATTATTTTATTTAATGAATAGTTAAAATAGTTAAAATCAAAGTTTAATAACTAAAAAATTTTTAATATGGGGTTATACATAAGATAAATTAGACTATAAATATTCATTAGAAAGCTAAAAAGATTTCCTACATAATGATATTTTATTTATAATTTTTAGACTTTAAATAAATCAATTTATTTATGAAACAACGATGATGCAGTAATTAGCCTTTTAAGGAAATGTTAACATAATTGATGTTATAAATGCTCAAATAAATGTAATTTGAGACATTTTATGAATTCCACTAATTTTATAGGTTACTATGATATATTAGTGTTGATTTAATAAACTTTTTTTGAACATATAATTCTGTTATGACTTTCACAAAAATCATATATCAAATAGTGTCAAAATTGACACAAAATAGTTTTTAAATAAAATGTTATATTATTAATTGTTATTGTATTCCTAAAAATCTAAGGTTCGGCCAAATGACTTAGATAAGGATATATATATTAATGATAAACAATTTGGGGTTCATTTGGCATGTTATAGTAAGTGTATTAACCATATAGTGAAAGAAAACAAAAAGACACGGTAAAAGTTAAATTATTTAACTCAGAGTTAAATCTAATTGATAAGGTTAAAATAATACCCTAAACTTGTCTAAATCCTATTTATTGATATGATTTCGACCCATACCCACTTTAGATTCTAAATAAGACCCTTTGGAACCATTATAAACCGATTTTGACTTTAATATAAAATAATATTTTGAGATATTCCTAGGGTGCCCCTCTCCTCCCTTATAAAAGGGCACCTCCTCCCCCTCCTCCTCACACCAATTTGAGCACTCAAGCTCGTCCAACCCCGGCCAAAATCTCTTCTCCACTTACCTAGCAACATCCTAGAGGTTCTGGTCTTCCTCAAAGACCAATTTTAGTGCCCTAAGAGGAGGTCTCAAAGAGGCGCTTCAAAGAAGAGGTAATTACCGTTACCAATTCTTTCATCTTTATTTCTTCTTCCACTTCTTCTTCTTAGGTTGTTTCATTATGAAGTAATAACATAAGTATCACTCATATACTGATATGTTATTATAAGTATGAAACAACCCTATTTCACCATCTATCCATCCTACGGAAAAAAAAATCACCGCGCGTGCGTGCGTACGGAATACCGTCTCCACGCCGTGGTGTAATCTATTTTCCACCACCACCTTACATGGATGGGTATAATGGTGTAAAGAATAACTATACATAGTTATTACAACATAATATTGATTCTGATATATTGTATAATCCACTCCAATTCAATTCAATATTTATGGAAATGATATCATCGCTCGTGCGTACGTACGGACTACCGTCTCCACGACGCGATGAGATTCATTCTCCATGTTAACCATTTAATAATGATTATAAAGTATATATAAGAAATAATAATGAAATATATGACATTATAAAGCTACTGGATTTATGTATATATATATATATTTCATCTACTTACTTCCATTCAAGACAATAAGGAAAGGAAAACAGCGTTCATGCGTACGTACGGACTACCGTCTCCATGAACGGTGTTTTTCATTTCATTTATCTATCTATTATGTATATATATATACTGAATATATATGATATATAAATCATATTTTATATTCTGGAAGTAAGAAAATCATTATATAAGTAATAATAATGTCAAGAACAACAAGTCAAAACACCTACGATAAATGAAACGAATTTACCCAAAACGCTTCTTTAACATGGAATTTACAAAAGAACGGGTAATATAATGTCATAAGTGAACCATATATGATATCATAACAATTAATATGATTCTTTAATAAGTCAATGACATTATTTAAATCATTATACAGGAGGTTCGGACACATACGAAGCAAATCGGACCTAAGGTAAGGGAAATATCACAATCTCATTTTTATCCGAGATTGTTTATTCGTAAGTATTTACTGGGGTGTATTTTATCATCCACATCCATGTTCCCTCAATATATAATATTGTTTCCATCCACTTACAATAGTTTAAATCCAATTTTACCCTTCGGTGAGTTTTTAGTAAAGAATATGAAAGGAATCTTTTGCCGTTTTTTCGTACGAGGTACTTTTTTACTTTTCCGACAAAGGTACGAAGAATGTTTTTTTTAACTTATATGGTATGAATGGATTTTTAAAAAAATTATTTCCAAGAAGCTTCCTTTACAAGTTTTCAAGATTATTTTTAATCAACTTCTTTTAGTTTATAATTGTATGACATGTTAAGAAAAGAAAAGTGTTTTTGAAGAAGAAAGAATATTTTCCTCAAGAATGGAGTTCAAGTGTTTTATCAAAATTATTTTCCATCTAAGATAATATAGGGTTCTGTTTTTATCCCTATTATTACATTGATATGATTATGTTTTGAGGGAATTATTTTTATGAAGTCATTTACCTTATATGATTTGTTTTATGATGTCATGATGTTTCAAGAATCCCATTTTTGTTACATGTGTTATGCGATGATGTATGATTTATGATTATGTGGCACACATAAGAAAGGATTCATTATAAGATGGTTGGGACCTATATCTCCCTACAATTCATTGGGTAAAGATTTTATATCTCATGAGATAGACATGGCTGGAATGGTAGGTTATACCGGTTCAGTGAAACAGCACTGAAACGAGGGTTACTCGATTCAGAAAGGGACTTTGTCCACTACGATAGTCTTGGCAATGAGTCTTGACTAACAATAAATGATTCTCTATGATTATGTGTGAATGCCACAAAGTTTCATGTTTTAAGTTATGATTATTGTGATTACATTTCACTTACATGATTTACCCCATGTTATGAAATTATGATCTCTTTTGCAGGTTAAGATTTCCAAAAGTTATGTGCTTATGTATATGATGTGATTGATATTTCTTTTGTATACCCTTACTGAGAATTTGAGCTCACCCTGTTATGTTTTCTTTTCCCCAGGATATAAAGAAAGGTTTTAGGAAAAAAAGGAAGATCTTTATGGGAGATTTTGAAGATCTTTCACCACGATTAGAAGATTATATTCCGAGTTTCCAAAGACACTAAACTATTACGATCCTTGTGTGTGTGTTTTTTGTTATGTGCTAAGTATTCCGAAAATGTAATGTAATGTCCATGTTCGTCAAGCTTCGGGTCTCTACAGGCTTCTTAATCATTACCCAAATATAATTCATGTTAGTGTGACTGGATATGGGAAATATCCCTCTATTATACACTCGAGTTACGATTGATTATAAAGTATATAATAACACATCTCTATATTATACATTAAATAATGATTTATTACATAGCATAAAACATAAATAAACGAACAAGATAAATAATTCATGTGTATTTTGGAATTAGGTACATTGCGTAACATCTTAAAACATGAAATATGTCATCATTTTTGAATCCTTCCATAGGATGATAATAATATTCCATCGATATTTAAATTTCATAAAATAACATAAGGACAAATCAAAGAAAGGGATGATATGTAATGCCTATTAGGGGAAAAAAGTGGAATATCATTGATACAATAATATATGTTAGATAATATCCATATAAATGGGAAATAAAAGGAGTGAGAATCAATTTCAGTAATAGAGAGGCGTGATATAGCATGTTAACTTAAAAGCAACATGAGAAATGTAGAGAGAACAAAAAAACTACATCATAAACTTATGTCAATGATAAATTTCCAGAAATCATGATGAAGAAATTACCAAAACAGAATCCATCTCTCTACTTGTCAAAAAATAAGGTCTCACGTGACTAATTATTACCCAATGTATTGGATCATTATATAGTTATGCGTGCACCTATAACATTCATTTCAATCTCATTCTAAAGTATATCATATAGATCATTAAAAAAGATTCATTTATCATTATATTTTATTACACAATAGTGGAGTTTGTATTAAAAATATTTAAGGCCTAAATAAATATTTATATGTAGGTAAATATTACCATCCATGATAGGAAATAATAATGGGTATTGAATAAACAATTGTTTTTTCATGGAAAATCACATTGGAATTTCAGTAGTATAACGATTTCTCTTGAAAATTATGAAAAATGGATGATGGGAGTGAAAGGGGTTACTCCTCATTTTTAAATCATGTTGACAGTAATTGGGACATGTAATGTCTTATCCCAAAATTATTAATTGGAAATAGAAGGAATTATATAATAAGGAATCATTAAAAAGGAAAAGATTGTGAGGATATCATACTTGAGTGTCTGACTCCATATCCATGGGAGGTTCTTTATTAGATAATGAAGTTTCCTGGGAGTACTCCAGAGTCGGTAGGTAAGAGTAAATTTGTGATCCATGAAGTTTTACAGAATATAAATTGGGTATTGGGTGGGATTATTTTGGAAATGTTTGTTGATGTCTTAAATATTTATCAAACATAAGTTTTGGTATCTATAAAATAAAATAACCAAAACCACCAAATCGTACCATGGGGTTCTACCATAGTTTCTACCAATATGGGACTAGTTTTCATTATTTTATATTTTTGGGGGTCTAAAATGATAAAATAATAACCTTTCTGATGTGGAAGTGAGTCATATTATTAATGAAACGATTTTGAAACCTTAAAATATACTAATGGTGTCAAAGGATTCGTAAGATCTTTATAAAATGAATAAAATAAACATAAAAACACATTATTTCAATGGGAAATAATATATTTTTTCTTTGATAGCCTTTATAGTATCTATTACATCACTACTGGGTCATTATTATTTCATAATGAAAATCGTGTATATGTATATATATATATTCATTTTTACCCGAAAGTATAATTATCTTTGGAAATTATGAAAAATAAAATGTTGGATAATTTCAATGTTATGATTCCAAAAAAATATTGGTTGTATCTAAATAATTATAAAAATATTTTAATTTCAAAATTTAAAATATTATTTGTCAATTATTTAGAAATGTTGGGTTTATTAACGATAACAATTTTTGAAGCCTTAAAAGAATTATATTTTACATAAAACAAATTATATAATAGTTTATATTTAAATTTTTTTAATAATTATTTATTATTAATAAATTATTTATTTCAAAAATAAAATAATACATGAACATAAATTCCTCAATTAAATTGGATTATTACCTTAAAAAAATATTTTATTGAATTAAAATCATAATTATTTATAATTTAACAATAGTAAAATTAAAATATATTCATTATTATTTAAAATATATGTATTCATTTCGTAGGTTCTTGATAGATATAACATTAATACCCCAACTAACACCCTAAGAGTAGGGTGTGTGATAGTGATACATTCATGGGTTGGTTCGATGTATGTGGTTAAGTTCATGATCTCGATGAGCATGGACATCTCCTATAAACATTTTTTCTTTTGTGTATGTTATTAGATATCTATTTGGGATTGTTCAAGGTTAAATCATAGTGACTCTAACTCCCTAGAGTGATGATTAAATTAGCATCGTTGGGTATGATGCAACCTGTTGAGGCCATCACTTCCCTTTCAGTGGAAATTGGATGTGTTTAACCACTATATTAATACTAATCAAGTGATCATTGTTAATGGATATATTATCAATTGTAATGATACATAATGATATTTTAAATTTAATTTGAATTATTAAAAAAATCATCTGTTTTCCATAACCTTATTACATAATAATAAATTTAATCAAATTGAAAGGGAAATTTTTTTTATATAATTTATTATCGTTACAAAATTCCCACATTAAAAAATTTCTAACAACAAATTATACTTTTACTACACTAAAATGGGAATGGGTAACTCTTTATTATCACCTCCCCCGATACCCACATTTCTTCTACAAACTAGTTTTTCTATAGTAATTTCACAATGTTTATTTTCTTATTTCATATAAATTTTTCTACATGATATATTATTTTAATTGGACCCTCTTGATAGGATTTAACATTATCCAATGGTACCATCTCTATTTTCGTACATGTGAGGGGTATTTTATTTACATACTGAATATGGATACATGGAATACATCATGTATATGAGATCTGTTTGGTGGAAGTGCTTATAGATAATCCACCACTCCATCCCAATATAAGATCTATAATGGACTTATGTATCATGGAATAAACATTACTATATTCCCAAATCTCATGAATTAATTCCATTGATATATGTGGTGGAATAAAATTACATTGAAATCCAACTCTAGGTATTGTCAACTATTATTAGCGTAGCTGTTCTATCGACTCTGAGAAAACATGATGAGATGAAAATGTTAGTGTTATCCTCCTTTAAAGTAAATTGAGATTTCTCTAAACATGTTCACAAGTTTTTGGATAGTCCTATCATATTGACCATAATTTCTGGGTGATAATCCATTCCGAAGGTCAACTCATTATTTATATCAGGTTGGATACTTTTCTAGAAAATTGAGGTTAATCTCGAATCATGATAAGAAATAATTAAAAGTGGTACTCCTTGAATTCATAACTATTATCTAATGTATATCCTTATAATTTGATCATAAACTACATACTCTTGATTATAAATGAACAATGAAATATTTATAAGAGGATCCATCGTAACCATGATAGTCATATTTAATCTTGATGTCTTCGGATGACCAAATACTATGTATGTGGTTGTGTTTTCCTATTTTGATGTAGGTATGGGAAATTTATATTTCATCGCTATTATTTTATTTCATTTACCCGTAGACTTTATGAATTATAATAAATCTTAATGTATAATCTATGACATCCATCCCCATATTTTCCAACCAATAGTTCTCTTGGTGATCTCAAAACATATTTTAGTATCCAGCATGGATAGAGAAGGTAGAAATATGCACATCATCAAAAATATACTTTTTTTTACATAGTATTTGGAAGTACACATAGTCGTGACCCACATACTAAAACTCCTTATTTGTTATCATTTCACTATTATGATTTCTATTTTCTTAGTATTTCCACATTCTTCAAAATTCCCACACAATATATTTTTGAATCCCTTATCTTCTCTATAAGGGGTAGTTGAGAAATAATCTATGAATAGATTGATGATGTTTATTCATTTATGATTCTCATGTACATTCATTCCAAATCTAATAAGATTAAATCCCTCTATATTCTTATCCATGATAGAATTTACGGATCCTTTCAAATTGGAGAGTCTTCCAATTTATTCACTTTCACATAATGGTAGTTGATTTAGAAGTCATATTCCATGATCCTCTCTAACCATTTCTTTTTGCGTATTCTTCTATTTTTGTGTGAATATATACATGAGGGTGTTGTGATCCTAATATGTCTCACACTTCAACCAAAATAGATAATTATTCCATATTTTCAGTGAAATGATTATAATAAGTAACTCCAGATCATGCATTGGGTAGTTTTGTGTAGGAAATTTAAAATTTCATGAAATATAACGTATGATTTTTCCATTTTTCAATAAGACATTACACAATCTATTTTCCACAGCATAAATGAATACAATGAATAGATCTCCTAATGTGGGTATTAAGAATATTGGTTCATTGATAAGCCTCCTTTTTAACATCATGAATATTTGTTCTCAATCATCATTTCAACAAAACTGGACTCCCATTTGAGACATCTTGGATAGAGTTTTGAATAACAAAGATATATTTATCCCAAATTGATGACAGTACACATATAATCCATGGAAAATATGGATATTAATCATACATGTTGGCACCAACCATCCTTCAATTTTTTCAACATTTTAAGGGTTAAAAGATACCCCATATCTTGTGATTATATACCCTATGAACATGATATCCTTCAACAAGAACACACATTTTTCGTACATTACATAAATATTCCCCTTTCATAATGAATTTATCATATTACTAAGATTATACTCATTCGAATCCATACTTTTGGAGTATATTAGAATATCATTTATAAATACTTTATTATTTATTTTTTAGGTAATATATAAAGAAAATAGTCATATTGTACAAGAATATTTTGGGAGAATTAGTGAGTCTGGATGGCATTACTATGAACTGAAAGTGCATATAAAAACTACAAAAAATTAGTCATGGGTATATCCTCCTTTTTACAATAATTTAGAAATACCATAAGTGAAAATCCACAATTGAGAAGTATTAAAGTCCATATAGCTGAATTTAAAAGTCATTAGTTCTTCTTAGTGGATATTTTTTATTTATCATGATCTAGTTCGACATATGATATTAATGGAAAGGAACATTTAACCATCCTTTTTCATGATGAATATTAAAATTTCACCCCATGATAAAACAATTGGATATATGAATCCTTTATCCATATTATCCTATAGTTCTTTCTCCATATCCTTATGTTCCACAAAATTCATTCTATTTGGGTTCATTGATAATGGAAATCCCTCATGTATATTCTCGATTATATATTCACCCTCATGGATTGGGGGAATACCATACAATAACTATAAAACCATATAGGTATATAACCTCACAATGGTATTGTATTCTAGGATAATAATTTCTAAAGGATTGATCTTTTTATCTATATACACATAATAATTGGGATATAATATCAATCCATGAAAAGATAGTGCAAAATAATATTCATCCTCCTCTATGCACTTACAAAGAATTAGTGGTTGGGGTGGTTTTCAATACAGATATTGATTTACTTATCTATAAAATTTATGTTGGTTCTATATATTGAATGAAAACATATACCATGGATTGCATGAACTTCCAAAAAATGGATCATGATAATTTTTATTAGGATGTTAATCCCAAAAATTGTGATAGTGTAGGAGTTATATAAGTGGGTACAACAATTTCCCCATTTACAATTTCATCAACTTGTCTACTTCTATGAATTATGGTTGTGTTTGGATAGTTTTAATAAACATTCATTTTATTAAGGAATACATAGAATTATAATTAAAAACTACAATCTCTACTTTTGTAGGGATTACAAGCATACCTATCATTACTTAATTGTTTTGATCCACATTAATAGAATTGATAGAAATCTATAACTCTTTCATACATGTATGTTATTGGTTGTCTCTGATAACCCATGGATTTGTCCATTGGTGAGAAAAGATTCATGGTTCCTTGAGGTTGACTTAATGAAAAATGAGTTTAGGGTTGACCAAATAATTCCTTTCTTCCATCACATTAGTGGGTTTCATCTATCGTCAATTGTTAGATATGTTTCTTTCCTTCCATCAACTAAAGCATTTACTCAATCCTCGTAGTCAATTTTTAGGTATCTTTTCCCCCTCAATAGATATGTGGGATGTTAAAATTTCATGTAACATTAATATTTATCCATTAGAATACCACAAATAAACTCCACTTTCCAATTTTTATCCATGTTGTACCCTTGATATTTTTATCTATTTTTCCACTTTGAGGGAACATCATTCCATTTTTTTCATAGGTATCTATGTGTCATGTTGTTATGGATTTACATAGACTATGTTTTATTCCACCAATGAATTGGTGAACCTTGAATTCGTA
This sequence comes from Viscum album, assembly GCA_963277665.1. Classification (NCBI taxonomy): domain Eukaryota; kingdom Viridiplantae; phylum Streptophyta; class Magnoliopsida; order Santalales; family Viscaceae; genus Viscum; species Viscum album. The sequence continues at coordinate 116,754,711 of OY728123.1, read as the reverse complement.
GGTAATGAAAAATATAGAGTTGTATCGTGCATATATAGTGAATTTTTCATTGTACGACCCAATAGATTTTTCATCTATCTGGTTGAGGTAATGTAAATCACATTGCATTTTATGTCTGAAAGTGCGATAAAATATTTATTTATTTTGTCTATAATTCCATCCACCCCAACACATTAATCTCTTCCTCAGGATTTTTATTATTGATCAATTTCCCCCACTTATCATCTTCTACCTAAATATATTAAATATAGAGTATAAATGTATCTTTAGCAAAACATTGAAGGAAGGAGAATATCTTCTCAATTGAGATTATCCAATATTACAAGATTAAGGGATTAGATGATCTATTGACACTTATAGGACATTGTCATATAAATCTATTCATAGAATCTAGTTATCCTAAAAGGGAATTTGTGAGATCATCATGATCTAGGTTTCTATTCAGAACCTATTTCATATGAGAGGTTATCATCAAAATGGTCATGATTCTCAGTCTCATTGGGTTATGCATCTTATTGGGGATGTAATCATATTTCACATTGCATTGGTTGTTTTCCATGTTCCTCCTATTTCTAGCCCTTATATAGAAAAAACTACAAAAATTATAGATGATTATTTTTAATGTATTAAACACATAATGGAGGAATCTAATGACATTTAAGGGTTAAATTATAAAGTATATGTATTTCCTAATATTATAAATTTCTAAGATTCATTTTTTTTTATTCATGATCAATTTCAAAAAATATATTATTATGGTGATTTTATTCACTTAATAATGGCTCAAAATCTGTTTTGGAATATACTAAATCATATCCCCCGATAGTTACAAACTAAGTGTGTAGAAATTCAAATTTTTTGAAAATGTTCTAGGTCGATTCTATCTCTACATGGTGTTTTGAAGTTTTACACCTATGTACATCTATGCGAGAGTCATATACACTTGAGTATCCAAACATATATGTGTTTTCTTGAGAAAGCACATAATTTATAAGTAACAAAATTTAGGGATAATTTTATTCAATGTTTTATCTGAAATGATTTTTTAGATTTTTCTAATATTAATCCTAAATATAACCAAACATGTTCTCCAATACCAAATATAATAACCTTTCTATTTATTATACTTTTAATAGGGATTTATTACATAATATTACACTTGATATAACTCCTGATATCAATAAGAAATTTTTATTTGGAATTAGGTATATTACATAACAACATAAAATGAGGAATACATAATCTTTTTTGAAAACATCATTAACATGATCTTAAAATTCAATTGAACCTAAAAAAACATGGGATAAACTATGGACATTCATAAGAAAGGGGAGACCTATAAAACCTAATAATTGAATATCTATAGAATAAAATGAATAATATAGCTCTTGTTGGTAAATTGGAAAATCATTGGCGAATAAAAATACTAAGATTTATAAACATCAAAAAAGTGGCATGATGTAACCCTAAAACATAAAGGCCACACAGGAAATGAGGAAACAACATAAAACAATAAATCCTAAAAATAGGTCAAGGAAAACTACAAAGATATCATGATGCAAAAATTCATATAAATGAAATAGGTTCACTTAATGTTCCAACATAACAAATCATTAAACTTTAAATTACCCATTGAATTAGAGTGAAATATAATTTTATTTGTACCTATCACATTCATTTTGGTCTCATGTTCAAGGGTGCCACATGGATCTTAAAAAATTGAATCAATTATGATCACATCTTCTTCCACCTTAATACAGGGTTTAATAAATACATGTAAATCCCCAATAAATAGGTATTAGTATGTAATGGTGAAAATAATTGATAGGAAATGAGTATGGATATTCATTTCATGACCCGTCCCCTGGGGCCTGTGACCTGAGTACCCCAATCCCACCATCCGTAGGCCAAGGGTTAGCAACTAGCACCGAAAAGGCATATCCCTAAAATGATAATTCAATGCCTTTAAACCTATACAAACATGTTGTCTAAGAACCCAGCATGACACAACCATAAAGTAAAACTGATGTAGTAAAAGTGTTTACTGAAAGTAAAGGTGTTGGAATAAAAGCCCATCTGAAAGATACAACTACCAAAGAAAACATTAAACAACTCCTGATATCATCTACCAAGGATCCTACCTGAAGGGTAGGTACAAATCGTCTGCACATCTCTCCACGTCAACCAGTAACCTTTGGGTACCACCTGGTCCTGGCTCCTACTATCTCAGCTGAGCTGATCATCATCTACATAGGACACAACATGGTGTAGGGAAAAGCCTGTGTAGGAGTGAGTATATCTATACAATGTATGGACCCCATGACTCCTGAAGGTTTCTCATAATTCCACAAAGGAAAACCACAAACCATGACCTCAATCACAAAGCACAAAATAAAAGACTCAACTCTATCCAGGTATAGCTTATGTAGATTAGTAAAAATTATTAATCGTAAAGCTAGATCATCTTATTCTATCAAGGGTTCTTCTACTGATCTGCACATGATTTCCAATTGCTGATCCACATAGGATCGCTAGGTGATGCACCACATAGGATCACTAAGTGTGGATTCACATAGGATAACTAGGTGCTAATGCACATAGGATCTCTATTCATTCTTCACATATCATCCATCCACTAGATTCCCATGCACAGTAGGCTTCATTTTGATAGGATCCGCTACTCAAGCAATCAGTCATACATCAATTGGAAAAATGTCCCACAAATAAGTAACCCAATGATCTGTCAAGTCATAAGGATTCTGATGCAGCAGACGGAACATCAATCGGACACCAGGTCTGAGAGTTGAAGGCATTTTAGTACCGAGAGACCAGTTGGATTTGGGTACGATCCAACCTGGTCATACACCAACTTTCTCCAAAACTCAGGTGGAGTATCTCAAAATGTTCATCTCATCCCATGGAATCCAACACTACATATGGTCATAAAACGAATGTCTAGATTGTGAGATATGAAATTTTTAGCATTTCTAGGCCAAAATGGGTCTGGGTCCGGTCGGACCCAGTTGGACCGACCCGACCAACCAATCAAGGGCCGACCTAACCCAGTCTAGGTCCAACCCGTGTTCGATAAGGCCCCGCCCTTATCAACTGGGATGCGGACCGACCCAGCCCGAGCTGTCCAGGCCATGGCGGGCTCGACTTGATGAACTATGGACTGGCTTGACCAGAACCAGCTCGATTGGGCCGTGGTATTCTTGGCCTGCTGGGAAGTGGAAAGTTCTATCCCAACGGATGGTGCGACTCACACAAGTGGTTGTGTGCCCCCTTCTTCCCGAATGGATGAAGGAGAAGTGTGAATCTTCAACAAGGTGGCGCCACCTTGCTATCAGTGGGACCCGTAGGGATCATGTCCCCCTCCACTATAGCTTTGAATTTGTGGCCTCTATCTGCGATGTTCTACGGCACACCGCCCTACCTCCAACACAGCCAGACAGGTTCCAGACACCCCTTCAGTCTGCTGCAGTCCTACCACCTTCCACAGCCGCCGAGCACTGGCCACCGCCTTCACCTGCCAGGTCACTGGTAGGTCTTCCGCGGTGCACTGGGTGAGATTCGATGGTATGGTATCACTTTTTAAGGTGCCTATGATCCTCCCTAGATGCCTCCATTACTTCATGCCTCCCATTTTCAATGTTCCATAAATTTACAAAATCTGTCCCCAAAGAAAGCTTTGAAAAATCAAGCGGCGGAGGGTCCGGGCCATGTACGTTTGGCCCTCGGCCTCTGCATTAGAATTCCAACTAGCTATTAATAAAAAATTCATTACAAAGATATATTTAAATCCCAGTTTGATCATCTGTGATTCATCATTCTTGAAGAACGTGGAAAAGAAACGATTCACTTGAATTAAAAAAAACCCTTTCTTGAGATTCATTGTGTGATGTTGCAATTGGGACATGAGAATTTTCATCATTGAATGAATTAAAGGGGTTTCATTGATCCCAGATCATTTCCTTCTATGATTCCATCCTCCATCTGTGAAACATTTCACAATACATTGCCAAAGGTTCCTCGAAACCATGTCAAAAAATCCCAACCGAATCCTCAATTAAATAGATGGGAAAAGGTTGTTAATGCAATTAAATATTAATTAGGTTCATTAATGAATTTACCTCATAAAATATCAACAATGTGGTTACAAACCAATGATTCAAGCCATTAAATGTCTTGACAACCCATCGGTCCCACCACCGCCGCTCAACAGGAGGTAGGAAAATAAAATAACATTTTTTGTGTTTTTTGTTATTTCTTTAAAAGTCTCAAAAACTATGTATTTCACCAGACCTACTGTGGACTATGTTTACCCTCTCTTAAATAAATTCCAATGATGTGGATTAAATGGTGCCCTTATATTTTTAATCTGAACACAAGATCAAAAGATAGAAAATATCATCCATGCCATTACTGAACATACCTTAAGAAAGTGAAAAATTCCATTCTGGATACACTGGGCATCAGAATCAAGCATCGTCAATTTACAAAAAAAAATTAATAATCCAAAATAATTTAAAAAACTATATGGAATTTTTGGGTCTTTACATCTTCCCTCCTTAGGGATTTTCATTCCTAAAAGCTACAACAAAAATAGGGAAAATAGTGGGAGTACTGAGAATGTATATGAGCCTCCTGCTCCCATGTGCTATCCTGGAGGTTCCCGTGCTGCCATCGAACCCGCACCAGAGGAATCGACCGCCCCATGAATGACCTCATCCTGTCAATCCTCTATCTCCATCAGGAACTCCACAAACGCCACTCCATCAATAATGTCCAACTCACCCCAGTCGATAATGTGTGATCGATCATAAACGTGCCTCCTTAGCTACGACACATGGAAAACATTATGTACCTTGTGCATCTATGGGGGATGAACTAGATAGTATGGAACCTCGCGTAGTCTGTTGACGATTTGGAAAGGTCCTGTGAACCTCATTGATAACATGCCACCCAGGAGAAACCTATGTAATCCTCGTCTAGGTGGGACCCATAAGAATGCATGGTCTCCCTCCTCAAACTCTAAGGGTCTCCCTCTCCAATCGACATAAATCTTGTCCCTGATCAATGCTGTCTTCATCCTCTCCCAGATGATCTTCACCTTCTACATGGTAGCATGTACCAACTCTGTACCCATAAGTGTAGACTCCCCTAGGTCTGTCCAGCATAGAGGCGATCTACAAGGTTTCCCATATAGGGCCTCAAACAGAGACATGCCGATGGTGGAGTGATAAATGTTATTGTAAGTGAACTAAACCAGGGCAAATTGGTCCTCCAAACAATAGAAAAAATATTGGACACAAGAATAAATCATGTCCTAGAATGTCTATTTGGTCCACTCGGTCTGACCACATGTCTAAAGATAGAGGTTGGACCTCAAGTGTAGTTGATTCTCAAACGCTTCCTACAACCCATTCCACATGTGGGATGTAAAATGTGCATCGCAATATAAGACAATCACTTATGACACACCATAAATTCATACAATCTCTTGTTCGTAGAGGTGTCCCATGCTCGCTATTGTTCCCTATTCTCAGATTGGAAGGAAGTGGGCCGACTTGGGGAGTCATTCAACGATCACCCAGATGGAATCATGGACCATGGATGTACATTGTATCATTGTCCTAACTTCCATGGATATACCATCCCACTTCCACTCCATCACCTCATGTGGCTGAGCTAATCCTGTTGGTACTTGATGCCCGACCTTCACTTTCAGAAAATTAAGGCAACATGATATGAACTACAACACTGATTTCATCATCTGTGGCCACAAGTACTAATGTCGGAGGTCCTACTACATCTTCATCTCTCCAGGATATACCGCTAAAGGGTATGTGTGGAACTCACCCAACTCCTCATCTTGTAACATCATGGGTACCATGGTGTGTCTTCTGAAGAGGTTGACGTGCTCCCCAACTTCATAAAATCCATCAGGAGCCTATCCATAGAATATTCGAGAACGTTGAGCCTCCCAGTCTACTTCCACTATTTGTGTCTCCCTAATTCTCGGAATGATTGGGGGAGTAACTATCATTGACTAGATGTAAGATAATCCATCTCTATTCACAAAGTATATCTACAGGGTGGCTAGTGGCTTTGTCACCTCTCTCAGAAATTGTAGACCAGGCCACCTTCAATGTGTAGCTACTACTATGTTCCCCTTCCTAGGTGTGTAGAATATCTCAATGTCATAGTCCTGGAAGAACTCCATACATTGATGTTGTATCAGGTTCAGGTCCATCCGTGAGAAGATATTCACGAGATTCTTGTGAAAAGAGTAGACTGAAAAACATAAACCCATCAAGTAGTGCCTCCACATCTTCAGTGAAAAGACCACGGATGCTAACTCCAGGTCATCGGTAGCCTAGTTCAGCACATGTTTTCTCAACTGTCATGAGTCGTAGGTGATCACTTATCCCTCCTGAATTAGGACACAACCTAGTATGGTCCCTAATGAGTCTCAGTAGACTATATACCCAACACCCTCTTCTGGTAGCCTCAATAAAGGGGCACTCATCAGTCTCTACCTCAGCTCCTAAAAACTCTGCTGGAATCTCTCCATCCACACAGTTAGTTTTCCTTTCATTGTGAAAGTAGAAAATGGTGTCACAACTCTGGAAAAGTCAGGAACGAACTTCCGGTAGTACACAACGAAATCCACGAAACTCCACGCCTTGGTCAAACTCCTAGGTGGCTCCCAATCAAGCACTGCGTCTATATTCTCCAGATCCACTACCACTCTATCATCCAAGATAACGCGCACTAGGAAGTGGACATCTCGTATCCAGAACTGGAACATCGAGAGCCTTCCATAATGCTAGTGCTCTAAGAGTGTATCCAGAACTATCTGTAGGTGCGTGGTATGGTCCTCCTCCGACACTGAGTTTATCTAGATGTCTTCAATTAATACTACAATTATGTGGTGAAGGTAAGGCTAGAAGATCCTATTCATAATCCCTATAAATAGTGGTAGATAATTTTTCATGCCGAAGGGCATCACCGAGAACTCATATTGTCCATTCCAAAATCTAAAGGCAGTCTTATGTACTTCCTCGCCCCGTACACTTAGTTGATGATAGCCTGATCGAAGGTCTACCTTAGAAAACCATCAAGCTCCCATCATATGGTAGAAGATATCACAAATCCTTGAGGGTGGATACATGTTCCCCATGGTCACCTGGTTCAGGTGCCGATAGTCCATGAAAAGCATTATACTCCCATATGCCTTCTTGGTGAATAAAATTAGGGATTCCCAATTAGAAACACTAGGCCTTATGAACCCCTTTCTCTACAAGTCCTCCAACTATACATGTAACTCATGAAACCCAGTTGCAGCCATCTGATATGATGACATAGATATTAGTGTTATCCCAAGGTACATATCGATGTAGAAATATACCTCTCTATGAGGAGGAAGTACTAAAACATCATCCGGAAAGACATCAGCATACTGGTCCACCTCTACAGGATAACGCAGAATCCCCACATAAACTTCTTCAAGGGTATATCTAGCCATTTGATGAGTGACTCGCTGTAACCTCCTCCAAGTAAGTCCATCATGTGCTGCAAAGGATCCCTTCTCACCAAGGAAGGAAAACTAGGTCCCATATCAGCAAACGTAACGCACTTTGGACCACAAAACATTGGATCTGACCATGGACTATGGATAGCCAGTCCATACCAATGATGATGATGTAAGGCCTCGATGCTGCTACTAGGAGATCTCTACTGAATCTCTCACCTCCTATTGTGAGATCCCACTATTCAAACTAGTTTTTAAATCATGAATATTCTACTGTATGAGTTTCTAATCATAAGGATCAAGCCAAAGGCTCTGTCAGAATCATTGAGCTCCTAATGAGTGTCATAGAAACAAAAGAGTGAATGGAACCTGTGTATTTAAGAACTACAGTAATGGAGGAATAAACACAGATCATACCAGTAATCCCATTTGGAACACCATGGTCGTATGCCTTTTGAACTTGATGTTGAGCATGCCCCTATCCACCTGATCCTTGTGGTCGAGGAGGACCACCTTTCGGTGGTGGTTGTATAACCTCCAACTGTCATCCACCAACTACTGCAAGACCTGCTCTTCTGCCACATTTGCCAGCCAATGGCTCCCCTTTCTTGAACCTAGTCCACTTCCAAGGCCGTCTCTTGATCATATTTATATTTTTCATGTGGGGATTCAGATAGTCATGAGCCATGTGTTCCTATCTGCCTCAAGTGTGACTCGATTTTCTCCATTGAATACCACTTTTTCCTTGAGTGCTGTGCACCTTTGACCATGGTTCCTGGGGTCATCCACCGAATGATCTGGCCTTCTTGGACCTCTACATCATCTACTTACTGCCTACTACAGATAACATGGCTACCTATTATCTGATGGTGGCTCTCATTGTTGGTTCCTGGTCAGCTTTAAAGCTCTCCCCCCGATAATTCCCACTGGTGCACTCCAGCCTATTTAGAGATATTGAGTGATTTCATTGATGCACTAATATCCCATTAGAGACCCTTCTCAAAGGTATGATCCCTAATGAATGGTTCTTCATTCAATTTTAGTGGAGTAGCATGAGAGTTCAGGTAATCTCATCGAGTACTGGGCCACTGATAGGATGCCCTACTTTATGTTAAGCAGCTCATGGATACACACTGAGCATAATGTCACTGGTATGTACTATACCATAAAGAGGGTCTCGAGGTCTAACCAGGAGTGTTCCACCTCCTCGTTGAACAAGAGAATTAGGATCCCCCATCTCCCTATTGTTACCAAGAAGAGGCTAGCATCTAGGATAACCATCTAATCTACTGGTGTCCCATGTAGGAGAAAAACTCATGCCATGGCCTCTATCCATTCCTCTTCTACCTGGGGTTCTGTCTCACCTCGAAACCTTGGAGGTCTCTACCACTGGAACTTTTGCAACACACTAATTCTATGTGAATTGTATCCCAGTGGATTTAGTGGCAATTTCACCCCTATGATTGGTGGTGTTGATTGTACACCATCCGATGGTGCTAACACATTAAGAGGGTCTTGCATTTAAACCTCGTCGCTCAGTGGGACATCATCTCATACTCTCTCTAGAATCCTTAATGGATTTCTTTGTGGTGGCATCCTGAAAAGAAACTGGTGTACCATGGTCAAAAACTTATACCTTCTAAGATGACTCAAATGAGAAAAAATTTATAACATTTCCAAAACACACACAATCAGTGTTTTTGTGCACCGAGTGGGAAATCAGAATTCAAGGTCCAGGTGTACGGATACGTCGGCCGCTGCACCAACACTAGACTCTCCGAACTGAAAAACACTCGTAAAACACATAACACTATTTCCATTGGAATGATAAAAGTCAATGTTATTCATTAGAACCAACCCCTCTGATATGGATTTTTCATGACCCATCCAATGGGGCATGTTCTGTGACTACCCCAAGCCCTCTTTCCATAGGCCAGGGGTTAGAGAATATCACTAAAAGTCGAATCCCTTAAATGGGATGGAATTCCATTTAAACCTATAAAAACACATAGTATAAGAACACAACATCATACATCCATTAAATAAAACTTTTGTAATAAAAGTTTTAACTAAAATTAAAGGGTTTGAAATACAAGACCCACAGAAATATTGAACTACAAAAAAATAGTAAACAACACCTGAGATCGTCCACCAAGGATCCTACCTGAAGGGTAGGTACAAAACTTCTCCATAGCTCTCCACATCATCTAGTAACCTCTGGGTACTTCCCATTCCTTTATCCCATAGTCTCCCATGAGCTACTCGTGTTCTGCAAAATACACAACAATGTGTGGCGAAGCATGTCTAGGTGTCAGTACAACAGTACCAAATAGGGACCCCAAGTCCCTTCAACGTCTCTCAAAATTCCACAATGGAAAATCACAAATAATTATCTCAATCACAATGCATGAAATAAAGGACTCAACTCAATCGAGGTATAACATTAGTATATATGTACAAATTATTAGTCGTAAAGCTAGATCATCATATTTTATCAAGGGTTCTGATGCTGATCTTCACAGGATCGCTCTGTACTGATCCACACAGGATCGCTAGGTGTTGATCTACACAAGATCGCTAGGGGATCATCCACATAGGATCACTAGGTGCTGATCCAAACATGATCGCTCAGTTCTAATCCACACAGGATCTCTATGTGTTGATCCACATAGGATCACTATTCATTCATCACATCTCAGCCAGCCACTGGATACCCGTAAATAATACGCTCGATTCTAGGAGGATCTGCTTCCCAATACATCGGTCGTACATCAACCGGCACGAAGTCTCGTGAAAAATTATACCAATAATCAATCAATACATAAGGGTTCCTCAATAATAGACAGCACATCAATCAGATGGTTTGTCTGAGAATTATAGGCATTTTTGTGCCAAGGGCCCACTAGGATTTGGTTTCAATCGAACCCGGACGTAATCTAAAATTATCCAAAACACTGGTGGAGTATTTCATAAGGGATGTATCATTCCTTGAATTCCAACACCGCAGATGGTTTATCAAACGAAAGTCTGGTTTGTGAGATATAGAATTTTTAGCGTATTTCGGCCAAAATGGGTCCGGGTCGGGTCAGACCGGGTCGGACCCACCAAACCGACCCCGTTTTGGTACGACCAAGGTCGGACACATATCAGCTGGGCCACAGACTGGCCCAGGTTCAATAGTATTTTCCATGGACCAGCTCGCCCCGAACCGACTGGGATGGGCCGTGGCGGGCTCGTCCTGCTCGGTTGCGGACCGTCCTGGCCTACCGGTTGGCGCGACCCATTCGAGGGTTCATGCACCCCCTCCTTCCCAAATGGCTCAATGTTTCATTCAGTACTTCAACCAATTGAACCAAATGGACCTACATTGCTATCCACAAGACCCATATGGAGTGGGTCACCCCTTCGTCGCGGCATCGAAGACACGACCTCCACCTGCAGTGTGTGACGGTGTGCCACCCTTTGTCCAATGAACCAAGTCAAGAGGCGGCCACCCCTTCTTTCCGCCGTGGTGCCACCTCATTTTTCATCCTTTGAGCACTGTCCGATGCCTTTTCCTGCCAGCATCGTTCTCCGATAGTTCTTCCTTAGGCCACCAGGTGAGCTCAGGTGAACTATTATCCCTTCTAAAGGTATCTAAGGGCCTCCTTGGATGCTACTGGGCTCCGGGTTTCATGGTTCCATCATGTTCAGAAATATACCCCCAATGAACAAAATGAAAAATAAAGTGGAAGAGGGTTTGGGCCTTGTTCATTTGGATCACACCCTCCGAGTTATCATTATAACCAATATTTATTAAAAAAATAATCAAAAAGATAAATTTAATCCCATTCAGAACTTCCACGATTCATCATTCATCATAAATATGACTAGGAAGAAATTCAATTGAATTTAAACAAAACCCCTACCTCGGGATCTGTTGGGTGATGTTTCGGTTTTGTCATGAGATGAGTCCTTTTTGGATGAAGTCACTGGTGTTCTTCGATCCTGGATCGTTGATTCCCATGCTTTCTTCCTATGTCGGTGAAACATATCATGGTACATGACTAGTGGTTCCTCACAACCATGTCAAAAACCCCAACCCAAGCATCAATTAAATAGATGTTAAAAGGAGGTTAACACAATAAGAGATTAATGAGGTTCATTAATGAATGGTCCTCGTAATCATTTAATAGTGTGGTTACAAACCGAAGAGTAAATCCATTAAATGGATTGACAACCCATTGGTCCCACTACCACTGCTCAAGAAGATGTAGAAAAATAAAATAATATTTTTTGTGTTATTTTATTATTCCTTTAAAAGTCGCAAATACTTTCATTTTCACCCAACCTATATCAGTCGAAGTTAAGCCTCCCTTAAGCGAATCCTGGTACTAAGGATTCAATGGTACCCTCTGATTTTTAATCTGAGCACTGGTTCAAAAGATAAAAAACGACGCCCACACGTTTACCTAACGTACCTTAAAAATATTTCCAAAATTATATTCCAGGAACACCATGCCAACGAATCAAGCCCCAAAAATTTTCACAGTCTCGTAATAATCCAAAATAATTAATAAAATTATTTGGAATTTCTATGTCGTTATATTTCACTATTTAATAGTTTTTCATTGAAATTTGAGATTGAATTTTGGTACCAAAAAGACATCACATAAAAATTGATAAGATTTTTTGACGTGATATACATTGGAATATCATCCATTTTTTTATAAAATGGGAAGTAATACATACATGGAATGAAATAACCCAACATTAGAAATCGGAAATATATGTCATAAGATAATAAAATAACTCGATTAAAGAAGAGATGGTGAGGATATCTTACTTGAGTGTGTTACTCCAAATACATGGGAGGGGCCTCATGGGAGACTAGGGAAGCATTATATGGGATATAGATAGGGTAGGGAATTTTAACGAGGTTATCAAATGATTTTTAATGAAGATAATTGTGATATTTGGTGAGTTTATTTAGTAAATGTTTGGGGTTTTTATTAATATATACTTTAGTCTTATATTCTAGAATCTGTATATTAAAATAACCAAAACCAAAAACCATACAATAGTTTTCGCACATTATTTATACCAAATGGGATTGGTTTTTAAAATTTTAAAAATCCATGTTCGGAACATAACAAAATATTACCCTTTCAAATGACGAAGTAATTCATAATGTCAAATAAATGATTTTGAATCCTTGAAATATATTAATGGTTTCATAGATTCATAAGGGCTTTATAATATTATTCAAATAAACATAAAATATAATAATTATTAAAAAAAAACATGTATTTTGTAATGGATACTATTATTAATATTAATTACAGCACTATTTTATCATTATAATTTCATTATACACAATAAATATTTATACTTTTTTAAATTTTTACACTAAAATTTGATTGTATCCGGAAATAATTGAAAAAATAACAGTTTAAGAATTTCAAAATTTCAATAAAAAAATTATTTTTAATATTAAGTAATTAATTTTCCAAATATGTGTACTATCATTTTTTAAATAATAATCCTCATTTAATGAGAAATGATGGGTTTTTTCACAGCAGCAATTTTTGAATCCTTATAAAAATTATATTTTACAACTTAAAAAATTAAAAGATCATTAATATTTAATAAAATTTATTTCTTAATAATATATTATTATATTATAATTTATTTCAAAAATCAATTAGATCATGAAAATATATAACTTAATTGAATTATATATTTATCCTAAAATACATTTTTTGTTTTATTGAATAAAAATCAAAGTCATTTAAAAATTAACAATAGTGAAATGATAATATAACGATTATTATATAAAACATAAAATTTAATAATATTAGTGTAATGATATATATCCCATTAAGAAAATAGATAATTCTCTATGTGTAATGTGTTCTATAGTTATACTTAGGATGGTTCAACATACATTGTTTGGGAAGTGATCTTCATGACCTCAAACTTCTCCCATAAATGGTTTGGCTCATTATTAAGTAGTTGGATGTGAACTTCAACTTGGTGAAGGGAGAATCCGAGTGATTATTTCTCTTATAGTAGCTATGATAAATGGGATTCATAGGTTGTGAACCAAATATATGAGGCCATCACTTTATTTTTCTATTCCAATTAAATTTCAAAAAATCCTATATATTTTTTAATTATGTGATCATGGTTCGATGGATATATTGTAAATGGTAATGACACATAATAGGATTTTAAAGGAAATTTTATATATACAAAATCTGTTCATACGTTTCCTATAACCATATTAGATAATAATACATTTAATTAATTTTCCAAGGTATTTTGATTTATAAAGGTACATGTAGTTATTGAGAATGGTTGATGGAACTAGATAATAAGTTGGGACCACTTATGATGTTTTAGTATATTTATTTTGGGTTTTCAATAACACTTGAGATAGTTATCATATGGCTTAGTTAATGATTAATTTTGTATATTTTTTCTAATTATTAGAATACTATGTGTTATTTGTCATTATGGTTAATGGTGCCATCCTAGTTGTTGTTTTTTATTAATTAACTATTTCATGTTGATTCGGTTGTCGAGCATCCCTGAGAAATAAGATATAGTCCCCCCATGATATATATATATATATAACCTTTCTTCTTATCTATATCCTTTAGTGTAATGTGTGATGACCCTAAGGTCATCTAACCAACCGGCTAGTGGCATCGACATGTGAAACCTAGGACAAGATGTTAGAACTTTGGACATTTCTAAATAAATTACTGAAGGATTAAGTTCATTTATTCTACAAAATTAATTCATTTTTATGACATAATTTTGCATTAATGATTCATTTAAATGATTTAATGGCTATTTTCCAATAAATATAGTTCCTTTAAAACTAAAAATTCATTTTAAAAAGTGATTTTATAATAAAATTTATATTTTACCCATTAATGTTTTAATAATATTTTTATAGTATTTATATCATCAGAGGAAAAAACCCATGTTATAAATTATACAATACTTGGGATATGATCTAAGTACACCATCCTTTTTCTTTATTATATGGTTTATAGTTGTGATCCAAAATTTTTTATGAATCTGGTTTCTTTTTTAAGGGATATGCTATGATGAAATATTTTTGAAACCCATTTCATTTCAGTTTTTATGATATGATGTTTGTTTTAAGATCATGTTGCACTAATAAGTATGATATCAACAATTGGTAGGGTGGGACCTATATCTCCATAAAATTCATGTGGAATTCATTAATATCTCTATATATAAAGTTGAATGGAATGGGGAGTGATTTTATTTTCAGAACAGAATGTATCCATTGTAATAGTCTTGTGAGTGAACCTTTAATACTATGATGGTTTGGGGAGTGAACCCATTACACTATGATAGTTTTGATAAAAATCCTTAAAAATTAAGGAAATGATTATTTTTCCTTGTGTTTATGTCATAATTCCATTTTTTATATAAATTTTATGATCTCATAGCTCATGTAATATGATTCCATTACTCTTTTCATGTGAACAAACATTATTTATTCCATGGCATAAGACTATTATATTGGATATTCAGGGTATATATTTAAAATGATAATATTATATTCACATTCAATTTTTATAATTTTATTCTTATATGATCATTTATGGATCCCATTTGTACCATTACAAATCATCTAAACACACCATTTTCTTAGGTTTCCATTCCCTAGGATATAAAGAATGTTATTAATAATCATATTTTTAATAAGGTTTTTAGTTGTGATGAATATTTTGAGATTATATTGATATTTTATCAAATTTTTCTACATGGGTCCTTTATTCTAATGATACTAGACATAAAATATTTTTCTATGGATGAATATGTTATGAAATTTATAGTCAAATTATAATATATAATATCTGTGAATAAAAACACAAGGGTTCTATAGAAATGTCATAATGCTATACCCCTTAATAATTCCTTCACTATGAAGGACCTCCTGTAATGATATTTTAATCGGATAATAAGGTCCTCCCCATGTCTAACAAATTATGAGAAATCCATCTTATCAGGAAGTGATGCAGAAGATAATACCTTCCATTCCTGATGTATTATCATTTATGAGTGATATCATTTCACAACTGGAAGATAGTCCATGAAAATAGTCATTATCTGAACCATTATTGGATAATCATAATTCCATTATAAGAAACAAGATTACCCATAATCCATCAATTTATTATAAAAATAATGGGAAATAATTTCATTATTTATACATGGGGGATTTTTTTTGATTAATATTAGACAATTATTATCATATAAGGAAACAATTTACAAAATAAAATCTACCAATTCAGTTTTGGGCCTTGGCTAATCATTATTACAGCATTCCAAATTCATTTTCAGTAAGTATTGTGAATGAAATTTTGTTATACCTATAGGAAACTAATACACAACTAATTGATAATATCATTCCATTTGATGGAAATGGATATCATGTTTAGGTAATATAGTGACCTAATCACCAAATAAACATAACAACCCATTAAATTGAAACATTTCCAACATCATGAAAACATGTGTAGAGTATCCAACATGTATGTAACAATGTGTTAAGATAATTATGTTAGCTATTCATTAACTCCTAAAATGGAATTCATGGCATTGGATGGGTTGAACCGTGAGCATTGTACTTCACCCTCTCTCGAATATGAAAATTACATCAATGTGGAAATCGTATATTGTCATCTCTCCATGAAGGATTTCATAATTGATCCCCATTCATGAATGAAATGAGGCTTAATTGGAATTTTTCCTAAAAGAATCACAGAAACATCATTCTTATTCATATTGATCCATTTATAGAATCAAATATGAGGTATCAAAGATGGATGATAAGGCTTATTTCTTAAGTAATATCAATTTTATAACAATATCCTTCCTTCAAATGAATATAGCTCATGTGTGGATCAATCAATTCACCTAGATCAATTTAATGAAAATATTCCCAATATTAGAAATGGATCTTGTAGTATTAATATCCACCATAAAATAGGGCAAGCTCCCTAAAACATGGCTAGGTATATTTTTACAATATCAACCCCATTTCATAATTCTAAAAATAGTTTTAAGTGATCTGGAAAATGATCAAGTGGACCTGCCCCCCATAGGGATGGGGTCATTTTCCGGTTACACACATCCCCAAAAAAAAGTCACTTATTTCCTATTTAGTATGTGTACCACATTGTGTTCCCTCAAAAAATAGCATATTTCCTGAACCATATTCCTCATGGGAGATACAAATTAAGAAATTTTAATGATATTCCCATCGTGTAATATTTTTCCAAGAGGCTTTGAGAAGATATTTAAAGGGAAGGATAAATATAGAAAGTATTTCAAAGACAAATAAATCAATTAAGGGTACAACCAATCTTTAAAATCACATGTATCACAAAAGATATCCCCTAGGAAACAAACCCTCATATCATTACGATGATAATGAGATACTGTTAATTCATTTATCATTGGTTAATGTAATTATTACCACCCTTTATGATTCCACATTATATCAATATGATGTTGAATAATAGAAGGAAGACATTTCCATACAAAATATAGTGTAAACTAAAATGACCATAGCAGCTTTGGGTACAATAATAAATAAAATAAATTTTATTTTGGTAAGTCCCTCAAATTATCCACTACAAAAACATTTTCAATATTTATCCCAGGAACATTTTAAAGGGGTTTTGACATCTCACCCACCTCCCAATGAGGATTACACTGTCAAAATTGACAAAATATTTTATTAGTTTTTGGAAGAATTGAATGAGTTGACAATGCTATATAAAAAATTACTCTTAGTAAACATCCTTGATTGGTATTATAATTATTCAGATCCTCATCTCACTTGAAATTGATGCACCTGCACATAGAGAGTACATTATGATAACAATAGATGATCAAGAATATTTAATCAATGTGTGATTTTAAAACAAATTATATAAACCCCCCAAAGTGTTGAAAATTCAAGATTTACTATCATTAAGAATACATCCTGATATATTTTTGATGAATCCTTTTTGGAAACACCACACAAGTTTCCAACATAGAGTACATTCACATGAACCGTAACCTAGTCAACCATTTCCTACCCTCTTCATTCTCAAACTCAACATGTTGTTTCCCCTAATCTCATCGGTTTTATTGGGGCATTTTTCCCCTGTTGGATGTAATGGAGGGATAGTGTAATCTATTATAACTAGAGTGGAAAAAATTGCATTAATGGATGTCTGTGACTCTCCCTTAACCAATTAAGGGGAATCCTATGTTTCCAACTCTAAATGGATTGTGGTAGCTGGAATAAAATCTCACACATTATGAATTATTATATAGTCTTATGTTGGAATATCATGAGTATAAAGAGGAATCCAAACTCAGGTGATTCTAGATGACCCCCAATTTAAAAACAATTGTTTAATAATCTAGTTTACCAGAAAGATTGATCAATGGGTGGAATATATTTGTGGAGAGTTTCTATACAAATTCGTCTATACACTATAGATTTAATCATTATATGAGAACTCAAATTGAAAATTTTGAGAAAGAGAGATGTTCATAAATTTAATTGCTAGGTGGAAGGGGTAAAAAAAACTCCCTAGACTGGTAGCTTCTTTGAGAGGACTTCCATGATAATTTCAATATGAACCATAATGAGTATCTTTGAACACTAAATGTACCATTATAGTATCCATGATGGTTCTAAGATCATTGTAAAATTTCCCATAGGTTAGTTGATTTAATATTTGAAACCATATCCTAATATAGAACAATGAAATTATATCGTGTAATCAAAATGGGTAGAGTGGAAATCATGGACATAAAACTGAAACGTGCCTCATCACTAAATCCAACTCCAATTAATGAAAATCATTTTTCATCTCCAATTTATAAATAGAATAACTAGAAATTATGAAACCTTAAGGATGAGGTAAAAGATATGAAATTATCCCCATTTGAAAAATTTAACATAAATGTTTACTCTATTTGAGATATCAGTCATCCAGGATTCATTATATAATCCATGTAAATAATTTAGTGAGGCTTATTTTGCTTATGAAGTTTGCTAAATTTTTTATCAAGGATAAAATATGTTACCACACCTCTTACTACATCATGGGATTCAAAATCTAAAATTTTTTAAATGACATTCTCCATCGGATGGGTGATTCCGAGCAAGTTATGTTTATTAAACCATCAATATAAGTGACAGGTGTTGGTATTTTAACTCCATAAAATAGGTTTAAAGGAAATAAAAAACAATAAAGTTAAAAAAGTTTAATGGTGATACAAAAATGAAAAATATCAATCAAACTCATTCGAACATTAGGACACATTTAATCCCACTGACCATGACCTCAGTTTATTCTCCGTAGATGTGCCCAACCTCATGAGTACAACATTCCTCCAATGGAAAATACTTGAAGAATAATCCAAATAAATTATGAAAAAAATGATGTATAGGAATATTATACTTTAGAAATTCCAAATCCACCCCTGACTATCTAATATTTTATGCCTCTAATCCCAAATATATAGTAACCATCCCATCAATAGTTATCACATAAATTGACCGTTTATTTATATTTTTAATTTTAAATTTTATTAATATTTTTTCCACAAACTAAATTTGTTAAAATGATCACTTATATATTGAATATTATGATTATAAACATGATTTTCCTATCTATGTTTAGTGAACCAGGGGAATGTTCCACATATATGAGAAGTTAGGGTATGTCATTGACACGGTTGGACATAGTCCACCACCAAGATCATGAAAAGATTTATTAATCCCTATATAACATGTAAAAATCCCTTCCCAAATAGAAAAAATTAATGTAATTTTAATCTACAATAAATAAGTGTCTCCCATGATGAATTATTTGGGATGCTTTTTTAGAGGGGGAGAAATAGTTTCAAAATCCTAGATATACAAGAATTCCAAGAAGACCTAATCCAATAGTATATAGCATTCCCAAAACATATCCACTACCACCCAACTCGTTAATTCAAGGTACCTTATCCTCTAAAATTATTCATATGGGAGGGATACCAAAAAGATAATGCAGGCCTTGGGATCTAAAATATGATGCCATGAACAAATATTTCATACTTGAAGCAATAAATTGAATTGTGGAGGATCTTAACTTATTAAATGACCTTCATGAATCCCATATAGATGAACTTATATTCTCTAAAATGTTATTAGATAATGTCTTAACTCCTATGATATATCTTATAGAGATAAACCCTACATAATTTCATATAGTCATCTCTTTTATAAAACAATGCATGGATGTTTTGATTAAAGGTCACATCAGGGCCTTGAATTATTCACGAAGACTATATGTTATTATAATCTATGAAGATATATTTCAAAATGGAAAATGGGTAAATTTAATGAAAATTATAACACTACATCAGTTGGGATATAGTGAATCTAATATGTCTCTATAAACGATGATTCTTCATTGGTATGAGAAAATATAACAAAAGTCCCTCAGTTTTATCCTAATTAGAGTGAATTGGGATGCCCTTGGAATGAATATAAATTCTTAGTCTTCTAATTGAATATATCCTTTTATATCCAAAAAGGAAGCCCCTGGTTGAAACAACATGTAGAAAATCATTAATCATATCACTAATGCCTTATATACTTCATTAGTAGGAAAATTCAAACATTATATAGTCATAATTCTACATTTGAATTTTGTGATTCCCATTTAATTGGTGTAGTGTTTTATTTTAGGGAGGAAAAAACACAAGACTAGTTAGAATTATCCCATTACAACCCCTAATTATATATAAATTACCTCAAAAAACCAATTGATGTGGCTCAATGATTAATATGTTCTTTCCACTATACAAATTTTAAAATTGAGTTCAAAATTGGGAAAAAACTCATCAAACCTCCTCAAATCAGTCTTGTACACATGTACCAATAAATATTCTACGTTCACTTCCCCTCTCATTGGTAGTAGTGCTTAATGGGAAAATACCCTAAATTTATAACACTAAATTTAGTAGACCTCAACACCATCAGCTAATTAGGATTGAAATGTCATATCACCACTAGAAAATGGAAACATATATGCCTACGAATCAAAGAACATTAATCCTTCAACTAACTATAAGGACATCACTTCATCACTCATCTATCTGGACTTGTACATGAAGCGTGTAAGAAAGGGATGAGGTCGAGGAAGAGGGTGATGACAGTAATAACACTCCTAAAACTTTTGGGGATGGTGTCTCTACCACTATCGATGAACTAAGAATCGTATATCTAGTAATAGAAGATAATCTATGACCATAAATAATTTTTAGACTATTCCCACAAGAGATAAATAATTTTATACATAATTATTGATTCAGTATTGATACTTTTCCCTTCTATTTATAATGGAATTAAATCCATTAATCCTGATGTGACATCACATCGCTTAAACAATCAAGAAGATCATTTTTTTACCAACAGGTATCCAAAATAACACATTTGACTCATGAGGACAATGTTGAATCCAATGATTTTATGTTTATCAAAGAAGACGTCAAACTATAATTTCAATTACCAAAATAAATCACCAATTACATCCCATTGAATAATAATTTTTTCATATTGGAGTGTCCATAAACAATAGAGAACTCATCCAGTATCGCCAGAAAGATAATATACAACTTCTCAATACAGATCGACTAAACTAGATGATCTCTAGATACTAATCCCTTTTTCTTGAATTTCAATTCAGGTGATAATGAATTATAAATTGATGATGATGATGAACAAGTCACTTCATTTAGGTCACCCAACAATGATATTTATATTATGGGATTCCATTTGTCCAATGTAATTATAACACTACATACCAATGTCTGATGCTGCTCCAAAAAATCCCATTCATAGAAATTCAATGGAGTGCATATTTGAAAATATAATATTAATGTCTAGGGAACATTTCGAAAATCCTGTTATCATTTATTCTATTTTTAACATGATATAACAATATAAAATGAATATCAATTCCTTAAAATTATATTTTGTGTAACCTATAGAAAAATTATCAGCTTCATAATATGCCAACATAGAATTAATTTTGATCTTATGAAAAAAAAATTATCCACAACATGTCAACTTCAATAATCCCCAAATAAATGTGATCACATTATGCTATCCTTTCCCAGGATATATTATTGATAGAAAACCATTTAGGTACTTATTTTCTATTTATATCTTTAATGAGGAAGTGGGTCACATATTAATAGACTAATTACTATTGAAAATTATTTGATAGACTCAATGAATTTCTTTTGAGAGAACTACTACTGGAGTATCTTTTTGATGGAAATATTCCCATATTATAATTTACTAAATCAGAGTGTTCATTGTATTCATTTCAAGAAAAAACAATGATTCAATTAATTAAATATGACTCTATTATCTTAGTTCAACCATTACATTTCTGAGACTCGTAATATAGTTATTAGGAAGAAATGTCTCAAATTATTTATCATTTTCCAAAAATTGAGGAACTATGTGACACTCCACAAGTTCTATTTGGCCCCTCAAAATTATCCACTCAAATATCTCTTCAAATTTACATTGTCTAATGAGCATCTATTACACTGGGAATTCATTATGTAGTAGTTTAACATTATGTTCATACATTATAATGAGATAAAATCATAGGAACTATAAAATTTAAATATATGGGATCAACAACTATAAGGAATTATTGTGGATAATGAATAGATGGATTGTGATATATTCCCTATATAGTGATCCAAAAAAATTGGAGATGTATTTTTAAGGTGTTTCAAGAATACATAGAGAAAAATGATGGAATACCCAATTCTAAATAAATTTATATTGGGGTTAATTATTATTTATCTTGTAATGGTTGTACTAAATGTTCACTTCCTATTGATGAGTGGAGACACTAATAATAAGGTATAATACCAAGACTAAATTGTATTCATATATTATATGTTACAAATTGTAGTGAAACATATGAATTTCAAAGGTGATTCAATGATAGAGATCTAGTAATTAAATGCTAATTATGCTATAAGATATTACAATCAGATCCAACTTCTCAATTATGATGCAGGGTTGATGGTGGATATATCCTTGGAATAAACATGGTCTCAAAAAACAAAGCTCTTAAAATGATTAGGAATATGCACATGAAAATGAAGTTGTATCTTTGGTAGATCTATATGGGGATAAAATTGATATCATAATTTAACATCAGAAAATTGTATCATCGTGTTTAGTGTTGCATGGAATAGGTAAAAAAGGACTGTTCCATCAATAAAATATATAATCCTAAAAATTTCTAGATGATTCACTTATTTGAATTCATCCAGAGAGGGACTCTTCTATCAGTAATATCAAGGAATGAGAAAACATAATAGGGATAAGTTATTTTTTTAATGTATGATAAACTAAATAAAAATAATTTTCACTATAAATGAGGATTTTCATAGTTCCCCATAGATTTAATGAGGTATTTCATTCTATTTATATTATTTTGGAAGTACAAATCAGTTCATATAACTCCATTCATTTAAAAACTATGGTTCCTCACAAAGTTTGCAGACCATCGATGTAACATCCCAAGTAAATAAATAATATTACATTCTAATGTTTATCAATATTTGTGAATAAAATTTTAATACTACTTTAAAGGGAATTCTATGCTCGATGGCGTACCCAATACGCAACAACGAGTTTCTTTGAAATCTTACGTTGCACACTAATAATATAATAATATTATAATAGTTAACGTCTAGCCGTTGTAATGGAGGGAATGAACAGAAATAACTACAAAATGATTACATATGTTTGTAAAATATTTTTACATTTATTAAATAAATTTTAGCTGCTTAAAATCTAAATGAATCCAATTTTAAGAATAAATACTCTAATATTTTTAAAAGATTGTTTTACCGCCTTTTGATGGTGAACCTTTTTTAAATCTAACTTTTGACAATTTTATAAGATCTATTTGTCAAAATAAACTTATTCATTATTATTGGGATATTGAAATTTACTTTGGTTAAATTTTTTGTATGTTTCTAACAATTTTTATTCTTTTTAATGAATAGTGAAAAATATTACATTTTACATCAAAACTGCTTTTTCATCTAATTTAAATACATGGTTATATTATCGTTTTAGTTGGTTTTAAAGTTTAATTATAATATATTTTTACAATTTAATTCAGTTTTAGTCATTATAATTAATTTCACTTTGAAAATGAACATAAACAAGTGCCAAAACTTTCATAGATATTACTTCCCAAAAACCCGCTATTTGTTCGGACAGTGGGAATTAACTATATGATTTATTAATCAAACTTCTATGTTTTGAATTTGGTAAAATGGACATAATTTCTGAATTTGAAATATCATATATATCTTAGGGTTAATTTTTGGTATTTTTCTGACAATGCTTTTTTTAATGAATAGTGGAAAATACAGTTTTTAATTCAAAGCTGCCTTTTAATCCAATTTATTTATATATTTATATTGTCATTTTAATTGTTTTTAAAGTATAATTGAATTATTGTTTTTTCACTTAATACAATTTTGTTCATTGTATGTAATTTCACTTTTCAATTGGATGTAAAAACATGTCAATCTTTTGATAAATTTTACTTCTTAAAAACTCGTCTTTTGTTTTGACAATGAGATTTACTTTAAAATTAACTACTAAAATTTATATGTTTTGAATTTTATGAAATTTATTCCATATTTGCAATCATGAGGTCCAAATTATCTAATTAAGACTCTTTTGTTTTTGGACATTATGAATAGTAATGACGGTAATTATCTTTAATTATCGTGTTTAATTAGTAATCGGGTAATTAAGGGTAAGAAAATAATATCATAAAAATATAGAATTACCCCAATATGTGTCTTAACTCTATTGGTGGTGTCATGGCCGACCATGGGATGCCTTTTTCCAACCATGGGACCCCATGGAATCACTTTAGTGTGATAGTGACCTTTTATCATTTTTTTAAAGAAAGGAAAATGTAACCAATGTATGTAAAACCTAAGTAAAATAATTTATTTTTGTCTAAATAAACGATCTATTAGAATATAAATAGTCACTGGAAATATAAAAATATTTCCTACATCATGATATTTTTTTATAATTTTTAGACATTAAATAAATTATTTTATTTTTCACACCATGATGATGTAGTGATTACCTCATAAATGAACGATTTAAATAAAATGAGAAGATAGGGTGAAATATAAGTCTTAAACTTGTCACAAACATATTTTATGTATTTATTTCGAAACATTATCACCTTATCCTAGAAATATATCCTTTTGGGGCCTTTAAAATGCGAAAATCATTTTATAATAAAGTAATATTTTATAACTTTCCAAGAGTGACCCTCCTCTTCTCTTATAAAAGGCCCCCACCTCTACAACCTTACCCACACCTCTCAAGCCTTTTGCTCGGCCAAAACCTGCCCATTTCATCTCTCTAAATCCCTCTCTTCATCATTGAATCCTCACCTTTGGCATAATTCTCTTCAAGAAACCCTTTTGGTTCAAACCAAGAGGAGTTACCCAATTTAAAGGTAATGTCTTCACTTGTGTTCTTTTGTTTTATTTTGCTTCCCCAAACCCATTAACTCTTTTTATTACTTTATTTTGTAACAACACTAGTATATTCAATATAATAGGATTTTTTTATGTGAATTATTTGTGCTACACTTACACACACCTCCGTCTAATGGTTAAAAACATATTGTTTCTGTGGATGGCGAATTACTGCCTCACGAAACGATGATTGTTCGATCTTCTCTTAAAACCATTCATGGTGGACATTATGATGTCAATGTATTTTATATATGATATATATGGTATTTATGTCTTCCATATGCTTCTTTATTTTATATTTAAAACATACCTTTATGCTTTTCATGTTGTGCAAATGCGATAATTTCATACGAGGAAGTATGGACTACCGCCACCTCAAGTGATGTAAATCGTTCATGCAGTACATGGAATGTATAAAGAATTACATTAATGAAATTATGTGACATATAAATAATATATATTATACTGTAATTATAATATATATATATCTCTCAGTTATTTTTAATTCCATTAATATGTCAATGAAATGAAAGTATCATTCATGCGTACGTACGGCCTACCGTCTCCATGAACGGTTAATTTCATTTCTTTTTATCTCCAAATCTTATGGAATAGTATAGAATGAATATTTAATGTATATATATGATATTTAAATCATTAATACTATTCTTGATATGATTTACTTATAACTACATAGACAATCATTTTCAAACAAGTTCATTTTTTACTCATGAACCAAACATCGACAAAAACGTCTGATATGAACTCACATTATTAACCCATTATTAACACGTTATAATATGTGATATGAACTGAATAATAATCTTTAAAGTAGAACCTTAAGAAATTATAAATTGAACAAAGTATATTATTCATGAATATAAAGAAACTAACAAGACAAGTCAGAGTTGAGGTAAGGGATCTTACCTCTCTCTTTCTTTTTAAGTACTCTCTTTTATGTCATTTCGTTTAAGCTCCTATTTCTTAGTTGGGGTATGTTCTTTTATATTACTATTATTGTAATTTCAGTGTTAATATGATGATAGAACCTATTTTATTTCATCAATCAATTTTTTTGGATGTTTTATGTGGTGTCGTTAGGCTGCCGAGTTTTCACAAGGGGTTTTTCATCTCACTTTTATTCTCGTGAGATTTATGCTACATTTTCCACCATTTCCTTTGGGTGGTGTATGTACTTCCCATTATTTTACTATTTGTATAATATACTCTCATTTATGGGTATTTACATCTTCATTGTATGACCCTTCTTTCATGGGGTGTACATTTCGAAAGTTGCCCAAATATGTAAGGGAACCTTTCACACTCCTCTTTTAAAAAGACTTATTTTGTTATGTCTTTTAATTTAAAACTTTTTATGTTGGGATATGTTCTTATTTATCCTTATTGATGAAAATTTTATGTCCAAGTGGTGAGATACCATTTTCTCTCTCATCATGTAGTTTTATGAATTTTAAAGTGATGTCGTTAGGCTGTCGAATTTTACCAAGGGATCTTTTTAACCCAATTTCGATTTCTTTGGGGTCAACATGTAGTTACTGAATATTTCATCCTTTTAATATGATTTAAAAAACTTTGATTGTTTTACACTTAATATCCACTTATATTGGGTGTATTTATATTTTTCACACATAATTTTGAGATTGATTTATCCTTAATTTAAGGTTACATTCTTTATAAGGGATTTCATCTCATTTTACATTTCTATTGAGACTTCATTGTTGTTATGCACCAATTCACTCTTATATGGTGTATATACTATCCTTTGGAATATTATATCATGAATCCATTTATTCTCATGATACTATAAAGTTATGATTAAATGTTATTCCTCAATTATTGTATTCAACTGTCTCTAATTTTGGTAAAAACCCTTTAACAAAAATATCGCTTTAAATGTTTTAATGATTTTTTCTTATTAATATCCATGTTTTCAAAATGGTTTTAAGGATTTATTTATATGGATATTAATGGTTTAAAATTTTAAAAGCTTCAAGGTGGTATGAGACACTTTGATTCAAAAATCTATTTATTTAATGTTTTAAATGGTTTTGAAAATGGTTTTTTTGAATGGATTCATTATTTCAATATCTTAAAATGTTATATTGTGATTTAAATGTGGAAATGTTATGTTTTATTTATGCATTTATTATGTGATACGATTATGTTATGGTTCTTGGGAATTGTTATGAAAACAGATGGTTCCGTGATAAACTAAGGGCGGGTGAGCCCGATATAGCTCTCCAATGGATTGGGTAACGTGAAGGAGTTAAACGCTAAGGTTTCTCCGAAGAGATTTAGGGAATATACTATGATGGGTATTCCAAACGTAACCATGAGGGTTACTCCCTATGTAAGAATGTTATGAATTCCTCAAGTTACCTTTATGCCTTATGATTTCTATTGAGTTATGCATAAATCTTATGATTTCATGAGGTATGTTAAATTTCTTGTGTTTTATGAGTAAAGCATGTTTTCATTGATTCTTATGTATACATGGAGTGATGTTTTCATTTCGTGCTATTATAACCCTTACTGAGCTTTTTATGCTCATCCCATGTTTTTGAAATGTTATCATAGGACATAAAGTTGAATAGGGTCAAGGATGGGATCAAGGAAATGTCAGGCTGTCTAAAATAAGGAATTAGACATGACTCTTTTGTTCAAGAGTTTTTATTTTTGTGAAAAAAATGGAAGCTGAGTAGATACGTCTACTTTGTAATCTTTGAGATGTAATAGTTATGACCTAATTTTCTAAAAATCTAAACTTGAAAAGATCCTCAATGTGAATTATTCATTTAATTCAATAATAAGTAATGTTTAAGGTCGGGTCCTTATAGTTGGTATCGGAGGATGGTTTAGATAACTTCGGAGGATAGACTGTTAAGTGACAAGTTGTGTATAACCATAATTTTTATTAAATTAGATAGAGTCATTGTTATTTTTGATGGTTGGAATGAGTTTGAGATAACGTGGATAAGTATATCTTAGTGTTTATCTTTATAAGGCCCCAGACATAAACATCTATTAATATTGAATTTAATGGATAATTCACATTGAGGATCTTTTCAGGTTTAGAGTTTTAGAGAATTAGAACATAACTACTAAATCTCAAAAGATTACACAGTAGACACTTCTACTAAGCTTCCATAGAATAAAAAAAACTCTTAAAAAGAAACATGTCTAGTTCCAAGTTTTATATAGCATGAATTTCCCTTGATCCCATGCTTGACACTATTCCACATTAGGTCATGTAACAAACATTTCCAAAAAAACATGGGGTGAGAATAAAGAGCTCAGTAAGGGATACACAAAGAATGAAAACTATTAGTTTATCAAAACAACAAGTAAAGTAATACTTTTAACCATTATGAAGTAGTAAAAACTCTTCACTGAATAAAGGATCATTACTTACCCTTTTGTAACCAAAATATTACCATAAAACCCATATAAAGAACACATAACATATAAAGGTAACTTGGGACATAAACATACTTAAGTGGAATAACCAGACGGTTGACTTACACACATATCACTTAATGGAATAGACATACGGCTGACTTTCATACAAACTTAATGGAATAGCCATACGGCCGACTTCCATAACCAATGCATTGGAGGTTATAATGTAACCACCCGTCCTGGTATTCACGGCACCACCCTTCATATGGTTTATCACGTAACCACGCGTCAAATGTCCAAGTACCAATATAAAATCATAAATCAAATATAATGGAAAGAAGACATTTCCACACTTTGATCACAATATATCACTTAAATATATTGACAAAACAAATCCATTATAAAAACCATTTTCAATACCAAAATACATAAAAGAGTATATGGTATTTATTTCATTTATAAAAAAACATTACGGCTTGTTGAGGAGGCCAAAGACCAAATAATACTCGCGGCGGTGGAAAAGGTCGTTGTCACCGCATATGTTAGAAGAAACATTCCTTTTTATCATTTTGTAAAATGCTTCGTAGAAAAAGATACCTTTTTTATAAAAGTAAAAGTCAAAGGGGTTTATACACCGTATAAATTAAAGTCGTGTATAAAACGAAATATGCCTCAATGAAAGGAGATTGAGACGAAGTCCCTTACCTCGAGTCCGACTTGACTCGATCGTTCTTTAATGTCCTGAATAATAAACTTGAGTTAATTTCTACTTGCTTAAGAACCTTATTCAAGTTCATTATTAATTTTATATCACATATTATCATTTTATAAACATTATGTAATCATTTAAGTTAATAATGTTTGTTTTGTCGATATTTGGTTCTTATGTCGAAAGTGGACTTCTTACAATTACATGTTGTTCGTGTGGTCAAAGTTTCATTATATCCAGAATGATATTCATGATTTGGATATCATATATATCATATATATCCAGCATATATATGTATTTATAATATTACATAATCATTTAGAGGTAAGAAGTGAAATGCAACGTTCATGGAGACGGTAAGTCGTATGTACGCATGAACGCTAGTTTCATTACTTTGTCATATTAATGGAATTAAAACTAAATGAGAGGTATGTATATTTTAATTCCAGAATTATATTCATCATTTATATGTAATATACATTATAAATATTCATTATATATTATGTACTTATAATAGTACATTACATTTGGGGATAAGAAATGAAATGCACCGTTCATGGAGACGGTAAGTCGTACGTACGCATGAACGCTACTTTCATTTCTATCTCATACATTAATGGAAATAAATAATAATGATATAGAGGTATATTATAATTCCAGTATAACATCATATATAATAACATTAAATCCATCCTTTATACGTCCCACATAATGGCATTAACGAATCACATCACTTTGAGGGGGCGGTAGTCTGCACTTCCTTAAATGAAGATATCGCGTTTACCCAAAATGGAAACAATAAAATTATTCCCAAAATGATAAATACAGAATCTTAAGGAAAACATAAACATATTATATATCATATATAAATATAGTGTCATCTTAATGGCCACCTTTGAAGGTGTTAAAAGAATGTTGAACAATCATCGTTTCGGGAGGCAGAAATTCACCATCCACAGAAACAATATGTTCATTAACCATTAGATGTAGGTGTGTGTAAGTGTAGCTTGAATACTTCGTATAAAAATATCCTAGTATATTGAGGATACTGGAGTTGTTACAAAATAAAAAGAATAAAATGATTTTAGGGGGTTGGAGAAGAAAAATAAACAAAAGGACTCAAGTGAAGACATTACCTTCAAATCGGGTAACTCCCTTGGTTTGAGCTCAAAGGATTTCTTGGGAAGACTTCTTCCCAAAGTGAGGCTTCATGGAGTAAGATAGGGAAGTGGAGAGACAAAATGGTCAGGTTTTGTCCTAGACAAAGGCTTTGGGAGTGTGGGTAAGGTGGTAGAGTTGGGGGGCCTTTTATAAGAGGAGAGGAGGGGCACTCTTGGAAAGTAAGAAAATGTTACTTTATTTTAGAAAGCGTTTCGGATTTTAATGGTCCCACTTTGATGTGTTTTGAGGATAAGGTGATAAGTGTTCTAAATAAAGCCATAAAATAGGTTTTGGACATGTGTAGGTCATAGATTTTACATTATCTTTCCATTTTATTTAAATCCTTTATTAATGAGGTAATCGCTGCATCATCATGATGTCATAAATAATTTATTTTATTTAATGTCTAAAAAAATTATAAAAAAATTATCATGATGTAGGAAATCGTTTTAGATTTCTAATGAATATTTATAGTCAAAAATCTGACTAGTATAACCCCATGTAAAAAATTGTTTTAGTAAAAACAACTCATGTTTGTGTCATTTTTATTTTAACATTAAATAAAAAGTTATTTATGTCATTTCCCAACCAAAGTGACTCCATGGGGTCCCCAATTAGAATCATGGATTTTCTTGGTCGACCACTACACATCCAATGAGGGTAGTACATGTTTCAATCTCATCTCATATTATTAAAACATTATTTTTACCTTAAACTACACTAATTACCTCTAATCGCGATTAAGAACTTAAGAGTTACTATTCACCAAAGAATTATTTTAATCTCATTGAACCACATTTTAATTCTTAAGGACAACCATGTATGTCAGATTTTTGAAATTCAAAACACAGAAGTGGTAAAATTTCATTTAAACAAAAAATCAGTTTTTATAAGTACCACTTAGTGGTTTCACTATTCATCAAAAATTGATGTTTTTCAGAAAAATACCACAACTTCACCCTAAGCTATATTTGATACTCCAAATTCAAAAATGAAGTATATTTTACAAAATTCAAAACATATAAGTCACATTAATTAATTTAATAATTAATTCCCATTGTCATGACAAATAGCGTGTTTTTATGAAACAATAAGTATCAAAAGATTGACACTAGTTTAAGTCCGATTTCAAAGTGAAATTAATTCCAACGACCACTATTAGATTTAATGGTAAAAATATTTTCTAATTTCACTTTAAAACCAATTCAAAATATAATCTAATCATATAAATAGATTAGATTAAAAATTGGTTTTGACTTAAAATACAACATTTTACACTATTCATTAAAAAATGAACTTTATCGGAAAGATACCAAAAATTTACACAAAGTAACTTTTGATGTCGTGATTCTAAAGAAGAGTTTTATTTGGTCCAATAGAATGTATAAGAGTGAACAAAACTATATTTAATTACCTTTCGCTATCAAAAGGTGATAATTGAACCCTTAGTGAAAATTAGGGCATATATGCCGAAAATTGAATTCTTTCCGTATTTTAAGCCTTTATCTTTTATTAGATAAAAGTAAAAACATTCAAAAAACATATATAATCGTATTTTAGTTATTTCTATCCTTTCCCGCCAATACAACGGCTATGTGTTAACTACCGTTTAAAATAATATTATTGTATTACTAGTGTGCAACATAAGATTTCAATGAAGCTTTTTGTTGCGTATCGGGTACGCTATCGAACATAGCAACCCCTTTAAAGTAAAATTAATATTTAATTCGTAAATATTAATAAATATGAAAAATATTTATTCTTTATTTACCTGGGATGTTACATCCTTCCTCCCTTTTTGGAATTATGTCCTCGCAATTTTATTCACTTATCAAAATAAGTGGGGGTATTTATCCCTCATAGCATTTTCAGATTCCCACGTTGCCTATTAAACCATATGGTTTTTCCACAAAACCTTTACCTGGTGAATTACCTTATTTCGTAACTCTTTCTCTCTTCGGTCAAAATTCTGGACTGGTTGTTCTTCATAAGATAGGTTCTCCTCCAGCTGAACTACCTCTAGACTCAAAACATGATATGGATCTGGCATATATTTCCTCAACATAGAAACATGAAAAAAATTGTGTACCTGAGATAAACTCAGAGGTAAAGCCACTCGGTAAGCAACTGATCCAACTCTCTCCATAATTTCATATGGTCCAATGAACCTTGGACTCGGATTTCCTTTCTTACCAAATCTAATCACACTTTTCCATGGAGAAACCATAATAAAAACATGATCACCTACCTCGAAAGATAGATCATTCCTCCGGTTATCCGCATAACTCTTCTTCCTGCTCTGAGCTGTTATCATGTGTTTCTGAATCAACTGAACTTTTTCTGCCATCTCTTCTACCAATTCTGGTCCCATCAGCTTCCTTTCACCCACTTCATCCCAAAATGCTGGAGTTCGACACCGCTTCCCATATAATTCCTCAAATGGTTCCATCTGTATACTGGAATGAAAACTGTTATTATAAGAAAACTCATCCAAAGAAAGATGTTGGTCCCAACTTCCCTGATAACCCTTCGAACAAGCTCGTAGCATATCCTCCAAGATATGAATTGTTCGTTCTGGCTGCCCATCTGATTGAGGATGAAAAGCTGTACTAAAATTTAATTCAGTACCCAATGACTTCTAAATGCCTTTCCAAAAGTTAGAAGTAAACCTGGGATCATGATCGGACATAATGGATAGAGGAACTCCATGTAACCGGACTATCTCTTTAAGATACAAATGGGAAAGTTGATCTAGTGAAAAAGTATCTCGTATAGTAAGGAAATGGGGAGATTTAGTCAATAGATCAACAATAACCCAGATTTCATTATTACCTCGAGATGTCCTCGGTAATCCCACAACAAAGTCCATGGATATGATTTCTCATTTCCACTCTGGCACTGGTAAAGGCTGAAGCATCCCTTTCGGTAACTTCTGCTCTGCTTTAACCTGCTGACAAGTCAGACACATCACAGTAAAATCAGAAATATCCCTTTTCATTCCATCCCACCAGTAATACTCCCGCAGATCTCTGTACATCTTAGTACAACCAGGATGAACTGCAAACGGGGAACTATGAGCCTCACATAACAACTCATTCTTCAACTGTGAATCACAAGGCACACATAATCTCTTTCCAAACCTCAAAACACAATCATTATCAATGTTGAATTCAGGAAGCTTACCCTTCTGAACCAGCTCTACCTTTTTCTGCAACTCACTATCTTGCTTCTGTGCATGCTTGATTCTGTCTGATAGGGAAGATGTCACTGATACCTGAAACAAAATAGAAGGACTTCCTATGCAAACAACTTCCATGCCAAAGTTCATCATATCAAAAACCAAAGGATCTCATTCCAAACGCAACATTGTTAATGAAGCATTTCTTTTTTGACTCAAATCATCAGCCATTTTATTTGATTTTCCCGGATGGTAATGAATTGTACAATCATAATCCTTGATGAACTCCATCCATCTCCTCTGTCTCATGATCAATTCTTTCTGAGTGAATATATACTTTAAACTTTTGTGATCAGTATATATTTCACACTTTACTCCATAAAAATGATGCCTCCAAATTTTTAAAGCAAAAACAACAAAAGCTAATTCCAAATCATGTGTAGGGTAATTTACCTCATGAGTTTTCAACTGACTTGAAGCATAAGCAATTACCTAATAATTCTACATAAGGACACAACCAAGTCCCTTCAACGAAGCATCACTGTATATAACAAACTCACCATTCCTGGAAGGAAGTGCCAAAACTGGAGCATTCACCAATCTTTTTTTCAACTCCTGAAAACAATCATCACATTCTTTTGTCCAGATAAACTTAACACCCTTCAGAGTTAGCATAGTCATTGGACTAGATAACCGTGAAAAATTTCCAACAAACATTCGGTAGTAACCTACCAAACCAAGAAAACTACGGATCTTGGTTACATTTGTGGGTCTTGTCCATTCTTCAACAACTTTTGTTTTAGCAGGATCAATAGTTTTTCCATCTTTTGAAACAATGTGACCAAGGAATGAAATTTTTTGTAACCAAAACTCACACTTGCTGAATTTTCCATACAGTTTCTTTTCTTTTAAGGTTTTCAAGATAACCCTTAAATTTATTTCATGCTCCTCTTTACTTTTAGAAAACACCACAATATCATCAATAAAAACAACCAACATTTTTCCCCTGATTCAACTGAGCCATCACTGCAGCAAACTATTTAGTTCTGATTCTGACCATCTCAGGATACTGATTTGAAAGGTCATTTCCCTCTGTATGCCTTCCCAGAAAAAGATGTTCTATTTCCTCTATGAAAAACCATTCTTAACAAACATTTCTCAGATGAAACAACATGGTAATCTTCAAATGCTATATCATTTTAAAAATGTATTTTTGGATAATCATTTAATAGATTTCTAACTCCTAAAGTTATCTAAACCGACCTCTGATACCAACTATAAGGTCCCAGCCTTAAACATCTCTTAATATTGAATTAAATGGATAATTCAAATTGAGGATCTTTTCGGGTTTAGAGGTTTAGTGAATTAGAACACAACTACTACATCTCAAAAGATTACAAAGTAGACACTTCAACTAAGTTTCCATAGAATAAAAAAACTCATAAAAATAAACATGTCTAGTTCCAAGTTTTATATAGCATGAATTTCCCTTGATCCCATGCTTGACCCTATTCCACATTAGGTCCTGTGAAAAACATTTCAAAAAAACATGGGGTGAGCACAAAGAGCTCAGTAAGGGATACACAAGGAATGAAAACTGTTAGTTTATCAAAACAACAAGTAATACTTTTCACCTTTATGATGTAGTAAAAACTCTTCACTGAATAAAAGATCATTACTTACCCTTTTGTAACCAAAATATTACCATAAAACCCATATAAAGAACACATAACATATAAAGGTAACTTGGGACATAAACATACTTAAGTGGAATAACCATACGGTCGACTTCCACACATATCACTTAATGAAATAGCCATACGGCCGACTTCCATACATACTTAATGGAATAGCCATACGGCCGACTTCCATACCCAATGTATTAGAGGTTATAATGTAACCACCCATCCTGGTATTCACGGCACCACCCGTTATATGGTTTATCACGTAACCACCCGTCAAATGTCCAAGTACCAATATAAAATCATAAAACAAATATAATGGGAAGAAAACATTTCCACACTTTGATCACAATATATCACATAAATATATTGACATAACAAATCCATTATAAAATCCATTTTCAATACCAAAATACAAAAAAGAGTATATGGTATTTTTTCATTTATAAAAAAAATTACGGCTTGTTGAGGAAGCCAAAGACCAAATAATACTCTTGACGGCGGAAAAGGTCGTTGTCACCACGTATGTTAAAAGAAACATTCCTTTTTTTCGTTTTGTAAAACGCTTCGTAGAAAAAGATACCTTTTGTATAAAATTAAAAGTCAAAGGGGTTTATACACCATATAAAATAAAGTTGTGTATAAAAAAAAATATGCCTCAATGAAAGGAGATTGAGACGAAGTCCCTTACCTCGGGTCTGACTTGACTTGATCATTCTTTAATGTCCTGAATAATAAACATGAGTTAATTTCAAATTTCTTAAGAACCTTATTCAAGTTCATTATTACTATTATATCACATATTATCATGTTATAAACATTATTTAATCATTAAAGTTAATAATGTTTGTTTTGTCGATATTTGGTTCTTAAGTTGAAAGTGGACTTCTTACAATTACATGTTGTTCGTGTGGTCAATGTTTCATTATATCCAGAATGATATTCATGATTTTGATATCATATATATCATATATATCTATCATATACATGTATTTATAATATTACATAATCATTTAGAGGTAAGAAATGAAATTCACCGTTTATGGAGACGGTAAGTCGTACGTACGCATGAACGCTACTTTCATTTCTTTATCATATTAATGGAATTAAAACTAAATGAGAGGTATGTATCTTTTAATTTCAGAATTATATTCATCATTTATATGTAACATAAATTATATATATGTACTTATAATAGTACATTACATTTTGGGATAAGAAATGAAATGCATCGTTCATGGCGATGGTAAGTCGTACGTACGCATGAACGCTACTTTCATTTCTATCTCATACATTAATGGAATGAAATAATAATGATATAGAGGTATATTATAATTCCAGTATAACATCATATATAATAACTGGAAATCCATCCTTTATACGTCCCACATATGGCATTAATGAATCACATCACTTTGAGGGGGCGGTAGTCCGCACTTCCTTAAATGAAGATATCGCATTTACCCATAATGGAAACCATAAAGGTATGCCCAAAATGAAAAATACAGAAGCATAAGGAAACATAAACATATTATATATCATATATAAATATAGTGTCATCTTAATGGCCACCTTTTAAGGTGTTAAAATAATTTTGAACAATCATCGTTTCGGGAGGCAGAAATTCTTCATCCACAGAGATAGTATGTTCTTTAACCATTAGATGTAGGTGTGTGTAAGTTTAGCTCGAATACTTCTTATAGAAACATCCTAGTATATTGATGATTAGTCGCTGAAAGTGGCTAATATTAATTGTTAATATATTTTATTCATTGTTCCAAAGTCCATAAACATTGTTTTTAGTGCATTACATAAATAGAACTTCATTTCGCATCACAAATGCAATTCATGTTTAAAATGCAAATTTGGGCCCAATCATTCATTTGTTTTTTGACAATATTATATTCATTTTCTGAATTGGAAATTTTGGGATATTATTGATCACTTTGTTTGGAACATTTTATCTTTTACGTCCGCTGGATGAATCTCAAAGGAAGATGGAGAATTTTGTGCCTGAAGGTAGAAACTTGCTGGAAAAAGCATAATGGGCCTAAGGCCCATCAAACAAATGTGGGGCCCAGAAACCAAGCCCAATGAACCTAAAATTTATACAGTAGGAAGATAAAAATATGATGATCATTTTATTCAACTGTGGCCGGAGCTAATTCTGATGTTTTCATGATGATAAAGGGATCTGAATTTGAGATTTAAATGGTGGACTCGTCATTAATGCATAGAAATCCGTCCCACCATTTCGACCATAACGTCCAAACGGAAGATTCAAATTTCCTGAAATTTTTAGAGCTTCTAGAAGACACATAGTTGAAACTATGTCTCTTCTAAAACTCCTCCGGATTCTGCCTTCTTCAATTTCGAATTCACACGTAAATATGGTGGACGAATCTGGACAGTTTTCTGGGTCAAATTCAAAACATCAATTTCCTTTTGATTATTCACCCTCCATTTGACTCTATTAATTCATGGGGGGTGAATTAATTGTTGGGGGATGTACCTAAGGCTCCTAATATTCCTATATAAGGAGTTATTGGTGAAAGGAATGGGGGTGGATATTTTTCATATCATCTTTTGTAGCTTGTTTCATTGTAAGGTTATGCTTCCAAATTTCCTTTGTAATGTTTTCCATTTCGATGTAAGTTTCTTTTTTGTATCATTATGTTCTTAATAAACTTCATTCACTTAAATATTTTAAATTTATTTTATTAAAACTTTATTATCACAAAGAACAATGATATCTCTGTGTTGTTATGAATTAGTTCACACATAGGTGTGAATTTCATTCACACGCACGGAGGAGTGCTCGTTATTTTTTCGGTTTTAATTTTTTCAATCCAATTCTTGTTATCCATATTCCGCCCACCATTGAGAGTATACCATAAATGGAGGGATAAACCCTTAATGGGATGATCTTAGTAGGATTCAAAGGCTGGATTGAATGTTATTTTATGAACGAATTGTTGTTAATTGGATAAATAATTTAAGACATCCATTCTTCAATTATTTCTACTATTCATCTTTACTGTGTTTGAGAAAACTAAATTAAATTAATAAATGACCATATACCTCGGGGAGATCATGAATTTTGTTCTCAAAGTGTATACAGGATTATTAATTGTGTTTAGTAAGCACCAAACCGGAAAATGATGAATGTAATGTTATTTTTGAAGAATGGATTGATCAAAAATTAATAAAACCAAAATTGTCTAATGAAGTAAAATTCATTCAGTCCACCCCGAGCATAATCCTAAGATCAACTCATTTCCATTTAATTGAATTCACTTAGGATTATTAGTGTTCTTTAAAAACCATCCAAAATCAAATCTGAAGTCGGCCACTTCATAGCCCATCCTTCACACAATCATAACGTCTCAAGGTTACTTCTTCGGTCCCTGTGGATTCGACACCTACATGTACTACATAGATCGCTTTTACCAGTAGGGTAAATTTGGGCGCAACCAAATTTTGCCGCCGTTCCCGGGGACTAAGTAAGTTCCTTAGACCAAAAACCTTCTTTTCTTACCCCAATTCTTCTATTCTCATCCCAATTCTCTTATCTTTTCCCATTCTCGCTTTTTTTTTCTTTTGGCGCATGTCCGCCTACACCCGCGATAACTC
This sequence comes from Viscum album, assembly GCA_963277665.1. NCBI lineage: Eukaryota > Viridiplantae > Streptophyta > Magnoliopsida > Santalales > Viscaceae > Viscum > Viscum album. The sequence goes on along the minus strand of OY728123.1, from coordinate 116,715,742 downwards.
AAACAGATTAGTTAGGGTGGATACTCCTAGGGCTGGGGAGTCAAGCACTAAAAGATGTCTATTTCCTTTAGATCCAAATCTTCCTAATACTCCAAATTCAGACATTGACTTCGATACAATGGAGAATCTCCCACAAAACCAAATCATAAACTGGGGAGGGAACCAAAATAATGGGCAAGAACATAACGTGGGAATTGTTGCAGACCCGACCATGAATGACTACCTCACACCAACCTGGACCAATGCACCCTCATGCATTAGGCATGATAACATAGGATATTCCCAATATGTTTTCAAACCCCATGTCCTGAACCACCTTCTAACCTTTCATGGGATGGAGTCGGAGATGCCTTACCTTCATGTTAAACAATTTAATGACATTGTCGAAACCATGTGCCCACAAAATAAAATTGAATCTGCTAAAATGAGACTTTTCCCTTTTTCCCTTAAGGACCAAGCAATGAATTGGTTAAACAATTTGAGACCAGCATCCATTCACTCATGGGACCAACTTCAATGAGAATTTTATAAAAAATACTTCCCCCATCACAAAACAATTGCACTTAAAAAGAGAATACAAAACTTTTTTGAAAGAGAGGGAGAAACATTCTACGAAACATGGGAAATGTTCAAGGACACATTAAACATGGTACCGCACCATGGTTTCTTAATCCCAGAACAAGTGAGCATTTTCTATGAAGGTTTGGGTCCCGGAAACAAACAATTCATTGATATGATGTGTAATGGAACCTTCAAAGACAAAGCCCCAAATGATGCTTACGAGTATCTAGAAAATCTTGCTGAACAAAAACAAACATGGGGAACATCACCATACTAAGAGAAGCCACCCAAATCTGGTGGAATGTACAATCTTGGAGAAGAAGAAAACCTTAGAGCAAAACTTGCTACACTCACGAGGAAAGTTGAGGAGATTGATCTTAGTAAGGTCCACAAAACCCAAACTGTTGAGCTTGTTTGTACAATTTGTGACAAGAATGACCACAAGACTGATAATTGCCCAACCATTCCTTCCATCAAGGATGTTCATTTAGGAGGACCACCAGAAGAAGTTAATGCAATGAACTTTCAAAATCCACAATTCACGAACACCTTCAATCCAAGGTATAATGACCATTTGGGCTTTCGTTGGAAGGACAATCAACAACCAACACAACAACAATGTATCAACCCATACCCTCAACAAAAATTTCAACCTCATAATCAGTTCCAACCAAAAACGGTCCAATTACAACAACCTCATGTCCAATATCAACAACCTATCCAACAACCCATTCAACAACCTATCCAACAACCAAAGTATCCTCCTGGGATAAACCCACAAGCTCAAGCACCAACCCAAAATGTTCCACAAAGCCTACTAGAAAAACTGTGCAAACAAATGGACCAAATGAACTCAGAATTCTCATCCATTAAACAAGAAATTCAAACCATAAAAACTAGAAAGGCACCCATGCCCACATAGGCTATTCCACAACAAACATCAAGGGGAGAGAGAAGTTTCACTCAAACAACTCACGAACAACTAGAGGCTATGACAGTTTTAAGAAGTGGGAAATCAATTGAAAAACCTGAACAGATAAGTCAGAAACCATGTGAAACTTAAAACTCTAATGAAAATTAAAATGAACTACAAGATCAAACCGATGAAACTGATAATAATGTGAATGAAACAACACTTCAACAAACAACTCCACAATCTGCACCATTTCCTCAACGCATGAGGGGGAAAACCAAGCCTGAATTGAGTGAAACATTGAGGGAAATCTTCTCACAAGTCAAGTTGAACATTCCCCTTCTCGATGCCATCCAAACCATACCTTCCTAATCAAAATACCTTAAGGACTTGTGCACTTTTAAAAGAAAATTTTCACATAAAAACCAAGTCCTTTTGGCTGCTAATGTGAGTACCACCATTCAAGGGACCATTCCTCCTAAGATGAAAGACCCAGGATGCCCTTACATAAATGTTGAACTAGGAGAGAACAAATTTCTCAAAGTATTGTGTGATCTAGGTGCTAGTGTGAACCTCATTCCTTATGCCATGTACTGTCAGTTAGGGCTTGAAGAACTCCAACCCACATCTGTCACTCTTCAACTTGCTGATCGTAGTGTTCGAGTTCCAAAGGTAATCTTAAAAGATGCTTTGGTGAAAGTTTAAAATTTCATTTACCCAGCTGACATCATTGTTCTGGACAATCACCCAAGCTTGGGTCCTAGGGAGAAAACCCCAATCATACTTGGTCGTCCCTTCCTTGAAACAATCAACTCTGTAATCCGAATCTGAAATGGGAACATGACCATCACCTTTGGGAGTATGAGTCTAGACTTGAACATCTGCAATGAAAACTCTCAAATTGGGGATGATGAAGAGATCCATGAGGTTAATTGGATTAGTAGTGTTGATAATGAACTCAATGAACATCAAGGAGTCACCAAAGAATGGTTAAGTCAAGAAGAGATTGATTTTCTTTATTCACATGAGGGAAATTTGCCTCCTTGGATTGAATCTCTTTCACAAAGCTCTATTGATGAATTTCTAGAATCACCAATCAATGATACCATGGTTGAATTCAATAAAATTCAGTCCATAGCCATTCATGACACTACTCTGGAATATTTAGTGGATGAAAATTTTGTTCACAAGGAACCAATTTTGTCAAGAAATCTGAACAAAGAAACTATGTTCAATACAAAGTCTCATCCATTCTTGGAAAGTCATGACCAATCTGATCTTGAATTTAAAGTCTTACCTTCATCACTAAAGTATGCTTACTTAGTGGACAATCAATCCTTTCATGTTGTCATTTCTTCCTCCCTTGAAGCTGATCATGAGAGGATGCTTCTAGATGTTCTTAGGAGACACAAGAAAGCCATTGGATGGACCCTATCTGATATCCCTGGGATTAGCCCACTTATCGGGACTCATAGAGTTATTCTTGAATCTGAGTCAAAGCCATGTCGTCAACCTCAGAGGCGACTCAATCCTAATCTCATGGAAGTAGTGAGAAAAGAACTTCTGAAATTGTTAAAAGCTGGTATCATCTATCCTATAGCTGAGAGTGAGTGGGTTAGCCCAATCCATGTGGTTCCAAAGAAGGATGGAATCACAGTAATAACCAACAAGGATGGAGAGATGCTTCCATCAAGGGTCAGTAGTGGATGGAGAGTTTGTATTGACTATAGGAAGCTCAACTCTTGTACCAAGAAAGACCATTTCCCCTTACCCTTTATTGATCAAGTCCTCAAGCGAGTGGCGGGTCATCAATTCTATTGCTTCCTAGATGGATTCTCAGGGTATAATCAAATCGAAGTCTCCTTAGTGGATCAAGGAAAAACAACCTTCACTTGTCCATTTGGCACTTTTGCCTTCAAACGCATGCCCTTTGGGTTATGTAATGCCCCTGGTACCTTCCAGCGGTGTAGGATGGGAATATTCTCAGATATGGTGGGGGATTTTTTAGAGGTCTTCATGGATGACTTCTCTATATTTGGGGATACTTTTGAGGGATGCCTTATAAATGTTGAAAAGGTTTTGTCAAGGTGCGAGGATAAGAATCTCGTACTAAATTGGGAAAAATGCCATTTCATGGTAAGGGAAGGACTTGTTCTAGGTCATCTGGTTTCTGGTAGAGGGATTGAAGTTGATAAAGCTAAGTTTGACATCATTCGTCACCTTCCCTCTCCTAAAACTGTTAAGGAAGTGAGGTCCTTCTTAGGACATGCTAGTTTTTATAGAAGGTTCATTAGGAATTTCAGCTCTATTTCTCGACCACTTTGTGCTCTATTGGTAAAAGATGCTCCATTTTTATGGACAGAAAGCTGTGAGGAATCATTCTCTACACTCAAGTCAACTCTTATATCTCCACCTTTCATGCAATCTCCAAATTAGAAACTTCCTTTTGAGCTCATGTGTGATGCAAGTGATTTCACTGTAGGAGCAGTCTTAGGACAACGGTGTGAGAAAACTCTACATGTCATTTCTTATGAAAGAAAATCTTTAAATGATGTACAAATAAACTACACCACCACTGAGAAAGAGTTTCTTGCTGTTGTCTTTGCCTTAGACAAATTCAGGTCTTATCTCTTAGGATCACCCATCATTGTCTTCACTGATCATTCAGCCCTAAAATACCTCGTCCAAAAACAAGATTCCAAGGCTAGAATTATTAGGTGGGTCCTTCTTCTTCAAGAGTTCGATTTAACCATTAAGGATAAAAATGGTGTTGAAAATATTGTAGCTGATCACCTCTCTAGGATGGAATTCAAAGACAAATCACACCACCTCTCTGTGTCTGATTCATTTCCCGATGAGCACCTTTATTCAGTGAGTGATTGCCCTTGGTATGCTGACATAGAAAACCATTTGGTGAAGGGTGACATTCCAAAATTCATGGGTACCCAAGCTAAGAGGAAATTCCTTTCTGATGTAAAACATTATGTGTTTGATGATCATTACCTCTTCAAGTTCTGTCCTGATCAAATCATCACGAGATGTATTCCCGAGTCTGAGCAAGAGTCCATTCTAAAATTTTGTCATGGAGAGGCATGTGGTGGCCACTTTTCTACAAATAAAACCACTTCAAAGGTCCTCCAAAGTGGTTTCTACTGGACGAACCTCACTAAGGATTCCTTCCAATTCTACAAAAGTTGTCCTCAGTGTCAAAAATTAGGATCCATTACCAAAAGGAATAAAATGCCCCTCACTCCCATTCTGGTCGTTGAAATCTTTGATTGTTGGGGAATTGATTTCATGGGAGCCTTTCCAAACTCTAAGGGATACCTCTAAATCCTCTTAGCTATTGATTATATCTCAAAATGGGTTGAATCCATTCCCACCAAGTCCAATGACCACCATGTTGTGATCCGATTTCTGAATGAGCATGTATTTTCTCGATTTGGAATTCCTAGGGCTATAATCAGTGATCGTGGAACCCATTTCTGCAACCGCCCAATCTCTTCACTCATGTCTAAGTATGGTATTACTCATAAAGTTTCCACCGCATACCATCCTCAAACCAACGGTCAAGCTGAGTTGGCAAATAAAGAAATTAAGCAAATTTTTTAAAAAACTGTTAATCCCTCTAGGAAAGATTGGTCCGAGAAACTCTTAGATGCCCTTTGGGCATATCGAACTACATTCAAAACTATCCTACGCATGTCACCGTATAGATTGGTTTATGGAAAATCATGTCATTTACCTGTTGAAATTGAGCATAAGGCCTTTTGGGCAATAAAAAAATGAACTTTGACATTTCCTTGGCTGAAACAAAAAGGAAATTAGATATTAATGAACTCGAGGAACTTAGGATGGAGGCTTATGAAAATTCAAGGATCAATAAATCTAAAGTTCAAGCCTACCAATCTAGGAATATCAAAGTCAAACACTTTGAACTGGGAAAATTTGTGCTCTTGTATAGTTCAAAATTTCATCTACACCCAGGAATGCTAAGGTCCGGATGGTCTAGTCCATACCTAGTGCATCATGTGTACCCTCATGGGGAAATAGAGATTCAGGATCCCACAAGTGGTCATGTCTTCAAAGTCAATGGTCATAGGTTAAAACCATTCATTGAATCATTCAATAAACAAGAAACCAAGGAGGAGTTAACTGAGCCAACATATGAACTAGAGAAAAATTTATAGATTTAGGGTACAAGTCGGGCTAACGACGTTAAACAAAAGCGCTACATGGGAGGCAACCCATGGTTTTCATGTTTCCAATCCCTGTGAATCATCTTTTGTTTCCTTCTTCTTAATTTTGTTTTTTTATAGACTGTTGACCTGTTCTTCTTTTATGAGTAAGGATGGGTATGAAAAGGGAGCACCGTATTCATCTGTGTCACACGGTGTGATCCCTGAGTAATACCTTACCCAGAAATTTAAATAAGACAGTGTATCATCAGTTTATTTTATTTATGTTTTTGTAGGTTAAAAAAAATTAGACTCTTGACCTGTTCTTCTTTTATGAGTATGGATGGGTATGAAAGGGGAGCACCGTATTCATCCGTGTCACGCGGTGTGATCCCTGAGTAATACCTTACCCATAAATATAAAATAAGATAATGTATCATTATTTTGATTTAAAAAAAACATGAAAATGATGGTACTTGGAATTAAATAAATCATTGTGTTGTTTGTTTTGTCTGCTTTGTCCTTATTTTTATGGTTCGGGAACTATTTTGGGTGATACATGTTCAATCAAGGAGGTGCCTACATCCCCAAATAGATCAAAGGAGTAATTTAGAGCATCATGAACCTCAACTTTCAAAACCAGGTGAATTTGTTCCATGTTTATCATTCTCAATTTCCTCTTTGAAATCCTCCACCCCCCATCTAACTTTTCTTTTCTTTAAACACTGGGGACAGTGTCATTCAAAGTTGGGGGGAGATAAAAAATGATTTTTTTTATTTTGTGAATAAAAACATGCATGAAAAGAAAAATTCCATTAACCATAAACATGATAAACACACATTGCAAACTCAAACATTGGATATCAAATAAATTTTGCATTCCTTGATTCTTATTTTAATGCAAGTTTAAGTTCATGAGCATTGTTTTTGGAAAGTGCGGTTGTCCGATGTGATTTTTCAATGTTTACAATTTCATCCTCTTAATAAAAAAGCCACAATGCACTTCTACTGGATCGTGGGTGTAAATTTGAGTTCTTGGGTCCCTTTCATTATAGCATAGGGTTCTGGGGTCACTTTTAGTTTAATTTGAGTATCGAAAAAAACAAAAACAAAAACAAAAAAAAGACCACATAGAGCAATGTTTTGTCCAAATGTGTGGCATCCGAAACTTGGGGATCGTGACTCCATAGTTGTCTTTCCCAGAGTTAGGCTTTATATCTCTATTATAGAGAATGAAGTTGACAATATGTGTGGCGTCCGACACTTGGGGATCGTGACTCCATAGTTGTCTTGCCCAGAGTTAGTCATTTCATATCTATTGTGGTTCAAAAAAATCAAAAAAAAAAGATACTCATCTTAAGGTTTAAGGTGATTCCCACCTAGCGCTTCCATTTTTTCCCCTTGAACAGTAAAATGCACCCCATATCTTTTATGTTGCACAACACTTTATCATGCTTAATTGGAATTGGATGAAATGTGGCAATGAATTTGAACAAAGGAATGGGTTTGGGCTTGGGATATGCTTATGGACCTAGCTTGTTTTTAATTATTTTGATGGGTTTTCATAATTTTTTTTTGGTATTAGATATTTGGGTGAGCAATGTGTATTAAAATGTTTTTGGAAAAGGGAATTTGAATTTCATATTTGTAATTTATTTTGCTTGGGACTAGCAAAACTCAAGTTGGGGGGTGTTCTTAGTCACTGAAAGTGGATAATATTAATTTTTAATATCTTTATATTCATTGTTCCAAATTCCATAAACATTTTTTTTAGTGCATTACATAAATTGAACTTCATTTCTCATCAAAAATGCAATTCATGTTTAAAATGCAAATTTGGGCCCAATCATTCATTTGTTTGTTGACAATATTATATTCATTTTCTGAATTTTAAATTTTGTGATATGATTGACCACTTTGTTTTGAACATTTTATCTTTTAGGTCTACTGGATGAATCTCAAAGGAAGATGGAGAATTTTGCGCCTGAAGGCAGAAACTTGCTGGAAAAAGCATAATGGGCCCAAGGCCCATCAAACAAATGTGGGTCCCAGAAAACAAGCCAAATGAAGCTCAAATTTATACAGTAGAAATTTAAAAATATGAGGATCATTTTATTCAACTGTGGCCGGAGCTAATTCTGATGTTTTCATGATGATAAAGGGATCTGAAGTTGAGATTTAAATGGTGGACTCATCATTAATGCACAGAAATCCATCCCACCATTTCGACCATAACATCCAAAATGATTATCCAAATTTCTTGAAATTGTTATAGAATCTATAAGACACATGGGCAAAACTATTTCTCTTCTATAACTCCTCCGGATTCGGCCATCTTCAATTTCAAATTCACACGTCAATATGTTGGACGAATCTGGACAGTTTTCCAGGTCAAATTCAAAACATCAATTTCCTTTTGATTATTCACCCTCCATTTGACTCTATTAATTGTTGGGGGGTGAATTAATTGTTGGGGGATGTACCTAAGTCTCCTAATATACCTATATAAGGAGATATTGGTGAAGGGAATGGGGGTGGATATTTTTCATATCATCTTTTGTTTCTTGTTTCATTGTAAGGTTATGCTTCCAAATTTCCTTTGTAATGTTTTCCATTTCCATGTAAGTTTCTTTTTTGTATCTTTATGTTCTTAATCAACTTCATTCACTTAAATATTTTCAATTTCTTTTATTAAAACTTTATTTTCACAAAGCACAATGATATCTCTGTGTTGTTGTGAATTAGTTCACACATAGGTGTGAATTTCATTCACACACACGGAGGAGTTCTCGTTATTTCCACGGTTTTAATTTTTTCAATCCAATTCTTGTTAGCCATCATCCGCCCACCATTGAGAGTATACCATCAATTGAGGGCTAAACCCTTAATGGGATGATCTTAGGAGGATGCAAAGGCTGGATTGAATGTTATTTTATGAACGAATTGTTGTTAATTGGATAATTAATTTAAGACATCCATTCTTCAATTATTTTTACTATTCATCTTTACTGTGTTTGAGCAAACTAAATTAAATTACTAAATGACCATATACCTCGGGGAGATCATGAATTTGGTTCTATAAGTGTATAAGGGATTAGTAATTGTGTTTAGTAAGCACCAAACCAGAAAATGATGAATGTAATGTTATTTTTGAAGAATGGATTCATCAAAAATTAATAAAACCAAAATTGTCTAATGAAGTAAAATTCATTCAATCCACCCCGAGCATAATCCTAAGATCAACCCATTTCCTTTTAATTTAATTCACTTAGGTTTATTAGTGTTCTTTAAAACCCATCCAAAATCAAATCCAAAGTCGGCCACTTCATAGCCCATCCTTCACACAATCATAACGTCTCAAGGTTACTTCTTCGGTCTCTGTGGATTCAACCCCTACATGTACTACATCGATCGCTTTTACCAGTAGGGTAAATATGGGCGCAACCAATTTATGATACTGGAGTTGTTACAAAAAAAATAATAAAAAGATTTTAGTGGGTTGCAGAAGCAAAATAAAACAAAAGGACTCAAGTGAAGACATTACCTTAAAATCGGGTAACTCCCTTTGGTTTGAGCTCAAAGGCTTCCTTGGGAAGACTTATGCCCCAAGTGAGGCTTCAAGGAGTAATATAAGGTGATAAGGGTTCGCAATCCACCCATCCGATAGGTTGTGGAAATGTGTAGGTCATAGATTTTACATTATCTTTCCATTTTATTTAAATCCTCTATTAATGAGGTAATCGCTGCATCATCATGATGTCATAAATAATTTAATTTATTTAATGTCTAAAAATTATAAAAAAGAATATCATGATGTAGGAAATCGTTTTATCTTTCTAATGAATATTTATAGGAAGAAATCGGACTAGCATAACTCCATGTAAAAATTATTTTAGTAAAACAACTCATGTTTGTGTCATTTTTATTTTAACATTAAATAAAAAGTTATTTATGTCATTTCCCAACCAAAGTGGCTCCATGGGGTCCCCAAGTTGAATCATGGATTTTCCTGGTCGTCCATGACAGATACAATGAGGGTAGGACATGTGTCAAGCTCATCTCATATTATTAAAACATTATTTTTACCTTAAACTACACTAATTACCTTTAATCGCGATTAAGAACTTAAGAGTTACTATTCCCCAAAAAATTATTTTAATCTCATTGAACCACATTTTACTTCTTAATTACAACCATGTATGTCGGATTTTTAAAATTCAAAACATAGAAGTTGTAAAATTTCATTGAAACGAAAAATCAGTTTTTATAAGTACCACTTAGTGGTTTCACTATTCATCAAAAATTGATGTTTTTCAGAAAAATACAAAACATCACCCTAAGCTATATTTGATATTCCGAATTCAAAAATGAAGTCTATTTTACAAAATTCAAAACATATAAGTCACATTAATTAATTTAATAATTAATTCCCGATGTCATGACAAATAGCGTGTTTTTATGAAACAATAAGTATCAAAAGATTGACACTAGTTTATGTCTGATTTCAAAGTGAAATTAATTCCAACGACCACTATTGGATTTAATGGTAAAAATATTTTCTAATTTTAATTTAAAACCAATTAAAAAGATAATCTAATCATATAAATAAATTAGACTAAAAATAGGTTTTGAATTAAAATACAACATTTTACACTATTCATTAAAAATTTAACTTTATCGGAAAGATACCAAAAATTTACACAAAGTAAATTTTGATGTCCTGATTCTAAAGAAGAGTCTTATTTGGTCCAATATAATGTATAATAGTGAACAAAACTATATTTAATGACGTTTCGCCATCAAAAGGTGATAATTGAACCTTTAGTGAAAATTAGGGCATATATGCCTAAAATTTAATTCTTTCCGTATTTTAAGCCTTTATCTTTTATTAGATAAAAGTAAAAACATTTAAAAAACATATATAATCATATTTTTGTTATTTCTATCCTTTCCCGCCAATACAATGGCTATGTGTTAACTACCATTTAAAATAATATTATTTTATTACTAGTGTGCAACGTAAGATTTCAATGAAACTTTTTGTTGCGTATCGGGTACGCTATCGAACATAGCAACCCCTTTAAAGTGAAATTAATATTTAATTCGTAAATATTAATAAATATGAAAAATATTTATTCTTTATTTACCTGGGATGTTACAATCTTCCCCTTTAGTACATAATGATTTTGTTGATATACTGACACTGACATTTCTTGTTTTAGTAAATGGATGGATCTAGCAAGCACCAAAGTGACAATGGGATTGAATGAAACTGTGGTGGTTCTCTAATTAAGAGACTAGATGAAATGGGGGATTCAATGATAAATCTCGTGGTTATTCTAAACCAACTATCAGGTGTCATGATCAACCACTTGAACCTTGTTGAGTTCTCTAATGCATCATGTATGAGAGAACCAACTCAACATGGACGTTCAGGTAATAATTATAAAGTTAACCATTATGGTTTATATGATCCTTACTTTTGAGGAAATTATGGGTTACTATACTTTATGATGGAATATGAATGACATGAGATAAACTTGAGGTTAAATTATGTTATGGTTATTTTTGAAGATTTTTTCTCATTTTGGGGAATGTTTTAAGAATTCTATAGTTTTGGAAAATAGACAACACGCAGACCATGTGACAACCCGTCGCATCAGACAAAGCTGCAGGATCGAACCCACAACCAAAGTGCGACTGGTATTTATCACCTACCACTGGACTACGTGATGTCCCTGGTTAGTTTGACTGATTATTTTTTTAGTTGGATGATTTTATGAGTCAAGAGTAAGTTTATTTTGGGTTATCTATGGAAATTATTAACCTATCATGGAGGATATGTGATTAGGTTAATTACTTTTCAGTATGATACTTTAACAGCAACTGATGTTATTTGGAGATAAATGTTAATTTGTACCTTGGGAGACTATATGATTAAATCCTTCAAATATTTGGGTTTCAATCTTAGTTTGGTTTACTTTGAAAAATTTTATGGATAGATGTTTATTGAATGGTCTTTTTTGAACTTTGGGTTTTGTTTGACAAATTTTAGAGATTAGGAGTAGTTTTTCTTTTTGTAAAACAAATATCCCTTTTGGGTATTATCTGATCTCGTACTAAACTTTTTGGTTTGGTTTTGGTTGAGATATAAAGACATGGGAAATATATAGTTATCTTTTGTGGATTAGGTGATTCTTAGGAAGTTTATTATAGTACTCTTAATGCGAACTAGTCTTCCTAAATACTTGTCTTTTGGAGAAAATATGAGTTTGATTAAAGAATCTAGTAAAAGATGAAAGTCTACGCGACAAGTAAGTATGTTTCATTAGGATTTAGTTAAGCTCAAAAATAAATTCCTCATTGAAGAGTAACATAAAACAAAAATGTTGTCTGTTAACTTTTCCTTGATTTGTAATCCTATTTTGTTGACTATCTTTAAAATGATGTAATACTCCTGTAAGAAAAATTAGATTCACTATAGTATGGATCAAAGGATACTTTAATTAATTTGAGTATTATGATGCAAAAAAATTATTGAGATCCCTTAATAGAAAACTATTTATATATAAACATCCATGAAGCTTTGTTGAAGAATGATAATTAAAAAAGGAATCCCCTAAGATATTCCCTTAGGGTTAATTGTGAAAATGAATAAATTATTTATTCAGGATTTTTTGAATTTTGTTAAGTAGAAATCATCTATATTTTAGAAAATTACATTAAATAAGAGAAACTAGGCCAAAAACTTGTTTCAGGGACAATGAAATAATTTTATAGATGATATACCCAATGTTATGGGAGGTTTATTTGAAAACATTATGGTGATACTTACCAAACTATAGAAGGATATGAATAATAAAATTAATCAGATTGAATGTCCACCTGAACCCAATAAGGATATACTAGTGGTGGTGTTTTTTATGCAACAACATCCACCAATATTTATTGTTACTAATGATCTACATGTTATTGAACAGTTGGTTAACATTATGGATAATATGTGTTATTTGATCAATTGTTTTGTGAAGGAGAAATTGATTATGCTAGTTTATCCTATAAATAGAGAACTCGATCAATAGTTGGTATTGTTAATCAAAACCAAGTCAAAAGATACAACTGAAGAGATGGAGTGGGAAGACATTTTAAAAATATTTCATATATAAAATTCCCCACAAACTGTTGGAATAATGGTTGAAAGTGATTCGATTAATATGGAAGAAAAGGAAGGTGAATCTATGATGAATTATGTAGAAATCATCACAAGGCTTTCAAGAGAGAACTCGGGATTATTTATCAATATTAATAGAAAAATAGAATGATTTGTTATTTCTTTAAAACCACATCTCAATTAGGCTCTAGAAATTAGTGACTTTGGGAGTTATGAAGAAGGTTTTTGATGTTATCTCAATATTAAGATGGATTTTAGAGTATAGTACAATGGTTATGAATATAAGTACTGTAGAATGGAATTTCAAGGTGGATGGTTAAATGAAACAATATTGAAGATGATCCAACATCCCCCAAGTCAAATTTTTTTGAAGATGTATCTTTGGGATTTTCTTATAGGGACAAAGAAATACCTCAAATGCAGGATAGGAGGAAAACAATTTCATGAATGCTGAAGATATATAAATAATCTATGGAATATTATTGAGGAATGTAAGGGACATAATGATGAACCAACTATGGAATAATGTTTTAACTGTACATATGGGGTCAATACGAAATTCAGTGCACTAAACCTTGAGTGATTAAGGGTAATCAACATCAGCAGCCACAAAATACAAAGGTGAAAGGAAATGATTATACAATCACTAATTATAAATTTTATTAATAAAAAAAATTATTACAACATACCCTTCCAATTAAATATTGAAAGAGAGTAATTTTATTCGATTCTAGGTCTTTAAAATCCATTATATACTTTATGTTAGATAGAAATTTTGAATCAAAGCCCTTATACCAAAAAGTAGAGATATAATTAAAAACACATAATGATGAAATTATTGTAACTCAAGTATTGGACACATTACTATTTGAATATATATGAATATTCTTCCATCAAATCATGTAATTATTCTGTTGGATAAATTAGAAATGACATTTGGCATGTATTAGATCTCATTATATAGTGCACACCTCAAATTTATGGAAAATGAAATCTCCATTAATATTTTGAGCAATACAATTCTACACTATAAATTCATGGAGGATCATGATCATAATTTATAAAATCCACCAATTTTGTGGGTGTTAATACCCTTCAGGGAAGCATAACATTCTTAAATGGTTGATTCAATGGATGGTATCAACCTGGAGAAAATTCCCTTTATTAGGGATTACACAGATGTATTTCCAAAAGGGTTACATGGGACCTCATCCAATGAGGTGGAGTTATCTATTAGACATAAACCTACTACAATTATATATAGAAATATTCCTATGGTATGGATCATATCCAAATGGAGGAGTTAAATAAATATGTGAAAGTGAATTTGGACAATGGTTTCATAATCCCTAGTGAATTCCCATGGGGTGCACTAGTGATCATGGTCAAGATGATGGATGGATCCATGGGGATTTGCATCAATTACCCAGAACTCGAGAAGATAACTATAAAGAATATGTATCTCATTACATGAATTTATGACTTTTTAAATAAACTATGAGTTGCTTTTTACTTCTCAAATGTGGATATTTATTCAAGACATCATCAAATGAAGGTGGATAAGGAAGATATTCCCATGACAGATTACATTACAAGGTATGAGAACTATGAATTCATAAGGACTCCCTTATAACATACTAATTCTAATTCAATTTTCATTTATTTTAGGAATATGGTCTTTAGGGTATACCCCCAAAAAAATTACAACAGTTTTTATCGATGATATTCTCATTTACTCTAAGACAATTGAGGAACATGATGGGAAACTATATATTTTCCTTGTGACATTAAGAAAGGAGACGATTTATACTATGTTTTGGAATCATTGACTTTTTGATGATGCAATTAGAATTCTTGGGGAATGTGGTCATACGAGAGAGAATTTATGTGGAAACGTAAAAGATAAAAGCTATTATGGAATTTCTTGGATTGACTATTGTCATGAAAATCCATTGGTTTCTTCGATTATCTAGGTAGTTATATTTTTTTTGTGTAATTTCGCACGATTAACGGGGTATCTAACTATTTTAACATAGAAAGGGGTAATGTTTGTATGGATGGAAAAATGTGAGGAAATATTTAAGGGGATGAATTTGAGTCTAGTCACTGAACCTATACTAACACTACAAAATGCATAGAATCATATTTATATATTCTGTGAATCTTAAAAGAATTACCTGGGTTTTTTATAAATGAAGAATGATAGTTTAATAGCCTATGAATAATGAATGTTGATAAATTTTTGGAATAACTAACTGACCCATGATCTAGAGATAGAAAACATTATTTTTTTCCATAAAAATTCTACAGCATTACCTATATGGTTAGAAGCCTTCCATCTATACGAATCACAAGAATCTGATGTATATATTCACAAATATGGATCTCAACATACATAAAATAATACAGTTAAATTTAATCAGCCACTATTATTTCAATATTATCTAAAACCTAAAAGGAAAACAAGTTATATGATTCTCATAGTAGAAAAAACATTCAAATCTATCCATGATGCAAATTGGGAACAACTATATCATCAGTGAAATTAAATGGATCAATCAATAAAATATAACGACAGGTAACACATCCTACCCGTCCCGATTTATTTCTCATCTATCTATCCAAGTGAATATCTAGGAGGCATAGAGTGATGGTATGGTGTTACAAAAGAATGTTGATGCGGTAAAGGAATGGAAATTACAAGATTTCCATATCAATTATGATGGGGTGATTTGGTTTGGAACAAGGCTTTGTTTGCCTTCATTACCTAATAAACAAATGATCTATTAGATAAATCATGTATCTCATATTTCTCCAAAAATCATAGATGTAACATGATTTATTGTGATATCTAAAATAATAGTAAGTGGGACAACATTTAAAATGTTATTTTAGATTATATCTCACTGTGTTGGGTATGTCATCATGTAAATGCAGAAAGACAATTTCTAAAGGGATGAGTCCACCATTTCCAACTCCAAAATGGAAATGGGATAATGTCACTAGAGACCATTCCACTATTCTACAAATATCATCCAATGGAAACAATGTGATATGGGTTATGATGGATGGACTCACCAAGACTACCCTCTTTTTCACTATTTGAGATGGTTTATCACTTGAAAACTTTTACATGATATATATGAAGGAACAGGTGAGGATACATGGGATACCACTTTTGATCATTGATGATCGTGATTCAAGGATCACTTCTAAATTATTGAAAATTCCTCAAAATCAATTAAGTACTAAATTGATTTTCACCATGGCATATCAACTGAATAGTGATGTACAAAGTGAAAGGACTATTAACAAACACTTGAGGACATTCTAATATCCCACTAATTGGAATTAATAAGAGGGTGGTATCATCATATCACATTGGTTTTATTATGATAAAACACCATTCAATCATGTATTCAAATGTATCTATGTGAATCATTATATTGGATGTGATGCATAACTCCATCTTTTTAGGGGTTAAGTTGGTGGAAAAAACTTAATTTGAACATAACATCTGAAAGAGATGAAATAGAAGGGTAAAACCATTAAAAAAATATAAAAGGTGCCTTGAGTTGGAAGAAGAGTTATGCTAAATACCGTCTAAGTGGCATGTAGTTCAATTTTAGAGACTGTTGTTTCCTTCGAATATCACTATGGAAGAGAGTAATATAGTTTATAAAGAAATAGATTCTTATCCTAAGGTAAATTGGCCCCTTTGATATCCTTTATCACATATGAATAATGGCCTATTGGGTTGATGTTCCATTAATTATGTCTTAATTTCTTGGTGTTTTCTATGTATCACTCATGAGTATGTACATATCTTATCTCCCACACATATTGAATCCATAGGTAGTAGAACTAGAGAATGGCCCCACATATGAAGAGTAACTAGTGAAAACCATTGTCTGTAGAGATAATGTTCTATTCTATTAGAAAAATAACCTTTATAATGTGTTTTAGATGAACCATTTGTCATATTATGTTACTTGGGAACAAGAGGAAAAAATGAAACAGATGTACCCTCACTTTTTCACAACTGAGAATGTATGTTAAAATATTTGTGGTGAAATATCTGAAGGAATGAATATTTATAACAACTCATTGTTTTTATTATAATTTCATCATTAATGTATAAGCGTTATATAATATTATACAGTAAAAAAATATTTAATCCACAAAATTCTTTAAAAACTAAAAATTAAAAAAAGGGAAATAGGAAAAAAATATAAATTAGAAAAGCTAAAATGGAAAAACAGGGATAACCCAAATCTACTGGAATCATCTCCCCCACTAAAAACATTATATATTGGAGGAAAAATATAAGTGTACAAAGATAAATTATATAAAAATTAAATATATAACATTGAGAAAAAATTATTCGATCAAATTAAGAATGTAATGTATAGATTTCTATAGGAAGTAATTTGACTATGGTAATTGTAATTTGATTTTTATAATTAGTAAAATGACCGATGGAATAGTAATTTCACTTCAAAATAATAAATTATTATATTCATAATATTTTTAAAATTATTAAATTATGTACAATATATATTAATACTATCAAAAATAAATATCATTAACTAAGAAAATGATAATATAAGAACATTTTTAATAAAATTTATTTAATCTATTTTCTAAAAATAATTACTATCATATTAAAAATTAAAAATCATTATTTTTTAAATTCATTTTTCTAAAATGAATATAAATTTTGAAAACATCAAATCAATATTATTCCTAGTTATTTGTTTCCTATTTTTATGATATATCATAATCTTCTTGTGAATAGTAAGCATCTAGTTTTCCAAATATCAGGTGTAACTCAAATTGCATCAATCATGAGATAATAATGAAATAATCCATTCAAGAAAAATAATTGTTGATATTTTGTACTTATTTTCATAAATGTCTCATTAATATAATATAAAATCAATTTCTAAACAAAAATAATAATATTTCAAAACCGTAAGTCAAAAGGGATTCAATAAAATATAAATTTTTCATTCCTTCCACATTTATTTTTAATAAATTATTTAATTTGAATTAAAAAGTCGATTTAATGCCTTAAACTAATTATATTATATTAATATATGATTTATATAGTCCAAAAAATCACAATTTCTTGTTTTAACTATGATATATTTTTTTAAATATAATTTTATATCCCAAAATACCCTCTCCTCAAGAATTAATACCCTTATCCCTTCTCTTGTAAAACCACACCTATCACCAATTATGAATCCATTTTTGTACATAATTGTCCCCATATACCATATTATAATCCATAGGGATTTTATGTTGCAATACAACTCCAATCAACAATTACTTATTGTGTCATGAAAGATAAGCTACACTGAGGATTATGTATATTCTAATCCACTTCTATATCTTTTTATTTCTTCTTCCTATTCTCATTTATTTTTCAAAAACCCTTTTACAACAAAATGGTAATAAAATTAATTAAAAGATATTTCAACATTATATTAATAATGATATCCAAATTAAATTATCATACTAGTATATATATATGCATGTTAAACTTATTTTTCCCACTCTCCCAACAATGTCCCAAAAAAGGTCGGTTAACCACTTATATAGACATTACCATGACATACCAGATTACAATAATAAGGTTATTATGTTATAAAATATATATAATATCTAAATATCTAAATATATGAATTATAATATTATTTAATTTATAAAAATAATGTATCACTTACATTTAATATAATAGATTAATCAAAGAAAAACATGATATTTTAAAAGAAAAACAAGATATCAAAAAACATAAATTTCAGAAACCGAAATTACGAAATGAAAACCAGTAATTGTAATTGATTAATTGGTTCATAAAATACTCTAATTGAAATATATTACAATATTTTAAAAAATCCATTTTTTTTATTTAATAGGTGAATAAATGACAATTTTTGCAGGAATTATGTTATGGGGATTCTCAAACCGAATTTGATTTTTCAGGTTATACTCTCTTCAACAGTTAGAATGTCTATATCATGTCATTAAAACATCAATTCCCGTTTACATCATATATATACATGTTACTACCATTTCAAAATATTTCCTAATAAAGAACCTTTTTTAATGTAATGTAAATTTCCTAAACATCATATTATACTCCTCTTTAAATACTTCTTCTACTCTCAAGAATAATGATGTATTGTGTCCATGAATGATTTACCTTATTAAGTTTGGAACCAATTTTTTAATGAATATATGATTGATATTATCCATAATAAACACATTCTCTTCCCTGTGTTTAATTTATGACATTGATATATATACATTCTATATGGCATTCATGATTCTGTACATGTTAAGATGTGAATGGTGGGCCCATAATTACATAGCCCTACAATAAATTGTGTAAAGTGATATATCTCATGAGATAATGTCCAATATATGTGAACATAATGATACTTTTTTCACAATGATGATGTTATGATTATGTACATATGGTATGTGTGAACATGATTCTATATTTGTTCATAACTATGTTTGGATTTTATCATTAAGACATGATATTTCATTTTAATGAGACAACATATTCCATGTTGTTATCAAATGTTTCCCTAATTCCATTGAGGATGATCCTATGCTTATGATATGTTGATGATGTTTCTTATCACCCATGTTATATTGACTTTTCCCCCTATCTATCCTCTTACTAGGTTTTCTGTTCACCATATTTATTATTTTATATCCTAATTTGATTACATGTACTATTATGAATATTAGGGACAAAAAGAAACTAAAAATAATAATGAATTAAATAATTTTTATGATTTATTACGTATAATTAATGTATGAAACTTACATTACAAATAAAATAAACTTTATTAATCTTGTTTTGTAACGCTATTGTTCTTTTTATGTTTAAAATGGTGTAATAGTCATGCAAGAAAAGTTTGGGTCCCTATAGTTGTTACTGATAACAATATAGTTAATTTGGGATTTAGGATTACAAAAAATTAGTAAAAACAAATAGGATAGGGAAATTTTTATGTAAACAACCAAGATGATTTGTTTTATAAACATGATTAAAAATGTGATACCATATGATATTCTATTAGAGTTAATTGAAAAAAACAATAGATTACTTATTTATGATTTTTTTTATTTATGTTTTTTTCAAACCTTTTCAATTTTATAAAATTGAGGGAAATCCGAGAAACCAGCCCAATGACCCATATGAGATAAAATTTAATGATTTTCTGAATGAAATCCCTAATTCTATGAGACATTTAGATCAAAATAATATTTCTATGCTTACCCAAATCTATCTGGGAGTGAATAATAACTTTAATCATGTAGAATTTAATCTGTCACCAAAGAAGCATAAAATTGCCACTATGACCATTATGTGGAAATGAACACTGACATTTAGCAGAACTTCAATCCTCTTTCCATAGAAAAATGTGTTTACTCAATGGAGATTATCATTTCTATGATCAATTTTTGTTATAATGAGAAGGTGAATTGTATGGTTTATCATTTTGATAGATAATCTAATCAATGGTGGCTATTGGTAAATGAAAACATGGGAATGGATAAAATAGACTATATGGATTGGGATTACTTTAAGAAAATATTTCATACTTAGTATTTCTCGTGAAATATTCTAAAAATTCTGTAAAGCGACTTTATAGAACCTAATAAAAAGCATGGGGAATATTTGAATGATAATAATGAGAACATCACTAGACTTTCTAGATATGCCTCGAGATTTCTATCAATAATGATAGAAGAATAGAAATATTCATTGTGTGTTTAAAACCAAAAATTCAAAAGTCTACCAAAATCTTGGACTTTGGGAGCTATGATGAAGATTTTTGATATACTCTCGATGTATATATGGAGTTCAGATAATAGTACCATGTTTATAGAGATATGAATAGATGAATTGAGTTTCAAGATTGTGGGTTAAAAGAAAAGGGGTGAAATATGATTCAACTACCCACATATAAAAAATGTAGGAAGAATCATCAAGGGAATTGACTCAAGGAGATTGGGAAATTCAACATGTTCAGAACAGAATGACATAATTATCATTAATGTGTAATAGAAAAGAATAATTTGGCCAATATTTTAGAGAAACAAAGGTAATCTCCTAATGAACCACCTATGGTTCAATGCTTCAACTCTAGTGAGCAAGGGAACTATGCAAGACACTACACTAAACCTCTAGTCTTTGAGGTTAAGCAGTTTCAAAAACAACTAGAGACACAAGATTAAGGGATATCTTAAACCATCACTAATGCTGATGATTAGCATGAAAATGAAATCGTACAAGGTACTCTTTATATTCAATAAATAATGGGAAATGTTTTATTTGGTGCTTGTTCTATACATTAATATATATCCTTTGTGTTTTTTAGAATTATTGAATAAATGTTATGACGTAATGAAGTAGTGATAACTATAAAAACACCTTGTGGTGAAATTATTATGACCCAAGTCTTCGAATCTTCCCCTCTTGAAATATGTGGTATGATTCTTCTAGAATATTTCTCAATTATTCCCAAAGTGAAATTCAACACTATATTGGGCCTGGATTAGATCCTGTTATATATACCACACCCCTGATTTACAAAAAATGGAATCTACTTTCATATTTTAATCCCTCAAATTCTCCAAAACAAATTCAATGAAGATCATGATCCTCTATTGGAAAATTCCTCAATAGTGAAGGTATTGATACCCCACGGAGAAGTATACCATAATGAAATGTTTGAGTCAAAGTATGGTATCGACCTAAAGTAAATTCCCTTTGTTATGAAATACACTAATAAATTTCATCAAGAGTTACTAGGTCTTCCCCTAGACCGTGTGGTAGAATTATCCATAGAAATTTTACCCGGATACACTTATATCACAAAATTTACCTACATGATGGATTTTATAAAGTAGTATGACTTAAATAAGAATCTATAATATAATTTTGTCAAAATAATCATACTCCCAAGTTAGTTTCCATGGTTTTCAACATTACACATTTTCAATAAGGAGGGTGGATCAATGTAAAATTTTATCGATTATCATGTTCACAAAAAGATCACCATAATGAACCTGTATCATCATCCAGGGATTGATCAAATGTTCTATCAACTAGGAGGAGAAATATACTTCTCAATGGGGGATCATTGTTCTAGATATCATCAGCTAAAGGTGTATAAGGTAAATATTTAGATAAATTCATTATGTATAAGGTATGTGAACTATGATTTCATAGTGATTCATTCCATACATACTAGTTCCCCAACAATATTCAAGTAATTTATGAATATAGTCTTTATATACTACCGTGGAAAATATTTTGTACGATTTATCAAAAATATTCTTATTTAATCCAAGAGAATAGAAGAACATGAAGAGAATCTATATATTTTGATAGTGACATTATGGAAATATAAAATTGATTCTAATTTTATCAGGTGTGAAGTATTCATTAAAAAAGTCACATTCATGGAGAACACGATCATAAGTGAGGGAATTTCTCTGAAACCTTAAAAGATATTGGAAATTAAGCAATGAAACAGAAGAAATATTGTTAGGGAAATCCAAGTTATTCTTAGATCAGTAGGGTAATATTGACTTTTTGAAAAAATTCTCATGATTGTCTAGCCTTATTATTATGATAACATAAAATGTGGTAAAGTATGTATGGATGATATAATGTGAGGAAATCATTATGTAGCTCTAGGCGAGGTTAGTCAATTCACTTATACTAACACTACAAAATAGTGGTGACTATTATTTGATATAATTTGATGATTTAAAGAATAAAATGTGTTGTGTAATCATGAATAATGAAAACTCTATATCTTATAACTCATGATATTTGATCATCTGTTAGTAGAACAACCCAACACATGATCTAGATATAGAAGCTGTGAATTTTTTCCTTGAAAACCATGTGGGACAACCTCTATTGTATTATGTGTGTAGTATATATTGATCATTTTATTATAATGTATATATTGACATATATGGATTCTAACATCCATCAAAGAATATGGATAGATATAATTGTGGACAATGATTTCTCTATGCACTACTATCTAGGAATTGAGATCAAGGTTTCAGATTCCCTTAATTAAAAATTGCCTACAACTCTATATATGATATGAATTGAGAAAGACCATATCTTCATTGAAATGAAAATTATGTATCTAGAAATAAAAATGGAACAAAATACATCCAACCATTCCAAATTGATATCCAAAGCATCCAACCAAGATTAATGAAAGGAGTCTGAAATGGACTATTTTAAGTTAAAAAAGAAGGTGAATGCAGTAATGGAATTTATTCTACCAGAGTTCCATATCGATGATAATAGATTTATTAGGTTTGGAACATGGCTTTGTGCAATTTCATAACATGAGATAATGAAATAGATATGGGATAATACACATAGCTCATATTTCTCCATTAGTTACATGATGTATTAGTATCATTGAGAAACCTTATGGTGTGAAAAAATTAAGATTAATATTGAGGAGTATATCTCATGGTGTTCAATGTGTCAGCATGTTAAATTAGAGTAAAAAAGTCCATTGGGATGATGAAACCATTTCCTATACCCACATGGATATGGGAGAATGTAACATTGTAATTTTCCACTATTCTTTATACAACATCCAATTGAAACAATGTGATATGATTAATGGTGGATCGACTCACCAAGACATTCCACATTATCACTATTTCGAGAATTTCAATTACCTGAACATGTTGCGAGAATATATGTGATGGAATTGGTGAGGATGCTTGTGGTACCATATTAGATCATCAATGACCATGATCAATGGTTTACCTAGAAATTCTAGGGAATTATTCAATATTATATGAGTAATGAATAAAATTTTATCACTACCTATCATACCAAAAGTTATGGCCTTTATTAAAGGACTATTATGATGTTCAACGAAAATTATTGATCATTATCATTGGAATTAAAAGGATGATGGATTATCATCTCCCATTGGCTATGTTCTCATATATCTACAGCTTCTAATCAAGTATTCAAGTAGATCTATATAAATCTCTATATGTGAAGAAATTAATAACTCTAACATGTTGGTATAATGTTTGTGAATAAAATCTATAAGGATCATACCTTGTGAAAAAGATGATATAGAATGTCCATTACATCTAATGACATATAAATGCTTCATGGATTTAAAAAAATGGCTGTGTTAACAAAAATAAATGTTTCTTGGTGTTCCCTACTTGTGACAATGCATTCCATAAAATATCACCATGGATTCATGTCATGAAATTTGGTTGGAATGGTATGTATAGCCCAAGGTACATTATCCCCTTTGAGATCCTTAATCTCATAGGATAAGTGTCATATCTTCTTTCACATCAACCATGTATGGGTCAAGTTCATGACATGTTCCATGTATCAACCTTGAGGAAGTACATATATGATTCCTTGAATTTACTAAACCCATAGGTGGTACAACTAGAGAATTTCCTATCATGGGAATAAAATCCAGTGAAAATATTGGAGCATAAACACATTGTTCTAATCATGAAGAAAAACCACACTGTTAATGATTTGTTGATAAAACATAAGTATGGTGAAGCGATATGTGAACTGTAGGAAATAATGAAATAGATTTACCCCCGCACATTCTCAATTGATAATACAATTTTAAATTTTAGCGATGAAATATCTAATGTGGGGAATGTTGTAATGAAAAAGTGATTATTAGTAAAAAAAATCCTCAATAAATGTGTGTTATATAATTTTATACACATAAAAAATATATATATACCAACACGTAATTTGAATCCAATTAAAGTTCAAAATAATTCAACTAGAAAAAAAATATAGAAATGTTAAAATGGGAATATATGGATAGACCCAATGTACTAGAATCATTAATCCCACTCAAAAAACTAAGGAGATAAAGAAACAAATTAGAAAACCAATACAAATTTTAGAAAATAAATTATATAACCTTGAGGTGAATTGATATGAATAAATGAATGATGGAATTTAGATGTGTTTATTGGTGGTAATGTTACTATTGAATACTATCATTACTATAGGGAATAGTAACATGACCCATGGAATATTAATTTCTCCACAAAATAAAATATTATGATAAAAATAATATTTACCATGATTATTTTGTGTATATATGAATTTTTAATTTTAAAAATTAAATATCATGATTATGAAATCTCAATGAAAATATATTAACATTTTTAATAAACTATATTTTAATATATTTTTTAAAAATCATTTTTTTATATTAAAAAAATACATAATTTTGAATGTTTTTTGTTAAAATGAATTTAATTTTATAAATAAGGTCATTGAAATTAACCATGGGTGATTTATTTGGTATATTTTTAATAATATATAATTTTCGGGTGAGTAGTGAAAATATAGTTTTTCCACATAATCATTGTATCTCAAATTACATCATTCATGAGTTAATAAAAAAATAATTTCTAGATAAATATGTTAGAAAATGGTATATTCAATTTCATAAATGGTTCATTACAATACAATAAACTAAATTTACATACATAAAAAAACATTCCAAAACCAAAAGTCATATGTGATTTAAAAAATATCAAATTTTCTTTTGTACCACGTTCCATTTAAATAAATTATTCAATTAATATTTTGAATTATATTTAATGTCTTAGACTCATTTTTTATATTGATATATAGTTTATATTTTCAAAAAAATCATAATATCATGTTTTTCTTTTTATATATTATTTTATTGAAGCGTTAATTCTAAATTTACATCTCTCCTTAAAAATAAATAACCCCTCTCCCTTACCATGGAAAACCACACATCTCACCAATAAAAATTCCAATTCACTAGGATAATAACTCTTTTTTAGCCTCTTAGAATCCATAGGGTCGTTCTGGAGAAATATAACTCCAATCACCAAGGATTTATAGTGTTGTTCAATAGAATCCTCACATATGATTATGTATGTTTCGATCCACTTATCTCTCTTTCTATTTCTTCTTATTCCTATCATTTTCCTACAAAACCTTTCACAAAAAAACTGTAATATAAATAATTATATAGTATATTAGAAATATATTAATAATATTAATCTTCATTAAGAATCATACTACTATATAAAAAAATTTTAAAATTATTCTTCACATTGTCCCAATAATGTCTCATCAAAGGTGGGTTACGCACATAAGAATAAATTGTCATGTCATTAAATATAACCATAATCAAACATAGATATTATAAACTCTACATAATATATAAAAATTCATTTATATAAAATATAATTTTCTTTAATTAATTATACTAATGTATACAATGAATTTAAGAAAATAGAAAAAATAAAGAGAAATGTGATATTTTCTATGAAAAAAAGATATCAAAAATAATAAAGTCCATGAACATAAATTAAGAAATATAATCCAAATATTACAATTAATAAATAGTTTTATAAATTTCTATAATAATTGTTTAGATCATTTATTTAACGAATGAATGTGTATTATTCAGGAGTTACCAACATGACAAGATTATGCAGGAATTAAGGTAAGGGGATTCTTGAACACAATTCCATTCATTCAGTTATCCTCTCTTCAGATGTTTGAATGTTCATATTATGTTCTTCAAATGTACGTTAACTTTTTCTTCATGGATATACATATTCACACCTTTTCGAAATGTTTTTTGAGAAAACTATTTTTTTCAAAGTGACTACAATTTCAAAAAAATTATATCGTACTCCACATTAAATACTTCTTGTCCACTAATGAATAATGATGTATTATATCCAAGACGGATTAGACGTCTTCAATTTTTAACAAAAATGATTATTCATGAATGTATTAATTATGAAATACTTATAATACCAATTATTTTCCTTGTGTTTACTTCATGAAATTTCATAATATATATTGTGTGTGGGATGAATGATTATGAATATGTTATAATGTGATTGGTGGGACCAAAATTACGGTTCCCTCAAATTCATTTAGTAATGTGATGTATCTCATGATAAAATGTGAAATATCTAAGAAAATGATTCTAGCATTGTACGCAATGATGAAGTTATGATTACTCAAATATGTTATGTGTGAACATGATGCTATCATTGCTTACGACTATATGTGGTTTTGAACACAAATTCAAGATGTAAAATTGTTATGCATATCCACATTCCATTACTTTATCACACACTTCAATCATGTTGTATATGATGATCATGTGCATGTAAAATGATGATGATGTTTATTATCAGCCACGTTATATTGATTCATGTTTCTTATTAATCATATTATTTAGATTCTAGCTCACCCCATTAATTAATTTATATCTTCAGGATATTACCAATACTAAGGGGAATGTGTGGGGAAATAAGAATCTATAGAAGAAGGAATTAATTAATATTTATGTCTTATTACGTAAATGTTT
This sequence comes from Viscum album, assembly GCA_963277665.1. Classification (NCBI taxonomy): domain Eukaryota; kingdom Viridiplantae; phylum Streptophyta; class Magnoliopsida; order Santalales; family Viscaceae; genus Viscum; species Viscum album. Next base: position 116,688,460 of record OY728123.1, on the reverse strand, counting down.
TGTATGATTTTTTTTCAAAGACATTAAACATTACAATCTTAGATTTTTAAGGATATTATACAAATTATCATTAAAATGATGTAATAGTTATGTATGGTAATTTAGGGGCACTATACTTGATGGGTACAACAATCAAAATATCCTTCCCCACATGTTTGCTGGTATATTTTTTCACCTTTTAGTGTGGGGGTGGGACCCATTCATGGCCTCCTTAAGTGAGATTCGTGATTTTTTGGTTTCTAAAAACCTAAATCCATTCATAAAAAGGGACATTCAATTTAGGATGTGTCTCTCCTATAGGAGGGTAAATTCATATATCAAACTGATTCTTCAAGTGTGTAGTGGTGGGGATGGGTGGTCTTCTAAATTTCATCACACATAGCAGAATTTTGAAATATTTAGACCTATATATCCACAATGACAGGAATAATTGTATTAAATTTGGTAATATAAAAGGATAATACAAACAACCCTATGTAATAAATAATCCACATATATATATATTTAATCCACTATTAGAGAATATGGTGTATAATAGATATTTTGTGATTATAAATGGTATATGATACCCAAAAAGATTTGTATATTCTTACATCCCTAAACATGACTGTTAATTATTTTTTGTTCTGGTTTCCAAAAAAAACATTCCCATTCTTATCTGAATGATCCTTTTGGATGATTGTAATGACCCAAAAATTTGAATAATATTTTGTTTCTTAAAAATATATTTTTTACATTGTCACAATAAAAAAAATAATTGTATAATGGAAATGTAACCATCAAGTTATGACTATTGGTTAATATTAACGTTGGAAAAAATAAAAAATTTTAATGTTATATTTATTATTTATAAATAGAAATGATAATGAATAATTAATCCAAAATGAAGAGCTGATTTCCACATCTAGAGGACTCGGGCAGCACAAATCCCATTTTTTGATGCTTGGCAAGAATGAAGCATCACTGGTCCTTTCCCTAGACATATCCCATGTCGAGCATAAACACCTTAATCTTGAACCAATTTTCTTGTGGGAGACGTTTATGTGGATAGAAATCCCATCCTGGTAAATGTTATCCGAGCCACACCAATATTCTATCTTGATCTCACAGCTTAAAATTATGTCTTATGCAGGTGTAATAAGGATCTATTAAACGAGGCCTTACTTATTTGATGTAATATTTTTTTATAAATAAAACTTTTATTTATTATTATAGTAAATTTTCTGAATTTCAAATGTCAAAAAAATATAGGATGAATGTTTATAATATTCATATTATTTATGAATATAAAAAAGTGTATTGTAGAATATGTTTTATACATTAAATAATTAATAATGGGAAATTACTTTCCAAAAATTTACATATACAATTGTGACTTGTAAGAAGTTTAGAGTATGATAAGATCAACTTAATTTTTGGTGAATATAAAATTAGGAATAGATGTATTACCCTTATGAATAGTAATGTGAAAAATAGAATTGCAACCTCAATAAAGAATATTTAAATATAATTTATGCATCTTTAAAGGTTATGTGATATAATAGCTTAAGTAAATGACTATTTTAAAAAATTTATGTTTTGTATTAGTTTTTTTGGGTAAATTGTGGTTTCACCTAAAAATTAAATATCACATAATTAGAATATTATTTTCATAAAATGGAGTTCATTTTTCAATTCAGATCAACGATATTAGGTTAGGATGAAATTAAGTGATTTTAAAAAAAATGTTTTCTTTTTTGGTGAATAGTAAAAATAATGATTTTTTGTTTTTTATTTGTTTTATGACATAATAATAATGTAATAGGTAATTAAAATTGTTTTCTAACTATTTTGTACTGAAAATAAATATAATGTGTTCCACAGGTCCAAATCCATTGGATAATACCATGGGAAACCCCATGGTTTTTCTTATACCACTAATGAGGTGTCCCATTGAAATTAATAAAATATTCCATTGTATTTGCTATAAATTTCATCCCATTACTCCAATTAATTACTTCCAAATACCACCTTAATGAATATATAGTCCTTTTACCTCCCAATTAGTCCTCCAAATGTGTCCCTTGACATGAAGGTCTTGATCATAGAGTTTCATAAGATACTCTTCAATGTAAGGGAATTCTCAACATCACATTTTTCAATTCAAGAAAATTTATATGTGGTTTGTCTTTCATGTTTCTATACAATTATATTATTTCCATTATATTATATCACTATACTATATTATTAGTCTTTTATGAATGGGTGAACCATGTACCTTTTCTTTTTGATTTTTTCTAACACCATGTTGCATAGCCGTTATGCTGTAGAATTTTCGCCTCAAAATCACTCTCTTTTCTCTCAAGAAATTATATTATTTAATTTATGTTAGCACCCAGAACTATTTAATTTCTAGGTTTATTAATAATGACCTAAAACTAATATATTTTATTCTATAATTGATATACATAAAACCATCATTCCCTTTCCATGGGTTTTGAAGGGCATAATTATCATGTTTTTAATCACTTTTTAAAACAACATGACTATGATATGAAACCCATTTTGTTCATTTTATTTGGGTTATATATGTAATTTTTTATTATTATCTATGTGTATCACATGAAAATAAATATATTTTAAGGGTTAATAATGATATAACTCAAATTTATTGGGTAATAAAAGTAATCTATAAAGATGACAAGATTTATGATACCTTGGTGAATTACCTCAGTAATATTTATAACACCACATGGATAAGACTTGTTGATATGATTATGAATGTTTAAATTAAATGTTGTAGCCAAATATTCACGTTAGTATTCCTATTATTTTTTTATTTTATGCCTATCTTTCCATTTTTAATGTATTTATATATTTCTTCAAGTTCATATTAATATCAAATGTAAACTGATTCCAATGTTTAATAATACTGGGCCATATACTCACCCATTCCTATTATGTATTTCACAAGGTTATGATATGTTGTAATTATAAGTAGGATAAACTTATTAAGAATTATTCCAAGAGGATTAAAATATTATTATATGTTATCTTGTATTATGTACCTTTTCTCCAAGACACTACACATTAATGATCCTCTATTTGTAAAATGTAATGAAACGTTATGTAATAAAATGGCATGGTGCCATAGTTGGTGTCAATGGATAGTATATTTATTAGTAGAAATTAATATATGAAAACCATTGGAATAACATTATATTCAAGTATAAATATAGGAAATATTTTTGTATTTTTGGTGAAATATTATGTAAGTGGATTCTGAAAAAAATAAATCACTTCCTGGATACGAATAAGTGGATGTGGATCATGCACCAATGTATCTAGGTGTAAAACCCAAAACCACTTCTTTGAGCTAGACTCAAACAGGATCCGGTGCATGAAAATGGGCCTTTCTAAACACCTGGTTTGACACTATCGAGGGATATGTTTTGTTAATCACTATATTTTTATGAATCATTATATAGTATTTATTTAAAAATGTACTTGTTGTTAATGAATACTATGTTTAATCATATTATTTTAAGACATAATAAAAATTTAGTGATAAATTATTTTTAAAAAAATAAGTTCCCACTAAGGATTTATTATTTTAGAAAATGGTTTCCAAAAGGAGAAACTGTAAAAATGGTGACTAAAATGGGAAATGCGCTAACAAGCACTCAAATGTAATGAAAAATGGAATCTTTCATGAGATTGATAAACCAATGGAATCATGTTATAGAAAATAAATTCAATAATGTTGGGAGATCAATTTAACCAAGAAGGAAACTGAATTTTTTTCCTTTATGCATCAGTAATGAAAAACCTTCAATGGGTATACTGACCCATTGATTACTAAGTAGTGGATCAGGTCTTCGAGGACGATCTTTTCTATGCTTCGCTTTTCAAAACAGGAAAGGTTCACCCAAGCTATTATTTCTTAGAGGGAGAAGTCGATCAGTGTTGGGAACTGATTAAAAACATGAGGCCAAGTGTGTAGGTTTAATCTATAGAGTGGGAAGAGTTTATAGGGGTCAACATGAAAAATTATTTCCCTTGTACGATCAGAAAAAAAATGTATAAGGAGTTTCTTGAGATGAAGCGGAAGGAGAATGAATTTGTTGGGAGCTACGAGATGAACTTTACAGCATTATCATGTTACACCTAAAACACTCCCATGTATCCTAATTGGAAGGATGATAGATTATTTGGGGGACTAAGAACTCATCTACATGAAAATCTTGAAAAATGAGACTATTATAGCTATGAGGATATCATGTGGAGTGATATGAAATTCAAACTACTGTTTAGTGAGATGCATCGGTCTCACAAATCGAATGAAAAGAAGAGATCAACGGTTCCTTATTAGAGTGTATCTTTTATCATGTAATAATAGTAAATAATGTTCAATATCCAATGGGTAATAAATGCTTGAAGTAGCATTTGGGAAACTAACTTCTCAAATGCGAGATGTGCAGAAAGTGTGGAAGAGATGGCCATATCACGTATAATTGTCTTACTAAGGAGAGGCCTCAAAATCCCATCACTAACGACAAAATGAAGATGGTTCAGGACCTACCTGAAGTCCAATGCTATACGTGTTGATAGCTTGGGAACTATTCCAATCACATTCCAGATTCGAGGGTTTTGAATGGGAATCAACATCATCCTCAGCAAAGGCCAAGGGAGAAAGGTCCTAATTTTTCTATAACGACAACTAATGTTGTATCTCTTAATGATGTGGTGGTAGGAACTAATGTAGTTCTCTTAATCCTAGAAATCCCATTGTTTTAATCTTTTTATAAAAATTCATTTATTTCTTATATGTTTCCAAATAATTTAGAATCAACAGCTATATTTCTAAAAGTTGAGTTATAGGATAAGACTCCTAGTGGTATTATCTATGAATCATTAGTGTTTAGATACTATAGTATTTACATTAGTGAGAACAATCTTATCACAAATCGTGTAGTCATTCCCATTTTGGAATTTGATATTTTATTAAGGATGGACTGGATCTTAATGTATAAAGCTAGATCAAATGAAGATGTTGAAAATCTCATTAGGTTTGAATGTAAGACCTACATATATCATCCAATGACATATATCTCAACCTGATATTTCTCTATAATCACCTCATATAGCCTTCTACATGGAGTTGATTGGTGAAGAAGTAGAAGGAAATGAGAGTAAAAGGATATAAAATGAACCCATCATCTAGGAATACATTGACATATTTCCTAAGGAGTTACACATACCTCCAATAGGAAGAGATATATTTTTCTCTATTGAACTTGTAAGAGAATCTCATCCGATATCAAATACCCCATAATGGATGGAAAATTTGGAGACAGAGGACCTAAAGAAGAAACTGCAAGATCTTTTGGAGAAGGGGTTTATTCGAATGAGTGTGTCTCCTTGGAGAGAAATGTTTCTAATTGTAATGATGAAGGATGAATAAATGTGTCTATTCATTGATTATAGAAAACTGAATTGGAGCACAGTGAAGAAAAAATACCCTCTTCTTAGAATTGATGACTTATTTAACCAATATTATAGTGCTAATTTCTTATCTAAGATTGATCTTTGATCCAGTTGTCTAAAATTAAGGGTGAACAGGGAATATATTCCAAAAACTGCCATCTGATCAAGATATAGGCCTTATGGGTTTGTTGTTATGCCCTTTGGACTGACTAATGTACCTTTTATTTTTATGGACACAATAAATAGGGTCTTTATGGAATACATTGATAACATTTGGTAGTTTTTATTGATGATATTTTGATTTATTACAAAAAAATTTAGGAGCATGACATTCATATAAGGGGTATTTTACAAACTCTAATTAAGTGGAGGCTTTTTGGAATTTTTATCATGTGTGAGTTTTGGATACAAAAAATTTCATTCTTGGGGTACATTATAACCAATAAAAGAATCACAATTGAATATGAAAATAAAAAGGTTATAGAGGAGTGGAATCATCCAATAATCATAAATGAGATTCGTTATTTCTTTGGATTAGTGGGATATTATAGGTGGTTTGTGAAAAATAATCACCACTTTGTAATCCACTAACCAAGTCAAATCGAAACGGGGTTATGTTCATCGGGAAAATGAAGCGTGAAGAATGTTTCTAAAATATAAATAAGAGATTTTTTACAACACTAATGCTAACTCTAACCTCAAGTAGAGAATGATTATTTATTTTGTAGAGATGCATCTCTGAAGGGTCTTGGGTGGGACCTTATGCGAAATGAGAACATGATTGCTTATGCATCTTTATAGTTTAACACACATGAGAATGACAATTATACACATGATATGGAGCTGGATATGGTTTTATTTTCTATGAATATATAGACGTACTGTATTTATGGGTAGAAGTGTGATACAAAGACATACCATCATTGATTGAAGTACATTTTCACAAAAAAGGAATTGAACATGATACAGAGGAGATAGTCAGAACATCACAAAGACATTGATTATTCAATTCAATATCTTACCGAAAGATTAAACAAAGTCATTGATGCATTATGTAGGAAAGACAATGTTTTTATGTCCATGATGTGGATTTAAAGACATAACCTAGTGCGAGACCTAGTGAAAATGAATATGGGAATTATATTAAAAGGGACATCATCAGCCCTATGCCAAATTATTTCTAAACATTCATTGCTAGAAAAGATTTAGAAGTCTATGAATGATGATCCTTTATTAAAAAATATGTATGAGGCTATAAGGGATGGTATATTTCCTGAGTTTAATATTGATCAAGTAGTTTTACTGAAATTTTGATGAAAACTATGTGTTCCATCTATTCAGGAAATAAAGAAGGAGATGATGGATGAAGCTCATATATCTACATTCTCTTTACAACATGAATGCACAAAATACTATAGGGGCCATGGTGATCATTATTGGTGGGGTAATATGAAAAGGTAGATTTTGGACTACACTATAAGGTTAATATTATGTCATCAAGTGAAGGAAGAGCAATAAAATTGTAATGGGGTATTACAACCACTACCTATAACAGCATGGAATTTGGACAATATCACTCTAGATATTGTCATAGGTCTCTCGATAACTTTCAAGGGAAACAGTGAAATATGGTTTATAGTGGACTGTCTCACCAAAATTTCCCATTTAATATCAATTTAGGAAGATTTATCTTTTGATAAAATTGTCGGGATTAACATGAAATAAGTTATAAGGCTTAATGAAGTTCAACATTAAATCATATCTTATCATGATCCTTGGTTCATATCAAATTTTAGTGAATTATTGAACATGATATTTGTACCAAATTGAATTTTAGTATAACTTATCACCACCAAACTAATGTCTAATAAGAAAGGGCTACGAGAAAACTTGATTACATGATGAGAACATGCCCAACAGAATTTAATGGTGTATGGGATAAACATCTCAAATTAGTTGAGTTCTATTACAATAATAGTATCCACTAAATAATTCAAATGGCATCATATGAAGATCTATATGAGAAGTGATGTAGAACTCCACTTTTTGGGATGAATCTCATGATAGAATGCTTCTTGGTCCTGATATTGTTCAATAGATGATAGAAATGGTTTATTCCATTCAACAACACATTAAGTCTACTCAGAGTGGGAAAATGAGCAATGTTGAATACCATCGAAGGGAAATGGAGTTTGATGTTGGTGAAAAAATCTTTCATTTAATTCTATATTGAATGAGTTTCTTGTGGTTTGCGACGAAATGGAATCTTATACCAAGGTACATTGGCCCCTATGAAATCTATGATCGTGTAAGAGAAGTGGCCTATCTTCTTGAAATTCCCCCAAATATAGTACATGTTCATGATTTCATCGACATATCACATAGGAATAAGTAAATACCTTACCCTTAATAGTTAATAAATCTATATGTGGTACAATGGTAAAACGAACTCTCTTTTGAGGACCATCCAGTGGAGATCGTTGATCGTACAAACAAGGTTCTATGCAATAAGTCTACCCACCTTGTTAAAGACATGTGGAGGAAGGAAAAATATAAAGAAGTGATGATGGAATCAAAGAAGTCAATGAGGCCTAATTACCCAAAACATTTCTCTTATAAGGGTATGAATTGAAATTTCTGGGATTCAATTTCTTCGGGGGGGGGGGGGTGTAATAACCCGAACATTTGAATAAAATTTTGTTTCTTTAAAATTTATGTTTTACTATGCCATAATCATTAAAACAATATATGTTTATTTTAAATTTATCCATTGATTTATGATCATTAGTTTATAAGAACATTAAAAACAATAATAATTTCTAATGTTATAATTATTCTTTATAAATATAAATGATAATTGATAATTGATGCCAAAAGAATAGTAAATGGCTTCATGGAGGAGGATTGGGCCTTACCAATCCCATTTTTTGGTGCTTGGGAAAGAGGTAGAATCACTCAACTATGCTCTTGACCACGCCCATGATGAGATTCAACATGTTAATATTGAAAGTAATCGCCTATGGGAGAAGTTCAAGTTGATAGAAATCACCACTCGAGAAATTTTATTCGAGCCACCCAAATATTCTATCACCACTAAAAATCTTACTCTTAGTTCATATACAGGTGTTATAAGGGATATGTATGTAGGCCTTAGATATATAGTGTAATATTTTATATGAATAAAATTGTTATTTTTATTATTGTAATAAAATTTAATTTCAAATATCAAAATAAATATAGGTTGAATATTTATGTGTATCATATGATTGATGAAAATAGAAAAAATAATTATTTTAAAGTATGTTTTATACATTAAATATTTAATAAGATGATTTTTTTTAAAAATGGACAAATACAGTTCTGATCGGTAAGAAATTTAGAGTATAATAAGATGAACCTAATTTTTAGTGAATAGTAAATTATGAATAGTAATAATACCCTTATGGATAGTAATATGAGTAATGGAATAGTAACTTCACATAACAAATTATAAATATATTTTTGGCATCTTGAATTGTAATGTATTATAATAGCTTCAGTAAATAACTGTTTCAAAAATTAATAGTAATGTAATAATATTTTTCAGGATAATACTGATTTCACTTAAAAATTATACATTTCATATAAATAAAATTATTTTCATAAAATGGAGTTCATATTTGAATTCAGAACACTGATATTTAGTTTGGGTGAATTTATGAATTTTTTATAAAATGTTTTGTTTTTTCGAGAATAGTAAAAATACAGTTTTTCAGTATTTGATGTGTTTATGACATAATAATGATATAATATATAATTTAAAATTTTAGTCAACTATTTTGGATTAAAATATTATATGATGTGTCCCATGTGACCAAATCCATGGAAAAATACCATGGGCAAACCCATGGGTGTTCCAATACCACCACTGAGGTGTCCCTTGGAAACTAATAAAATATTCCCTCACTTTTTATATAAATACCAACCAATTATGTTATTAATTTCATTCCAAATTCATCCTCAATGAATATATGGTCCTTTTACCTCTCAAAGAGTCCTCCCAAAGTGTCCCAAATTCCTCAAGGTCCCAATCTGTGTGTTTTATATGTTACTCATCATGGTAAGGAAATTATCAACATCTCTTTTTTCCATTCAAGATCTCTTCGACATGGTTTCTCTCTCATGTTTACATACCATGTTCATATTTACATTTTAATATGTAACAATAATACATTATGATACTATTATTAATGGGTGAACCATATCCCCTCTCTTTTTAATGTTTTCTAAAATGATGTAGTATGGTCGTTATGCTGCAGAATTTTCCTCTGAAAATTTCTCTCATTTTTCTCATGAAATTATCTTATTTTATTTATGTCAATTCCCAGAACTATTATATTTTTAGGTTAATTCAACAATATGTAGAAAATTAAATATTTTATTCTTTGATTTACATAAAGAAAACCCTCGTTACCTTTCCATGGGTTATGAATGACATAATGCTCTTGTTTTTAAATAGATTTTAAAATATCATTACATTGATATGAAGCTCATTTCTATTACTCTCTATGGTTTATTTTGATTTGATTGATTATAATATATGTGGATCACATGAATATAAATACATATTATTGGTGTTCCCTAATACTTCTCCAAGGTGTTGTGTATTGAAATTAATATATAGAGATGACATGTTTTATAATACCTTGTTGAATAACAAAGTTAATTGTTTAGGAAACCTTGGTTATGGGCATTGATGATATTCTTATGAGTTTCTAAATCAAATTTTTTGACACATTTTTAAGTTATGATTCATTTTATTTTTATTATTTTATCCCTCCCTATCCATAGCTCTTGTATTTATGTGTTTTTCAAGTTTATATTAATATCACAAGTAAACTGATTCCCTTGTTTACCCTTACTGAGACTTATGATCACCATTTCCACTGAATTATGTACGGAGGTTATGAGATGAAGTAATTTCACATAGTATTAATATATAAATAATCCTTTCAAGAAAATTACTATATTTTTTTATGTTTACATGTATTATGTACCTTTTTTCCAATACAGAAGACTTTAAAGATCCTCTGTTTGTAATATGTAATGAAATGTTATGTAGTATTCTATAATGATGGTGTAATATTGATAACCATCCATGATTTGAATTGGAAATTTAATTTAAAACAATGGATTGATAAAATTATTTATTCTTTTCTAACATCCAAACTACATCATTCCGCAATAAAAGGGGTATATCCTAAAACAAACAACTCAAGAATGTGCTATCAAATGTATGACCCATTCATAAATATATTCACCTGAGGTGAATTATTTTATCAAATTATCTAGGTTATAGGTTGATTTTCACAATAGGGTGTGGGGATATGGATTTAATATAATAATAAAATCCCATAAAAGGTTAGAATATTTGAGATATCGAATTATCTCAATCCAATAACCATGAGATCGGTTAGCAACAGATGATGCTGGATAATTTTATGTTTTACACAATAATCACCAATATCAATCATGAGCATCATTGTTTCATCAGAATTAGAGACAATATTATTGGGGTCTATTTTTATCTATAATATAAGAAAACATTTGTTGTATTTGAAAAAAATCACAATGTATACAAATCCAGTTACCATGTTTTGTAGACCTCATAACAATCATATGACTATGTGTATTTCTAGAATTATCATTTACATGTGTATTGCACATATATATTTGGGAAAAATTATACCATTAATAATGTTATTTTTTAAAAAATGAAACAGTAGTTTGTTGATGGTAATGCTACTGTATATGTAAAATATTTGATCGCAATAAAAAACATTGTATTAGAATGGCTAAAATCTACAAGATCAACTAATCTCAAATGGTAAATATAGTTCACTATGTAATTTTTTTTTCATCCTATAACCATTTTATAGGTGTGGGACCTCCTTCTATTCCACATGAAAACCACTGAGTATTCAACGAGAGTGACTTTTTCTTTAATATTAACTTTTTTATGCCTATATAACACCCTATTAGTTAGGGTAGATTTATGGTCCCAAATGATATCAAGGAATCTAGGATTTCTATTAAAATTTTTAGATAGATATAATAAATATAGAGAAATATTCATGGAGTCAAAATCAGAAAAATACCCAAAATCGAAATAAATTATGTCCCTTCCAAAAATAATATATTTAGAGGGACCAATGCTTCACATAGAATCCCCATAAATGAAAAGAATTTTTGATATTGGATGTGAATTTTATTCCATGCACAAATTATTTTTCTTTCACATGGGTCCATGGATTATTATCCCTAATAGATGATTTTCCATTTTTGGTGGAAGGTAGATAAATTTTTCCTCTGGAAATAAATTTCCATTTCTGCTACCAAGTGGTGTAATCATATACCATGGTAATGAAAATATCATGAGTTTTGAGATGGTATACCAATAAAATAATGAACCATAATCCTTTTTAGGTGATGATTTTATTACTCTGCCACATGTATTTAGGAAAAATATACAACCCACTTTCCATATTGGGAAAATATCTATTTACAATTCCTTATAAATACCATTAATTTTAAGGGAGGAGGGTTTACGTATATACAATAATGAATACTAGGTAATACATCTGAATGTAATTAACCAAATTAAAATATTATGGAATGAATAATAGGAGACCCCACAAAGGGATCTGATAGGAATGGCCATCTATAAAATAAATACCCTTTCACCCATTATGGAAACCCACTATGATGAACACTCCTTCGTGAAATAAATCTATTCACAATCCCATGCCTAGTATAGTAAAGAGAAGTGCGGGGAAAAGGTTTTCTGTTTTGTATTTTTCCCTCCCACTCTAACTTCCATATGTCTGCATTGTATTTTTCTGAATATTAACCCCTTGGAGAACTTTCCAAATGACTTTATATATCCCATACCCAATGCTATAAATCCCATCATTGAGATATCCCCCACTAAAACTATATTCATTCATCCTAGGGATAGGGAAATATAGTGTATCACCTATATTATCACATATTCAATTGTTAAATTAAGTAGATAAATTAAAAACCATTGTAGGATGTGTGATTAGAATGATTATGTTCATGAAATCTAATGATAATGAGGATCTGATCCTTAATATTGGTGGTAGTTATATTAACTAGCTAGAGAGAGATATATGATTCCAAAAATAGGAATGGAATCAAATGAAATGACCTATTTAAATTTATATCCCCTTACTAATCCAATCATCCACTTTTCATAAGATAGATCATATGGTAATCTTTTAGGTAGTAAGTCCATATACCTTCTAATAGGGTTTCTCATACATTCCTTACCCCACCCCACATTCACCTATGGTAGAAGGAGATTTTGTGAAGTATTGGATCATCCACATCCTTTTTTTCTCACCCGAATATTGACTCAAGTGAGTATAATTGTTAGGGTTTATCATATCACTATCTTGATCAAATATCCTCAATTGTGACTCATCATTGGTGTGATATTCAATGAAACAAAACATTTTAGGATTTGATTATCATTTTATTGTATACATAGGAAGCCTCCATGAAGATAAAACCCTATATTACAAACCAACAATGTCTTTTATTGGGATATATTTCAAATAATTCCATACCCCAACCCATAAGTACATATTCTCTCTACGTAATATTTTTCTCATCATCATATTTTAATGATTAAAAATGAGATATATCTTCATGGGGTCTATATCCATTGTAAAGGAAATCTATTCCTATCAGGACGTATTCCCTATGGGATAAACTAATAAGGCCACCCTAAATTATATACCAAACTAACATTGATTAGTTATATTTCACCTTGATATTCAATATATATGATGGTAAACTGCATGTTTTTTCCTTTTTTAGATGACCATAAAATGTAGGACATGGCTCATGTATAAGCATCTTACTATTTGGGTTATGATTCCTCTCACACTGATAAATAGGAAGTCGCTTGTATGTTCTTGATCCCAATATAAATACTCTATCCAAGTCCCTGGATAGAAATACACCCCATAACACAAAATATTAGGCTTTGATCCATGAACCATTAATTGAAGAATTATAATGTAAAATATTTTATTAGACAGATAAAATATGATACATACATGCCGATATCTCGATGGAGAACCTCTAATAAATACATATGATTCCATTAATGGAGAATCATTGTTTCATTTAGATGGTTAATCATTTATTTATATAGGATGGATTAGAAATTTTATGGATGACCATTTTTTGTTGTTGTTTAGAAAAGATTCATGAATAAGACTTAAATAAATAAGACTGTCCAGAAGAATGAAACAATTTCCCCTAAAACATTGTGTTGTGCATAAAATCCCCTAGATTTAGAAAATTTGAGTTCTTATGTATCTTCAGAAAAATCATACATTTACTTCATACATTTGAAATTTGATCCCATAAATCCACCTGATTATGGAAACTATTGATTGTTTCTAGTTTCATAAGTAATCCCCATTGGAATCCACGAGAATGAGAATGTGAATAAAAAGTGGGGGTTCTATGTGAACATTTTTTAAACCATACTCATGCCACAAAAATCAAAAATAGTTAATATTTATTAATTATTAAAAAAATGAAAAATAATATTGTTGGGTAACACCCTAACCTCATGTCCAAAATTCTTCATAAGAAAAATAAAATCATTTTTCTTGAGATACCACCCCAGTTTACACTATAATACATGAAATATTGATACTATATGATGAAAAGTCATATAAGATGATGGAAATTAACAAATTATGGTTTTTTTGAATGTCACAGATTATATAAAAGGATTAAATTATGTTCATATAAGAGGGTAAGAGGTTCCCTTTTTATATGGGGAGAGATACATTCCATGTAGCTGAAATTATTTAGATTATATAATGTAACATTCTAATGAAATTACATCCATGTGGAATAGAAAAAAAAATTCAGGACAACATAAAATTGAATTTTATTTTACAAAAGAATTTAAAAATGTTTACCTGGATTTGGTACCTATAATTAATAGGTTAAATATAGTGGTTAACATGTTTTATCATTAACCATATATAAAATTGTTCATTTTACTGTTTACTATAGCCACAAATAGGATGAACCTATAAAATTGGAATTATTTCATGATGATATAAAATATGGTTTCAATTTTAAAATGAATCAATTTATAAAAGGGGCTGAAATTTACATTAATATAAGTGTGAACAAATCGATAAAAACTAATTTTATAAAGAATATTTTTTATTCAAAAAAACTAGATTAAAATTCATTACATTTCAAAAAAACAATCCAATTAATGTAAAATTATATTATTGGAAAGATATTGTATTAGTTTTTTAAAACACATTAATCCAAATTGACTTAAAAATTAATAATGATAATAAAACTGCACATATAATAATAATTCTTCAAAAATAACACATTTTACCTTTTAAATAATTTAAACTTATTTATTATCTATTGTATAAATACACTATTGAAGATTATTAATTTATATATATAAATTTGAAATATATTTTAATTGATTTATTTTCCAATAGTGATTAATATACAATGTTTATATAAAAATACATAACATGTATAATTATAAATTCAATTAAAAATAGTTTTTCAAATCATTAAATGATTTCATTAAAATTGTTTCTTTATCAAGACAATTTTCCATCCATAAGAATTATATATATTTTTCATAATGTTATCAATCCCTTTGATATACACAAATCTAATATAAAAGATATATAGGATTTCAATATCATGGTTTATTTAGACAATAGGCTATATTTAACTTAATAAATAGAAGACCTCAAGTACATTTTAAATGAAATACATATATAATCATGTGTTGTTACATTCAGCCCCACCAAAAATTATTTTTTCCTGAAAATTGCATTACATGAAGAAATAAAAATTGAGAATAAATCTGCATCCTAAAAGCCTTCTTCATATTTTTTATTCCACCAAACTAGAATAATCGGGTGAGTGGTATTGTATTTACGAAAATTTTATATATTATCAATTTTCTCCTATTAGTATTTCTTCATTGAAAACATCATGCTTCGGTGGTAAAATGTTTGAGTACAGTACATGTCATGGATCTAATATATACATCCACCAAAGTGATATATGGAACACATTGTGTTCTTGTGAGAGGTTCAATTGAATTTTGTCGAGATATATTATATACAATACATGATTATAAATCATAAAGTGGAAAATATAAATATTTTTCATCCATCCATTAATTTGTATGACACAAGATTCTTACATAATATTATATCAAGTAATACCATCACTCCGACATCAAATTCTGGATTTTTTTAGTGATTGAAAATATAAATATTCTATTATCTCATAACTATCATTATGTTCATATAAATTCATCAATACTTCTCTTACATTTCACCATCTAGATATTATTAAAAAAATTATCAAACATCATCCCTTCAATTCTTTTTTATTTTTTCATCCATCCGTTATGGAATTTATTAGTAGCTATATGAAATTTTTGAGGTTCCCTAAACCAAAATATCAATAGATAAATTAAGTAAAATAAATGTTACCAATGTCTAATATGAATTATATTTTTACAATCTCATCCGTAATGTGATTCCAAATTAATAAGAAGAGTTTCCGACCAAGTGATATCCATACCAAATACATTATTATCATTCCCATATTCCACCATATTCTCCTCCAGGAATACAAGCATGATAATGTAACATATCATATTAAGATAATCCATGAACTCAATCCACCATTTCATGAGTGTCTAGGAATTTTGATATTTCCCACTCATGATAGCATGCACTATATTAATGGTATCACATTGTCAACAATGATTATTCCAACCAATAATTTTAAAAAAAAATTAATTAATGTCTCATTTCTTCTATGATTCATTTGAACAATCCACAACATATGAGTCATAGAATAATATAATAATTTTTTATCATTATTGTTAGGGTAGATCACACCTCATTCTAAGTGTCTTGGGTTCCCTTTAGATGCATCATCTGAAATTATTTAAATTTAAAATTGGATGTTGAAGTTGAAAAAAAACCTCTAACAAGCCCTTTTTCATATTTTATTTCCCTAAAACCAAATATTATTTTGATTAAAAAACCAAGTACAATATTTTTGTAAAATAACTCTTAAACCACATTAGATTCCATAGTTAAAAAAAGAGATTAGACAGTACCAATAGAGGAATGAATGATTTAGCATCATATATAAAGGAATTTACACAGAACTAGAGTGTATGAAGTAGATTGGATGAAGTCAAATATAACATGATACCCAACGGGGGAAAGAGATCTATGTGTGTATAGGGACAAAAAATGCATATAATTCAGGTTTAGTCCCTTAGTACCGAATATGCACAAGATTTAATTCAATTACTTTGAGTTAGTAGAATAGATATAGAAGAGATTATAAACATCTATTATATGTTAATTAAAAAACTCATGAGACCAAAAATATACTAACAAGTTTTGAATAGATATGAATGTGTAATCTATTGGGTTTTATGAACAGTATGTGTATAATACAATAGGGTCTGTAATAGGACTTGTTAAAAACTCTAATCTAGTGAAACTAATTAGGATAGTCCATATAAAAATACAGATAAACAAATTTACAACTGAGAATACCATTTATTATTAAATTCTAAAAAACAATTTGGCAAGATACATAGGTGTATTAATTGATAATTATTTTAAATTCTTAAAGTTAATGGGGCTCAAAAATTTCAACGATATTTTTGATGAAGTTATGAGTTTCAATCGTATATTCTATAGGATGATTGTTTTCAATAATATAGGAACCAATCCAATTATCATAAAATAATGTGAGAAAAAAATCGATAAAATACATCTAGAATAAGCCTTCAAACAATGATAAGAGTCACTAACAGTAGGGAAAATGGACGAGTCCATGTAAGAAACATTATTCTATTTTAAATACTTCAAAATATTGCATTAATAATGACAAGATGAGACTAATTAATATTAATGAGATTATAGGAGAAACAATATTGAATATATTCATTAAAATAAATAATGTTATTGAATCTCATACCTCTGTTGGATTAATATGTGAAACATTTTTTCTAAGGTATAGAGAAAATGTTGGGCAAAAATCCCTCAAGGTAACATTGCAGTATTTTTGGGTTGATTGTGTTTGTTGACAAAGAATGTTTCCATGAAGAAATTTTTGAGTTCCAAATAATTTTTTGACAATCAATGCTAACAAAAGAACTATGACAAAAAAAAGGACAATCTAGAGGCGGTACAAAAGAGCAGTATAAGGTGGCACTATTTTCCAGTGTTTGCCAAATTTTAGGGGTCCAAAATTTGGAGGTTGGTGAGCATCACCAAAAGTGGATATTCCTGAAGATCATATTTTAATATGGAAAAGGCATGAATTTCGCGAAGAGAGGCTTCATGGTTTTGAATTCACGAAAACTAGCAGAATGATGGCGGTGATTCTTCGTGATTATGTCAAAGCATCACGAATGGCAGAGGTTGAAGTGCATTGCGGTAGTGATGGGCTTTGCGAGGGAGCTTCACGGCGAAGGCGCGAAATAATGTTGACGGTGATGCTCCACGATTACGACGAGATCCACGATTAGAAAATTGGCGTGGTGCTTCTCGATGTTGACAGAATTCCAGTGGAAACATCGTAGCTTCACAATTTCAGATGACGTGGCGCGGACTTCACGTAGAAGGGTCGAGGGTTGGTGGAATTGCCTATAAATAGAGGTCAACCCCCTCGAGAAGAGTAAATAATTTTCGAAAAATATATTTCTCTCTCATTTCATGAAGGTAGTTAACGTAGCATGTGTGCTTAAATAAAGAAGAGCTTCGCAGCGGCTATTGTAGCTCCACGAAAGTTGTGCGCTCTGCGTTGGCTCAGTGAGCTTCGTGAGGGAAGTTTCTCTGCAATGACTTAAGCTTCACGATAGTGCTTCGCGAGAGTGCTTCGAGAAAATTCTGGAGGTTTGCGAAGGCTTGTATGAGCTTCATGAAATTGGGATCCTTAAAAAGTAGGGTGCTTTTAAAAGGTTTTTTCAAATGAATTGCCCAGTGTTTAGGGGTAAAGGTTTATTCATCGGTGGATGAAATTTGGACTTCAAGAGAGCATCTATCAACAGTTGGGGATGCATGCTTTCTTGCAAATGAAGATACCTATAGCTCTATAAACTGTGAGTGGATATTCTAAAGAATCAGTGAGCTCACTTCAGTTAAGTGAGTAGTGAGTTCTGAAATTGTGAGTGGTTGTAAACCAGGAGGGACAGTGAGTCCGCTTCGAACTTGTAAACAGTAGTGCGCTTATAGTGGATTTGGTACATCGTCACACTGCCAGTGTATGCTCCTTGGACGTATCCCAGTGAGGGTGAACCAAGTAAAAATTTCTATATCCAATGAATGCTTTAAAGTTTCCTCATACTCTGTATCAGGAAGGAGAGAGAAGAGGGTTTTGTCTAATAGCAATATAAGATCAAAAGGGGAAGATGTTTTAATCTGTAATACCCAGATTCACCCCCCCCCCCCCCCCCGCCCCTCTCAGGGTATCTAACCTAGTGGACCTAACAGAAAATGTTATATTCATTAACACTACAACACTAGAAAAAATTTTCAATACTAAAATTAATGAGTTTATACATACCTATATTCCATTTCTATAATATAAATGAATAAAAAATATTTGAAAAAATACTGAATTTAACAATGATTATTCTACCATCCCTATAAATACTCTCCCCCTTCATTGTTGAATTATGATTATGACCTTATCAACAATACCTGTAGAGTAACAAGATATCCACACCCCATATAATAATGTAACTTCGGGATAGCATAAGGGTAATTGAGCCTCTCTAATTCCCATTTCTCATAGGATGAAAATATTTATTAGGAGAAAGAACCTCTTCCCAAAAAAAGATATAAGATTTATCATAACAGAAAATTTTCTCTAAAATACTCTCATAATTAAGTAAATAATTATTTATGGACTGAATATTCCTCTTATAACACTCTATAAATAGGATGAATTCATCCGTATAAAAAATATATGTAGGAGTAGTGAGGGGATTTTATGGTTAAATTGGATTAATATTTCCTAATTTCACCATGTGAGGGAGAATCCATCTATGATAATCATCAGTAATGGGGAAATGGATTTCTAAGAGAGGATCATGTTGTCTATCCCCTCTAGAGCACATATATTAACCATTGGTAGATCCATTAATGAGAAAAAAAATGTGAGTAGAACAAAAAATTCATGAAACCAAATAAAAAATTGTTCTATTAAACCTAATGCTACCGTGAAAATTATAAATGATGTTATAGACAATTATGTAAAATGAATTAACAATATCATGATTTCTAATAATGTTACCTCTCTTTCTAGTAATTATGAGTAAATTTATTCAATATGAATCATTTTATTAATGAAATCATGAATTGATATCCCTATGATAAACCCAAACTAATTCACTGAGATTACATTATTTACAATATGAGAATTCATATTAAATAGTAGTTTTTTAATCACTTAAATTATAGTGTGAAAAAGTGAAGAGACCTAAAAATATGAGACTCATAATTATTTTAAATTTAAAGAATAAGTGTGATGAATTGAGAATTTATACTTGAGGGACAATTACATTAAAAAACAAGGATGTAACAATCATGATTATTTCAACCTGAATCACATACCAATATTTTTGGTAGCATAAATGGTTGAACCATCTAGACCAAGAAAACTATTTCCATTGAGGATGAAAAATAAATCATCTATATAAAATTAAATTGGGATACTAGTGAGAAAATTATCATCTTCAAATGTAATAATGATATCAATGATGCCTCAAATAAAATAAACCTCCATATTAGGGCCATTAAACTGAATAGAGTAATACAAATAATGGTGATCAGAAAATATGTCTTCATTGGTAATGATTTTATCTCCTATGCTTAGGATGGATTGAGGTCTTCAAGCCTTTCTATCACTCTGAATAGATCTAAATTAATTATTATTATTCTCCCCCACATGGATCAATTTAATTATGAATGTTCCTTTAAAAAATATTTCCTTGAAATAATTTTTATAATTGTTCTTATAATAAATGAAAACCTCACTAGAATAATTCTTATTGAGATGTGTTTTAGAGTATTTCTCATGACTCTAAAGAAACTTATATCCCAAGAGTGATTATTTAATTTTCAAGATCACTAAACTTTTATTTTCTCAAACTCTTTAACATGAACATTAATATCTTCATCATTAATTGGAAATAAAAATATTCAATTCCAAACAATAATTTTAACAAAAATACCTTATAAAATTTCCTATTTCACAAATAGATAGTATTTTATTAATCCACCAAATAGATACCAAAGGTAAAGGACACGTTCATTATGTTTCCCTAATGATTTTCATCAGCTTACAACATTATTGTTAACATTTCATGGCACAAATAAATAATCTAACAATTTAAAATATATTGTTTTATAAAAAACGTGTGACCCATTCTCATCAATGTTGAAAACACATACATTTATTAATGAATCCTTTTTAAATACCAAAAATTTAAACTCTGAGGATAAATAACTATTGGATTCAACAAAGAAAAAACTAACATGGCTAAGACTAGAAAATACAGAAGAGAATGATTAATTTCATTCAGAAGTTTCTTATAGTTTTGTTTTATGAATTTGAATAAGTCTAAAAAAGGTATTGACTATTCCAGATCAAGATGTCAATATTTCCAAAACAACAAGTCAAAACATAGAAATTGCTCAGATATGTTTGAATCTAGAACTATATATATATTTATCAATTCTATATCATATGTACTATCATTATGAAAAAGAGAGAAATAATCTTTTATTATAATGAAATGGTCTAACATCATAATTTTGTTGAATACATCACAAATATTTGTATGGCCATTTCATGTTTTAGGGAGTCCAATGAAAAGTTCCCTTACGATGTTTTCCCATTTACATTTTATAATGGTAAATTTTTTTAAAATTCCATTAAACGTATCTCACTCATCCTTATATTTTTCATTCCATGAATCAAGAAACATACTCTATAGAATCACTCGCCATTTCATCTAACAAAAAATATCATTCATTTCTATATATTTCGTAAAAAATCTATGATGAATATAGAATGAAAAAAATTATTCATCCAAATTATCTTTCATAAATTTTCTTATTTATAGTAATTATACTAGGTTCGCAAATGATATCAATCTGTCACTAATAAGGATGAATTATTGAAACAATTTCACTGTGTTTTGTATCTCTATATCATCATTTAGTTCCTCTTTAATATATACATGGAAATATTATTTGACACTAATATTTGAAAAACAGTATATTTTAAATTCCTTCATGAATTTTTGTTCAATCATTTCAAAATTTATAATTATTTGATATTTTTCATCCTCATCATATGTATGTTATTAAGATTATTTTGAATCACCAGATTAGCCTTTGTGCTCAATTTCATATGATGGCAATGCAATGAGTGGTAATAATCAGAATTTAACGATGACCATAATCTATAGAATATATTCAACTCTATATTTTTGAATATATACATAAATAATTAATGATCAATATATATTTCTTATGAATATCCACCATAATAATAAATAATTATATATAATAAATTGATTACCATTAATGTCACCAAATTTAGGTTCAGTTAATTTTTATAATGAACATTCCATTAGAATGAGGAATAAGATATCACCATATCATTCTATATAGGAACACATCCCATATTATAATAAGATACATCACAATAAAACTCAATTCCCTTTTATACCGATGTATATTATCGTAATAGGTTTACTAACCAGTCCTACGATCAACTCCATGTAATTTTTTTAACATTAACTTGTGTAAAAAATTGTTATCTATCAAAAGATAATATTTCTTTAAAATTAGATTATAGGGATAAATTATTCCAGAATAATATATAATATATACAAAATCAAGGAAAACTATTTTTCATATTCATAGTGGTCAGTATAGGTTAATGTAAATTAATATACATCATTGGGAGATCCACCAACATAAATTCCCATGTCATTTAATGTCCTTATAATGTTACATTCTAATTCTAGAATTCAAACATTGAAGAAAATTTATCATATTTCCCATCAATATGATGAATTTTAAAATATTTATAGGATCAGTATAGCCCTCTCTACTCTTGTAATGCATAAGATTATGTTCTATATATATATATATATTTATTACCATGAATTGATCAAGGTAATGTATAAATTTTATATTCATTAAATTCATTAAAAAATTATTTGAAATATTATGTAAAAATGTCCTTATTATAAATTAATATTTTCCATAGTTGTTATGGAAGGATAACTTATGTATGTATTCACATTTGACCAAATAGTGATAGTATCATGATCAATGTTTTGTAATTGAGAATGTTTGATCTCCTTAATAAAGAGGGGAAAACCCAACAAAGACCATATGATACATATTCTTGATGATCAAAAATTAAAGTAGATATTAGTAGTTCTATATTAGAAGATTTTGTATCATTCACCACATCATTATCAAACCCCATATCAGAAATAGTGAATTGAAGAGATTTCCCTTTCTCTCTATTCATAAGAGGCTGGCAACATCAATCATCATCATTAACCCTTAGCACTAGATAGCTTAATTAATATACTCCATTAATATTAAACTATATTGTGTGGGTGGTCCATTGTGTGTGTCTTCCTCTCCACATACTACATTGCATAACCTTTTATTATCAAATTATCATTTTATTCCAAAATTACATTCATTTCCATAGTTAAGGGATATACTAGTCCCCTTATGATAATTTACTCAATATAACATTTGAAACATATTGAATAAAGGAAGACCCATACTATTAATTTATTAGTTATTATTATTGAAATTACCTTAAAATTAGTCATTCATTCATAATAAAAATGATAGCATGGATATAAGATTTAAATCTCCATTTCTATCATTTGAGAAAATAAAATGATTTATTTATATCGACTAATGTATCACATATCTATCTGCCTAGGGAGAAATTTATATAATTAACTAAAAAATAATTCTTTATTGATTTTAGATTGTATGAAAATTCCATAATCACACCATACATGTTTTATGAAATTTTCTATAAAGGCAATAATGGATTCATCCGCCCTCTACTTTATCTTATGTAATTATATCTCGGTTTTCCTAAACAAATATAGGGAATATACATATAGAAAGATAACCTTCTAGACATTTCCTAATCCATATAATCAATTACATATTGTTTATTTTTCTTCTTTATAAAATTACACCATTTATCTTCATCACATTAAAAATTATAAAAAATAAAATAATCATTTAATGTTCATAGAAACATAGAGAAAAATGTATACATTTAGAAGAATATATGAATTTCATAAAAAATAGTGGATTTGTGGCCCCACTAAAATGTCAAGTATATTTCCTCATGAAAAACTCGAAAAATATTTATTCCCATTATTTTCATAGTTGGAATTATAGAATGATTCATAACATGATAAATTTTTATAATGATTGAAAAAAATATTTTTATTGATTCTCCAATAACATTCTGATAATAAAAAAGAAAAACGTTGTATTGTCTATCCCATTTACTGTTTCCATGATTCCTTTTAGTTCCTTCGTTTTACTAAAAAAATATATATATATATATATATATAATCAGAAAAATTAATAATAATGGTAAATTAGATAACCATGAAAAACATTTATGTGGTTTCTATTTCATGACACCTTACTTTTAGTATATGATATATTTGGTTTATCTTATATATTCCATGGTCATAATCAATTTAAATACTTTATAAATTCTCTTAAATACAATTAAAATTATAAAAATAATATCCCCCAAAAGTGTCTTTCTATGTGTGTAGACTTAGGACCACACATTTATTAAATTTTTTTCTCATGTTAGTACCTATTCATATATATTTTTTTGTTACCACTTGTTAAATTTGGGAAACAAAAACATCAACTTACTAGTATCACATCATTTATGTACATGGTATGAAAATTGAAGACCGTTATTTTCCATAACATACTATTATATCAAATACATTCCTTATCCAAAAGGTTTACACTAAATGTTTTACATCCAATTTTCAAAAATAAAAAAACAATTTCTCATGCCAATTTTGTTAATCAAAACCTTACATTCAAAGATGAGGAAATATTTTTAGATGGATATTCATTACATATTACCATGACCCAAAATCGAAATTGTATTTGGGTTTGGAATATTTTACACCAAAATTAATATTAAATAAAATATCTACTGAATCACTCAAAGTGTTATTCTCAATTATATCCTTTATTAATGAAATAATTCATAAAATCACAAATAATTTCATAGGGAAATGGAAATATAAAAATGGGTGATCTTATACATGTAGTAGGTGTATACATATGAGAAATCAATCAAATATAATAAAAATGAATAACGTGATAATATTGGTAGGAGAATATGAGCTTAAAAGTTTGAAATAATTCTAAGATATTCATATATCTGAATCATGGGTGACCATATAAGGCTTATAAGTTCAAAAAAATGAATATGAACCATGTATATATTATTTTGGGATTTATTTTTTGAAATTATAGTGTCATAATGTGGTTAATAATCAAAATCATTGGTATATTATATAATGTATACCCACTTTAAAACTCAACCCATTATTGGCATGGGAAAACAACCCCTTTGGTTTTTCTTCTTTGGATAACATCTGGTGTATTATATTATTGGATCAACATCAAATACATTTAAAAATATTTTATGTTCATAAAATTTTTTCTATAACTAGTGAATTGGAAGGAAATAACCTACCTATCCAGCTTATAATCACAATCCTTTCATATTTATTCTAGGAGACCATTAAAATACTTATTATTTCATTATTTACAAACCCTTGTAAAAGAAAATTAAATTCATTAATATTTGATAATCATTATCATAAAACCCTGGAATAAATTATTAGGATTGTATCATAAGATCATATATCCAGAAATATTAATGTATTTAATTATTAAAGAAAATGGATTTAAAAATTCAAATGAATATTTCTTGGGGAAAAAATCCATTTCATTTTTCAATGTCATAAATAATATAAAAAACTGAAATATAATAAATAACATTTTATTGAAGTCAACCAAAGAAACATTCATGTAAAAATTAAAATAACTTAGTATTGAATATGGCGTTAATTTTTTTTTGGTTCATATATGTTTATTTTATGATTAAATTCACATCTTATGTAAAATGAACAACATTCATAAATTGAAAATTAGATTCCAAAAATAAATTTTTATAGAATTTAAAATATGAGTATAAGTGAATTTAAAAAATTATTAGAGAATATTTATAACATTATTCAATAAATTATAAAAAATTATGAATATTGGAGAAAATATTCCCACATGTAGGGGTAAATTTTTCATTTTTACATAAAAACCAACATTCAGACATTGTGTACGTAGAATGAGAAAATGAAATGAAATACTAAAACCTTCCAAAGAAATCCAGATGAGAATAATTTAATTAATATTTATGATAGATAAATCAAATAACAAAATCATCAGAAATATATTTATATAAAATCCTTCTAGTATCTATTTAATAACATAAAATACTACCTCATTCCTTCATTATTATACAGGTTCTCTAACCTCTCATTCATTGGGAGTCCTCCTTTTTCTAAATCTTTAATCCATTAAATGACTGTATTATTAGAACATGAATGGATATAGGATGAAGGGATGTTATATATGATGTTTTCTGGATATGGATTATCCTATATATAATGTTAATATAATGGGAAATATGGAGGATATAAGATTCTATTATACATGTGATTCGAGGGACAAGCAAGATATTTAAAAAAATATTTCAATAATACATTATCACATTCATGTGAAAGTGGATATTAATAGAGTTGAAATATATTTAAGGATAATATGGTCAAAATAACTTCACACAATAATATTTAGACATGTATAACATTCATTAATAAAATTATTTCTTAGTTTAACCCCATCTGCTAAACACATTTTATTCCTAACTGCGATAATAAAATTGTACTATTTTTAATATTCATTATGAACAAAAATTAAATTAATCCCACTAAATTATATTAATTATGTTGATTGAAGTTATTTATTTATTTTTTAATTAATAAATTTCAATAAGTGGTATAAATTCATATTATTTTAACCTGACATAATGTAATAAAACACGATATTACAAAAATGAATTTTTATGCATAATATAGAATTTACTTTAATTATGTGCCAAGTTAAAACCATAATATTACTAGTAAAATAATTTATTGAATATTTTTTATAAAAATATTAGTGAAACCATAACTCGAAAATTTATTATTTCATTTATTAAGATAAAACAATTGATTATATAAAAATAATTTCATCAAAAATAATTTTTTTAGAATTAAATGATTTTTCCTCAATTATATCCATTAAATAACTTCTATATAGATAATTATTAATTAATTAATAAATATTATAAAGATTATTTATTAATATAATTTATTAATAGTGACATATATATTTCATTTTCATAAAATTACATATCATATAGAAAAATAAATTTCATCCTAGAATATAAAATTTTATTGTTAATTAATTTATTTATATTTGAGTATAAATAAAAATTATTTGACCATCATTACACTTTATAAATATAAAATATTTCATGTAAAATACCATGCATGCCATCAAATAAAACAACTAGGTTTTAAATGATTTTAATATTATAGTTTACATTGAATCTAGGTTGTGTGTAACCCAAAAAATATTTTAAAATAATATTATGTTTCATATATATCATAACACTTAGCACCATCATAAAGGGAATTGAAATATACCAAAAAATATTAATATATTTATGTGATCATTATAAAAAATATATATAAATTTTTCACTATTAATATTAATAACAACATTATAAATTATATGTATAATGTATTTATATAATACGATGATTAATGTATAAGTTCAATATTTTTAGAAATACGAATTTAAACTAAGAAATATTTTTTATTCAAAAATAAATTTTCTAGCTTATTTTTATTTAAATTTAAATTTATTTTATTAATTTCTTAATAAATTAATTTATGAAATGAAAATAATTTCTTTTAAATTAGGTTGTCACTATTATTATTGGGTGATTTTTTGGATTTTGCAAAATATGTTTAATTTTTATTTAATATTGATAAATGACAACTTCCATAACTTTTTCATTAAAATTATTTAAATTTAGTAATTTATAATAAAAATAAATTATTTATTTAACATTACATTTATCATAAGACATATTTATATAGATTTATTTGATTTAATTACATTTCAGGTAACATTATAATTATTTTTTTATATATTAATTTATCTGTAAAATGATTTTTTTTAATATTACTTTTAACTGTGTTTGATACATAGTTCTAAAAATTTATTTTATCAACATCAAAAATTTAATATTAAATGAATTATTCAATATAAAATATAAAAATGATAAGATTATATAAATAATGACCTCTTATTATATGTTATTATGAATAGTTAATTTATTAAATATTTGAATCATATATAATGGTAAAATATATAAAATAGGATTAAAGATATTGTAGTAGACTCTAAAATAACCTGAATACATTCCTTTTTATCATTGAATTAATATTTTTCCGATGATGAACCAATAATTAAATAATTAAATTTTCAGTTCACTTTATCTGATAATAAAATTTATGTAAATGTAAATAAATGAAAAATTCAAAATGTCACCCTCTTGATATAAATATAAAAAAAATTATATTGAACTAAAAAATGTTATGTTCACTTATAAATTTTTATTTGGATCCTTATAGAAATAATTTTTGAATGTATGAGTTTTCATAATATTTTTACTAGTTGATTAATATCGTTATGTGTTTACACGAAACCAACATAATGTTTTCCCGAGTTATGGAAAATAAATTAAAGGAATTCAAAATCAATAAATGTAACATAATAGGGATGAATTTTTTTTCAAATTGAGTTGTTTATATTAATATCTAATATGAGTGATTTATTAAATATTTTTATTTTAATTACATGGTAATATTTTTACAGATGAACGTAAAATAATGTTAGTAGTATAGAAAATAATTTTTTTTGTATGTTATGTTAAATAAATTTTCATTAAATAATAACAAATTAATAAAAATATTACAAATGACCAAATTAATGGTAATTTTAACTTATTATCACTCAATTTTTACTAAATATACAATTAACTAATTATTTTAATTTCATTATCCCATTAACAGAACAAAATATTTATTTCATGGTAATATGTTAAATGATTAATGAGAGGATGAAACTATTATATAAGGGTAAACAATCACTTATATTTTTGTAAATATTATTTTATGACAGAATATTAGATTATCTATATAATTTATTCAGAATATATTATTTTTAACCAACCTAATAATGAAAAGTTATTTATATTAATTTTATATTATATGTAATTCCAACGGTTCCACTGTTCACTCCCACATAAGGACAACACTTATCTTCTCATTGATGTGCTTCCCCAACCACATAGATTGATCAAACACTACATTCAACCCTTATATAATTCCTTCTAAATATTATTGTTTTGATATTAGTCTCAAAATACCATCCCAATGGACATTAGGGTGATATCTAAAGCTGATTCATCAATAAAGAGCGAATTTTCACAACCAATTGATTTCATTTTAGTATATCATCAACCTCATTTAATTAATTCTTAAAAACATAAATATAATAAAATTACATTATACCATATTTTGGTATTTTATAATGTTTATTTAAAAACATTATTCACATCATTTTTCATTCATATGGGTAAATATATAATGTTCACATATACATATAGACTATTAAATCCATGAAGTGTTTCTGTTAATTTTCCACCACTAACTCTAATGGCCAATCATATTGATAAAATAAATGTATATATATGATATTCATCAAAAAATAAATCATTTAAAAAATTATCAAATATTTTCATACACTTTCATCTATTTTAAAATGATAATGATATTCATGCTGAAGTGTGAATTATCACCTCCACTAAACAATGTGATTCATTTTCCACACACTATTTTTATGGATGGTTATAAATTTATATTTGATATATTTTAGTATTCATAATTTCATTTCATTAATGACTATATGATTCCATTTTATTTTTAATAATTATATATTTAATCCTTATTATTATAGAAATTATGGAGTAACGACCCTTTTTATCATGGTCTGCCTATTAATGTCATTTTCGAATTAAAAAACGAACATCCTGAAATATATGTTGTGTCTAATTAAATGATTATTTAATAAAAAATAAAAAATAAATAAATTAAATGACTTGTCTAATAATAAATTATTATTCCTATTATATCTTTTTAAAAAAAATTATTAATTAATATAGGTTTATTATATTGGAGTAAGATTATGTACATTGAATTTCCATACTCAATGTAAGGTTTTCTAACTCAATTTCAATTCATTGTGTTTAAATAATTAATTATTGATATTTTTATGAAATTTTTATGTATAAATTTATCTCTAATTTATATTATTTTTTATTAGAAATTGATTTATTTAGATCTTTATATCTATACATAATTAGTTCCTGTAATTAGTATCACTTAGATGTAATGATTTATTCATGGGTTTTCATTGTCTTAATGTCAATTTCATATGATATGCTTCCTTTCATGAAATATTCATTTTTTCAAGGTTTACATACAATAAAATCATAATTTTTTTGGATATTTTTACCATAAAATAATGTTTAATTGTTCATTAGTGTGTTTCACATGCAACACCAAGCATTACAACATCTACGTTATAAAATAAAAATATTATTATTTAAATATTATCATTATAACATATCCATTAATATGTTTTAGGAATAGTATTAACCACATTTTTTAAAATGTAACAGATCTAAATAATTCAATTTTAATATATTCTAGTATATTTTTAATAATATTAAAAAAATAAAATTTTCTCATAAAAAATATTTTTTTTTGTGTTAAAATAATTAATTAAATTCTACAAAACCAATATATTTTATTCAATAATATAAAATTATATTGTAAAATACAGTTTTAATATCATCCTAGAGTGAAATTTATTATATTTTTTGAAAATTATGATATTTTGATAAATTGTGAAATATAATAATTTTTATTAATAACATCCATTTTTCAAGAATTTATTATGATTAATTTTTTCAAAAAAATTGTAAATTAAATTAATTTTTTTATATTTTAAGGAATATATTTAAATTCATTTATAATCACTTTAATAATAGATATTGGAAAAAAAATATTTTTAACATATGAAAACGTATTTCTGAAAAAAAAAATTATTATCATCAGACTTTTTGTTTTAATTTTAAAATATATTTTGAAATTTTTTTAATAAAAATTAAAAAAGTAAATTCCATGAATAGTGTATGAATAATTTATGTTATTTAATAATTTGTATATAATTTTAGGTGATAAGGTATTATAAAAACATTAATAATGTCTTACAAAAGTTAAAGATAAAACATGTTCACCAGGGATGTTAAACCAATAAATTAGTTCATGTATTGTAAATTATCATGACTATATACTATTATATAGAAATTATTATAGAAAATATTGTCACAAATTCAATTATATATATAAATTTTGAATCAATTTTATGCACTATTTTTTTTATTTTAAATTTTTTAGAAATTTCATGTGTGTCCTCTCCCCAACATTGAAAATAAAACCTCCTCCTAACTTATTAACACTGTATTAAGAAATGTATATTGAATAAAATAATTTCAATTCACAAAATATTTTCTATATCAACTAATAAATTTTTCAGTTCTTATTACAACTGCATTCTAATTGTCATTATGAATGGATCTAATATATGCCAACAGTAGAAGAGGTAATTACTCTATTGGGCCTCTATTGACATATTTAATATAATAAATCACTAAATATTATATATTCAACATAAAATAATAATATATGTATCATTAGTATACATAAATGAAATTATTAATATGCACCCTCCATTATCCTCCCACTTTTCACTAAGGGGGGGGTGAATGTATCATCTATGCATTGGTGTGGACAACATTATCAATATAGCGATACAATTTTGGATTCATCACCAGCATTCATTAATGATTATATTAATAGATATAATTTTTATAATTGATATTTATTATATAATTGTCCTTTTATAATTATAACATCATATATTCAGTAATATTTTTCCAACTGTTGTAAAATTATATTGTTTCATTCATACGTATGGACTACCACCTCTAAGAAGTGATGTGAACCATTTTACATCTTTTAAACGTGTATGTAAATAAAGATATATTAAATTAATATATTTTTTATATATGATATTATAATTATTTTCTAATCATTATTTATTATATTCATTTGTTTCATTAAATTCATTGAAATGTAGAGAAATTGTTCATGCATATGTTTGACATACTATCTCCCTGAACAATTTACATAATTATTCTATATTTACCCCTCATGGATGATTATAAAAATTTATATAATTAATATATATGATATTTATTAAAATATTTTCAATTTACCAATAATATAACCATGATAATGAATTAGTAGAAAAACAAAAAATTGAAATGTACCTGAATAATGAGATAGTCAACACTGA
Organism: Viscum album; assembly: GCA_963277665.1. NCBI lineage: Eukaryota > Viridiplantae > Streptophyta > Magnoliopsida > Santalales > Viscaceae > Viscum > Viscum album. The sequence goes on along the minus strand of OY728123.1, from coordinate 116,656,163 downwards.
AAAATAGAGAATTTAAAAAGGATTTATTAATAACTAGGTGAATAAATTTTATAAAAGGATCATATTAGATTACATAGATATTTATATAAATATGGTATGGATGCATACTAAATTTAAATAAATTATGATGGAGTTTAAAATAAACTTAAAATCATGTTGAACATGGGGAAATAGATTTCATTTGAATTTCTACTCCAATAAGACATATTTGGTATTATGACTCTATTTTCTTTTTACCATGGTTTATATGACCCCATTCATGTATTTATCATGAATATATTTTTATTTATGATTATAAAATTCTTTATTAACATAAACAGTTTCAATGGGTTTTAATTTCTAAGGATCCAAAGGATGTAAAAATTTATTTTACAATCTTAATTTTTTGTATTTATCTTCATTTCATTGATTTAATGTTTTCATATAATCATAATAAAATTCATATATTTTATTATCATATGGATATTAATGTAAATTTTTTACTTTCCTCCACATTTTAATCCATTTTTAATGTGAATATATAAAATATAATTTTTATATAAAAGATTATATTATCTCACTTTTGGTCAGTAAATTTTTTCATATAAACACATATTTTTCAGTTTTTTAAATAAGTAATTATTATTTGGTTAAATAATTTATTAAGAAAATTTTATTCAGCCGATAAATTTTTACATGGGTATAATTTAATATTTATAATTAATCATTAATATTTGATTTATGACCTCTTTAAAAAATATCTAATGAAAGATTATGTATAATATATATATATTGGAAGAAGATTTTCTCCCTTCCATTTCTATATTACAATATTTATTATCCTTTAAAGGTAATCAATGATTTTATAATGAAAAAAAAATATTGATTGTTTTTATAGTTCTCTTATATTTTTTATATATCTTCTAAGTGCATGATTTTATTAAAAAATTGATATTTTTTATGTTCTGATAATCTTCTTTAATCCCATATAAATTTTATGACAATTATCATTCGCTTGAAAATTTAACTTTTATGTGGTCATTTTTAGTTTTAAATAAAATTTCAAATAAATATCCATATTCCTTGTATTATTCATATAATTATTTTATAAACTATATAACATCGATACATATAATATTTTGCAATTAATTTTACTATATTTATTAGGGAATTTTTAATAATTAGTATTCTATAATGAATATGTAAAAGAATTTTTATAAGAAATAGTAAATGAATTAAATTTTTATCTTTAAACATATGAGTAATACATTTGACATGAACTAACTTGCGGGGATAAGAATTATATGGTCCCAATGAGGCATTGAAAGTTCTCATAGAACAAACCAGTTGGAAAAACATATTATATGGATTTGTGATGTATACCTATCAATCAATTGATATACTATTATAAAAACTTCATTATTTATATATATAAATATGTATTCATCTTATTTGAAAGGATATGAAACAGAAAATACCTTGTCTACAAGACCCATAATATAATATACTATTAAAACATAATTGTGAAATTATATTTATTAATATGAATATTTTTTAAAAACATATTCATCAAATATTATGATAAATAAAATAGATTTAAAAATAAATATAATTTTTTTAATAAATTCCTTATATAATTTAAAATAAACTTTTCCCCAATATGGGTTTTATTGTTTAATGTGATAAAATTATATTATTAATATTATCCCCTTTTACAAATGTAAATTAAAAAAATGAACAACCTTTTTTAAATCAAGATGTAAATATTAGCTTAAATATTATCTTCAGATTTTTAATAAATGAATAATTTTTTATTATGAATGTAAAATAATGAATTTTATTGAACTTTTAAAATTAAATTATTTTAGAAATTTCAATTTTTGTAATTTTTCTAAAAGTAAAATTATATAAATAATTTAATAAATAGTTAAATTATGTTATTTTTATCGATTTTATATGTGTATTAGTCTAAATACATTGTATACTATATGAAATTTATTTTTTAGATAAGTATTTTTTCCATGTTTTTTAGATTTATTTTAAAAATGATTTATATCATTTTATGATATTGCATTTGAAAAATTATTTATATACATGGAATTTTAATGTACATATTTGGTATTGAGGATACATTCACTTTTGGTCATATAAATCGTAAAAAGACTAAAAATTTAATAACACATTTTTTGGTTAGAAGAGGTTTACATAAGTTGGGGGGTTATACATAGGAATAAGGGTGAAATTTATAATTAAACATTTAAAAATAGAATTATATGAATCTATATCACCATAATACTATCAGAAATTAAAATATATAGACATATGTATGAATTTTTCTTAAGAATATCATTATCATATTTCACTATTTGAAGAAAAATTCAATTGTGTCCTCTCCCCATCTTATTAAATTACACCCCTCCTTAATCATCATTACACTAAATTATGCCTTCTAAATCCATCACACCCTAACCATTGATCTTTTACACTTTATTATAAATTATTTAGTTGTGCCAAAATTATTAAAATACCAGTATAAGGTTCTTTAATATAATATCTAATTGAATCATATCATCGAATATGTACTCATCCTACCATACCAATTTTAATTGGTTTATTATTCAACTTCCTCTTAATCAGTTGTATTTTTAATAATATATTATCTTTAGTATCTTAAATTCAAAGAATTTATATTATTATTTTTTATGAAAATTTTCCACCAACTATTCCATTTTGTAAGATGTGGATGTATTTCTCATGCATACATAAGGACAAAAAATTCCACCTATCGATAAAATAAATTTTTTAAACCGATATTTCAAAGATGTATGTTTTTGTGGTATTTTGTATTATAAAATATATTTATGAAAAAACTATTTTTGAGGAATTAAAATATCTTTTTTGAAACCCACTAAATTATTATCCATATAAATATGGTTGAAAAACACATAAATCATAGGTATTATTGTCATAAAAATTAATCTAGGAAGAATCATTAATACGTGGGATTTATTTATAGGAGATCTTAAATAAAATTACTAAAAATAAGGCTCTCATTCCATGTAAAGTAGAAACATCATGAGAATTGGTCATATAAATCACATGAAAACCATATTGTTAAGATTACTTGGTCACATGAATTTCATTTGGAATATCTGATGGGCAATATGATGTCATTTTGAATAGACATCATGATCATGCGAAGACCCTCTGAAAATCCATCATAACCAAATGTTTATTTTCATATCATTCATTATGACCACATGAATCTCCATTTATAATTCACAATGATCATGTGATGTCCTATATAATACATCTATCAACACTCATGGTGCTGATATGATATAATGAATCAAAATTATGGGATCCATGTTTAAGGATATTTACATTTTTTAATATTAATGGGATTCATGATTCACATGATCCTTCAACTAATCATGAAGAGTCTATATGAAAGATCATCTTGATCTTGTGAAGTATCTCATATGAGTATTCATACTCACCTAAATCCCCTCTTAAGTGGATTTCTGATCACATTATCCCCTTGTTGAAATACATGAAAAATATGAATTATTTTTCTCACAATGTTTTTGAAAATGATTGGATCCATATATTAATAAATTCTAAAAAATATTCATGTGATAGGGTTATACCCATATCATGATACATTTAATAATCACATGTAGAACATTTTAAATTCCATCATAGCCTTGTCAAGTCTCTCTAATATGGATTCCTACTTACATGACGTCCTGTAGATGAGCCTTCGCGATATCATGAAGGTTATTAAAAAATAACTTCTTATCTTTTGAAGTCCCTCTATCAAGAAAACAAGATCTCATGAGGGCACTCATAAATGATGATATCATCATAAAAAATACCATATAAACTTAAAATAGATAATATTATTCCCTAGAAGACATCCATCAGACACCTGTTTTATAATCACTAAAGCGATCAAATTATTAAATATAAAATTGAAAGCATCTATATGTGATGGATGTTATATTTTTTCTAATAAGATATTTATCTCATTATTTCATCAGTACATTGATTATGAAATGGCCTTTTGACATATTCTCTTATTCATCTGGAGTCTATTGAACATGATAACATGGATATCATGAAATACCTATGAAATGTATCCAAATATCATTATGTCCCTCTCACATGAACATTGATCTTTTCAATTAAATTTTTCAGTTCATTTTTATCAAATAGATATCATTTGACAATATTTGGTTTCAAAAAATGTTAAATGTAGAGTGAACACATGGTTTTTATTTTTCATGTTACTCATGTATGATGTCATTGACATCATATGAATCAATATTTTGAAACACATTGTATATTAGCTCTTTTTAATTGATATAATATATGATATTTAATAACCATGATAGGTGAATTTGATTTATAGAGTAAATTATTATAAAATTTCACATTGACACAAGGGAAGAGCACACACATTGAGGAATGATAAGATTTTTCTAAGTGAAAAAGCACACAATTGGATGATTATACCACTTGGTAATCCCAAAGAGTGACTTAAGTGATTATATTGTAGGTTTATATGTTTTTTGTGATAAATCCATTGATCAAAAAACAGATCTCTATAATTTTGGACAAATCAGAGGAATTGCCTATGACATGTTGACTTGATCACATGATGCCTCATTGGGATACACTCTATAATTATTGAGTCATTTATATGCTAATTTAATTAAATTAATGAAGCATCATGTGAATGTAGATATGATTTCATTACAAGAATGGGTAAGGAATACAACATGATCTATTCAAGGTTCACATGATGAACCCTAGACATGTCATCCAGGTCTGTGAACACCAATAGACATGTCATCCATGATCACATGAACACCTAATGGCATTTCATCCATGTCAGGGGTACAAATTTAGAAATTCTATATTTGATTATGAATTAACCATTAAAAATATCATCCTTATCATGAGATTGTCTTTCTAAATGTTATATGGTTCAAAAAATATATAATTTAGGCTTGGAAGATCACACAATGATCCCCAACATATCATCATGGCACACACAATGACCTTATTAATTTCATCTCAGATCATGATACATCAATTGAATTTTCAATAGGATCACACGTCAATGTCAAATATTTCATACATATAATATATACATCCTCATACATGTCAGAAAAAAACCTCATTATTTTCAACATTATATAGTATTAAAACCAAGAAATGTTCCTGAAAGCCTTGTGAACACAATGGGATATGTTCTATTCATCGGTGAAATTTAATTCATTTCATGGGACACTCTATTTCTAAAAACCAAATTCAATTAAACAATCATGGTTAAAACTATTGATCCATCAGTGGATGAGGACTAGATATCACCCATGGTCATGCACATTAGTTAAATTCCATCCATAAACAATATAATCTATTTCATTTGACCTAAAATTATCCAATGATCCATCCATTCTACAAATTCTATCATTTCATTAGAGATGAGGGCATAAGTTTCCATAAAACATAGTGTGTGTTACTCAATATTTCATAATATTCCCTCTTGTAGATATATCATCATTCCTTATAAATTAATAGATTAGAAAAAAACTATTATTTGAGGCAATAAATTCTGGTTAAATACAGAATATATAGGATTCCTTATAAAGGAATTCTATCCAAATTGAACAGCCCATAGAAGATGATTCAATATGTAATTTCCAAATCTATAAAAAATCAATATAATCACATGATTCCTAATGTTTCTCACACTAATAATATCTCACGTGGTATTAGGGACTTGTAATGATCATATAAATAGTATAATAAAAATTCCTTTGATCGCAAAATCTATAGCCTCTCTTCCCCACTAAACGGTATAATAAAAATTCATCCTCGCATTAGTGTAAACTATATTGTAATTCACAAATGTGTCCTTATATTTTTAAAATATAAGTAAATAACCCTTAGTGAATATTAATTTTCTCTCCCCATGAATCATATGGTTGTTAAAATAAAAATCACTAAATATTCTAGTTCCTCTAACAAGAAACATACATAGAACCCCTTTATAAGACACGTTTCGAAACCCAATGCATAAATTAAATGAAATACATCCTCCTAACAAAAAAGTAAATTTCATAGAAAATAAGTACAATATGTGTTTTTATTTATATCATCATATGATATGTAGGATTCTTCTTAGAGGTTCAATCCTAATTTGGAATTCTCAACCACCTTCTTAGATGATATTATACACAAGACTATTATATCATATGGCCTTAAAAAACTAGTAGTCGCCAATTCATAGGAAATAAAGTAAATTATATAAATAATCTGGGATACATGAAGATTTTTTCATTTATATAATATCCCCATTTATTGTATTGATATTAAACAACTCATTATTATATTATACTAACCATTCTTTTATTTGGATTTGGGAAATATTATTGATCCTATCTTCAATGCCTAAGAGTGTCACAAAGTAGGTAGTAATTTCCCCCAGAGGGGGGTTATGATAAATATTTGAATGGATTGGGAAACTATATTAACACCATTATAATGAAACATAGGCTTTCACATGAATCCTTTTGCAAAATAAAAAATGATGAGACCAATATGAGAGTATATTGTAATATAATTGATATTATTATGGGTTTCATGGTTCTTGTTTCCAAATCCTAGAAAACTATTTCATATCCAATTTTTTTCAAACTAAAATGGAAATCCTTATGTGATTATTATAAAAAATATATTTAGTTGTGTTTACCATGGGTTGCCTAATATTTATATTATATAGAATAAAATGTCCAAAACATTAAAAAAATAATCAAAAATATTAATCATGCATAATTGTTTAAGAATGTGACATACATGATAGTTTGTACTGATTGATAAACATGAGAATTATTTTCTTATTATTAAATATACCATAATAACATGTTTCTCTATAATTTAATGACATGGATTCATCAATGTTTTTTTGGGTTATTAGTTATATCAATGAGCTACCTAAATTGTGAAAAACTTTAACCCACAAGACGCCATTAGAATTGGGTGGTGAACATGATGTTCATTGATACAACTAAGATGGTATGATCCCAATAATATAGGAAAAAATAATAAGTCTCTAGGAACTGATCCCTGATAACGTTTCTAATTTAGTGAAGGCAATATGAAAACTGGTGACTACTATTGTAACTACTGACCGTTTCAAGAGAATAAACTCATAGAATGAATATTAAAAACTTCTATACCCTATGATATATAATTTAGGATTCAAATGTATATGTATCATGGTTCAGAGAATGTTATGAAATATTATATTAATTTTATCCAATAGAATCATCCCACAAATGTTTGGTATATTCTTTTTCAGGCTAATACCTACTAGATTGTCCTTCTAGAAATTTATAACCTGGAACTAAGGAGATTTATTCATGCACATAATGATATATATCGAATGGAGTGGGCTCTTATTACAACATCCCCAAAATAATTACACAATTATATTAAAGAAATAACTAGTGAGAAGGATCATATCACTACTCACCTATATCATTTTTCACATATTTTCTAGTAGCAATCATAGGTGAGGCCCATATCACATCCCCCACACATGTGCCCCATTAACATATTCTGATGGAAAAAAAAGTAATATATGGATGAAATTATATCCCATCAACTTTTGATGACATATCCCAGTATATCATGGAGATGGAGAATGTGATAGGCTATAAACCAACATAGACTCGGTTGATGTGACACTATATTATGGAAATTGTAATGGATATTAGTCAGCATATTCCAAAAATTGAATATATATATATATATACATATAATAATGCATTCTTATACTAATATAAATAACATCATGTCACCATGTTTTATTGGAAATTCTTTCTACTTAATAGAATGAACATATTCTTGATCCAATCCTTGAGGATTATCATCATATTTGAGAAAAGGACAAGGCACAATGCAGGGATCATATTATCTTTCCTACTAGGTTCCAACAAGATAGTTTTTCTATAACATCATTATAGGTTAAAATAAATATCAATGTAATATATTGGTATATTCAAGTGATATATGATCAAGATTATTTCCAAACTCCAACATAAGTCCATAAACATAGTATGGATGTAACCTTAGGGAATGCTTTTATCTATGATGATGAAGTTACTCATCTGATTATTGTAAACATATAGGATCTAGGCTCACATTCCTTCCCAAACCATTTCAAGAGTACAACATCATCCTTCATATAATGTACAATATGAGGTAAATTTCACGACCCGTACCCTAGGTCCCATGATGTGACGAACCCATGCCCGCCTCTAATAGGCCAGGGGATAGCGATGAGCACCAAAGGCGTAATTCCTAAAAAATGGGAAGGTATTGCCTTTACAACCTACAAACACACACAACAGAGCATAATATGGAAAGAAAACGCTAAGTAAAATTGTATAACAAAAGTGTGCTGAATGTAAAAGGGGCTGGAAATACAAGCCCAACAGTAAATTAAACAAAACTGAAAATACAAGTAAAGAAAATAAAAATTGATGTTGGATCGTCCTCCAAGGTTCCTACCTGAAGGGTAGGTACAGATCGCCTCCTTAGCACTCCAGGTCTGCCCGTCTCCTCAGTGTATCATCACACCGTAAGGTCCACCCTGGGTATCATCCAGTCTTGATACTCTCAGCCTCGGTCAGCGCTGCCCATCGTCTGCGTCCAACATAATGAGGTGTGGGCATAGCCCATGTAGGGGTGAGTATAACGATACTCAGTAGGGACCCCAAGACCCTCAAGGTCTCACAAATTCTTACAAGGATATCCCACAAATTACAAAATCAACAAATAACCCCACTTAGGTATATTCCCATACATATACTTAAGTTATTAAGTAATCCATCTCAATCATTAAGAAAACACAAAATTTACTGACTCAGCTCAACCAGGATTTTTATTCACATTATCGAAACCACGGCTGCTGGGGAACTCCTCCTATGTTGAGTACTGTGGGCCTGCTATGACACCAAGGTGATTCCTAATAACCTTACACTACTGAGGTACTCCTCTTGTAGATTAACGTGGGTCTACTGCTTCACCAGGGCACTCCCCACCATGGGTCTGTCGAAACAACCAGGTGCTCCCCCTAATACCCTGTAGAGGTACTTCTCCTATCATATACCATGGGTTTCCTGCCACAACCAGCCACTCCTCTGACGTGGGTCTGCTGCCACAACCAGGCGCTCCCCACTGGGCTAGTCCAGTCACTCCAATTCAATCAGTCAGCAGTCGTCATGTCTCATCCATCTACTAGGTCTTCACACTCTGTTCGCTCATCTCTAGAAGGATCCGCTCCATGAGCTACTGGTCAATACTCCAAATAACATGATCTACGACAAATAATTATCTCAACGGTCCACCAAGTCATAGGGGTCTCAATTCAACAGACGGTGCCTCAATCTGACGCTCGGTCTGTGAGTTATTAACATTTTAGTCCAGGGGGGCCGGTTGGATTTGTGTGTGATCCAACCTGAACATATCTCTACTATACCCCAAACTCTAGTGGGGTGTATTCAAAGGGACCATCATGCTCCAAGAATACCAGTTCCACTGACGTTTCATCAAACAGACATCTGGTGCCAAATATATGGTCAAAAAAAGTAAAGGGTCATAGTTGGCTCGGGTCCTGTCCTACTCCGTCGGACTGACCCGGCCCAACCCAGTCTAGGTCAACCCGGCCTGACTCGTTGGGTCCGGCGCGGCCCGTTAGGCGGGCCAGACTGTTAGCTTTAGCCCATCCCACTAGGCCCAACCCAGCAGTCCGTGAGAGCGCATTTCCGGCAGCGTGGGCACAGACCGGTCGTGGGTCAGTGCGAGAGCAGTTCAGCCCGAAGGGCACTGCGAGGTCAAGGGGCGGTTCGGTCGAATCGTTGCGAGGGGTGCGAGAGGCCAGCTCGACCGGGAAGCCATGAGGGCCATGAGAGTCCGACTCTACCGGGACACAATGAGGGGTGCGGTTCAGCCGAGGCTCAGTAGGCCAGCTAGGCCGGGAGCCGATTCGGCCGGGAGACGAGGGTGGCCGGGTGGCGTAGGCATCTGGGAGGGCACGGGCGACCGGGAGGGGCGGGCAGCTAGGAGAGAAAATTGGTTTGGCTATGGTCGGTGGATCCGGTTGGGCCGGCAGAAGGGGTGTTCGGGGCCGATTCGGTCTGGCGGAGGGCGCGGCCTGGGTGGCATGACCGGGGCACAACGAGGTGTGGGCTGGTGTGGCTGGGGTGTGGCGCGGCCTGAGCATGTGCGGCCAGCAGGTGGTGCAGCCGGTGGGTGGCATGGGATGTGAAGGATGCGGGTAGTGTGGTCATTGCCTTCGTCTCATCCGTCATCGCATTGCCTCATCGCCATGCCGAAGAACATGACAAAGAAGATCAGTGGAGGGGTCGGACGATGTTGTTTTGGTCCACACACTTCCGCGTTTATGGTGATAGCAACTGGATAACTAGAATGAAGCAAATTATGATCATTGAAGATATCATAAAAACATCAATTCCCATAATCCATCATTAAAAAAATATAACCAACCCATGAGAAAAAACATCTGTAGATCAACTTGATAATAATTTGGTCCCCGTTCTTTGTTATGGAAGAAATGTAACAAGGGAAAAATATCTTACTTAAATAAAATTAAACCCCTACCTTGTTCATTATTTGTTGACATTGGCATGAGAAACTGGATGTCAATTCGTTGTAGACGAGCACATCCTACGTTGATGGAGGATCTGAGGAAGAAAGTAGAAGTCATTCATCATCGGTGGGGCATTCTTTATCGGGGGATGAAGTTCTTTATTGGAAGCCTTCTCCCAAGCTCTATCCCAAGTTCCACCAAAATTAATGTGAGCCAGGACAAAATAATAGATTTATGTTATCTACTATTTTCTTATTGGCACAAAATTCAAAAAGATTTAAATTAATTAATTGATGTGCTCAATTAATTAATGGGGAGGATTTGGCACATTAATGGAAAGTTCATTGATAGAATTAATTGGGTGAAGGAGGTCAAGAGTCTATCCCCACATTAATGAGGGGAGTTGAGTGGTTTTCCACAATTAAAATGGGGGTTTAGTCTCGGGTGGTCCCCACCACTGTATCCAATCTTGGGAGGTTTGGTTTGGGTGGGCCATAGCACCATAACCACTCATGGGAGGTTATGTTCGGGTGATCCCCACACATCAACTCCCAGAAAGAGGTTTATTTCTAGAGGACCCCAACTCAAACATCCACATAGTTTCTCAAAAATAAAATAAAGTGTAGTTCATTTTATTTTTTTTTATTTTCCATGAAAAACCCCAACAAAATATCTTTTATTCTCGACCAAATGGCGTCAATGTGATAGTATTATTAAGAGAATATCGGCGCTGCGAGTTCAATGGTTCTCTAAGATTTCAATTCCGAGAATCGGTTCAATAGTTAGAAAAACCCACTCATAGGTTTACTAAACGTACCAGAACAAAACATCTGAAATAGATTCCGGGCACACCGGGCCTTGGAATCACGCACCTTCAAATTTGGTGGACTCAAAAAATTCCCATTTAATTTATAAAAAATTACATGAAATTTTCGGGTCTTTACATTCTCCCCACCTCATTATTTACGTTCTTGTAAGCCACAAATAAAATTAAGGGAACAAGTGGGTGTACGGAGCACACATCTGAGCCTCCTGCTCCCATGTGCTCCCTTGGATGTTCACGCTCTACCAACGAATGAACACCAGAGGTATCGACCATCCATGAAGGACCCGCTCCTGTCGATCCTCAATCTCTACTGGAACCTCTGTAAAATTCACCCCATGGTCGACGTCATACTCGCCATGGTCGATGATGTGGTAAGGTTCATGTACGTATCTACTCATCTGGGATACGTGGAAGAATTTGTGCACCCGATTCAACTGATGTGGAAGAGCTAAGCAGTAATCCACCTCACCAACTCTTCTGAGGACCTGAAATCGTCCGATGAATCTCGGAGATAACTTGCCGCCTCGGCCAAATCTCTATAGACAATGTTGAGGGTAGACCCGTAGAAAGACGTGGTCACCATCCTGGAACTCTAGAGGTCTTCGTCTCCTATCGGCATTTGGATTTTTCATGCTCTGTACAGTCTTCATCTTCTCCTGGATGATCTGTACCTTCTCTGTGGTAGCTCGTACCATCTCTGGTCCAATTAGTGTTGTCTCCACTGGGTCAGTCCGACACAATGGTGATCCGCAAGGTCATTTGTACAATGCCTCAATAGGTGACATCCCAATGGTGTAGTGATATCTATTGTTTTATGAAAACTCCAACAAAGGCAAGTGATCCTCCTAGCTGTGAAAAAATTCGAGAACACAAGCACGCAGCATGTCCTTGAGGGTATGAATGGTCCACTCATTTTGGCCATCCGTATCAGGATGGAAGGTGGTGCTCAAACAAAGCTGCATCCTGAAAGCTTCCTGCAACCCCTTCATTAGAAGGGATGTAAAATGTGTCTCATGATCGGAGACAATAGTCCAAGGTACTCCATGTAACCACACAAGCTCTTGCACGTAGAGGCGTCCCAAGCTCTCTACTGAACCCTGGTCTCTTATCAGTTGGAAAGTGGGCCGACTTGGTGAGTCAGTCGACGATCACCCAGATCGAGTCATGACCTCTAGATGTACGTGGAATTCCTATCATGAAATCCATTGATATGACATCCCACATCCACTCTCGTACCTCTAGAGGCTGAACCACGGATACTGGTACTAGATGCTCCACCTTCACTTGCTGACAAGTGACGCACCGAGAAAAAAACTCTACAACTGCTTTCTTTATTCCCGACCACTAGGGATGTCGTCGGAGATCCTGGTACATCTTCCCCACTCATGGATTTACCGCTTGAGGGGATTTGGGGAACTCCATCAACACTTCCTCCTGAAGTGACACTGGTACTATAGTAAATCCTCTGAAAAGGATGATGTGCTCCCCACCTTCAGATAATCCATTAGCTGGTTTCCATGTGGATATCTGAGCACGTCGTGTCTCGCAGTTAGTGTCCTCATGCTACGCCTCCCTAACACATTGAAGAATTGGTGGAGTGATTATAAAATACTGAAGGAAGGTTGTTACATCTCTATCCAAAAAGGATATCTACAATGCAGCCAGCTGCTCTGTCACCTCGCCTAGAAGTTGTATACCAGATCTCTGGCTGAGTGCATCTGCAACAACGTTCCTCTTCCCACGAGTATAGACTATCTTGAAATCATAGTCCTGGAGGAACTCAAGAAAACATAATTTTCTCAGGTTCATTTCCTTCTGAGAGAAGATATACCTGAGACTCTTTTCATTAGAGTACACGATAAAACATCCTCCCATTAGATAGTGTTGCCACATCTTCAGGGCGAAGAACACAACTGCTAACTCTAGGTTATTGGTTTTATAGTTCTTCTCATGATGTCATAGCTGATGAGAGCCATATGCAATCACTTCTCACTCTTGCATCCGTACACATCAGATTCTAGTCCCTGATGCATCGTAGTAGACTAAGTACCCTACTCCTTCCTCTGGATTATTCAAAATGGGGGAACTAGTCAGCCTCTGCCTCATCTTATGAATGATCTGATGGCATCTCCCTGACCACACAAAGGGTTTCCCCTTCTTTTTCAAAGAGGATAGTGGTGATACAACTCTATAGAAGTCTAGAACAAACCTCTGGTAGCGTCCAACCAATCCCAAGAAACTTCATACCTCCGTCACACTTCTGGGTGGATCCCAAGAAGGTACCGCCTCAATCTTTGATATATATACAAAAAATCAAGCCTCCGAGATGACATGTCCCAAGAAGTAAAGCTCCGAGATCCAGAATTGGAACTTCGAGAGCATACCATAAAACTGGTTCCCTCAGATAATTTCTAGTACTACATGCAAGTGATAGGCATTCTCCTCCTAAGTAGTCGAGTAGATCAGAATGTCATCGATGAATACTACAACAAAGAGATAGAGGTATGGCAGAAATATCTTGTTCATGAGTCCCATGAACACAGCTGGAGTGTTGGTTACGCCAAATAGAATAACCAACAACTCGTAGTGGTCGTACCGACATCTGAAGGTCATCTTATGCACATCCTCATAACGAACTATGAGCTGGTGATAGCCTGATCTGAGGTTTATCTTCGAGAACCATCGTTCTCCCTTTAGGTGATCAAAGAGGTCTTCAATACTCGGGAGTGGGTACATGCTCTTCATATTCACCCGGTTCATGTTAGAACCGTGGTCTTATATGCATGATTTGGAGTATGGTTTGTGTTTTTTTAATCCTCAATGAAATTTCAGAACGTGTACCAGCAAAGAGATCATACAGTTCAAGCGGACAACAGTATTGAAGGTGGTGACTTTTCCCAGTGTTTGCTAAATTTTTGGGGTCCAAAATTTGGATGTTGGTGAGCATCACGAAAATAGGATTTCCATGAATAGCATAATTAAATATGGAAATGTCTTGTATTTCACGAAGAGTGGCTTAATGGTTTGGAATTCATGAAGACCAGAATTATAGAGGTGGTGATTTTTCGCGATTATGTCAAAGCTTCACGAACGGCAGAGGATGAAGAGCATCGCGGCGACGAAGATATTTGCGAGGGAGCTTCGCGGAGAAGGCACGAACGAAACGACGGAACACTCCACGATTACGACGTGCTCCGCAAATGGAAAATTGACGTAGTTCTTCGCGATTCTGAGAGAATTTCAGCGTGAAATTCAGAGCTTTGCGATTTGAGCTGACATGGCGCTGAATTCGCGTGGAAGGGTCGAGGGTCGGTGGAATTGCCTATAAATACAGGTCCACCCCCTCGAGAGAGAATAAGAGAGCTCTCAATGAAAATCCCTTGCTCTCAGTTCGCAAAGGTCACTCGCGAAGGCAGTGTGATTCGCGAAAGAGGAGCTTCGCGGCGGCTATTCTAGCTCCGCGAAAGTCGTGTGCCCCACGTTGGTTCGGTGAGCTTCGCGAAGAGGCAGGAGCTCCGTGACAGCCAAGCATTTTGAAGGCTTGTGCATCACAGGAGTTCTTCGAAATTGAGCTTTGCGAAAAGGTAGGGACTCCACAAAGGCTTGTTTGAGCTTAGAAAAATTGGGATCCTTGAGAAGTAAGGTACTTTGCAAAGGCCCTTTCCAAAGGTTGTTTGGCCAGTGGACAAGGGAAAACGAGGTATTCATTAGTGGATGAAATTTGGAATTTAACAGAGCATCAACTCATGACTCTAATGCAAGCAAATTCTCATTCTGAATAGGAGAAAAAGAACTTCATGTCTATCTATTGAAGAGACCTTCATGTCTATAAACTGAGTGGGACTTCTCCAACGGCAGTGAGCCAGGGGAGTCAACGGGAGTGTCCCAAGGGATGTATTGAGCTATCTCTGAACTATTGTAAAGGCAGTGAGCCTGGGACAGAGTAACTGTGCCCGAACCTTTGTAATCCATATCTAGTTAAGATTAGTGGAATTACGTACGACCGAAAACCTGTCAGCGTATTCTCCTTAGACGTAGCCCTTAGTGGTTAACCAAGTAAAAATTGTTGTGTCTTGTCCTTTGTATATGAATGTTTGATTGCTGATCATATCCATCATACAGGTTCATCTAGTTCCTACCAACGTGGGAACAAGATCCTTTATTTTAAAAGAAAAATCTGACACCCTGATTCACCCCTCCCCTCCCAGGGTGTCTCGGGGTCCTACAAGAGGTATCAGAGGGTAAAGGTTGTTGGAATTGAATCTGTCCTTTGTCGCCAGGGAGAATGCAGTCAATGTTAGGGGAGTCCCTCTCTTAAATGGAAGTAATTTTCAGATCTGGAATAACAGGATGAGATCTCAACTAGGATCTCTTGGAATGGAAGTTCTGTTTTCCACTGTGCAGTGAATACAAGTCACTGATCCAACAGGCCTGGCTATGACTGACACAAATAGGAAAATTCTTGATGTAGATGCTAAAGCACAAGACGCACTCACTACAGCTCTTTCTGATCAGATCTATCTAAAGGTGATGAGTTGCGCTTCAGCAAAGTCTATGTGGGATAAACCTGAAAACAATTATGAAAGAGATAGCAAGGTAAAGGAGGCAAAACATCAGGTTTTACACAACAGGTTTGATGATCTAAAGATGCATCCTAATGAGAATGCAGATTCATTTTTCAATCAAATTACTGAAGTAGTGGGAGCAATTAGAGGTCTTGGAGAAGAAATCAGATACATTGATATCATGAAGAAAATCTTGAGAAGACTTCCTCCCATGTACAATGCAAAGGTGTCATCCCTTGAAGGAAGAGATCTATCTAAACTATCTCTGGATGATTTGTTAAGTAGTTTAGTGGCATATGAGATGAGAGTCAAACCCGAAGATTCCACAACTAACGTGAGTAAGGAAATGGCATTCAAATCCAGGGAAAAACTGAAGATTTCAGAAGATAGTGGTGGTGAAGATGATGAGGAAAAAGAAATTCTTTCTCTCATCACCAAGAAGCTGAAAAAAGGAAAATGTAAATTTAGAGGTAAGAAACCTCTTGCATGTTTCCATTGTGGAAGAGTTGGGAACATTACCTCTCAGTGCCAAATAAAGTTAGATGATGATGAGAGCAAAGCTGAAGACACTGAGAAGCCTCGAAAAAGTTTTTTCAAAAAGGGTGACTTCAAATATGGAAAGAAAATGCAGAGGAGTAGTTTTGTCTGTGAAGAAGAAAATGATGATATTGATTTCTTTGAGGAAGAAGAACCAGAATTTAAAATCGGAAACCATGAATCCATGATGGCTACCACTGAAATATCAGAATCCTCAATCAATAAAGGAAGTGATAATCAGATTACTGCTATTGGTAATCCAAAGATTCAAATTAAGGATGCTTTCTCCAAGATTGAGAGTAAATGTAAGAGATGTAATAAGTCGAAGGAAATGGTGGAAGGATCATCAGAATATGTTGATGAACTTGAAACTGAAATTGAACATCTAGAAGAATTTGTGAAATTTCCGTCAAAAATCCTTAAAAGTAATGATGATGCAGTGGATCTAAATCTGAGAATTTAAGAGCAGGGAAAGGTCATCAATGACCGCATGTCCAGACTGGAAGAAAATTCCAAGACTACTGAGGATCTTGAGGAGGAAGTTGTTACTATTAGGAGTAAACTTGAGACTAAATCATTTTCAAAAGAATCAAGGAAGAAAAAACAGTTTAGAAGATTCTCAGATGTAGAATTACTGGCAAGAGCCAAGTGTAGTTCAGATGGGGTTGAAAAAATCTTGAGTGTTCAAAGACCCGCTTGCATGGGAAAGAGTGGAATTGGATGTGAAGCTAATACATCAACTTCTGTAAATAAATAGAGCCAAAAGAAAGACAAAATGAAGGTTGGACATGTTGAAACATTGCCTGAAGTTATGAAAAAAAAACCCTCAATCCAAACTAGAAGGAGAACTGACAATTATCCTCAAACATTCAAAAATGACAGGTAGTTCAACTATTCTCCCAAGGATAAAGGTATGAGGATAAATTCAGGTGAGAAGACATTTCCTCTCATGAAGTGTTAGTTCTGTGGCTATCTGGGCCATACCGTGTCATATTGCGAAGAGGCAAGGAGCTACCTGAATGAAGAAGATCTAGGAAGTCAACAAAGGAGACCAATTTGATATCCTCTATCTTATAGAAGAAATAGCTTCTATGGTTATTATTTTAATTGTTCTAACTTTGTCCATAAATATATGTATTGCAGGAAGCGGTACGACAAGAGAAATTCATACAACACTCAAAGACGGACCAGTTTACATCCTCCTGATGATGTTGTTCTCACAAAACGTTTTTCCCCTCTAGAAGAAGATTGTGGGTATAACGAATCAAAATATTTGGAATAATGTATTAAAAGGATATCAGTATCCTATTCTCAATCCAATATCTCATGGAAAGAGAAGAAGAAGATCGAGAAATCCAATCTTGCAGAAGTGGCACTCTAGGCAACAAAGAGCAGCAGTACCAGGATCCTTGATAGTGGATGCTCTTCCCATATGACGGGAAATTCTGACCTTTTGAAAAACATTGAAAAGAAGGTTGATGGAATAGTATGTTTTGGTAATTATGGTGCTTTGAAGATTAAAGGCAGTGGGAATACTGCTCTCGCCAACGGGGAGCTGAAGAAGACTGAAGTTCTTTTTTTGGATGGTCTACACCACAATCTCCTTAGTGTAAGTCAACTTTGTGACTTAGGTCTCATAGTAACCTTCAATCAAAAAGGCTACACTATAAAATGAAAAATAGGAAATTCTCTTATGAAAGGATGTAGAATAGATGGAAACTTATATCAGGTTGATAGCAAAGTGAACTCTTTCTATTTGTCTATTGAAGAAGAAAACAATTTGTTGCATCGAAGGCTAGGGAAAATTAACCAACAAGACATGGAAAAGATATCTAAGATGAAGATATTCATGGATATTCCCATTCTAAAATGTGAACGGGAAAAGTCTTGTGATGCATGTATTCATGGGAAATTGGTTTTTAGTTCATATCGGCCAAAGAAGAAAAGGGCATCACATCTTCTTGATCTTATTCATAAAGACGTATGTGGCACAATAAATGTTGCTGGAACCGATGGAGAAAGGAACTTCGTCCTTTTCATTGATGATTATAGCAGAATGGCGTGTGTAATTCTGATCCATAGGAAGGGACAAGTACTTGACTGCATGAAAACATATCGGTGAATCGCCGAGAATGATACTGGACGAACAATCAAAGTGTTGCGATCTGAAAATGGAGGAGAATACACGTCCATTGAATTTGAAAATTATCTGGTGAAGCATGGGATACAGCATGAGGGAGTTGTTGTGAGAACTCCACAAAAAAATGGAGTTGTTTAATGTAGGAATTGGCAGGTGAACAACATGGCACGAACTATACTGATTGAGAGTCGTATTCCATGACATTACTGGAAAGAGGCTGTTCAAGCTGTAGTGTACATCTAGAATCGAACAGGACTATATATGGGTGAGACAAAGACACCATATGAATTGTGACATGGATGGAAGCCTTCTTTAAAATACTTTCATGTCTTTGGAAGTAAATGCTTCATCAGGAACAAAGAAGGAAATCAAGGGAAATATGGCGACAATGCAGATGAAAGAATTTTCCTCAGTTACTCAATGAACAGCAAATCCCACAAATGTTTCAAAAAGCATTTAGGAAGGATTGTGGAAAGCAGTGATGTTAAGATAATTGAAGAGCAAAGCACAAATTCTTCAAGGACGTCATATGATGATGTGATAGAAAGTCGGGAAGAAAGTGAACGTGAAGAACATACAAATGCAGAAATAGAAGAAGTTGTTCAAAAAACTCAGCAGTCACATCATGATGTTGACTCAGAAGAAGAATCTGAAGAAGAAACGGTGGCTGAAGAGAATGCTACTGAAACTCACAGGAGAAATAGAAGAGCTGATATTGATCCATCCAACATAATTGGGAACAGGAGTGCACCCACTCAAACAATAATGATGAGTAATAACACGCAATCTACATTTCTATCAGTTGTAGAGCCATCCTCATTAGAATAAGCTTCTAATGATGAATCTTGGGTGAAATACATGAATGATGAATTAGATCA
This sequence comes from Viscum album, assembly GCA_963277665.1. Classification (NCBI taxonomy): domain Eukaryota; kingdom Viridiplantae; phylum Streptophyta; class Magnoliopsida; order Santalales; family Viscaceae; genus Viscum; species Viscum album. The sequence goes on along the minus strand of OY728123.1, from coordinate 116,636,551 downwards.
GATTGACAAGAATCATACATGGGATCTTGTCTAGAGACCCGAAGGTCACAATGAGATTGGTACCAAATGGATCTTCAAAAATGAGTTTGATGAGCATGGAATTATCATCAGAAACAAGGCACGACTGGTATGTAAATGATACTCCCAGATTTAAGGCATTGATGTTGAAGAAACCTTTTCTCCAGTGGCTAGAATGGAGTCAATCAGGCTTTTCCTTGCCATGGCACTCCAAGTAGGATATAAAGTATATCAAATGGATGTCAAGACAACATTCTTGAATGGTGTACTCGAAGAATAAGTCTACATTGAACAACCAGTGGTATTTTTTTTGGGTACTGATGAAACAAAGGTCTGCAAACTGAAGAAAGCTCTATATGGTTTGAAGCAGGCACCACGGGCGTGGTACTCACGGCTGGATTCATATCTCAAGAAGCTGGAATTCAAAAGAGGAGGAGTTGATCACAATCTCTATGTGAAGAATTCTCCAAAATATCAATTCATGGTTCTAGTCTACGTTGATGATATCATATTTGGTGGCAGCAGGCAGAAATCAGTGGAAGAATTTTCCAACCACATGAAATCAGAATTTGAAATGTCTATGATTGGGGAGCTCACATATTTCATGGGGCTGCATGTGATTCAAAAGAAGGAATACACTTTCATTTATCAGGAAAAATATGCAAGAGAGATGCTGAAGAAGTTTAATATGCAAGACTCCAAACCAATGTCAACTCCGATTGCAGTTGGAACTAAACTTGGAAAGCATGAGGATGGGGACTCTGTTGATCCCACCATGTACAGGAGGATCATTGAGAGCCTATTGTACCTGATAGCGACACGGCCATATATTGTCTTTTCCACATGCCTTGCGGCCCTCTTTCAGAGTAATCCAAAGGAGGAACATATGGCGGTAGTAAAAATAATCATGAGGTACATTCAAGGTACACATAACTTCGGGTTATTTTTTACTGCAGGTAGGGACAGTGAATTATCAACGTTTTCTGATGCTGACTGGGCTGGTGATGTAGTAGATATAAATTCCACTAGTGGTGGAGCTTTCTTTATTGGGCAGAAATGTGTTGGCTGGTTGATCAAGAAACAAGAAAGTACTTCTCTTAGTACTACTGAAGCTGAGTATATCTTTGCCACAATGGCATGCACTCAACTGTTAGGTATGAAGCAACAAATAATAGATATTGGTGATGAGGTAAAGCAACCAATGGTAATTTACTGTGATAACAAGATCGCAATTGATCTTACGAAGAATCCTTTTCAGCATTCCCATACGAAACATATTGAAATCAGGTATCACTTTATCAAAGAAAAAGTTGAACAAGGGGTGATTAGAATGGATCATGTGGGAACTAATGACAAGTGGATGATATCCTGACTAAGCCATTGTCCGCAGCTATGTTTGAGAAGCATCAGCTAAACCTCGGTGTTCAGCCACCTCCCAGTGCATAAAGAGGTTATTCAATACCCCTCTCCCCATTTGTGATAAATTTTTTTATCTATTTATGGATATGATGCATGTTTATGGGGGAGATACTATCCAGGGGGAGTATGGTTTGAGCTGAACGTTGAACAAATTTCTGGTCTTTGGATTTATTGTCAATGGGGGAGAAAGGAGAAAGGAATAAATTCAGGCAAATTCTGTGATGAGAAGAATGAGAAGGAAAACAGTGGAACCCAATTCAAGCCTCCTCTCTTGTTTTCTAAATCGAGCATTGCTCGCGTAGCCTTAGAGTGTTGGCTGAGTTGATTCCTGCGTTTTTGGTTTCACATGGATGGAGATCTATTGAATTTATTTTCTGATTTCCAACAAACCCAAAGGGGGATATTGTTGGAGCCATGGTCTTCTATTCATGATTTGGAGTATAGTTTGTGTTTTTTGTCAATCCTCAATCGAAGTTCGTAACGTGTACCAGCAAAGAGATCATATAGTTCAAGAAGACATCAGTATTGAAGGTGGTGTCATTTCCCAGTGTTTTCCAAATTTTTGGGGTCCAAAATTTGGATGTTGGTGAGCATCCCGAAAACAGGATTTCCATGAAGAGTATAATTAAATATGGCAATGGCTTGAATTTCACGAAGAGTGGCTTACTGGTTTCGAATTTGCGAAGACCAGAATTATAGAGGCGGTGATTCTTTGCAATTACGTCAAAGCTTCGCGAACGACAGAGGATGAAGAGCATCACGGCGACGAAGATCTTTTAGAGGGAGCTTCGCAGCGAAGGCGCGAATGAAATGATGGAACACTCCATGATTACGATGAGCTCCACGAATGGAAAATTTCCATAGTGCTTTTTGATTCTGAGAGAATTTCAGCGGGAACTTCGGAGCATCGCAATTTGAGCTAACATGGCGCTGACTTCACGCGGAAGGGTTGAGGGTTGGTGGGATCGCCTATAAATATAGGCCGACCCCCTCGAGAGAGAAGAAGAGATATCTCAACGAAAATCCTTTGCTCTCGGTTCGCAGAGGTCACTCGCGAAGGCAGTGTGCTTCACGAAAGAGGAGCTTCATGGTGGCTATTCTAGCTCCGTGAAAGTCGTGCGCCCCGCGTTTGTTCGGTGAGATTCACGAAGAGGTGGGTTCTCCACGACAGCTAAGCATTGAGAAGTCTTTTGCATCGCGGGAGTGCTTCTTGATTGAGCTTCACGAAAAGGCAGGGACTCCACGAAGGATTGTTTGAGCTTAGAAAAATTGGGATCCTTGTGAAGTAAGGTACTTTGCGAAGGCCCTCTCCAAAGGTTGTTTTCCTAGTGGACAAGGGAAAATGTGGTATTCATCAGTGGATGAAATTGGGACTTTAACAGACCATCAACTCAGGACTCTGATGCAAGCAATGTCTCATGCTGAACAGGAGACAAAGAACTTCATGTCTATATATTGAAGAGACCTTCATGTCTATAAACTGAGTGGGACTTCTCCAACGGTAGTGAGCTAGGGGGAGTCAATGGGAGTGTCCTAAGGGATGCATTGAGATATCCCTGAACTATTGTAAAGGCAGTGAGCCTGGGACAGAGTGACTATGCCCGAACCTTTGTAATCCACATATAGTGAAGATTAGTGGAATTAGGTACGACTGGAAACTTGTCGGCGTATGCTCCTTGGACTTAGCCCTTAGTGGTGAACCAAGTAAAAATTTTTGTGTCTTCACCTTTGCATGCGAATGTTTGATTGCTGATCATATCCATCATACAGGTTCATCTAGTTCCTACCAACATGGGAACAAGATCCTTTATTTTAAAAGAAAAATTTGACACCCTGATTCACCCCTCCCCTCTCAGGGTGTCTCGGGGTCCTACATTTTAGGCATCGGTAGTCAACATAAATCCTCAATATCCCTTTTGCCTTCTTGGTAAACAGAATTGGGGCTGCCCAAGGAGAAACACTGGGCCGGATGAATCCCTTCCCCTGCAAATCCTCTAGTTGTACCTGTTGCTCACAAAGCATCTCGGGAGCCATCTGATACATTGTATTAGATATCTGTGTCATCCTGGGGTACAAGTTAATGTAATAGTATACCTCCCATCGAGGGGGTAGACCTGGAACATCATCATGGAAAACATGCGTATATTGGTCCACCACTACAAGATATCTCAGACTCTCCGCATTAACTACTCCAAGGGTAAGGCAAGACAACTGATGAGTGATCGGCATGACTCTCTTCTGAGTATGTCCATCCAATGCTTCAAAGGCTCCCTTCTCACCAGTGAAGGTAAACCTTATCCCATCCATGTGGACACACCGCACTTTGTGCCGAATATAGTCAATCTGAATATGGATTGTAGATAACCAGTCCATAACAACGATGACGTCGTACGTCCCTGATGCCAAATCTAGGAGATCCCATCCAAATATCTCGTCTCCTATAGTAATCTCACACTGTCGGCACCAGTGCGTAATCATCATGTCTACTCTTGTAGAAGTCTCTATCTATAAGGATCGAGGGAGTACCTCCGTCGAAATCCCCAAGCTCCGAATGTGGGAAGTGGAAATAAAAGAGTGACTGAGACCTGTGTCTATATGAACTGAAGCTAAGGTTAAATTGACATAGATTGTACCTTGTATCATCTCCAGAGCACCTTGATCGTAGGCCTCAGATACCTGGAGCTGAGCTCTCCCCTATCCACCAGCTCCCTACGGTCGGGGTGGACCGCCTGGTGGTGGTGGCTGTAGCACCTCAAATTTTCAACCACAGCCAGCTGCACGGATAGCTCCTCTGCCACGTCCGCCTGCTCCCTATGGACCGCCTCGACCGAATCTATGTCTCTGCTTGGGAGGTCCTTCGACCGTCTGCTGATCATCAGAACGGTGGGTCGGATAGTCACGAACCATGTGACCCTTCTCATATCATGAGAAATACCTCCCACTCCTAGTGTATATTACTCTGTCTCTAATGCACCCACACAACTGATCATGAGTCATGAGGTCATCCACCTTTAGGTCTGGTCCTCTTAGACCTCTGTGAAATTTGTCTGCTACCATATGTAGAAGACTCTGCTACGCGTCGACTGGTGGTGGATCTCTCTACTGGAGACTGCTCAGCACGGAAACTCTCTACTAGGATGGATCTCTATAACACCCATGCTTGCATCAGGATGCTGAGTGTGATCATTGAAGCTCCGATCATCCGCCTGAGTCCCTACATGAAGGTCAGGGCACTGAAGAATGGGTATCGTTCCATATCAATGGAGTACCGTGAGAGGTCTGTGAACCTCAATGAGTACTGAGCTACAGTCATGCTGCCTTGCTTTATATGAAGTATCTCATATATTCCCACTGTGCGGAGAGTCACTAGGACAAACTCTGCCCGAAATTGGCTCTCTAAGTATACCAAGAGTATTGTCATCTCATCTTGGACCTAGAGCATCAAGATTCACCATCTGCCCGCTACTGCAGGTAGAAGGCTGGTAGAAAGAATCAACATGAGGTCTGCTAGAGTCCCAAACAGTCAGAAAACTCTCACCACAGCCTCCATCCAATACTCAGCAGCCTGTGGGTCTATCTCTCCCATGTCCCTCGGAGGCCTCTGGTGCTAGAACTCGTGAAATTCTCTCATGCGGCGTGCATCATCTGCTTCTGGGGCTGGTGGCATCGGTGGCCCAACAAAATGTAGTACCGCTGGTGCCTTCGCTGGAAAATGTCCATGCACCGAGGCCTCATCGCTCGGTGGGCTATCTGTGCATAAAACTCTGAAGACTCTAGCTAGTCATCTGTGGGGAGGCATCCTGAAAGAAACAGATGTGACAGGGTCAAAATATTATACCTAGTGAGATTTCTTGGTTGATATGACATAATGAAAACACCTGAAAACACACACACAATCCGTGTTTCCATGTACTGAGTCAGAAATCAGAAGTTACTGTCCTGGTGTATGGATATGTTAGCCACCACACCAACACTGGAATCCCAGAACTAAAAACCACACTATGTACACAAAACACTATTACTTCAAAGAAATGATCAGTGTCCTATGTTCTGCGGTTGAACCGACTCCTATGATACCAATTTGTAATGACCCATCTTCTAGGGCCCATTCCATGACTACCCCAAGCCTGCATTCCATAGGCCTGGGGATAGAGACTAGCACCAAAGGCATAATTCCATATAACTGGGAAGGCATTGACTTTATAACCTATAAATACACTCAACAGATCACAAGCTGGAAATACCAAATAAATTAAAACTATATAACAAAAGTGTGATGAATGTAAAAGGGGCTGGAAATACAAGCCCAATAGTAAAGTACAAAAAACTGAAAGTACAACTGAAGAAAATAATAACTTCCGATGGATCGTCCTCTGAGCTTATTACCTGAAGGGTGGTTACAGATCCCCTCCTCAGCACTTCATGTCTTTTTGCCTCCTCCATGTTCCATCGCACTGTATGGTACACCATGGGTACCCTCCATTCTTGGTACTCTCAGCCTCGTGTATCGATTTTTGTCATCTGCATCCAACATAATGAGGTGTGGGCATAGCCCGTGCATGGGTGTGTATAACGATACTCAGTAGGGACCTTGAGACCCTCAAGGTCTCTCAAAATCCAACAAGGATCAACGAAAAAGTATGAAATCCACAGATAACCCCACTTATGTATATTACCATACATATACTTATGTTATCAAGTAATCCATCTTAATCCTCAGGAATACACCAAAGTTATTGACTCAGCACAACTAGTGTTTATATTCATATTATCGAAACCAAAACTACTGGATAACTCCTCCTTTTTCGAGTACAGTTGTCCTGACATGACACGAAGTCACTTCCCACTATCCTTGGACTGTTGAGTTACCTCTCCTGTCGAGTATTGTGGGTCTGCTGTGTCACCAAGCAGCTCCCCACCGTGGGTCTTCCGTCACAACCAGGTGCTCCCCCTAATAGCCTATAGTGGTAATCCTCCTATCGAGTACTGCGATTCTGCCACCACAACCAGGATCTCCTCCACCGTGGATCTTTCGTAACAACTAGATGCTCCCCACTATGCTAGTTGAGTCACTCAGAGTCAATCGGTCAACAGTCGTCAAGTCTACGCCAGCTACTAGTTCTCTGCACTCTGTCCACTCATCTCTACAAATATCCACCCCACAAGCTACATTTTGATACTCCAAATGACATGAATTCCCATGAGGATGTTACTCAAAGGTCTTCCACGTCATATGGGTCTCAACGCAACAGACGACGCGTCAATCTGACGCCCGGTCTGTGAGTTATTAGCCTTTTAGTCCCGGGGGCCCGGTTGGATTCGTGTGTGATAAAACCTGAGCATATCTCAACTATACCCTAAAATCTAGTGGGGTATACTCAAAGGTACCTTCATGATCCAGGATTACCAACATTGCTGACGTTTCTTCATACAGATGTCTGGTGCTAATGATATGGCTAAAAGAAAGAAAAGGGTCATAGTGGGCCCGGGTCCCGTCCGACCCGGTCGGACGGACTCGTCTAGGTTGACCAGGCCTGACTCGTTGGGTCTTGCCTGACCCCTTAGGCGGCCCATCCCGTTAGTTTCGGCCCATCCCACTGGTTCCATCACAGCAGGCCGCGAGGGGTATCAGAGGGCCGGGAGAGTGCGAACTGGTCACGAGGGCGCAGATCGGCAGCGGGGCGACGTGAGAACAGTTTGGCCAAGAGGGTGTCGCGGGGGCGCGGGCCGGTTTGGTCGTAGTGCCATGAGGGGCGATGGAGGGTGGCTTGTACGGGGTTCCGCAAGGGGCGAGGGATGCCTTCTTGGCCGGGGCACCGCGAGGACCGAGGGAGGCCAGCTCGGCCGGGGCACTGTGTGGGGTGCGAGAGGCTAGCTCGGTAGGGATGTCGCAAGGTCCATGGTTCAGCCAGGGGATTGGGAGGCTGGCTCAGCCGGGAGATGGTTCGGTTGGGATGTGGGGGAGGCTAGGAGGTCCGGGCCGTGGGGAGGGCGCGGGTGGACGAGAGGCATGGGTGGCCGGGAGGGCACCGCGGTTCGGCCCGGGGCGGTGGAGCCGGTTCGGCCGACGGACAGGGTGGATGGGGCTGGTTCGGCCGAATCGGTCGGGTGGAGGGCATGATCAGGGCGGCATGGACGGGGTGCCTCACGTATCAGGCTAGTTCGGCTAGGGTGTGGCATGGCCTGGGATGGTTTGGCCGATGGGCGACGCGGCCAGTGGGCGGCACGGGTCATGGAGGCCGCTGGGGAGCCCAGTCATTTCCTTCATCGTATTCGTCATCTCGTCGCCTCATCATAATTTCAAATAACATGACAAAGAATATCATCGGAGGGGTCGGACCACTTTGGTTTCATCCCCACCCTTCCGCATTTAGGTTGATTGCAATTGGTTCACAAGAATGAAGCCAAGAACTAACATGGAAGATATCTTAAAAACATCAATTTTCATAATCCCTCATTAACAAATTATTCCCAACCCGCAAGGAAAAACATCCAATAATAAAATTGATAATAATATGGTCTACGTTCATTGTTTTGGGAGAAAAGTAACAAGGTAAAAATATCATACATAATAAAAATTAAACCCCAACCTTTTTTGTTGTTGTCGATGTTTCCACGAGAAATAGGACGTTGATTCGTTGTAGACGAGCACATCCTACGTCGAAGGAGGTTCTGAGGAAGATAGTCGAAGTCGTTCTTCATCGGTGGGGCGTTCGTCGTCAGGAGATGAAGTTCTTTGTTGTAAGCCTTCTCCCAAGATCTCTTCCACGTTCTACAAAAAATTAAAGTGATCCAAGACACAATAATAGATTTATGTTATCTATTATTTGGTTGTTGGCGTAAAATTCCAAAAGATTTAAATTAATTAATCTATGTGGTCATTTAATTAATGGGGAGGATTTGGCACAATAATGGCAAGTACGTTGGCATAATTAATTTTCTAAAGGAGGTCAAGAGGCTCCCCCTAATTAATGAGGGGAGTTGAGAGGTTTTCCACAATTAAAATGGGGGTTTAGTCCCGAGTGGTCCCCAATACCGTAACCTCTCGTAGGAGGCTAGGATTGGGTGGGCACCACCACCATAACCTATCCTAGGAGGTTATTGTCGGGTGGTCCCCACACTTCAACTCCCATAAGGATGTTTAGTTCTGGTGGTCCCCACCTCCATCTTCCACATGGTGGCTCAAAAATATAATAAAGTGTAGTTCCTTTTATTTTATTATTTTCCATGAAAAATCCATAAACTATATTTTATTTTTGACCCACTACCATCGAGGTGAATGTCTCGTTATCATAATATTGGTACTGCGAGTTCAACGGTGCCCTTGGATTTCAATTCTGAGCACCGGTTCAAATGTTAGAAAAACCCGCATGTATGTTTATTGAATGTACCAGAAAAAAACTTCAGAAATTGATTCCGGTCACATAGGGACTCGGAATCACGCGCAACCATATTTCATGGACTCATAAAATTCCCATTTAATAAAAAAAATTACATGGAAATTCCGAGTCTTTATGGTAAATATCCCTTACCCCCACTCTGGAGATCTCTTACTATATTTTGATGGGGAATAAAAATATGTACTACGATCATACCCCCAATTCAACCACTCATGGTCAACATATGCAAGAAACCACCCAATTCTAGGACCATATCCCACCAAAAAATATATAATATCACCAGTATACTCCATAATCAATTCAAAATTTGGACTATATTCCCATAGAAATAGAATTTCATCAACATATCCTCGAAACCATACTCTAGAAGGCTCATATCTCAACTCAACCACAAATGGAAGGATTACAGTTTCATAAATGATGTTGGATTAAAGACATATCTATGATCTTTACAATGTATGTCCCCTCATGGAAATACAATGCTTGTCTGAAACACCATATGGGTCTACCCACTTTTTTTCTAAATTTTACGGTGATAATTACCTTGATATCCCTACTTGTGGTAGAATAGAGATGGATCATATGTACTCTACCCATGAATACATCATGAGGGAACTTTACCATAGTAGTATATATGAAGAATAAGGAAATAATATACTTTTATAAAAATGTTTCCATATGTCGGTTCTCAAAACACATGGATTAACCATATATAAGTCCCTATCAATGACGAACAACTCATGTCCACTAGCAGGAGACCTAGAGAAGTGACCAATATGGTTTCATCTGGTGGAGGTATATTATTCAAAAAAATAAGAGGTAAACATGGATACATGGATTGAGATATACAGAACCAAAATGGCAGTTATGAATTTTCCTATTTCCCCTTCTGAATACGAGTTCCAAGATTATCATGAGGAGGAGTTCATACTATACTTATGACATAATATGCGGGTGACTAATTAGTGGATTATGTATAGGAAACACCCTTACCATGGATATAATGGCCACATCATAATGATAAATACCCTATGATAATAGTTATTCCATTCCATTTTAATCATGGAATCAGACCCAAAATTTGGAAAATATAACAAAAGATGACGGAATACTTTCATAAACAACATAAAAATACTCAAACTAATAATTTCCGACGCCCCATTTCAAATTCTTATCCACATATGGGGAAATTAGGGAGTACCTTACATTACCCAATTCCTTGGACATAAAATCTCACTAGTGGTGGAATCCAATAATGATATATCATTAGGGAACATTATGGGAACATGAAACAATTATTCTAGTGGTTTTATATAGTGAATCTCCTCGAATATGAGGACACTGAGATTCAATGAGTAGAGATAGAGGGTTTAAAAAAACTGATATGATGGGCTTCTAACAAATATGTGAACATTCCTCAAACACAGTACACAATGTGGTGGATTACCCATTGATTCCCATACTATGTGACTATCATCAACTTTATTCATTTTACAAGTCCTATAAATGACCATGAATGTAATGTATTAGGTAGATAATAATTGTATCTGAGTTTGTATTAATCTCGGAGAAAATGAATCCCATTGTGATGTGAAAAGTTTTAACACAACCTCCACCCATAAGGAAAGCATACCAAAAATGGAAAAAATCATAAGAAACTCTGAACCATCATTAGCCCACATGGTTGGGGACATTTTTATCTCAATAACCACCCTAGGAGTCATCAGATCCATGGAAATAGTATCATATATTTCGAATAATAGATCCACTTCAATTATATCTTGTATGGTTGGCGGGAATTTTTATAATAATTGAAAAGTAGTAATTAATTAATTTCTTGGTTATAAGATAAATAAAAATGTCTGACATCATTCTCGTTCCTCTAACTATGTGGAATTACATTTTTATTTGGGTTACATTAAAAGCAACTAAAATTTTTCTTAATGTCATTATTTATAGTCCATGACACGGAGAACATTTAAAAACTACAATAAAAAACCATAGGGGTAGTATGTTAATATTACAAAGAATGGTTAGAGGCTATAAGAAATAACAACATCAAAATTACACTGGGAAAATTATTAGTAAAAAATATTCCATTAAATTTACTCATTGAAAGGGTGAATACAATTTCCCAATGCCCCACTATGAATTTTGTTTCCATCAATCTAGAATTTTTTTTTTCAATTGTCAAAAACATTGAGGGACACTATGTAAAAATAGTACCTCAAGAGTCAGGTGATATTGATGTAAAAATAGGGCTACACATACACTAAATTAGGGAACCATGAATAATATAGCACTTACGAATGATGCATTTCAACCCCCCATGATATAATTTCACCAAGGATAAAGATAAAGGAGTAGATATATCCCCCTCATCAACTATATTTGATAAAATAATCATTATAGTGAAATGGATATGCCAATATGATAATGATACATAGAACCAAATATTGAACAATAAATAGTTACTCAGAGGAAAAATTCACACTTGATATCCTCTTTAACCAGCAATTTATGTTCCAACTCCAAAAATTTGGGGGGAGATAATATAAATGTATTATTGAAATTTGAGAATTAATATATCTCTTTATCTAGGAACATTATCTATATAAATGGGGAAGTTTATGACGAATGTGAAATTCTTATATTTGGGTGAAAATCGCCACATATTTAGATTGATCATATAACCCAGAAAATATTGGTTTTTAGTGGGATTGGAAATCAATAAAACTACATATTTCTCATCCACTCCCCACACAATGGATGTATTCAAGAACTTTTTGCCTCCATAACTCTTCAACAATGTCGATTTCTTATCTTATCGGATTAAAGTCATTGATGGAGGACACAACCTTGTGTATCCATAAATGAATCTATATCATCATTGGGTGGTGGAAACACTACCCCAACCATATTTATTAACCCAAAATTTTCAAAATTTGATGGACGGAGTTAATAAAGGAAATATATCACACCCTTAGTATCCTGATGTAGCTCAATCATAGGCATATGATATGATAGAGGTTATAATACATAGATTATTTTTACAGACCTCATTAGGGAAGCATTTTTGTGGTAAATAAAATGTCAAATAGGATACTAAGTTGGATCTAAAGACCATCATCATCGATTAATTTATTAACTTAACACCATGGATTGGAAAAAGTTCATTTTAAACCTCATAATATTCAAAAATTGAAAATATTGTTGGTTTATTGTCATCAATACGAGGTGGAAGGGCCTATCAAATTCAAAATCATTCCAAATCTCAGAAGATGTAATATTATAAAATTGGTCTGAGAACCTTTAAGATTAGAAGAAATCATCCTCAATACTGATGAAATATTAATAAATATTCTATGGGTTCCCAAATACACCACAATGACTAAAATATTCTATTTATATAACATATTCCATATCTTTCCCCACTCCTTCAATGTAGGGAAAAAGTCCTAGAAAATAATATAATTTTCATGTCACCCTCAAACAAGTAATGGTTTATGTTAGTGCAGCATGGAAGACCCCAAGTCACATGGTTCCTCATAATGAATAAGAGCAGTAAAAAAATTACCCTCAACTATAGGTAAAGGGAGGTAAATATTTCTATTTATTTGATATGTGCTTGAAAAGAGTATATTAATTCATAAATTAACATGTTTCTAATTAAAAAATAAAATATATAGAAAATAAACACCTCAATATGGCATAGCCTATGTAACCCAATGTGGTCAATATTAGTGAATTCCTTGAATACACCAATTTTAATAGTAGAATAGGTCACAACATCCACATTTTATTTCTCATCGAATACATATTCTTGATCATGTTTGATTATAAATATGAGATATTGTAAAAATAATTTGGCCTTGCAACCTATGATTCCACTTCCCAGGTAGTAGAATATGGTTATTTGAATGAATTTCATCCTTATCATGAAATGATCTACGGTAACTAAATGAATCATAAATTATATTGTAATAGTGGGCTCCTAAACCAACTAAATTGTTCTTTTCAAATACCATATAATGTATATAATGAGATATTCATGATGTACACATTCTATTATAGTGTATATATTTCCTTACAAAACTTTTTAATGGAAACCCCCTTTGATTAATTATTGTATAAAATGGTTAAACACAATCCCAAGTTATAATGGTAACCTCGATATAAAATGAAATTAAACTAAATAAATGTGAACTTTTAAACATAAATCATACCGACTAGACATAGTTGATTTATGAAATTCAGGAGTTGGGTGCCCATAATTGTTGAGACATATTCTCATGATGTTTTTACTTGGTGGTCTTTGGAAAGTGAGATCCTAAGGATAGACCCATCCATAGGAACATCATATGATTCATGTGTCATTCGTTGTTCCTATCTACGAACATGTGTATTAGACCCTTGAGTAGAGTTAATTATCATTGTGTGTAAATTAATCTCGTACTGCGACACAATGAAAAATGATGATAATGAAATCATGTTGGGGAAATTTGTGCTGGTTTTTTATTTATTGTATGATATTTGTTGAATGATAATGATATAATTTTTTTCTTCCGAGTTGAGGAAGTAATTTATCTTAGCCCTGGTTGATCCGGATCATAATACATTCATACTTCCTTGTATAAGGTAGTCAGAGGTTAATTCATCTAGATAGATCAAAAAATTATAAATATAGAATGGTCTATCTCATAAGTGTGGTTCATGTTTTATGATATATAGATTGATAAATATATTATAATACCTAGTGCATGTTCATATGTTATTTGTCATTTCTATGAATATTATTTATAAATTTTGGGGAATTTATGGGTTTGTAGTGTATGTTATTAGTATTTTAATAATATTCACTACTATCTAGATAATGTCCAATAGTGTCACATATAATTTTTTATTGAAGAATCATCCATATAACCATGAATAGTTATATAGGATCTGGAGAGACAATCCATAGAGTCCATGATTTGTAAAAAATTTATCAATCATCAATGAATAAATAAAATCATTATTATTAGTGTATAAAATAATTTTGATTAATTTATATTGAAAAATTATTAGAAATGAATTTAGTTAATATAGGACGAATTTTACAGAAAATAATATTATTTTTATATTCCATGGTAGTTTAATATTATCCAGAATTACGAGTTGAGATAAATGAACCAGTTTTATCTTGTAAAATATTTCCTATATGATAGGATAGTGAGAAATTATAAATAATATTTATGGTTGAGATTAGTCCACTATACTCAATTATTAAATGCTTATTTAGAGATAAATTTATTTCTGAGGGTTGGGGAACGTTATCTACGTAAATTATAATTCCACAATACAAGTTGGAAGAGTGATCATTTCTTCTACTATGTTCATTCCAATAGAATGATATATTATCTCTCCTCATACCTTATACAATTGAGGGGATATTGTGTCTAATAACTAATCTAGTAAATCCATCAATGAACCGATGGCACAAGATCAAGGTGATCATTATGATGTCGATGGATTTGTTTTAGGTCTCTCTTAGAACCGTGATTTTCACTAACAGTGAGCACGAAAATTCATGGATTGAGTGTGGATGATCTAGAGGGATTGAACATAGGAACCTTTGAGTGACAATCACTAGACACTAGCAACAGTTTATCACAATTCATTTCAAACAATGTATGTGTTGTGTTTTTATTTTCCATGCTCTAATACAAAATGAAGGTATCAGGAAGATAGTGAAAGTTGGTGGGCTGATGATTTAGAATTTTTTTTCCGAGATTTGTATACCTTCATTTGTGGTTCCTGTGTACTAAAAATTTAAATAACTCATTTCATAATATGTTTTTATAACCAATGGGGGTCATAAACCTCAATACGGTTATTTTGAGGTAGAATGCTGGATGGATACTAGTTATCAGGACTTCACTTATGGGTTTTTAATAATAATAATATTGTTTTTTTATTATAATTTTTTAAAAAATATATTTATTATAATTTTACTAAATTTCTACATTAATGTTATAAATTAAACTTTAGAAAAATCATATTTTTAAGGTTTTTAGTGGGTTTTAGTTCAACTAATGGTCATGAAAAATAAAGGGGGAAGATCGATATCTCTGTAAAGGTCGGACCAAGAAATATTTATTCCCAAAAAATGTGGTTAAAATTTTTCCCTTTAATTAAGTAACAAAATAATCAAATTGACAAATTCAGTGAATCAAAAACATCTTCAAAACCTAAGCAAATGGGGCATTGTGAAATTTATACGAATGGTGAATGTAATGGAGAATGGTTGACCATGTCACTTCACATCATCCCCAATAGTACCATCCTCAAACCCTAATGTTAATTGGGACTATATGGAGGGGGAAGAGAGTTGAGATGTGGTGGAATTGATCCAAGAGACATCATTAGAGAAGGCATACGTAGTGCAATTACAAGTGGTAGCGCAGCATGGGGTGGAGCTGGTGTAATCCGAGTTCTCGCATCTAACATGGTATATGAGAGACCAAATAAAAATATTGAGAGGGATTACTTGATTTTGAAACATAAAAATAGTAGGTGGAGGTTAGGGATAGACATGGAATGTCGGGAGGTTGCAAGACATAGTGGCACTGTCGCTGCTGGAATACCATGCGGCAACTAGGGAGGTAGAGGGGTGTTTTTTTCACCATAAAATTTGTTTCCCTAGAGAAGGGACTCACTGGGATTTCCCTCCATATGGGACAAATATAAGGGTCGGAGATTCTTCCTATTATGTTAACCCATGTCTCCATTTCATTCCTCATACTCATTTGGTATGATGAAGAACACCTCCCTATTCAAAACACCATGCAGGCTTCTCCTCTAATTTCAAGACCATCCAATTGATTTTCAATGCACAACTTGCCTCCTCCACTTCCAGAATAACTTCCACTGCATCTGAGCCAGCAACCCACCACCAGAACCCCATGTGCCAAGTCTCCCAAAAGAGGTCCATATACTATCACCTGATTTTTCCTCCATGCCAACACATCTAAATGTCACCCTCAATGACAGACATTACGTTTGTCAGATCCTACCTTGACTATATTGGATTCTAACTACATGACAGACACTGCGAGACAAAGATTTATAGTATTTTATCCTTGTCACTAAGGGATCCTCCACCAACTCACTCAGACACTCCTCCACCCTCCATCATCCAGATCCTAGCCGACCATCACCCCCATCATATTTGATGGAAACCAATCTTCTATTAACCATCCATGCACCGACCATCATGCCACTAATGAAAAATAGTACTCATGGCCCCCTCCCTTCTACAACCCTCTGTCAAATCCATTTATCATCTCTGGTGTTATGCAATAACCCCTAAATAATTTAGGTCTCCCTTAACCTATTTTGGAGACATTCAGGTTAAAATGGGCTATGTCCATAAAATATGTTGAATTATAGGGAAAGACGGGTCTTCCCAAACCTAAATTGGTCTAGTCATCCAATAACCACTAAAAACCTTGTACGGGTCTTTCTAACCAAGAATGAGCACGAAATGGTTTGACATAACCCACATGGGTCTACATAGAGGTTTCAAATCCTAGTTTAATTTATAAAATCCAAACTAAATAGTATAGTTAATATTACTTCATTATTAAATTAAATTAATTTTTGATTTTACATAATTAATAATTTTATATACTTAATAAAAAAATAATTTTCAGTCTAAAATTAAATTTTTTAATATATTTAATTTATGAATATAAAATTAAAATAATTTGTGGTCTGAGTAGAATATATTATTTGAATGTAACTTAATTTATTTAATTAATTAAAATATATCATTTTGAATTAATCATAATGTAATGTTAATCATGATTATACCTCATTACCATTCATGAGAAATTGAACAATATTGTGTTTTCCCATATTAATCAATTAATTAATTTTGATAGTTTTAATTAAATATAATGTTCTATGCATCTAAATTTTTCCTCGATTAATATGTATAAGGGTGTGTGTGCATAGATAAAAGTTAGTTGTGTTTATTTTGTACTCTTGACACCACATCCCCTATCTGTTAGTATTTTTATACAATGATGACGATGTTATATATCCATGAGAATTCAAAGTCAATGGGAAAACCAAATGAGTTGTTAACATTGGAAAGACAACAAACTCCATAATGAGCCATGCCATGTCTCAAGTATTATTCCCCTAAGTCATGGTTTATCCCTTTATGTTTAAATGGATTAAAAAATATTAGATTCTAAAGGCCAATATAGTATTCTTAAATATGTTATTCAATTCATTATAATACTATTCATTTTCATGATAGTGTGAAACACATTAAATAATAAACTGTAAAATCCATAAAGAAGTGATGTATCGTTTACCAATTCATTCTTAGCATTGAATGTGACAACATAGAAATAATATATTAATATAATTGGGTTACATTTTTTACAATGTAAATATAAATAACCTTGACAAATACTATGTCACAAATTCATTCCATAATTTGAATTTGGAAATAACCATGTTCATGGGGTTCTTGTTCTCCCATAATTGTGGGTGGCTGCTATAATTGGGGAGATCTTATGAGAATGTTGTGTTAACTTAACTAAAAATGGAAATAAGGTATTATAATAGAATACTTATTCATATGGTAGAGATATTCAATGAGTAAATCATATTCCAGATTTTAGAATTTCAGGCATCAATCAATAGATTATGTAGCCGCAAGTTAATAATGTCGGCCCGTTAATCAACTACATTGAACTCTTTGAGTACTGTCATAAACATCACTTGTAAACTATGAACGGAGGTTCAAGGATCATTTTAACTAGAATACATATGTGAATGATTATTTTAATTATTGTACATAGGTTTTCTCAAATTTGATAAAATAATGGGATACATATAATAATTAACCAATTATGTCTATATTGGTAATCACGATTAAATTTCAATGAGATAAATTCATTTTTTTTTAAAATGTATAGTAAATATCACAAGAAATACTTTGATATTTATAGTACAAATTAAATGTTCAATCCAGAATGAATTCCCAATGATTATTTCATGTTCTTGTGAATAATACTATGATATATAAAATCATGGTGTACGTATCCCCAATACATGTTAATTTTCCTAAGGAAGAAAGGGCATAAACTTTTACATAAGACTCATGTATGATGCACTATATGGTTATTTAATAATACTATCATCAATGGTAAATTTATGTAGTGAATAATACATAATTACATGGACGATATTAAATGTTCTATCATCTATGAGTAGATTCTAAGGAGAAAGATAAGTAAGATATTTAGTAAGATGATTACACTAGATGTGTATAAATTGAATGATGGAACAATGTCTATCAATAAATCCCATTATTATATCATTTACACCATTTTTAAACATTTTATTATAAGATTAATAAATTAGACAATATGGAGAAAAATGCTTCACTGCCCTTTTGGTAGGGTTCTCTAAGAATTAAAAACTAGAAGAAAGTATTTATCATTATTTCTAATGGAGAACAAGTTGAAAGGAACATTACAAAGGAAAATGGAATGTCTGATCCCAAAGTCACCTTCACAGCATCCATCAATGAAATAGGTTTTAATCATATGATAATTTTCATTACATATCTTGAAATAAAATGGATGTTTGAATGAAATTCCTTAAATTAATGATTGATGTAACCACTTCTTTTTTCAGGAATATTCATCAAATTTATGAAATGATATAGTCATGATTTATTGTGATTAATTACAATATTCTAATCAAATATTTTTATTAGAATAAAGTATCCATGTATGTATTGACACATTATAATAAGGGATGTGTGCTCTCTAAGTGGTTGAGAAAGGGTGGTTCCAAAGTCAACAATGATGAGAATATGACATTTATATTTCTATTTGAACTATCCTAGTGGTATTTGTATATATTATAAAAAATATATTTATCTCATCTATTATTTAAAAAACATGAGATACTATTCTAGTTCGGGAATGATAATAATTTATTGTATCTAATTATCGACTAGTACTTAGGAATTACATGAATAACAGGAAATACAAGATGAATAAGAAATGCATAACTTATATAACTACATTAAGGAATATAATTATTTGCTTCTTAAAACTAAATTTTATTGTCTAGGATATACCTATTATCATATATAGACATACTATTTGTCAACATGTTAGTTATTATTGACATATACTGTTATTTGGATTGGAAAAAAATGAAATCATTAGAAATAAAGGTAATCCAAAAATGTTTTGGAATTAGTTAATCAATAAATCATTAACTATACCAAGGTTTTGCTGTTGGTATATATACATCATTAGATTCATTATAAATGTTTACTAAGGAAGATGAATGTAATGTATAATATATTCATTTTCCTAAGATATGAGTTGCTTCAGGTTTTTGTGCCAATGAATATACTGACCATGCATTTGTCGAGAATTATAATATAACATGGAGTAATTCCTAATATCAAATTACCATATAAAAATTATATATATGATTCAAATAAGGAGGATCTATTATGATTCTTACATGTTAAAATTGATCAAAAAAATTAATCATGGATTGATTCCTATAAAAACATTTCCTTATACACATTAGAGTCAGGATACAAGTAAAATGGGAACAATTTTTGAGAATCATTCCCATTTCAGACACATAAAATATTTTTTTCAGGAAATTCATCGCAAATAATGATGTTATCCAAAAACAACATTAAAATAATATTGAAAAATGGATATCATATTTGTTAAAGTATTATCAATTTTTGTCATATAAACTTGTGTTCAAATGAAAATAGTTTTTAAGTTATAAAAAAATATGTATCATGAATAAAATGTGCATCTAATGTTCGTATACTTAATGTTTCCTAGGATAATAATTAAATCCATAAGATATATAAGTTGTATTCATGAGATATACTAAATTTCTATTAATGATTTCACTTGAAAATATGATACAGTGGGAGGAATATTTACACTACTTTAGTTAATTCCATTGATATAAAATTAATTGATATAGTAACATGTTAATAATGAGAATGAGGAAGGTGAATGTTATAAATACACAAATTTTTAATGAAGGATGAAAAATTGTGATGGTTTTATTATCACCTTGTCCAATGATAGATTATTCATTTAGAATGATAAACTGAACAATATAAAAGTATATATAAATTGGCTCAAATTTTGAATATTAATTAATACTCAATATTTTATTCCATTATCAATGTATCATGGGACCGTTTTTTTAATATAATGGTATTCATCCATGAGATATTACTCATGGATGGTACAAGCGTTGTAACAATAAGGATCAATTGGTTAAACTAAGAAATTTCTCCGAAATACATTATAATTGCTACTTTCCATAACTAATTTATATGATCATATTGTTGATAATTGGATGCTAAGACCTACAATAATGTCAAGTATCTACATGAAACAACTATAAAGGGAAATTTGCACCACAAAATGCCAATAAGGGGTCACTGTTACTGTTATCCAGTTCAATATTAAATTATGAAACTAGATCATAAAATATTTATTTGGTATGAATCTTTTCCATTTTTCACCATAGGTTAGGAAGAGCATAATTGTTTTCCATGTAAAATATTTTTTTAACATATGGAAAAGAACACATAGTCCTATAGTTAGTTAAGACTAGAATAAATGCATATTTCTAGAGATTGATATATGGTATAAACATATGGTATAAGGAAAAATTCAAATATATTAGATTTAATAGTTTCATGCACCTAATAAACTATACATATAATGGAACAATATTGAAAAATAAACATAGGATCAATTCAATAGATAATTGTTACTAGTTTCACCTAGAATCAATCTCTCATGGAATAAATTCATAGTTATAGGAGGAGATTAAAGTGGAGAGTTAAAATTCGATTCACTTCAATGAAAAATCAATCATGTATACCATGATATGTACATGATATGATACTTACAACATATAATTCACAATATTAAAAAACATGTATTTCCAAGGGAACAATAAGGTATGTAGACATAACTATATTGTTTCTCCTGAGCATGTATAAATGTTATATACCAGGTATATGGAGGGGAAGGGATACTAATTTTGAGTGGAAACAAAAGAGACTTCCTGCAGAATACTAAAATCTAATATTTCAGTTATACTTAGGTAATGAGTGGGAAATTATCATAAAAACTAGTGGTAGACATATATATATTTACCTAGTATGGTGCATCATTTAATCAGGAAATAATAAATTTTTAGAACATAATGATTTGTTCCATTTCATGGATTTTAATCTTGTAATTAATTTTTTATCATTACGATAATTATATTACAATTTATAACCAATATTTCAATATTATACATTGTAAAAAATAGATATAAATGTGGATAACATCTCTTGATAAGTATTAAATATAGAGGTGAGGTCAGAACTAGAATTATAGACACATATTGGATACAAGGGAAACCAAGTAGCAAAAGACATGACTCAGTATAAACATGATCTTAATAATGTTATACCTAACATAGATAGTTAGAAAGTTGGATCTATCACTTATGGGATTGTTGTAATAGTGGGTTCCCTAGAACCAACTAAATATTACTGTTCAATTATCAGGTCATGTATACAATGTTATATGATTGATGTATAAATACAATTATAGTGTATATATTTATCCTTAAGTTATTAAAATAATAATATCCATATATTAATTTTCATATTAAATGGTTTTATTTGATCTGTCATGACCTCTCCCCCAGGGCCTGTGTTGTGACTACCCCTTGTCTACATTCCATAGGCCTGGGGCTGGACACTATCACCAAATAGTAATATCCCAAAAATGGAAGGCATTTTCCTTTAAACATGTACACAAACACAATTCTCAAACTACAAAAAGTAATCATAATGTAAAGAACAATAGACACTTAGACATCTCGAGAGAGTAAATTACAAACTAAAAGTAAAAAGGGGGGAATTTAAATGCCTCAAACCACAAATAAATGTAAAACTACCACATTTTGTCCACAAAATACCCAACCTGAAGCGTAATGTAAGGTAAGTGCATGTAGGTGTATAAGTACACATGTTTAGTGACAGAGAAAATTTACGTGCATATTTTTTATCAAATATTGAGTATTTTTTACTATTTTTCAATGATAAACCCTATGTTTTTACATGTTTTATTAAAATAATGGGTAATTTGAATTTTATAATGGAAATGAGAAAAATTGAGAAAAATGCATAATTCTGGATTTTGGACAGATTTTGATCACACGAGTATTTTTATCATTTTGCATAAAATATATAACCAGATTTTGTGATTAACTTTTTTTATAATACTGATTTTCTTTCCTCCAATTTTTTCTTCTGGACTAGGAGCTGATTCAGTCATTTAGTGGTCCTAAAAATTCATTGATATTTGACATTTTTCCTTCCGGACAGCGTGGACCGCACCATTGTAACTGTACCGAAACTCGGACTAGAAATATTCAAATCAGGTGTTTCCACCTGGGATAGAATGATGACATAGAGGGCCGGGTCTAAGCAAAATTTTGTGGAGTTGTGAAGTCATTAAGGTGGCTAGTGAATGACATATTTTTATAGAACCTTTCTGGAAGCTTCGTCCAGAAATAGTAGCCTTCAATGAAAAATTCATAACTCCTTCATCCGGGGTCCAATTGTGCTGGAATTTGAACGGGGGACGACCAACACATTTATAAACAATATTGAAGAATGGTTACATGCGGGAAGCAGCAATTTAAGGGCCAAACAATGCGCAATATTTCTTTGGACAGAAATCTTCCTATAAAAGGAGGCCCTCCCCTCCTTCCAAAATCATTTGTTTGCCACCCAAAGCCAAGGAGGGATCCCACCAGGCCACGGGACACTGCTGCTCCTCTCTTCCCCCCTCATTTCATCTCCTTATTTTATTTTTATTTTAGTTTAAATTTTCATTTATAATTTGAATTTCTTTTCAATTAATTTGTGCATTTTTATTTTGGTTTCCACCATTTAATTTCTTCTACAATAATAATAATAATAATAATTAAAAACTATTATTATTATTATTATCATTATTTAAAATATCTCAATCTTAATTTCAAATTATTTTAATTTTTTTCTCTCTCCTTTTTTGAAAACTATTTTCTTAAGTAATAATAATAATAATAAGTTATATTATTATTATTATTATTATTATTATCACTTTCATTATATATTATTTAATATTCCTCTATCCATATATCCTCTCTCTCTTTCTCTCTCTCTCTCCTTATCCATCCACCATTTTTATCTCCAACTCTCGGAAATGAGAGGCTGACCCTGAGGCTTGGCTCGGGGGGAGGTCATGAAGTTCATGAGTTTTCTTTAATGTTTATTCTAAATTTGTGATAGACTTGAGTTGTATTTTTGGGCGAGGTGAATGTCCCCAATTGGGTGAAGGTTCCCAACAACATGCAACTCATTCTATTTCTATTCTAGAAAAGAATAGTAATTCAAACATGAGGTTTCATGTTTGAGTTATCAAAATAAAATCAAACATATAAAGGAGAATAATGATTGAATCCCTGGCAGAACCCCAAAACCAAGTAATTTCTTCATCAAATCATTTTTTTTGCATTGCATTATAGTTCGTATTTTTAAATAATAAAAAACACAAAAACTATTGTCATCGATTTCATTTAAATTGAAAACAACAAAAACAAGTAGTTTAGGTGAATTAGAATAAAGTAAGTGAAACAAATTGAAAGGCTCCTCAAGAGAGATGACCCTGGTCAGCCATTGTGCTGCACTAGGAAAAATTTAATTGTTTTTGTCCACATCCTGCGATAGGCACGCACCATAACTGGTGTTGTTTCCAAGGAGTCAATCTGTTATTCATTTAATTTTTCTATTTTCACATCTTAGTTAGATTTCATTTAGTTTTTTAAAAAATAATTCCATAATGAATTCAAATGATTATTATTCTATGTGGACTAAAAATTACTCACGGGTGCAAGGACAAGAAACAGACTACACTAAGGAGGCCCTCCAACGAAGAGTTGATGTGCTTATGATAATGGTAAAGCAAAAAAGAAAGAGGAATTGCGACCTGGATCTCACGGGAAGATTTTATGGCCATGGTCGATGAAATACAAACAAACTTAAAATGATTCGAGGCCAAGAAGGAAGTGCCCCTGGTCTTCCTGGATTTCACTGAATACATCCATGAAGTTGAGGAAAAACTCAAAATGGAGGAGTTTGACTACCTACCTTCATCTGTGATGATCAACTCCAAGAGGAACTTTCCAATGATGAAATTATTCAAGCTGAACTAACTCAGGGAGATGATACATTCTTGAACTCAAATTCTTTTAATTTTTTTGAAACAAATTTGATTATAACACCAAATGTTTTTGAATTTTTAGAATCATACTACTCTTATTATGCCCTGGAGGATAAAAAGACAAAAGAAGATGCGCCTGTTGAGGAACATTTAAATCACCATGGAGACGTTGAACATTTACTAGAGGGAGCACAAAAAGGGAAAGGGACCGTTGCACAAGTAGCAAGAAATAAATAGGAGGTTTCATACTTCATCCTACGCCCTCCATGCAAGTTGTACAACATTGTGAAGGGGGTAGATCTCGTGTACTCTATCCATGGATTCCTACTCAACAAGAAAAAATAAGTGGATACCAAGAAGAAACACATGTGGTGGATCATGTCAAAGAAGCCCCATCCTCCATCGGAATTTGGATAACAGTTAGTACTACCCTCTGGAGGCAATAAAAATTCAGGGCCCACTTGGGGGATCATACCAAGATTTATCTTTACTTTCTTTTTATGAAATTAGATTTCAATTTCATTTCTTAGGAAGTAGTCAAGCATGCATCCCACTCCATCTATTATTTTTTTAGCTTAAATGACATGATCCTTATGCTTAATTGTGTTATTTTATTTTATACGATCACGATGGAAGAAGGAAGCCCTATAAAGTGAAGAGGAAGGACATGACTATGTTTAATGGAAAAAGGGAGTTTAATTTTAGTGTTTTATCTCTTAAACTCTCATTATTTTATTCCACAGCATGTTTTGAACTTTAAAAATAAAATTGCATGCCCAAACTTGAATTAATGTTTTACTCGAATTATCTAGGAAACATGAGTTTATTAAGAACATAGTGATGCCATGTTTTAGATTTCAATGTTGATATGATTTAATTATTGAATTGAATAATTGAATTTTTAAAATGAAGCATGAATATTGAAATGATGACTCGTGATTAGAAGGAATTATCTGATTCATGTAAATGAAATTTCCCTACCATCTTTCATGATTTAAATTTCTGAAATTTATGTGAATTGATTTGTTTTTATTAATCATGCCATGACTGATTGTCCAATTTTATATTTATAATTCCTGAGAGTATTTCTAGACCAATTACTTCTTTTTTATTCTTGAGGATATTTCTTGAGTGATCTTGGGACATGTAACCGACCAGAACATGTATTGAAACTTTTCAAATATATGATTGTGAAAAAACACATTTAAAATGATTAAGGCATCCTTTGAAAAGCTAAATTTCCTTAAAAGACCACCTTTACATCAATCCTTCATTTAGCCCATAGAGACCATGAATGACCTTTATAGAGATGAGCCATGTTTCAATCCATTTTTATCCATTCCTACCCAAATCTTGGTATTTGTATGATATATTAAAGTTAAAGTGTGGGGGTAAAGGGAATCATGGTGGACGGTATGATACACATTGTGAGGAAGAAGTGTGGGGGTGTTATTGTGTGAATTGTAAAAGGTTGTGAAATAATTCATTATACTCTATGTTTTTCCCCTATTGAATTAAAAAAATGAAAACAAAATGGCAAAAAAAAAGTGAAAAATGGGTTTTGATTTGGGAGATCCGAAAATCACCATTTTCCATACTGACGATCTTATGATCGTATGTGGTAAAGTGATGATCGTGAGGTTTGATCTAATCATAACTTTCTAAAAATGAACAAAAAAGTACAAAATTAAAAAAATCAAGATAGTGCACAAATCATCCATTATGCTTATTTGATCATAACCTTTTCTTTGAGTTTTGGGAAGTGGGTGTTTCTATTTTGAAGGGTAGAATTTCATTTCTATTTTACTTTTAATATCATGAATTATACTTTAGAGATTAGCCTCCTCCTTGGGCCATAGTTTTGAAAGAATCAAATCCTACAAACCATAAGCCTCAAAGTCATTTGAACCTTTATTTCATGTCCTCATGATTTTATGAGTCTTCTGTCTTTACAAAGTGGAGAAAGTAGCTCATTTACAGGCCTATGGATAAGGAGCATGTTCTCATGATATAAGCATAACTATAATTGAATTGTATCATGAGTGATGAGAGTGAAAAAAAGTGAGGTAAATAATGACATGGCATGTTTAATAATGATGAATCAAGGAGCTTTAATGAATGAAAGGATAAGTTCCATCAATTTTCAAATGAGAAAAGTAAAATATGTGAATTATTGGTTTTTTTAAAATGGTAACTTAGATTGATATTTTATGCATATTTTTGAAAGTTTGATTTTACATTGAAAATTGTTTGATTTTACAGCATTGGAATTTTAATATTGGTAACATTGGTGTCCACTTATTTCCATGTTGATATTTTATGTTTGAGGACAAGCATGGTTTAAGTGTGGGGGTATTTGGCAGAGCAAATTTACATGCATATTTTTTATCAAATAATAATTATTTTTTACTGTTTTTAAATTATTAACCCCATGTATTTACATGTTTTATTAAAATAATGGGTAATTTAAATTTTAGAATGAAAATGAGAAAAATTGAGAAAAATGCATAATTTTGGATTTTGGACAGATTTTGATCACAAAGTTATTTTTGTAATTTCACATAAAATATATTACCAAATTTTGTGATTATACTTTTTTTAGAATAAAGATTTCATTTCATCCAATTTTATCTTCTAGACTAGGAGATGATTCAGCCATCTATTTGTCCTAAAAATTCAATGAAGTTTGACATTTTTTCGGGCGGACAGCGTGGACCACATCACTATAACGGTTTCCAAACTCGGCCTACACATATTCAAATGAGGTGATTTAACATGGGATAGTACTATAACATAGAGGTCCGGCTCTACACAAAATTTTGTGGGGTTATGAAGTCATTAAGGTGGCCATTGAACGACATTCTTTTGGAGGAACCATTCTGGAAGCTTCATCCAAAAACAGAATCATTCAATGAAAAATTACTAACACCTTCATCCGGGGTCCAAATGCTCTGGAATTTGATAGGTGAATGAACAGAAAATTTATAAACAATATTGAAGAAGGGTTCCATGCGTGAATCTGCCATTTAAGGGTCCAAAAATGTGCACACTGTCGTGGGACAGAAATCTACCTATAAAAGGAGGCCCTCCCCTCCTTCCAAAATCATTAGTTCGCCACCAAAATCCAAGGAGGGATCCCATCGGGACACGGGCCTCTGCTGATCCTCTCTTACCCCCTCATTTATTATTCTTATTTTATTTTTATTTTAGTTTTAATTTTCATTTGTAATTTGAATTTCTTTTCAATTAATCCATGCATTTTTATTTTGGTTTCCACCATTTAATTTCTTCTAAAATTATAATAATAATAATAATAATTAAAAACTATTATAATTATTATTAATATTATTAAAATAATTATTTAAAATATATCAATCTTAATTTCAAATTATTTTACTTTCTTTCTCTCTCCTTTTTTGAAAACTATTTTCTTAAGTAATAATAATAATAATAAGTTATATTATTATTATTATTATTATTATTTTCACTTTCATTATAAATTATTTAATCTTCCTCTATCCCTATCTCCTCTCTCTCTCTTTATCACTCTCTCCTCATCCATCCACCATTGTGATCTTCAACTCTTAGAAATGAGAGGCTGACCCCGATGCTTGGCTCGGGGGGAGGTCAAGAAGTTCATGAGTTTTTAATGTTTATTCTAAATTTGTGATAGACTTGAGTTGTATTCTTGGGCGAGGTGAATGTCCCCAATTGGGTGACGGTCCCCAACAACATTAAACTCAATCTATTTCTATTATAGAAAATAATAGTAATTCAATCATGATATTTCATGTTTGAGTTATCAAAATAGAATCAAAAATATAAAGGAGAATAATGATTGAATCTCGGGATCAACCCCAAAACCAAGTGCTTTCTTCATAAAATCATTCTGTTTTCATTGCATGATAGTTTGTATTTATAAATATTAAAAAACGCAAATAATATTGTCATTGATTTAATTTAAATTAAAAACAATAAAAACATGTATTTTAGGTGAATTAGGATAAAGTATGTGAACCAAATTGAAAGGCTCCTCAAGAGAGAAGACCCATGTCAACCACTATGTTGCACTAGGAAAAATTTAATTGTGTTAGTCCACGCCCCGCGGCAGGCGTGCGTCAAAACTGGTGCCGTTACTGGGGAACCAATCAGTTATTCATTTAATTTTTCTATTTTCACATCTTAGTATGATTTCATTTATATTTTTAAAAAATATATTTTCATGACGAATTCAAATGATTATTATTCTACATGGACTGAAAATTACTCAGAGGTGCAAGAACAAGAAACAGACTACACTGAGGAGTCCCTCCAACAAAGTGTTGATGTGCTTATGATAATGGTAAAGCAGAAATAAAGAGGCATAGCAACATGGATCTCACTAGAATATTTGATAGCCATGGTCGATGAACTCCAAACCGACTTAGAAAGATTCGAGTCCAAGAAGGAAGTGCCACTGGTCTTCCCGGATTTCACTGAAGACATCCATGAAGTTGAGGACAAACTCAAAATGGAGGAGCATGAATACCTACCTTCATCATGTGATGATCAACTCCAAGAGGAACTTTCCAATGAAGAATGGATTCAAGCTGAACTAACTCAGGGAGATGATATATTCTTGAACTCAAATTATTTTAATTTTGTTGAAACAAATTTGACTATAACTCCCAATTGGTTTGAATTTTTAGAATCAGATTACTCTTATTATTCCCTGGAAGATAAAGAGACAAAAGAAGATGTGCCTGTTGAGGAACATTTAAAGCTCCATGGAGACATATAACATTTACTAGAGGGAGCACAAAAAGCAAAAGGGATTGTTGCACAAGTAGCAACAAATAAGGAGGTGGTTCCATACTTCATCCTACCCCCTCCATGCATGCTCTAAAACATTGTGAAGGGGGCGGATCTAGTGTAATCTATCCATGGAGTACTCCTCAAAACAAAAGAAATGGATACTAAGAAAAACCACATGTCGTGGTTCATGTAAAATAATCCCCAACCTTCATCGGACATTCGATAACAGTAGTTACTACCCTACGGAGGCAGTGAAAATTTAGGGCCCACTTGGGGGATCGTAACAAGATTTATCTTTACTTTCTTTTTAGGAAATTAGATTTAAATTTCATTTCTTATGAAGTAGTATAGCATGAATCCCACTCCCTATATTATTTTTTGAGCTTAAATGACAAGATCCTTATGCTTAATTGTGTTATTTTATTTTATAGAATCACGATGGAAGAAGGAATCCCTAGAAAGTGAAGTGTAAGGACATAACTAAGTTTCATGGAAAAAGGGAGTTCAATTTTAGTGTTTTATCTTTTAAACTCTCCACATTTTAGTCCATAACATTTTTTGAGCTTTAAAAATAAAATTGCATGCCCAAACATGAATTAATGTTTTACTCGAATTATCTAGGAGACGTGAGTTGCTTAGGAACCCAGTGATGCCATGTTTTAGATTTCAATGTTGATATGATTTAATGATTAAAATGAAGAATTAAATTTTTATAATGAAGCATGAATATTGAAATGATGACTCGTGATTTGAAGGAATTAACTAATTCATGTAAATGAAACTTCCCTGCCATCTTTCATGCTTTAAATTTCTGAACTTTATGTGAATTTATTTGTTATTATTACTCATGACATGAGTGTTTGTCCAATTTTATATTTATCATTCCCGAGATGATTTCTAGACCAAGTACTTCCTATTTATTCTTGAGCATATTTTTGAGTGATCATGGAACATGTAACCGACCAGAACTTGTATTGAAACTTTTCAAAGCTATGACGGTGAAAAAACACATTTAAAATGATTGAGGCATACTTTGAAAAGATACATTTCTTTAAAATACCACCTTTACATCAATCCTTCGTTTATCCCATAGAGACCATGAATGACTTTTATAGGGATGAGCCATGTTTCAAGCCAATTTTATCCATTCCTACCCAACTCTTTCTATTTTCATGATATATTAAAGTTGAAGTGTGGGGGTAGAGGGAATCATGGTGGACAAGATGATACACATTGTGAGGAATAAGTGTGGGGGTGTTATTGTGTGAATTGTAAAAAGTTGTGAAATCATTCATTATACTCTATTGTTTTCCCCTCATGAATTAAAAAAATGACAAAAAATGACAAAAAGAAAAATAATAGAAAAATGGGTTTTGATTTTGGAGAACCAAAAATCACCATTTTCCAGACCGATGATCTTATAATCGTATGTGTTTAGGTGTTAGATGTGAGGTTTGATATAATCATAAATTTAAAAAAATGAACAAAAAATTACAAAATAAAAATAAATCAAGAGGGTTCACAAATCATCCATTATGCTTACTTGATCATAACCTTTTCATTGAGTTTTGGGAAGTGGGTGTTTCTATTTTGAATGGTAGAATTTCATTACAGTATTAATTTTAATATCATGAATTGTACTTCAGATATTAGCCTCCTCCTTGAGCCTCAATTTTGGAAGAATCAAATCCTACCAACCTTAAGCCTTAGAGTCATTTGAAACTTTTTTGCAAGTCCTCATGATTTTATGAGTATTTTTTCTTTACAAAGTGGAGAATGTAGTTCATTTACAAGCCTATGGATAAGGAGCACGTTCTCATGATATGAGCATAACTCTACTTGAATTGAATCATGAGTGATGAGAGATAGAAAAAAGTGAGGTAAATCATGACATGGCATGTTTAATAATGATGAATCATGGAGCTTGAATGAATGAATGGATAAGTTCTGTCAATTTTCAAATGGGAAAAGAAAAATATGTGAATTATTAGTTTCTTTGAAAAATGGGAACTTAGATTGATATTTTATGTATATTTTTGAAAGTTTGATTTTACATTGAAATTGTTTGATTTTATTTCATCAGAATTTGAATATTGGTAACATTGGTGTCCTCTGATTTCCATGTTGAGATTTTATGGTTGAGGACAAGCATGGTTTAAGTGTGGGGGTATTTGACAGAGCAAATTTACGTGCATATTTTTTAACAAATAAGGATTATTTTTTACTATTTTTCAATGATAAACCCCATGTATTTACATTTTTTATCAAAATAATGAATAATTTGAATTTTAGAATAAAAATTATCAAAATTGAGAAAAATGCATAATTCTGGATTTTGGACTGATTTTGATCACAAGGTATTTTTGTCACTTCACATAAAATATATGACCAAATATTTTGATTAAATTTTTTTTAGAATACTAATTTTATTTCCTCCAATTTTTTCTACTGGACCAGGAGCTGATTCGCCCATCTAGTGGTCCTAAATATTCATTGAATTTGACATTTTTCCAGGCGGACAGTGTGGACCACACCACTGTAACGGTGCCTAATCTTGGCCTACACATATTCAAATGAGGTACTTCCACCTGGGATAGATGAGGACAGAGATGGCCGGCTTTACACCAAAATTTGTGGAGTTTTGAAGTCATTAAGGTGGACATTGAATGACCTAATTTTGGAGAAACTTTCCTGGAAGATTCATCCAGAAACAGAAGCCTTCAATGAAAAATTCATAAATCTTCCATCTGAGGTCCAAATGCACAGGAATTTTAAGGGTGAACGGCCAACACATTTATGACCAATATTGAGGAAGAGGCCCACATGGTAACTGGCCATTTTTGGGTCCAAAAACGCACTATCTTTCATGGAACAGAAATATGACTATAAAATTTGTCCCTCCCCTCCTTCCAAAATCATCAGTTCGTCACCCAGAGCGAAGTAGGGATCCCACCGGGGCATGGGCCGCTGCTTCTACTCTCTACCCCCCTCATTTATTCATCTTATTTTATTTTAATTTTGGTTTTAATTTTCATTTGTAATTTGAATCTCTTTTCAATTAATCCATGAATTTTTATTTTGGTTTCCACCATTTAATTTCATCTATAATTCTAATAATAATAATAATAATTAAAAACTATTATTAATATTATTAATATTATTATAATAATTATTTAAAATATCTCAATCTTAACTTTAAATTATTTTACTTTCTTTCTCTATCCTTTTTCGAAAACTATTTTCTTAAGTAATAATAATAATAATAAGTTTTATTATTATTATTATTTTAACTTTCATTATAAATTATTTAATCTTCCCCTATCCCTCTCTCCTCTCTCTCTTTCTCTCTCTCTCCTCATCCATCCACCATTATGATCTCCATCTCTCGGAAATGAGAGGCTGACCCCGAGGCTTGGCTCGGGGGGAGATCAAGAAGTTCATTAGTTTTCGTTAATGTTTATTCTAAATTTGTGATAGACTTGAGTTGTATTCATGGGCGAGGTGAATGTCCCTGATTGGGTGACAGTCCCCAACGACATGAAACTCAAGCTATTTCTATACTAGAAAATAATATTAACTCAAATATGAGATTTCATGTTTGAGTTATCAAAATAGAATCAAACAAATAAAGGAGAATAATGATTGAATCACTGGATGAACCTCAAAAACAAGTACTTTATTCATCAAATCATTCTGTTTTCATTGCATGATAGTTTGTATTTTTTAATAATAAAAAACACAAAAAATATTTACATCGATTTCATTTAAATTGAAAACAAAAAAAAACAAGTAGTTTAGGTGAATTAAGATAAATTAAGTGAACCAAGTTGAAAGGATCCTCAAGAGAGACGACCCTGGATAGCCACTGTGATGCACTAGGAAATATTTAATTGTTTTTGTCCACGCCCCGCGACAGGCGTGCGTCAAAATTGGCGCCATTTCCAGGGAGACAATAAGTTATTCATTTAATTTTTCTATTTTCACATCTTAGTTAGATTTCATTTATTTTTTTTAAAAAAAAATCTTTCCATGATGAATTAAAATTATTATTATTCTACAAGGACTGAAAATTGCTCACAGATGAAAGAACAAGAAACAGACTACACTGAGGAGGCCCTCCAACGAAGAGATGATGTGCATATGATAATGGTAAAGCAGAAAGAAAGAGGTGTAGAGACATGAATCTCACTGGAAGATTTGATGGCCATGTTCAATGAACTCCAAACCAACTTAAAATGATTTGAGGCCAAAAATGAAATGCCACAGGTCTTCCTGGATTTCACTGAAGACATCCATGAAGTTGAGGACAAACTCAAAATGGTGGAGCCTGACAACCTACCTTCATCCTGTGTTGATCAAATCCAAGAGGAACTTTCCAATGAAGAAATTATTCAAGATGAACTAACCCAGGAAGATGATACATTCTTGAACTCAAATTCTTTTAATTTTTTTGAAACAAATTTGATTATAACTCCCAATTGTTTTGAATTTTCAGAATCAGATTACTCTTATTATGACCTGGAAGATAAAGAGACAAAATAATATGTGCCTATTGAGGAACATTTATAGCTCCATGGAGAAGTTTAACATTTACTAAAGGGAGTACAAGAAGAGAAAGGGACGGTTTCACAAGTAGCAACAAATAAGGAGGAGGTTCCATACATTATCCTACCTCGGCCATGCAAGCTGTACATTATTGTGAAGGTGATGGATCTAGTGTACTCTATCCATGGAGTACTCCTCAACAAGAAAAAAGAAGTGGATACTAAGAAAAAACACATGTGTTGGTTCATGTCAATGATGCCCTAACCTCCATCGGACTTTGTATAACAGCTGGTACTACCCTTTGGAGGCAGTAAAAATTCAGGGCCCACTTGGGGGATCATTCCAAGATTTATCTTTATTTTCTTTTTAGGAAATTATTTTTCAATTTCATTTCTTATTAAGTATTCTATCATTCATCCCACTCCCACTATTATTTTGTGAGCTTAAATGACATGATCCTTATGCTTAATTGTGTTATTTTATTTTATAGGATCACGATGGAAGAAGGAATCCCTAGAAAGTGATGAGGAAGGAAATGACTAAGTTTCATGGAAAAAGGGAGTTCAATTTTAGTATTTTATTTTTAAAATCTCCACATTTTATTCCACAACATGATTTGAGATTTAAAAATAAAATTCCATGACCAAATTTGAATTAAATTTTTACTCAAATTATCTAGGAGACATGAGTTCCTTAGGAGCCTAGTGATGCCATGTTTTAGATTTTAATGTTGATATGATTTAATGATTGAAATGAAGAATTAAATTTTTAAAATGAAGCATGAATATTGAAATGATGACTCATGATTTGAAGGAATTAACTAATTCATGTAAATAAAATTTCCCTACCATCTTTCATGCTTTAAATTTATGAAATTTATGTGAATTGATTTTTTATTATTAGGCATGCCATGGGTGATTGTCAAATTTTATATTTCTAATTCCTGAGATGATTTCTAGACGAATTACATCCTATTTATTCTTGAGAATATTTCTTGAGTGATCTTGGGACATGTAACCGACCCGAACTTTTATTGAAACCTGTCAAAGCTATGACTGTGAAAAAACACATTTAAAATGATTGAGGCATCCTTTGAAAAGCTACATTTCTTTAAAAGACCACCTTTACATCAATCCTTCATTTTTTCCATAGAGAACATGAATTACCTTTATAGGGATGAGCCATGTTTCAAGCCATTTTTATCCATTCCTACCCAACTCTTGGTATTTGCATGATATATTAAAGTTGAACTGTGGGGGTAAAGGGAATCATGGTCGATGGGATGATACACATTGTGAAGAAGAAGTGTGGGGGGTGTTTTTGTGTGAATTGTAATAGGATGAGAAATCATTCATTATACTCTATTTATTACCACTCATGAATTAAAAAAATGACAAAAATGACAAAAAGAAAAAAAAATTAGAAAAATGCGTTTTGATTTTGGAGAACCAAAAATCACCATTTTCCATACTGACGATCATATGATCGTATGTGGTTAGGTGATGGACGTGAGTTTGATCTAATCATAACTTTCAAAAAATGAACAAAAAATTACAAAATAAAAAAATAAAGAGGGTGCACAAATCATCCATTATGCCTACTTGATCATAACATATTCTTTGAGTTTTGGGAGGTGGGTGTTGCTATTTTGAAGGGGGGAATTTGATTATAGTTTTACTTTTAATATCATGAATTTTAATTTACAGATTAGCCACCTCCTTGAGCCTTAATTCTGAAAGCATCAAATCCTACCAACCTTAAGCTTCCGAGACATTTGAACCTTTATTGAATGTCCTCATGATTTTATAAGTCTTTTTTCTTTACAAAGTGGAGAAAGTAGTTCATTTACAAGCCTATGTATAAGGATCATATTCTCATGATATGTTCATAAATATACTTGAATTGTATCATGAGTGATGAGGGAGAAAACAATTGAGGTAAATCATGACATGGAATGTTTAATAATGATTAATCAAGGAGCTTGAATGAATGAAAGAATAAGTTCCATCAATTTTCAAATGGGAAATGTAAAATATGTGAATTATTGGTTTCGTTAAAAAATTGGAACTTAGATTGATATTTTATGCATATTTTTGAAAGTTTGATTTTACATTGAATTTTTTTTGATTTTATTGCATTAGAATTTGAATATTGGTAACATTGGTGTCCTCAGATATCCATGTTGAGATTTTATGATTGAGGACAAGCATGGTTTAAGTGTGGGGGTATTTGACAGAGCAAATTTACATGCATATTTTATTATCAAATAATGAGTAGTTTTTACTATTTTTCAATGATAAACCCCATGTGTTTACATGTTTTGTTAAAAAAATATCTAATTTGAATTTTAGAATGAAACTGGGAAAAATTGAGAAAAATTCATAATTCTGGATTTTAGATAGATTTTGATCACAAGGGTATTTTTGTCATTTCTCATAATCTATATGACCAAATTTTGTGATTAAAATTTTATTAGAATCCATATTATATTTCCTCCAATTTTTGGTTTTGGTCCAGGAGCTGATTCGGCCATTTATTAGTCCTAAAAATTCATTGAAGTTTGACATTTTTTCAGGCGGACAGCATGGACCACACCACTGTAACAGTACCCAAACTCGGCCTACAAATATTTAAATGAGGTTCGTATACATGGGATAGAACTACGACAGAGAGGGCCAACTCTACACCAAATGTTGTGGAGTTTTGAAGTCATGAATGCGGCCATTGAATGACATACCTTTGGAGGAACCTTCCTGAAAGCTTCATCCAGAAACATGAGCCTTCAATGAAAAATTCATAACTCCTTCATCCAGGATCCAAATGCTCTGGAATTTGATGTGTGAATGGAAAATAAATTTATGAACAATATTGAAGAAGGGTTACATGCGTGAATCTTTCATTTAACAGTCCAACAATGCCCAATATTTTGTGGGATGGAAATATGCCTATAAAAGGAGGCTCTACCCTCCTTCAGAAATCATCAGTTCGGCACCCAAAGCCAAGGAGGGATCCCACCGGGGCACGGGCCACTGCTGCTCTTCTCTTCCCCCCTCATTTCATCTTCTTATTTTATTTCTATTTTAGTTTTAATTTTTTTTTGTAATTTGAATTTCTTTTCAATTAATCCATGAATTTTAATTTTGGTTTCCACCATTTAATTTCTTCTATATTAATAATAATAATAATTAAAAACTATTATTATTATTGTTAATATTATTATAATCATTATTTAAAATATATCAATTTTAATTTCAAATTATTTTACTTTCTTTCTCTCTCCTTTTTCGAAAACTATTTTCTTAAGTAATAATAATAATAATAAGTTATATTATTATTATTATTATTATTATTTTCACTTTCATTATAAATTATTTAATCTTCCTCTATCCCTCTATCCTCTCTCTCTTTCTCTCTCTCTCCTCATCCATCCACCATTAAGATCTACAACTCTCAGAAATGAGAGGCTGACCCCGAGGCTTGGCACGGGGGGAGGTCAAGAAGTTCATGAGTTTTCTTTAATGTTTATTCTAAATTTGTGATAGACTTGAGTTGTATTCTCAAACGAGCTAAATGTCCCCTATTGGGTGACAGTCCCCAACAACATGCAGCTCAAGATATTTCTATTCTGGAAAAGAATAGTAATTCAAACATGAGATTTCAGGTTTGAGTTATCAAAATATAATCAAACATACAAAGGAGAATAATGATTGAATCCCTTGCTGAACCCCAAAACCAAGTACTTTCTTCATCAAATCATTCTGTTTTCATTGCATGATAGTTCATATTTTTAAATAATAAAAACACAAATGATATTGTCATCAATTTAATTTAAATTGAAAACAACAAAAACAAGTAGTTTAGTTGAATTGGGATAAAGTAAGTAAACAAAATTGAAAGGATATTCAAGAGAGATGACCCTGGTCAGCCACTATGCTACACTAGGAAAAATTTAATTGTTTTTTTTTTCACGCCCTGTGACAGGAATGCATCCAGAATGGCGTCGTTT
Source organism: Viscum album (assembly GCA_963277665.1). Classification (NCBI taxonomy): domain Eukaryota; kingdom Viridiplantae; phylum Streptophyta; class Magnoliopsida; order Santalales; family Viscaceae; genus Viscum; species Viscum album. The sequence goes on along the minus strand of OY728123.1, from coordinate 116,599,028 downwards.
CTGGGGATCCAACCAGTTATTCATTTAATTTTTCTATTTTCACATCTTAGTTAGATTTCATTTTAAAAAACCCTTTCCATGATGAATTAAAATTATTATCATTCTACATGGACTGAAAATTACTCACAGGTGAAAGAATAAGAAACAATATACACTGAGGAGGACCTACAATGAAGACCTGATGTGCTTATGATAATGGTAAATCAGAAAGAAAGAGGCATAGCGACATGGATCTCACTGGAAGATTTGATGGCCATGGTTGATGAACTCCAAACTGACTTAAAAAGATTCGAGGCCAAGAAGGAAGTGCCACTGGTCTTCCCAGATTTCACTGAAGACATACATGAAGTTGAGGACAAACTCAAAATGGAGGAGCTTGACTACCTACCTTCATCTCGTGATGATCAACTCCTAGAGTAACTTTCCAATGAAGAAAGGATTCAAGCTGAACTAACTCAGGGAGATGATACATTCTTGAACTAAAATTCTTTTAATTTTTTTGTAACAAATTTGATTATAACTCCCTATTTTTTTGAATTTTCAGAATCAGATTACTCTTATTATTCCCAGGAGGATAAAGAGTCAAAATAATATGTGACTGTTGAGGAACATTTAGAGATCCATGGAGACGTTGAACATTTAATTGAGGGAGCACAAGAAGGGAAAGGGATTGTTGCACAAGTAGAAAAAAATAAGGAGGAGGTTCCATACTTAATCCTACCCCCTCCATGAAAGTTGTAAAAAATTGTGAAGGGGGTGGATCTAGTGTACTCTATCCATGGAGTTCTCCTCAACAAGAAAAAATAAGTGGATGCTAAGAAAATCCACATGTGGTGGTTCATGTCAATGAAACCCCAACCTCCATCGGACTTTTGATAACATCTGGTACTACCCTCTGGAGGCAGTAAAAATTTAGGGCCCACTTGGGGGATCATACCAAGATTTATATTTACCTTATTTTTATGAAATTATATTTCAATTTCATTTCTTAGGAAGTATTATATCATGCATCCCACTTCCTCTATTATTTTTTTGAGCTTAAATGACATGATCTGTATACTTAATTGTATTTTTTTATTTTATAGGATCACGATGGAAGAAGGAATCCCTATAAAGTGAAGAGGAAGGACAAGACTATGTTTCATGGAAAAAGGGAGTTCTATTTTAGTGTTTTATCTTTTAAACTCTCCACATTTTTGTCCACAACATGTTTTGAGATTTAAAAATAAAATTTCATGCCCAAACATGAATTACTGTTTTACTCGAATTATCTAGGATACATGAGTTGCATAGGAACCTAGTGATGCAATGTTTTAGATTTCAATGTTTATGTGATTTAATGATTTAAATGAAGAATTTAATTTTTAAAATGAAGCATGAATATTGAAATGATGACTCATGATTTGAAGGAATTAACTGATTCATGTAAATGAAATTTCCCTACCATCTTTCATGCTTTAAATTTCTTAAATTTATGTGAATTGATTTGTTATTATGAGTCATGCCATGAGTGATTGTCCAATTTTATATTTCTCATTCCCAATAGTATTTCTATACCAAGTACTTCCTATTTATACTTGAGCATATTTCTTCAGTGATCTTGGCACATGTAACCGACCAGAACTTGTATTGAAACTTTTCAAAGCTATGACTGTGAAAAACACATTTAAAATGATTAAGGCATCCTTTGAAAAGCTACATTTACTTAGAATAACCTCTTTACATCAATACTTCATTGAGCCCATAGAGACCATGAATGAACTTTATAGGGATGATCCATTGTTCAAGCCATTTTTATCCATTCCTACCCAACTCTTGGTATTTGCATGATATATTAATGTTGAAGTGTGGGGGTGAAGGGAATCATGGGGTACAGGATGATACCCATTGTGAGGAATAAGTGTGTGGGTGTTATTATGTGAATTGTAAAAGGTTGTGACATCATACACTATAATCTATTGTTTTCCCCTCTTGAATTAAGAAAACTGAAAACAATGACAAAAAGAAAAAAATTAGAAAATGGGTTTTGATTTTGGAGAACCAAAAATCACCATTTTCCAAACTGATGATCTTATGATCGTATATGGTTAGTTGATGGATGTGAGGTTTGATCTAATAATAAATTTCTAAAAATTTACAAAAAAAGTAAAAAATAAAAAAAATCAAGAGGGTGCACAAATCATCCATTTTTCTTACTTGATCATAACCTTTTCTTTGAGTTTTGGGAAGTGGGTGTTACAATTTTGAAGGGGAGAATTTCATTACAGTTTTAATTTTAATATAATTCGTTGTACTTTATAGATTATCCTCCTCCTTGAGCCTTAATTTTGAAAGCATCAAATCCTACCAACCTTAAGCCTCAGAGTCATTTGAACCTTTATTGCGAGTCCTCATGATTTTAGGAGTCTTTTGTCTTTACAAAGTGGAGAAAGTAGTTCATTTACAAGCCTATGGATAAGGAGCATGTTTTCGTGATATGAGCATAACACTACTTGAATTGTATCATGAGTGATGAGAGAGAAAAAAAAGTGATGTAAATCATGACATGTCATGTTTAATAATAATGAATCAAGGAGCTTGAATGAATGAAAGGATAAGTTCCATCAATTTTCAAATGGGAAAATTAAAATATGTAATTATTGGTTTCTTTGAAAAATGGGAACATAGATTTATATTTTATGCATATTTTTTAAAGCTTGATTTTACATTGAAATTTTTTTGATTTTATTGCATTGGAATTTGAATATTGGTAACATTGGTGTCCTCTGATTTCCATGTGGAGATTTTATGCTTGAGGACAATAATGTTTTAAGTGTGGGGGTATTTGAATGAGCAAATTTAAGTGCATATTTTTTATCAAATAATGAGTATTGTTTACTTTTTTTCAATGATAAACCCCATGTATTTACATGTTTTATTAAAATAATGGGTATTTTGAATTTTAGAATGAAAATGAGAAGAATTGAGAAAAATGCATAATTCGGGATTTTGGAATGATTTTGATCACAGGGGTATTTTTGTCATTTCTCAAAAAAAAATTGACCAAATTTTGTGATTAAAAGTTTGTTAGAATCATGGTATTATTTCCTCCAATTTTGTATGCTGGACTAGGAGCTGATTCGGCCATCTATTAGTCCTAAAAATTCATTGAAGTTTGACATTTTTCTGGGCGGACAGCATGGACCACACCACTGTAATAGTACCCAAACTCGGCCTACACATATTTAAATGAGGTGCTTCTACATGGGATATAACTACGACAGATAGGGTCAACTCTACTCTAAATATTGTGGAGTTTTGAAGTCATTAATGTGGCCATTGAATGACATACTTTTGGAGGAACCTTCCTGAAAGCTTCATCCAGAAACATATGCCTTCAATGAAAAATTCATAACTCTTTCATCAGGGGTCCAAATTCTCTGTAATTGGAAGGGTCAATGGAAAATAAATTTATGAACAATATTGAAGAAGGGGTCCATGCATGGATCCTCCATTTAACGGTCCAACAACGCACAATATTTTGTGGGATGGAAATCTGCCTATAAAAGGTGGCTCTACCCTCCTTCCAAAATCATCAGTTCGGCACCCAAAGCCAAGGAGGGATCCCACCGGGGCACGGGCCGATGATTCTCCTCTCTTCCCCCCTCATTTCATCTTCTTATTTTATTTTTATTTTAGTTTTAATTTTCATTTGTAATTTGAATTTATTTTCAATTAATCCAAGCATTTTAATTTTGGTTTCCACCATTTAATTTCTTCTATAATAATAATAATAATATTTAAAAACTATTATTACTATTGTTAATATTATTAAAATCATTATTTACAATATCTCAATCTTACTTTAAAATTATTTTACTTTCTTTATCTCTCCTTTTTCGAAAACTATTTTCTTAAGTAACAATAATAATAATAAGTTATATTATTATTATTATTATTTTCACTTTCATTATAAATTATTTAATATTCCACTATCCCTCTCTACTCTCTCTCTTTCTCTCTCTCTCCTCATCCATCCACCATTGTGATCTCCAACTCTTGAAAATGAGAGGCTGACCCCGAGGCTTGGCTCGGGGGGGGGGGGGGGGGTCAAGAAGTTCATGAGTTTTCTTAAATTTTTATTCTAAATTTATGATAGACTTGAGTTGTATTCTCGGATGAGCCAAATGTCCCCGATTGGGAGACGGTCCCCAACGACATGCAACTCAAGATATTTCTATTCTGTAAAATAATAGTAATTCAAACATGAGATTTCATGTTTGAGTTATCAAATTATAATCAAACATATAAAGGAGAATAATGATTGAATCCCTGGATGAACCTCAAAACCAAGTACTTTCTTCATCAAATCATTCTAGTTTCATTGCATGATAGTTCGTATTTTTAAATAATAAAAAACACAAAAAATAATGTCATTGATTCCATTTAAATTGGAAAAAACAATAACAAGTAGTTTAGGTGAATTAAGATAAAGTAAGTGAACAAAATTGAAAGGATCTTCAAGAGAGACGACCCTGGTCAGCCACTATGCTACACTAGGAAAAATTTAATTGTTTTTGTCCACGCCCCGTGACAGGCATGCGTCAAAATTGGCGTCATTGCCAGGGATCCAACCAGTTATTCATTTAATTTTTCTATTTTCACATCTTAGTTAGATTTCATTTTTAAAAAAACCTTTCAATGATGAATTAAAATGATTATCATTCTACATGGACTGAAAATCACTCACAGGGGAAAGAACAAAAAACAGACTACAATGAGGAGGACCTCCAATGAAGACCTGATGTGCTTATGATAATGGTAAATCATAATGAAAAAGGCATAGCAACATGGATCTCACTGGATGATTTGATGGCTATGGTCGATGAACACCAAACAAACTTAAAAATATTAGAAGCCAAGAAGGAAGTGCCATTGGTATTCCCAAATTTCACTGAAGACATCCATGAAGTTGAGGACAAACTCAAAACGGAGGAGCTTGACTACCTACCTTTACCCCGTGATGATCAACTCCAAGTGTAACCTTCCAATGAAGAAAGGATTCAAGCTGAACTAACTCAGGGAGATGATACATTCTTGAACTAAAAGTCTTTTAATTTTTTTGTAACAAATTTTATTATAACTCCCAATTATTTTGAATTTTCAGAATCAGATTACTCATATTATAACCAGGAGGATAAAGAGAGAAAAGAAGATGCGACTGTTGAGTAACATTTAGAGATCCATGGAGACGTTGAACATTTACTTGAGGGAGCACAAGAAGGGAAAGCGACTGTTTCACAAGTAGCAAAAAATAAGAAGGATGTTCCATACTTAATCCTACCCCCGCCATGAAAGCTGTAAAAAATAGTGAAGGGGGTGGATCTAGTGTACTTTATCCATGGATTCCTCCTCAATAAGAAAAAAATAAGTGGATTCTAAAAAAAACCACATGTGGTGGTTCATGTTAATGAAACCCCAACCTCCATCGGACTTTGGATAACATCTGGTACTGCCCTCTGGTGGCAGTAAAAATTCAGGGCCCACTTGGGGGATCGTACCAAGATTTATCTTTACCTTATTTTTATGAAATTAGATTTCAATTTCATTTCTTAGGAAGTAGTCTAGCATGCATCCCACGTCCTATATTATTTTTTTGAGCTTAAATTACATGATCCTTAAGTTTAATTGTGTTTTTTTATTTTATATGATCGCGATGGAAGAAGAAAGCCCTATAAAGTGAAGAGGAAGGACAAGACTATGTTTTATGGAACAATAGAGTTCTATTTTAGTGTTTTATCTTTTAAACTCTCCACATTTTAGTCCACAACATGTTTTGAGCTTTAAAAACAAAATTTCATGCCCAAACTTGATTTAATGTTTTACTCGAATTATCTAGGATACATGAGTTGCATAGGAACCTAGTGATGCCATGTTTTAGATTTCAATGTTGATATGATTTAATGATTGAAATGAAGAATTTAATTTTTAAAATAAAGCATGAATAGTGAAATTATGACTCATGATTTGAAAGAATTAACTGATTCATGTAAATGAAATTTCCCTACCATCTTTCATGATTTAAATTTCTGAAATTTATGTGAATTGATTTGTTATTATTAGTCATGCCTTGAGTGATTGTCCAATTTTAGATTTCTCATTCCCAAGAGTATTTCTATACCAAGTACTTCCTATTTATTCTTGAGCATATTTCTTCAGTGATCTTGGGACCTGTAACCGACCAGAACTTGTATTGAAACTTTTCAAAGCTATGACTGTGCAAACACACATTTAAAATGATTGAGGCACCCTTTTAAAAGCTACATTTCCTTAAAATACCCTCTTTACATCAATCCTTCATTGAACCCATAGATACCATGAATGAACTTTATAGGTATGAGCCATGGTTCAAGCCATTTTTATCCATTCCTACCCAACTCTTGGTATTTGAATGATATATTAATGTTGAAGTGTTGGGGTAAAGGGAATCATGGTGGACATGATGATACACATTGTGAGGAAGAAGTGTGTGGGTGTTATTGTGTGAATTGTAAAATGTTGTGATATCATTCATTATAATCTATTGTTTTCCCCTCTTGAATTAAAAAAACTGAAAAAAGTGACAATAAGAAAAAAAATAGAAAAATGGGTTTTGATTTTGGAGAACCAAAAATCACCATTTTCTAAACTGACGATCTTATGATCGTATGTGGTTAGGTGATGTACCTGATGTTTGATCTAATAATAACTTTAGAAAAATGAACAAAAAAGTACAAAAGAAAAAAATCAAGAGGGTGCACAAATCATCCATTTTTCTTACTTGATAATAACCTTTTCTTTGAGTTTTGGGAAGTGGGTGTTGCTATTTTGCAGGGGAGAATTTCATTACAGTTTTACATTTAATATAATGCGTTGTACTTTAGAGATTATCCTCCTCCTTGAGCCTTAATTGTGAAAGCATCAAATCCTACCAACCTTAAGCCTTAGAGTCATTTGAACCTTTATTACAAGTCCTCATGATTTTATGAGTCTTTTGTCTTTACAAAGTGGAGAAAGTAGTTCATTTACAAGCCTATGGATAAGGAGCATGTTCTCATGATATGAGCATAACTCTACTTGAATTGTATCATGAGTTATGAGAGAGAAAAAAAAGTGAGGTAAATCATGACATGGCATGTTTAATAATGATGAATCAAGGAGCTTGAATGAATGAAAGGATAAGTTCCATCAATTTTAAAATGGGAAAATTAAAATATGTAATTATTGGTTTCTTTGAAAAATGGGAACATAGATTTATATTTTATGTATATTTTTTAAAGTTTTATTTTACATTGAAAATTGTTTGATTTTATTGCATCGGAAGTTGAATATTGGTAACATTGGTGTCCTCTGATTTCCATGTGGAGATTTTATGCTTGAGGACAAGAATGGTTTAAGTGTGGGGGTATTTGACAGAGAAAATTTATGTGCATATTTTTTATCAAATAATGAGTATTTTTTACAATTTTTCAATTATAAACCCCATGTATTTACATGTTTTATTAAAATAATGGGTTATTTGAATTTTAGTATGAAAATGAGCAGAATTTAGAAAAATGCATAATTCTGGATTTTGGAATGATTTTGGTAATAGGGGTATTTTTTCATTTCGCATAAAATATGTGACCAAATTTTGTGATTAAAATTTTTTTAGAATCCCAATATTATTTCCTCCAATTTTGTTTTCTGGACTTGGAGCTGATTCAGCCATCTATTGGTCCTACAAATTCATTGAAGTTTGACATTTTTCTGGGTAGATAGTGTGGACCACACCACTGTAACGGTACCCAAACTCGGCCTACACGTATTTAAATGAGGTTCTTGCACTTGGGATAGAACGATGACAGAGAGTTCCATATCTACACCAAATTTTGTGGAGTTTTGAAGTCATTAATGTGGCCATTGAACGACGCTATTTTGGATAAACCTTCCTGGAAGCTTCGTCCAGAAACTGATGCCTTCAATGAAAATTTAATAACTCCTTCACCCGGGATCCAAATGCGCTGGAATTGGAAGGGTGAATGGACAACGCGTTTATGAACAATATTGGAAAAGGGTTCCATGCGTGAATCCACCATTTAAGGGTCCAAAAACGTTCAATATTTCGTGGGACAGAAATCTGCCTATAAAAAGAGGCCCACCTCTATTTCCAAAATCATCAGTTCGGCACTCAAAGCCAAGGGGGGATCCCACCGGGGCACGGACCGCTGCTGCTTCTCTTTTCACCCTCATTTATTCTTCTTATTTTATATTTATTTTAGTTTTAATTTTCATTTTTAATATGAATTTATTTTCAATTAATCCATGCATTTTTATTTTGGTTTCCACCGTTTAATTTCTTCTATAATTATAATAATAATAATAATAATTAAAAACTATTATTATTATTATTACTATTATTATCATTATTTACAATATCTCAATCTTAATTACAAATTATTTTACTTTATTTCTCTCTCCTTTTTCAAAAACTATTTTCTTAAGTAATAATAAAAATAATAAGTTATATTATTATTATTATTATTATCACTTTCATTATAAATTATTTAATATTCCTCTATCCCTCTCTCCTCTCTCTCTTTATCTCTCTCTCCTCATACATCCACCATTGTGATCTCCAACTCTCGGAAATGGGAGGCTGACCCCGAGGCTTGGCTCGGGGGGAGGTCAAGAAGTTCATGAGTTTTCTTTAATGTTTATTATAAATTTGTGATAGACTTGAGTTGTATTCTTGGGCGAGGTGAATGTCCCCGACTGGGTGACTGTCCCCAAAGACATGAAACTCAATCAATTTCTATTCTCGAAAAGAATAGTAATTCAAACATGAGATTTAATGTTTGATTTATCAAAATAAAATCAAACATATAAAGGAGAATAATGATGGAATCTCTAGTTGAACCCCAAAACCATGTACTTTCTTCATCGAATAAATCTGTTTTCATTGCATGATAGTTTGTATTTTAAAATAATAAAAAACACAAAAAAAGAAAGAGGCACGACAGGCACTATAATGTAAGTGAACCAAATTGAAAGTCTCCTCAAGTGAGACGACCCTAGTCAGCCACTATGCTACACTAGGAAAAAATTAATTGTTTTTGTTCATGCCCCACGACAGGCATGCGTCAAAACTGGAACCGTTTCCAGGGATCCAATTAGGAATTGATTTAATTTTTATATTTTCACATCTTATTTAGATTTAATTTATTAAAAAAAACATTCCAGGATGAATTCAAATGATTATTTTTCTATATGGACTAAAAATTACTCACAAGTGCAAGAACAAGAAATAGACTACACTGAGGAGGCCCTCCAATGAAGAGCTGATGTGCTTATGATAATGGTAAAGCAGAAAGAAAGAGGCATATCTACAAGGATCTCACTGGAATATTTGATTTCCATGGTCGATGAACTCCAACCCAACTTAAAAAGATTCGAGGCCAAGAAGAAAGTGCCACTAGTCTTCCTGGATTTCACGGAAGACATCCATGAAGTTGAGAAAAAACTCAAAATGGAGGAGCCTTACTACCTACCTTCGTACTGTGATTATCATCTCCAAGAGGAACTTTCCAATGAATAAAGGATTCAAGCTGAACTAACTTAGGGAGATGATACATTCTTGAACTCAAATTCTTTAAATTTTGTTGAAACAAATTTGATTAAAAATCCAAATTGTTTTGAATTTTCAGAATTAAATTACTATTATTATGCCCTATAGGATAAAGAGAAAAAATAATATGTTCCCTTTGAGGAACATTTAGAGCTCCATGGAGACGTTGAACATTTACTAGAGGGAGCAAAAGAAGGGAAAGGGACTATTGCATGAGTAGCAAAAAATAAGGAGGATGTTCCATACTTTACCCTACCCCTGTCATGCAAGTTGTACAACATTGTGAAGGGGGAGGATCTAGTGTAATATATCCATGGAGTCCTTCTCAACAAGAAAAAATAAGTGGATTCTAAGAAAAACCACATGTGGTGGTTCATGTTAATGAATCCCCAACCTCCATTGGACTTTGGATAATAGCTGGTACTACCCTCTGGAGGCAGCAAAAATTCAGCGCCCACTTGGAGGATCGCACCAAGATTTATCTTTACTTGATTTTTCGGAAATTAGATTTCAATTTCATTTCTTAGGAAGTAGTCTAGGATGCATCCCACCCTCTCTATTATTTTTTGAGCTTAAATGACATGATCGTTATGCTTAATTGTGTTATTGTATTTTATAGGATCACGATAGAAGAAAGAAGCCATATAAAGTGAAGAGGAAGGATAGGACTAAGTTTCATGGAAAAAGGGAGTTCGATTTTAGTGTTTTATCTTTTAAACTCTCCACATTTTAGTCCAAAACATTTTTTGAGCTTTAAAAATAAAATTTCATGCCCAAACTTGAATTAATGTTTTACTCGAATTATCTAGGAGACATGAGTTTCTTATGAACCAAGTGATTACATGTTTTATATTTCAATGTTGATATGATTTAATGATTGAAATGAAGAATTGAATTTTTAAAATGAATCATGAATATTGAAATGATGACTCATGATTTGAAGGAATTAACTGTTTCATGTAAATGAAATTCCCTACCATCTTTCATGCTTTAAATTTCTGAAGTTTATGTGAATTGATTTGTTATTATTAGTCATTCCATGAGTGATTGTCCAATTTTAAATTTCTCATTCCTGAGAGGATTTATAGACCATGTACTTCCTATTTATTCTTGAGCATATTTATTGAGTGATCATGGGAGATGTAACCGACCAGAACTTGTTTTGAAACTTTTTAAAGCTATGACTATGCAAAAATACATTTAAAATGATTTAGGCATCCTTTGAAAAGATAAATTTCCTTAAAATACCACCTTTACATCAATCCTTCGTTTATTCCATAGAGACCATGAATGCCCTTTTTAGGGATGAGCCATGTTTCAAGCCATTTTTATCCATTCCTACCCAACTCTTGGTATTTTCATGATATATTAAAGTTGAAGAGTGTGGGTAAAGGGAATCATGGTGGACTGGATGACACACACTTTGAGAAAGAAGTGTGGGGGTGTTATTGTGTGAATTGTATAAGGTTTTGAAATCATTCATTATACTCTATTGGTTTCCCCTCTTGAATTTAAAAAATGAAAAAAATGACAAAAAGAAAAAAAATAGAAAAATGGGTTTTGATTTTGGATAACCAGAAATCACCATTTTCTATACCGATGATCTTATGATCATATGTGGTTAGGTGATGGACGTGAGGTTTGATCAAATTATAAATTTCGAAAAATGAACAAAAAAGTACAAAATTAAAAAAAATCAAGATGGTGCACAAAACATCCATTATGCTTAAATGATCATAACCATTTCATTGAGTTTTGGGAATTTGGTGTTGCTATTTTTAAGGGTAGAATTTCATTACAGTTTTACTTTTAATATCATGCATTGTACTTCAGAGATTAGCCTCCTCCTTGAGCCTTAATTTTGAAAGCATCAAATCCTACCAACCATAAGCCTCAGAGTCATTTGAACCTTTTTTGCAAGTCCTCATGATTTTATGAGTCCTTTGTCTTTACAAAGTGGATAAAGTAGTTCATTTATAAGCCTATGGATAAGGAGCATGTTCTCATGATATGAGCATAACTCCACTTGAATTGTATCATGATTTATGAGAGAGAAATAAAAGTTAGGTAAATCATGACATAACATGTTTAATAATGATGAATCAAGGATCTTGAATGAATGAAAGGATAAGTTCCCTCAATTTTCAAATGGGAAAAGTAAAATATGTGAATTATTGGTTTCTTGGAAAATGGGAACTTAGATTGATATTTTATGCATATTTTTGAATTTTTTATTTTACATTGAAAATTGTTTGATTTTATTGTATTAGAATTTGAATATTGGTAACATTGGGGTCCTCTGATTTCCATGTTGAGATTTTATGCTTGAGGACAAGCATGGTTTAAGTGTGGGGGTATTTGACAGATCAATTTTACGTGCATATTTTTTATCAAATAATGAGTATTTTTTACTCTTTTTCAATGATAAACCCCATGTATTTACATGTTTTATTAAAATAATGTGTAATTTGAATTTTAGAATGAAAATGAGAAAATTTGAGAAAAATGCATAATTCTGGATTTCGGACAGATTTTGATCAGAAGGGTATTTTTATCAATTCGCATAAACTATATGACCAAATTTTGTGATTAAAATTTTCTTAAAATTTTGATTTTATTTACTCCTATTTTGTCTTCTGGACTAGGAGATGATTCGGGCATCTATTGGTCTTAAATATTCATTGAAGTTTGACATTTTTCTGGGCGGACAGCGTGAACCACACCACTGTAACAGTACCCAAACTTGGCCTACACATATTTAAATGTGATGCTTCTACCTGGATTAGAGTGAGGATAGAGATGTACGGATCTGCACAAACTTTTGTGGAGTTTTTAATTCATTAAGGCTGCCATTGAACAACATACTTTTGGAGGAACCTTCCTGGAAGTTTCATTCAGAAACAGAATCCTTCAATGAAAAATTAATAACAACTTCATATGTTGTGAAAATGCGCAGCAAATTGATTGGTGAATGGAAAACACATTTATCAACAATATTGAAGAAAGGGGACACGCGTTAATTGGCCATTTAAGGGTCCAACAACGGGAAATCTTTCATAGGACAGAAATATGCCTATAAAAGGAGGCCCTCCCCTCCTTCCAAAATCATCAGTTCGGCACCCAAAGCCATGGAGGGATCCCACCGGGGCACGGGCCGCTGCTGCTTCTCTCTTCCCCCCTCATTTCTTCTTCTTATTTTATTTTTATTTTAGATTTAATTTTAATTTGTAATTTTAATTTCATTTAAATTAATCCATGCATTTTTATTTTGGTTTCCACCATTTAATTTCTTCTATAATAATAATAATAATAATAATTAACAACTATTATTATTATTATTAATATTATTATAATCATTATTTACAATATCTAAATCTTAATTTCAAATTATTTTAATTTTTTCTCTCCTTTTTCGAAAACTATTTTCTTATGTAATAATAGTAATAATAAGTTATATTATTATTATTATTATCAATTTCATTTTTAATTCTTTAATCTTCCTCTATCCCTCTCTCCTCTCTTTCTTTCTCCATCTCTCCTCATACATCCACCATTTTGATCTCCAACTCTCAGAAATAAGAGACTGACCCCAAGTCTTGTCTCGGGGGGAGGTCAAGAAGTTCATGAGTTTTCTTTAATGTTTGTTCTAAATTTGTGATAGACTTTAGTTTTATTCAGGGGTGAGGCAAATGTCCCTTATTGGGTGATGGTCCCCAATGACATGCAACTCAATCTATTTCTTTTCTGGAAAAGAATAGTAATTCGGACATGATATTTCATGTTTGAGTTACCAAAATAGAATCAAACATATAATAGAGAATAATGATTGAATCCCTGGATGAACCCCAAAACCAAGTACTTTCTTCATCAAATCATTCTATTTACATAGCATGATAGTTCATATTTTTAAATAATAAAAAACAAAAAAAATATTTTCATTGATTTCAATTAAATTGAAAACAACAAAAACAAGTAGTTTAGGTGAATTAGGATAAAGTAAGTGAACGAAATTTAAAGGCTCTTCAAGAGAGACGACCCTGGTCAGCCACTGTGCTGCACTAGGAAAAATTTAATTGTTTTTGTCCACGCCCCGCGACAGGCGTGCGTCATTTAGCCAATTTCACAGAGCACCACCAGGCCTCGGACAACCATGATATACTTCAATGTGTCAATCATCTACATGATACACAATATGTGTAGGTGAAGACCAGGAATTGTTGAGTAACATAATTCTCAGACGAAACCCCAAACCACATATGAAGATCACACAATAAGATCACACAGAAAGACCACTATAAAATACAGCTCACACTAGGTTTAACATTGTGTATTGAATGTTTGATTTAACAGTTGTAAATATTAATCATATTTTATTACTAAAGAACTCATCCATGATGAGCAGCTGAGGTTTAATCATCTACTGGACCACTGTGGTCTACTCGAATATTTTAAACATGGAGGTCCCCTTGTCGACTGGACCCCTGAGGGGTTCTAATCTACATGACACCTGAGGTCTTCTTGTCTGTCAAACTACTGAGGTTGGCTCGTCTGCTGAACCACTTAGGTACACACGTCTATTGAAAAAATAAGGTACCCTTTTCTGCTGAACCACATAGGTATTTTCATCTCATAAACCAGTAAGGTACGCTCGTCTGCTAAACCACTTAGGTATTGTTTTTTGTTGAACCACTTAGGTATGATCATATACAAAATCACATTGGTATGATCATCTACTGAACCACAAAGGTATTCTCGTCTATTGAAAAACTGAGGTATGCTCGTCATATCCTTCATGTCACAGCCAGCCATATGATTTCCTCTCTCTAGTGAGCATAATTATTTTATAATATAATCCTCAAGACATCAGTCATATCTCAACTGTCATGAAATCTCATTTAGAGTATACCCAAAAAAAATTATTATCACAAGGGTTCCAAAGAAACAATTGGTGTGTCAATAAGATGCTCAGTCTGAATGTAATTGTTGTTTTAGTAAGTAGTGGTTGGTTGTGTCCGGGCCCAGTCCGATATGGTCGGACTGAACAGACCAACCCGACAGGCTGGGGGTGGGAAGAGGGTGAATGGAACGAACTATTTTGAACGACCCGACCATAAAAAGTTGGGTTTGGGCTGATCTGGTCTTGCCTGCCCATTGGGCTTTGCTGGACCCGACCAAGTTCGTTCGTGCATCCAGCCCACCACGTCAACCAATGACCAGGTCAAAGTTCTCTAGCCCAATCCGACTCAGTTGGACTGGTACTCCCTCATCAGGCTTCCCAGTGGTGTGATTTCCCCTCTAGAACAGTCTAAATCATCAGGTCTATTCTCCTCTAACACAATCATCCCATCGGCCTGTTTTAGTTCACTGGTATGGCCCACATGGGTAGGCGGATTTTTTCCCAGCTCAGATATCGGGTAGCCTCTGGTTCACAAGGCCACATGGAATATGGGTGGCACTGTTTTTTCAACTAGATAGCCTACTCAAGAAGACATGTTCCTTCACATGACCCACAATGAGCCACAGTTCTAGCTCACTACTATTGTCTGGGAACAGTGACTTTCCCCTTAGATGTGGCCGAGTATCCGCATCTACCTACCTCCATCTGCTGGCCTCCATTCGATATGCACTATCGACGCCATAGCTGTAACACGCCATGATTTTATGAAAAATATTCTTTTAATTTCATTAATGTCTTGTGTTGTATGCTACACCAAGATTACCTTGCGCTATACATAACACCGTATTAGCTTGCAGTATACGCAACTCTATTCTTGGATCGTGTTACACAGAATTTTGATAATAGTTATTCTACACAACATTGAGTATATATATATATATATATATATATTCAATTTATAAATGAAATATGGTTGGATTCGGTTATACGAAACAATGAAGGATTTTTGCACAACACGCAACCCTGACTTGGCTTGCATTACACGCAATCGCGACCTTCCTCGATACCGTGTGTCGTACGCAATACCGGGTGTTACTGAACAACGATATATTATTATAATATTATTATGAACTAGCCGTTATGAATAGTATTAACTAAATTTTGAATTTTATAACATTATTATTCATCTTTCACATTTTCTAGAACATGTTACAAGAACAAAATAAATTTTTTGGGTAAAATAAGTATTTTTCAAAAAATACAGTTTTGCCGCCTTTTGATGGCGCACCCACTTTAAATCTCGTTTTTTACATGTTTATAAGTTCTATTTGACAAAATAAAATTCTTATTTTGAATCAGGATATAAAAATTTACATTTGATAAAGTTTTGATATTTTTCCGATAACTTTCATATTTTAATGAATAGTAAAAACACGCTATATTTTAATTAAAAACAACTTTTTTCATCGTAATATCTTATGTGGTTAAATTATAATATTGAATGGTTTTAAAGTATAAATAGAATATATTTTTACCATTTAATATAATTTATGTCATTAGCATTGATTTTACCTTGAATTCGTAGGTTAAATCAATTCAATCTTTTGCAATGTTTTAATGAAAACCCCGTTTTCTTTCGACAATGGGATTAATTTTAATTTAATTTCTGCATCTTTTGTGTATTGAATTTGGAAAAATGGATTCCATATTTGGAATCAGTGGGTCGAAATTATGTTAATAAGCTACTTTTTATTTTTGGGCATTTTGAATAGTAACTATAGTAAATTTTATTTACTATAGTTAAAGGTAAATCGGGTAATTAAGGGTAAATATAAGATTATAAAATTACCCTAACACTTGTAAAAATCCTATTGGATGGCTAAAGTAGACCCATATAACCTAAGGGTCGGATTAGATTCATTTTATGGACTTTTTTCCATGAAAATAATTTAATTATTATTAAAACCAAAGAATGTGACAACATGTCACTTCCTTAAATCTTATAAGTATAATAATTTTACTTTAGTGATAAACTTCATGAAACTTAAGAAATAAATAGTCTCCAGAAAGATAATAAAATTATCTACATCATAGGAATTTATTTAGAATTTTTAGGGTTTAAATAATTAACATTTATGATGACACAAATATGATGCAGTAATTGTCTTATTAATGGAATATTGACATAATTGATGTTATAAATGCCCAAATAAATGTTATTTGAGACTTTTTATGACTTAAATTAATTTTCTCGGTTAATATGACATGGTATTGTTTCTATAAGTAACTTGTTTAGAACTTATCATTATGTTATGAATTTCATAAAAATCATGTACCAAATAGTGTCAAAATTGACATAAATTAGTTTTAAACAAAATATTATATTATTAATTGTTATTTTAATCTTAAAAATATAAGGTTCCACCAAATGACTTAGAGAAGGATAGATATATTAATAATAAACAACTTGGGGTTCGTTTGGCTTGTTATAGTAAGTTTATTAACCATATAGTGTAAGAAAACAAAAAGACACGGTAAAAGTTAAATTATTTAACTTAGAGTTAAATCTAATTGATAAGGTTAAAATAATAACCTATACTTGTCTAAATCCTATTGTATGAGAGGATTTCGACCCATACCCACTTTAAATTTGAAATAAGACCCTTTGGAACCATTATAAACTGAATTGGACCTTAATATAAAATAATATTTTGAGATTTTCCTAAGGTGCCCCTCTCCTCCCTTATAAAAGGGCACCTCCTCCCTCTCCTCCTCACACCAATTTGAGCATTCACGCTCGGCCAAACCCTGACAAAATATCTTCTCCACTTCCCTAGTATCATACTAGAGGTCCTGGTCTTCTTCAAAGACCATCCTTAGTTCTTTAAGTGCAGGTTAAGTGAAGGCGCGTCAAAAAGAGGTAATATCCATTACCGATCTTTTTCAATTTCTTTCTTCTTCAACTTATTCTTCATTAGTTGTTTCATGATAAATTAATAACATCAGTATTTCTTATATACTTATATGTTATTATAAATATGAAACAACTCTAATTAACATTCTATCCATCCTACGGAAAAAGGAAATCACCGCGCGTGCGTACGTACGGAATACCGTCTCCACACCGTGGTGTAATCTATTTTCCACCACCACCAAACTTGGATGGGTATAATGGTGTAAATAATGACTATATATGACTATTATAAAGTGATATTGATTATGAAATAGTATACATACACTCCAATACAATTCCATGATCATAGGAACGATATCATCACTCGTGCGTACGTACGGAATACCGTCTCCACGATGTGATGCGACTCGTTCTACATGATCTTCATTTCATAATGATTATATAAATTAATTTAATGAATGAATATGATATATGTTACACTAATACCATTCTGGAAATGAGGTATCTATAACCTAAAGATAAGAATAAGAATTTATTCGACAAACACGCATAAGAACAGAAAGTAATAAACACCCGAATAACAAGTAGTAATGAAATATTACTAATAAGAAGCTAAGAATATGACCATATATGATATCATAACAATAATTATGATCTGGAATAATTAAATAACATTATTTAAATCATTATACAGGAGGTTCGGACACTTATGAAGCATATCGGACCTAAGGTAAGGGAAAATATCACAATCTCATTTTATCCGAGATTGTTTATACTTTGGTATTTACTAGGGTGTATTTTATCATCCACATCCATGTTTCCTAAATATGTAATATTATTTCCATCCACCTACAAATTTTTAAATCCATTTTTACCCTTTGTTGAGTTTTAGTAAAAGTTATGAAAGGAATCTTTTGTCGTTTTTCGTACGAGGTACTTTTTTGAATTTTCCGACAAAAGTACGAGAAGAATGTTTTTTTAAATTATATGGAATGAATGGATTTTTAAAACATTATTTCCAAGAAGCTTCCTTTACTCGTTTTCAAGTTTATTTTTAATAAACTTCTTTTAATTTAAAATTGTAAGACATGTTAAGAAAGGAAAATGTTTTTGAAGTTGAAAGGACATTTTCTTCAAGAATGGAGTTCAAGTGTTTTATCAAAATTATTTTCCATCTAAGATAATTAAGGGTTCTATTTATATCCCTATTATTACATGGATTTGATTATGTTATGAGGGAAATATTTTTATGAATTCCTTTATCTTATATGAATTGTTTTATGATGTCATGTTGTTTAAGAATCCCATGTTTATTACATGGGTTATGCTATGATGTATGGTTTATGATTTTTTGGCACAAATAAGAATGGTATCATTATGAGATGGGTGGGACCTATATCTCCCTCCAATGCATTGGGTAAAGATTTTATATCTCATGATATAGACATGTTTGGAATGGTATGTTATACCGATTCAGAGAAAGAGGACTGAAACGAGGGTGACTCGGTTCAGAAATGGACTTTGTCCACTAAGATAGTCTTGGCAATGAGTCTTGACAAATAAGAAATGATTCTCTATGATTATGTGTGTATGCCACAAAGTTTCATGTTTTAAGTTATGATTATTGGGATTATATTTCACTACTATGATTTATCCCATGTTATGAAATTATGATCTCTTTTGCAGGTTAAGATTTCTAAAAGATATGTTCTTTTGAATATGATGTGATTGATATTTCTTTTGATTACCCTTACTGAGCATTTGATCTCACCCTTTTATGTTTTCTTTTCCCCAGGATATAAAGAAAGGATTTAGGTTTAAAAAAGAAGAAGATCTTTATGTGAGATGTTGAAGATCTTTCACCATGATTAGAAGATTATATTCCGAGTTTCCAAAGACACTAAACTATTACGGTCCTTCTGTGTGTGTTTTTGTTATGTACTAAGTATTCCGCAAAATTAATGTAATGTCTATGTATGTTAAGCTTCGGGTCTCTACAGTTGGTATCAGAGGAAAGGTTAGTCACCCTTTGGAAACTAGGATGCGAAAACGTTAGTGAGATCCCTAGAGATATTTCTAAGGTTTGTCTAGGGATGTCCTTAAGGATAAGTATACGGATAGGATATAGTCCTATAACTACGTTAACGATCTTAGAATTTAACCTAATATGTTATATATTGAAGGTACTCCCCATTTATTGTGTTGTTTTCCTAGCATGTTTTTTTCCTCTCACACTATTCTTTTTGGGTTTTAGACGATGGCTGGAACCCGAAGGAACTGTGTTGATCAATGTAATGGACAATGCAACGATTGTCCTCTTGAACAAACAAATGTTATGGGAGATGGAGTGAAAAATCTTATTGCTATACTTACATAAGCTATGAATCATTCTGGACTTCCAAATGAGCAGAGAAGGGAACAATATTCTATTGAGTCCTTAATGAGGCAACGTCCACCTTCTTTCAGTGGGTCTTCCGATCCACTTGTTTCTGAACAATGGATCAGTACCACTGAAAAGATATTTTCAGTTTTTCAATGTTCTAAACATGATAAAGTCATCTATGTAGTATATCGTTTGGAAGGTGAAGCTGATCAATGGTGGAATCTTATCAAGAATACGAGGCCAAGAGATGAAATTGAGTCCATGGAATGGGATGAGTTCAAGAACTTGTTTTTCAGTAAGTACTTCCCTCGTATTCTTCGAACAAAGATGGAAAAGGAGTTTCTTGAACTAAAGAAAAAGGATGATGAATCTGTTGGTATATACGAAGCGAATTTTACAAGGCTTACAAGGTATGCATCTGGATTTTTCATCCAACCTGAAAGTAAAGTTTATCGATTCTTCAGTGGCTTAAAACCAAATCTTCGAAGGGAATTTGCTATAAGAGACTTCAGTATCTATGAAGAAATTGTGCATTGTGCTATCAAGGTAGAAATTGAAGTTGTTGTACTTATCCATCTCATAGTTTTGACAAGAAAAAAAATATGGAGTTCAAGGAGAAATCTCATAATAATGGTTAAAAGAAGATGAATGTTTCCTTATGCTCAAAGTGTGGAAAGAAGCGTGGTGGAGATTGTCTTAAAGGGACAAGTAAATGTTTCAAATGTGGAAAGGAAGGTCATCGGGCATTTGAATGCCTCAATGATGGTAAGAAGATGTCTAATGATGCAAAAAAAGGAAGGGATACATAGAATGAACCTACTACACTTCAATGTTTCATGTGCAAGGAGATGGGACATTATGCAAATAAATTCCCTAATCCAAGGGTTAGTGATGATCGACATGAGCAACCGCTTAAGGCAAAGGACAAAGGGAAGTCACATGCGATCACTATTGACGATGTTGAATACGACAACGTTGTGGTGGAATGATTAAGTGTTTATGTAATGGGATTCCAAAATAATGTTGTATCATGGAGTATTGGAATATTTATGTATTGGTCTAATGTGGTATTCAAAGTGATTGAGATATTTTTGGAAATAAGATGATATGCGCATAATGAAGGGAAAACGAGAAAATGAAATGTTTAACAGTATTCATGAGCTCATGATTGATATAAGGACTAAGTGATATCATGGTTTGAGTATATATAATTTTGAGGATTTTGGTTTGTGGAAAGTGTTAACTTTTATCTACATTCATGTTTTCACTAAGGTTCAATGGGTATTCATTCTTCAAGATAATACATGATTAAGGTATTCACATGTTTGTAATTTGACCAAAAAGATATATCTTATGATATATGGGGGATAAATGATGGCATTCACGTGATTGTTATGTGACATTTCAAGTAATCATTTTCTTTATATTATGAGCTTGGATCGATGTATTTTAGATAAGCCTAAATATTGGAACGAATTATGTTGGACATATGTTAGTATTGTTTAAGGATAGAACTTTTTTTCGATATTATTGATGGGATGTTATAGTAATATAGTTTTAGAAAAAGGACAACCTGCAGGACGGGCGACAGCCCATCGCGTTGGAAAAGGCTGTGGGAATCGAACCCACAACCGAAGTGCGACTGGCCTTTTTCGCCTACCACTGGCCTACAGAAATTCCCTATTTAGTAGAAACTTGTTTTATTATATTAAGAAGTATAAGTCCATTTTTGGAACTATATAAGATTAATCTCACTATAGATGAACTTATGTATTTTTTTTATAAATTTTCTAACCTTTTGTTTGAGACAGATGGAATGACCCATCATTCTATCACATGATCTACTAACACATCACAAATGACAAATTCAACTTCATTTCTTTAAGAGATGAAGTGTTAATTGTCTGAAGAATGAAAAATGGTGAGACTATACCAAAATCACGAAAGTATTTCTTCTAATTCCAATTTCATCAACTTTAGGGAAATGATCTTGAAAAACCAAAAATGTTGTCCTACTTCCCTTATATCCGATGAATCAGATGGTACCTTAGATCACCACAAATCAATAGCTTTGTGATTGTTGGATTTTTCATAGCCATATTCTCTACCACTCTCCAACAAAACATGATGGTTAGATTTTTCTTCCATATCCATATTTTCACCTATGTTCTCCTACGTGGAAGCCCTGTGATGAGTTAATTTGGGTAACTGTTACATTTCATACTTTAGTTTTTAAAGCCATGTTTTGGTATTCCTTTTTTACGATGTGGGTTTCTATTAAACAAACGTTTAAGTAGTAAACTATTTATAACCCCGACGAATTTTGAGGGCGAAATTCTTTTTAAGTGGGGTAGAATGTAACACCCTAAGATTTTATGAAAAATATTCTTTTAAATTCATTAATGTCTTGTGTTGTATGCTACGTCAATATTACCTTGCGCTATACGCAACACCGTTTTAGCTTGCAGTATACGCAACACTATTCTTGGATCGTGTTACACACAATTTTGATAATAGTTATTCTACACAACATTGAGTATATATATATATATATTCAATGTATAAATGAAGTATGGTTGGATTCGGTTATACGAAAAAACGAAGGATTCCTGCACAACATGTAACCCTGACATGGATTGCATTACACGCAATCGCGACCTTCCTCGATAGCGTGTGTTGTACGCAATACTGGGTGTTACTAAACAAAGATATATTATTATAATATTATTATGAACTAGCCTTTATGAAAAGTATTAACTAAATTTTGAATTTTATAACATTATTATTCATCTTACACATTTTTTAGAACATGTTACAAGAACAAAATAAATTTTTTGGGTAAAATAAGTATTTTTCAAAAAATACATTTTTGTCGCCTTTTGATGGTGCACCCACTTTAAATCTAGTTTTTGACATGTTTATAAGACTAATTTGAAAAAATAAAATTCTTCTTTTGAATCAGGATTTAAAAATTTACATTAGATAATGTTTTGATATTTTTTCGATAACTTTCATATTTTAATGAATAGTAAAAATACGCTATATTTTAATTAAAAACAACTTTTTACATCGTAATATCTTATGTGGTTAAATTATAATATTTAATGGTTTTAAAGTATAAATAGAATATAGTTTTACCATTTAATATAATGTATGTCATTAGCATTGATTTTACCTTGAATTCGTAGGTTAAATCAATTCAATCTTTTGCAATGTTTTAAAGAAAAACCTGTTTTCTTTCGACAACGGGATTAATTTTAATTTAATTTCTTCATCTTTTGTGTATTGAATATGGAAAAATGGATTCCATATTTGGAATCAGTGGGTCCAAATTATGTTAATAAGCTACTTTTTATTTTTGGGCATTGTGAATAGTAACTACGGTAAATTTTATTTACTATAGTTAAAGGTAAATCGGGTAATTAAGGGTAAATATAAGATTATAAAATTACCCTAACACTTGTAAAAATCCTATTGTATGGATAAAAGTATACCCATATAACCTAAGGGTCGGATTAGATTCATTTTATGGACTTTTTTCCATGAAAATAATTTAATTATTATTAAAACCAAAGAATGTGACAACATGTCACTTTCTTAAATCTTATAAGTATAATAATTTTAATTTAGTGATAAACTTCATGAAACTTAGAAAATGAATAGTATCCAGAAAGATAATACAATTATCTACATCATAGGAATTTATTTATAATTTTTAGGGATTAAATAATTATCATTTATTATGACACAAAGATGATGCAGTAATTGTCTTATTAATGAAATATTAACATAATTGATGTTATAAATGCCAAAATAAATGTACTTTGAGAATTTTTTATGACTTACATTAATTTTATAGGTTAATATGACAAGTCATTTTTGATATAAGTAACTTGGTTCTAACATATCATTCTGTTATGAATTTCATAAAAAACATGTACCAAATAGTGTCAAAATTGACATAAATTAGTTTTAAAACAAATATTATATTATTAATTGTTATTTAATTCCTAAAAATATAAGGTTCGGACAAATGACTTAGATAAGAATAGATATATTAATAATAAACAACTTGGGGTTCGTTTGTCTTGTTATGGTAATTTTATTAACCATATAGTGTAAGAAAACAAAAAGACACGGTAAAAGTTAAATTATTTATCTTAGAGTTAAATCTAATTGATAAGGTTAAAATAATAACCTAAACTTGTCTAAATCCTATTATATGAGATTATTTAGACCCATCCCCACTTTATCATCTAAATAGGACCCTTTAGAACCATTATAAACCGAATTTGACCTTAATATAAAATAATATTTCGAAATTTTCCTAAGGTGCCCCTCTCCTCCCTTATAAATGGGCACCTCCTCCCTCTCCTCCTCACACCAGTTTGAGCATTCAAGCTCGTCCAACCCCTGCCAAAATCTCTTCTCCACTTCCCTAGTATCATCCTAGAGGTCCTGGTCATCTTCAAAGACCATCCTTAGTTCTTTAAGTGGAGGTTAAGTGAAGGCGCGTCAAAAAGAGGTAATATCCATTACCGATATTTTTCAATTTCTTTCTTCTTCAACTTCTTCTTCTTTAGTTGTTTCATGATAAAGTAATAACATCAGTATTTATTATATACTGATATGTTATTATAAATAAGAAACAACTCTAATTAACCTTCTATCCATCCTACAGAAAAAGGAAATCACTGCGCGTGCGTACGTACGGAATACCGTCTCCACACCGTGGTGTAATCTATTTTCCACCACCACCTTACTTGGATTGGTATAATGGTGTAAATAATGACTATATATGATTATTATAAAGTTATATTGGTTCTGAAATAGTATAAATACCCTCCAATACAATTCCACGATCATAGGAACGATATCATCACTCGTGCGTACGTACGGAATACCGTCTCCACGATGTGATGCGACTCGATCTACATGATCTTCATTTCATAATGATTATATAAATGAATTTAATGAATTAATATGATATATGTTACACTAATACCATTCTGGAAATGAGGTATCTATAACCTAAAGAGAAGAATAAGAATTTATTCAACAAACACGCATAAGAACAAAAAGTAATAAACACCCAAATAACAAGTAGTAATGAAATATTACTAATAAGAAGCTAGGAATATGACCATATATGATATCATAACAATAAGTATGATTCTGTAATAAGTCAATAACATTATTTAAATCATTATACAGGAGTATCGAACACTTACGAAGCATATCAGACCTAAGGTAAGGGAAAATATCACAATCTCATTTTATCCGAGATTGTTTATACTTTGGTATTTACTAGGTTGTATTTTATCATCCACATCCATTTTTCCTCAATATGTATTATTATTTTCATCCACCTACAATTTTTTAAATCCATTTTTACACTTTTTTGAGTTTTAGTAAAATTTATGAAAGGAATCTTTTGTCATTTTTCGTACGAGGTACTTTCTTGACTTTTCCGAAAAAAGTACGAGAAGAATGTTTTTTTAACTTATACGGCATGAATGGATTTTTAAAACATTATTTCCAAGAATCTTCCTTTACAAGTATTCAAGTTTATTTTTAATAAATGTCTTTTATTTTAAAATTGTAAGACATGTTAAGAAATGAAAATATTTTTGAAGAAGAAAGGATATTTTCCTCAAGAATGGAGTTCAAGTGTTTTATCAAAATTATTTTCCATCTAAGATAATAAAGGGTTCTATTTCTATTCCTTTTATTACATGGATTTGATTATGTTATGATGGGAAATATTTTTATTAATTCCTTTATCTTATATGAATTGTTTTATGATGTCATGTTGTTTAAGAATCCCATTTTTATTACATGGGTTATGCTATGATGTATGGTTTATGATTTTATGGCACACATAAGAATGGTATCATTATGAGATGGGTGGGACCTATATTTCCCTCCAATGCATTGGGTAAATATTTTATATCTCATGAGATAGACATGGCTGGAATGGTAGGTTATACTGGTTCAGTGAAACATGACTGAAACGAGGGTGACTCGGTTCAGAAATGGACTTTGTCCACTAAGATAGTCTTGTAAATGAGTCTTGACTAATAAGAACTGATTCTCTATGATTATGTGTGTATGCCACAAAGTTTCATGTTTTAAGTTATGATTATTGGGATTACATTTCACTACTATGATTTATCCCATGTTATGAAATTATGATCTCTTTTTCAGGTTAATATTTCCAAAAGATATGTTCTTATGAATATGATGTGATTGATATTTATTTTGTTTACCCTTACTGAGCATTTGAGCTCACCCTTTTATGTTTTCTTTTCCCCAGGATATAAATTTAGGATTTAGGTTTTAAAAAAAAGAAGATCTTTATGGGATATGTTGAAGATCTTTCACCACGATTAGAAGATTATATTCCGAGTTTCCAAAGACACTAAACTATTACGGTCCTTGTGTGTGTGTTTTTGTTATGTACTAAGTATTCTGCAAAAGTAATGTAATTTCTATGTATGTTAAGCCTCGGGTCTCTAAAGTTGGTATCAGAGGAAAGGTTTAGTCAACCTTTGGAAACTAGGATGCGAAAACATTAGTGAGATCCCTAGAGATATTTATAAGGTATGTCTAGGGATGTCCCTAAGGATAAGTATACATATAGGATATAGCCCTAGAACTATGTTAACAATCTTAGAATTTAACCTAAGATGTTAGATATAGAAGGTACTCCCCATTTATTGTGTTGTTTTTTCTAGCATGATTTTTTCCTCTCACACTATTCTTTTTGGGTTTTAGACGATGGCTGGAACCCGAAGGAACCGTTTTGATCAATGTAATGGAAAATGCAACGATTGTCCTCCTGAACAAACAAATGTTATGGGAGATGGAGTGAAAAATCTTATTGCTATACTTACACAAGCTATGAATCATTCTGGTCTTCCAAATGAACAGAGATGGGAACAATATTCTATTGAGTCCTTCATGAGGCAACGTCCACCTTCTTTCAGTGGGTCTTCCAATCCACTTGTTGCTGAACAATGGATCAGTACCACTGAAAAGATATTTTCAGTTCTTCAATGTTCTGAACATGATAAAGTCTTATTAGCAGTATATCGTTTGGAAGGTGAAGTTGATCAATGGTGGAATCTTATCAAGAATACGAGGCCAAGAGATGAAATTTAGTCCATGGAATGGGACGAGTTCAAGAACTTGTTTTTAGTAAGTACTTCCCTCATATTCTTCGAACAAATATGGAAAAGGAGTTTCTTGAACTAAAGAAAAAGGATGATGAATCTGTTGGTATATACGAAGCGAATTTTACAAGGCTTGCAAGGTATGAATCAGGATTTTTCATCCAACCTGAAAGTAAACTTGAATGATTCTTCAGAGGCTTAAAACCAAATCTTTGAAGGGAATTAGCTATAATAGACTTCAGTATCTATGAAGAAATTTTGCGTTGTGCTATCAAGGTAGAAATGGAAGTTGGTGTTACTTATCCGTCTCATAGTTTTTACAAGAAAAGAAAGATGGAGTTCAAGGAGAAATCTCATAATAATGGTTAAAAGAATATGAATGTTTCCTTATGCACAAAGTGTGGAAAGAAGCATGGTGGAGATTGTCTTAAAGGGACAAGTAAATGTTTCAAATGTGGAAAGGAAGGTCATCGGGCATTTGAATGCCGCAATGATGGGAAGAAGATGTCTAATGATGCAAACAAAGGAAGGGATACACATAATGAACCTACTACACTTCAATGTTTCAAGTGCAAGGAGATGGGACATTATGCCAATAAATGCCCTAATCCAAGGGTTAGTGATGATCGACATGAGCAACCGCTTAAGGAAAAGGACAAAGGGAAGTCACATGTGATCACTATTGGCGATGTTGAATATGACAACGATGTGGTGGAATGATTAAGTGTTTATGTAATGGGATTCCAAAATAATGTTGTATCATGGAGTATTGGAATATTTATGTATTGGTCTAATGTGGTATTCAAAGTGATTGAGATATTTTTGGAAATAAGATGATATGCACATAATGAAGGGAAAACGAGAAAATGAAATGTTTAATAGTATTCATGAGCTCATGATTGATATAAGGACTAAGTGATATCATGGTTTGAGTATATAGAATTTTGAGGATTTTGGTTTGTGGAAAGTGTTAACTTTTATTTTCATTCATGTTTTCACTAAGGTTCAATGGGTATTCATTCTTCAATAGAATACATGATTACGGTATTCACATGTTTGTAATTTGACCAACAAGATATATCTTATGATATATGGGGGATAAATTATGGCATTCATGTGATTGTTATGTGACATTTCACGTAATCATTTTCTTTATACTATGAGTTTGGACCGATGTATTTTAGATAAGCCTAAATATTGGAATGGATTATGTTGGACATATGTTAGTATTGTTTAAGGATAGAACTTTTTTTTCTATATTATTGATGGGATGTTATAGTAATGTAGTTTTAGAAAAAGGACAACCTGCAGGACGGGCGACAGCCCATCGCGTCGGACAAGACTGTGGGAATCGAACCCACAACTGAAGTGCGACTGGCCTTTTTCACCTACCACTGGCCTACAGGAAGTCCCTGTTTAGTAGAAACTAGTTTTATTATATTAAGCAGTATAAGTCCATTTTAGGAACTATATAAGATTAATCTCACTATAGATTGACTTATGTATTTTTTTTTGATAAATTTTATAACCTTTTGTTTGAGACAGATGGAATGACCCATCATTCTATCACATGATCTACTAACACATCACGAATGACAAATTCAACTTCATTTCTTTAAGAGATGAAGTGGAAATTGTCCAAATAATGACAAACGGTGAGACTATACCAAAATAACGAAAGTATTTCTTCTAATTCCAATTTCATCAACTTTAGGGAAATGATCTTGAAAAACCAAAAATGTTGTCCTACTGCCCTTATATCCAATGAATCAGATGGTACCTTATATCACCACAAATCAATAGCTTTGTGATTTTTGGCTTTTTCATATCCATATTCTCTACCACTCTCCATCAGAACTTGATGGTTAGATTTTTCTTCCATATCCATATTTTCACCTATGTTCTCCTACGTGGAAGCCCAGTGATGAGTTAATTTGGGTAACTGTTACATTTCATACTTTAGTTTTTAAAGCCATGTTTTGGTCTTCCTTTTTACGATGTGGGTTTCTATTAAACAAACTTTCGAGTAGTAAACTATTTATAACCCCGATGAATTTCGAGGGCGAAATTCATTTTAAGGGGGGTAGAATGTAACACCCCAAGATTTTATGAAAAATATTCTTTTAATTTCATTAATGTATTGTGTTGTATGCTACACCAAGATTACCTTGCGCTATACGCAACACCATATTAGCTTGCAGTATATGCAACACTATTCTTGGATCGTGTTACACACAATTTTGATAATAGTTATTCTATGCAACATTGAGTATATATATATATATTCAATGTATAAATGAAATATGGTTGGATTCGGTTATACAAAACAATGAAGGATTCTTGCACAACACGCAACCCTGACTTGGCTTGCATTACACGCAATCACGACCTTCCTCGATAGCGTGTGTTGTACGCAATACCGGGTGTTACTAAACAATGATATTTTATTATAATATTATTATGAACTAGACGTTAGGAATTTTATTAACTAAATTTTGAATTTTATAACATTATTATTCATCTTACACATTTTCTATAACATGTTACAAGAACAAAATAAATTTTTCGGGTAAAATAAGTATTTTTCAAAAAATACAGTTTTGCCGCCTTTTGATGGCACACCCACTTTAAATCTAGTTTTTGACATGTTTATAAGTTAAATTTCACAAAATAAAATTCTTCTTTTGAATCAGGATATAAAAATTTACATTAGATAAAGTTTTGATATTTTTCCGATAACTTTCATATTTTAATGAATAGTAAAAACACGCTATATTTTAATTAAAAACAAATTTTTTCATCGTAATATCTTATGGGGTTAAATTATAATATTGAATGGTTTTGAAGTATAAATAGAATATATTTTTACCATTTAATATAATGTATGTCATTATCATTGATTTTACCTTGAATTCGTAAGTTAAATCAATTCAATCTTTTGCAATGTTTTAAAGAAAAACCCGTTTTCTTTCGACAACGGGATTAATTTTAATTTAATTTCTGTATGTTTTGTGTATTGAATTTGGAGAAATTGAGTCCATATTTGGAATGAGTGGGTCCAAATTATGTTAATAAGCTACTTTTTATTTTTGGGCATTGTAAATAGTAACTACGGTAAATTTTATTTACTATAGTTAAAGGTAAATCGAGTAATTAAGGGTAAATATAAGATTATAAAATTACCCTAACACTTGGAAAAATCCTATTGGATGGCTAAAAGTAGACCCATATAACCTAAGGGTCATATTAGATTCATTTTATGGACTTTTTGCGATGAAAATAATTTAATTATTATTAAAACCAAAGAATGTGACAACATGTCACTTTCTTAAATCTTATAAGTATAATAAATTTAATTTAGTGATAAACTTCATGAAACATCGATCATGAATAGTCTCCAGAAAGCTAATACAATTATCTACATCATAGTAATTTATTTAGAATTTTTAGGGATTAAATAATTTTCATGTATTATGACACAAAGATGATGCAGTAATTGTCTTATTAATAAAATATTGACATAATTGATGTTATAAATGCCCAAATAAATGTAATTTGAGACTTTTTATGACTTACATTAATTTTCTAGGTTAATATGAGATGTTATTGTTGATATAAGTAACTTTTTTCGAACTTATAATTCTGTTATGAATTTCATAAAAATCATGTACCAAATAGTGTCAAAATTGACATAAATTAGTTTTAAAACAAATATTATATTATTAATTGTTATTTAATTCATAAATATCTAAGTTTAGGCCAAATGACTTAGATAAGGATATATATATTAATAATAAACAACTTGGGGTTCGTTTTTCTTGTTATGGTAAGTTTATTAACCATATTGTGTAAGAAAACAAAAAGGCACGGTAAAAGTTAAATTATTTAAGTTAGAGTTAAATCTAATTGATAAGGTTAAAATAATAACCTAAAATTGTATAAATCCTATTGGATGGGAGGATTTCGACCCATCCCCACTTTATATTCTAAATAATACCCTTTAGAACCATTATAAATCGAATTTGACCTTAATATAAAATAATATTTTGAGATTTTCCTAAGGTGCCCCTCTCCTCCCTTATAAAAGGGCACCTCCTCCATCTCCTCCTCACACCAATTTGAGCATTAAATCTCGGCCAAACCCTGCCAGAATCTCTTCTCCACTTCCCTATTATAATCCTAGAGCTCCTGGTCCTCTTCAAAGACCATCCTTAGTTCTTTAAGAGGAGGTTAAGTGAAGGCGCGTCAAAAAGAGGTAATATCCATTACCAATATTATTCAATTTCTTTCTTCTTCAACTTTTTCTTCTTTAGTTTTTTCATGATAAAGTAATAACATAAGAATTTCTTATATACTTATATGTTATTATAAATATGAAACAACTCTAATTAACCTTATATCCATCCTACGGAAAAAGGAAATCACCGCGCGTGCGTACGTACGGAATACCGTCTCCACGCCGTGGTGTAATCTATTTTCCACCACCACCTTACTTGGATGGGTATAGTGGTGTAAATAATGACTATATATGACTATTATAAAGTGATATTGATTCTGAAATAGTATACATACACTCCAATACAATTCCACGATCATAGGAATGATATCATCACTCGTGCGTACGTACGGAATACCGTCTCCACAATGTGATGCGACTCGTTCTACATGATCTTCATTTCATAATGATTATATAAATGAATTTAATGAATTAATATGATATATGTTACACTAATACCATTCTGTAAATGAGGTATCCATAACCTAAATAGAAGAATAAGAATTTATTCGACAAACACGCATAAGAACAAAAAGTAATAAACACCCGAATAGCAAGTAGTAATGAAATATTACTAATAAAAGCTAAGAATATGACCATATATGATATCATAAAAATAAGTATGATTCTTGAATAAGTCAATAACATTATTTAAATCATTATACAGGAGGTTCGGACACTTACGAAGCATATCAGACCTAAGGTAAGGGAAAATATCACAATCACATTTTATCCGAGATTGTTTATACTTTGGTATTTACTAGGGTGTATGTTATCATCCACATCCATGTTTCCTCAATATGTAATATTACTTAAATCAACCTAAAATTGTTTAAATCCATTTTTATCCTTTGTTGAGTTTTAGTAAAAGTTATGAAAGGAATCTTTTTTTGTTTTTCATACGAGGTACTTTTTTGACTTTTCCGACAAAAGTACGAGAAGATTTTTTTTAACTTATACGGCATGAATTGATTTTTAAAACATTATTTCCAAGAAGCTTCCTTTAAAAGTTTTCAAGTTTATTTTTAATAAACTTCTTTTAGTTTAAAATTGTAAGACATGTTAATAAAGGAAAATGTTTTTGAAGTAGAAAGGATATTTTCCTCAATAATGGAGATCAAGTGTTTTATCAAAATTATTTTCCATCTAAGATAATAAAGGGTTCTCTTTATATCCCTATTATTACATGGATTTGATTATGTTGTGATGGAAATATTTTTATGAATTCCTTTATCTTATATGAATTGTTTTATGATGTCATATTGTTTAAGAATCCCATTTTTATTACATGGGTTATGCTATGATGTATGGTTTATGATTTTGTGGCACACATAAGAATGGT
Source organism: Viscum album (assembly GCA_963277665.1). Taxonomy (NCBI): domain Eukaryota; kingdom Viridiplantae; phylum Streptophyta; class Magnoliopsida; order Santalales; family Viscaceae; genus Viscum; species Viscum album. The sequence continues at coordinate 116,566,416 of OY728123.1, read as the reverse complement.
ATAATTATGAGATGGATGGGACCTATATCTCCCTCCAATGAATTGGGTAAAGATTTTATATCTCATGAGATAGACATGGCTGGAATGGTAGGTTATACCGGTTTAGTGAAACAGGACTGAAATGAGGGTGACTCGGTTCAGAAATGGACTTTGTCCACTAAGATAGTCTTGGAAATGAGTCTTGACTAATAAGAAATGATTCTCTATGATTATGTGTGTATGCCACAAAGTTTCATGTTTTAAGTTATGTTTATTGGGATTACATTTCACTACTATGATTTATCCCATGTTATGAAATTATGATCTCTTTTGCAGGTTAAGATTTCCAAAAGATATGTTCTTATGAATATGATGTGATTGATATTTATTTTGTTTACCCTTACTGAGCATTTGATCTCACCCTTTTATGTTTTCTTTTCCCCAGGATATAAATAAAGGATTTAGGTTTTAAAAAAAGAAGATCTTTATGGGAGATGTTGAAGATCTTTCACCATGATTAGAAGATTATATTCTGAGTTTCCAAAGACACTAAACTATTACGGTCCTTGTGTGTTTTTTTGTTATGTACTAAGTATTCCGCAAAATTAATGTAATGTCTTTGTATATTAAGCTTCGGGTCTCTACAATAGTGCCTTTCCAGCATTCCACCTCCCACAATCCACTACAGGTGTGTATCACGACCCTGTGATGCCGCCACGGCTACGTGTCATGGCCTAAACCCACAACAGCGGCTTAGTGCTTCCACCCCGACTGGGTGTTTTGGCCTGATGCCAATTATAAAGACCCGGAAATTCCATATAATTTTTTTAAATAAATGGGAATTTTTAAATTCAGCAAAAATTTATGGTGCATGATTCTGAGGCCTCGAGTGCCCAAAATGAATTTCTGAACATTATTTAGGGTACGTTCAGTAAACGTGTGAGGTGGTTTTTCTAACATTTAAACTGGTGCTCAGAATTAAAATTTGAGGGCACTGTTTTACTTGCAACGCTAGTATTATCTTAAGAAGACTTTCACCTCGATGACAATTGGTCAAGGGTGAATGTTATTTTTTTGGGGTTTTCGTGAATAGAAAAAAAAATTGTGTAACATTTTATTTTATTTTGTTCTGAATCTCCCATGTGGAAGTTTCACAGGTGGGGACCACATGAATTAACCTCCCATGAGAGGTTATAGTGGAGGGGACCACCTGAGGCTAACCTCCCATGAGGGGTTACGGTGGTGGGGACCAACTGAGGTTTCAGCCTCTTGAACTACCCTCTTAATGAGGGAGAAACCTCTCAACCCCCTCTTTAATGTGAAGGAGCCTCCTGAGCTTCATCCACATTAATTGTGCCATGGCCTTACTTTAATTTTTCCAACATCTGTGTGTGTTCCAACATAATTTGTTCTTAAGTTAAATTATATTGGCACCATTTTTTATTTTGGGTTGGCAAAGAAGAGAGCTCTTGGAGGATTACTTTCATTGCACGAAGAACTCCAATAAAGAACTTTTTCTCCGAACGAAGAATGCCATCAAAGAACATTCTTCAGAATATATCAAGAGGATGATGCATGAACCGAAAATCAAGGAAAATGCCGATGACACCGACGTCAGTCTTTTCCCAACAATTCATCTCCTCCCTCGCGATCTCTGTCGATGAATCAAACGAGGTAGGGGTTTATTTCTATATGATTATCACATCCCATATACTCCCATTCTAATTCTTTTGCGGGATTGAGAATAGAGATTTATGAGGGTTGTGGGGATTGATGTTTTTAAATATCTTCTATACTCGTTCTTTATTTATGATTACGCTGAGTTGTTTTCTATCGCTCTAATGCGGAGAGTGCGGGCCAAAAAACATGGCTTGTCCTCTCCGCAATTCATGTGATGATATGTGGTGTTCTTTGCGATGGAGGAAGATGGAAACCTGTGCGGGTTTTTGGCACTGATGAGGCACGAGAACAGTGACTGGCACTTCTTTTAGGCACGACGAAGTTGATTACCCAACGACACCCCCCACAGCCTCTGCGTCCCGCGGCACCACCGCCCGCGGCCCCCTCTCCGCTTTGCGGCCGAACCACCCATTGGGACGAGCTGAACCCAACATGTCGGGCCGCCCAGCGAGTACAGCCAGACCCAGCAGGTCCGGTCGGGTCGACCGAACCGGGATAGCGCAGGCCAGGATGGGTCAGGTCAGTTTGACCGGGTCAGACCAGACCCAGGCCCACTCAGACCTATTTTCATTCTTTTGACTATAACATTGGAACCGGCCGTCCATTTGATGAACATTCAGGGGCGCTGGAAATCTTGGAGTTAGATGGTCCCTTTGAGTATACCCCACTATATATTTGGGTAAAGATTGGTTACGGTCATGTTGGATCAAGCATGAATCCAACTGGGCCCCCGGGAATAAAAGGCTAAAAACTCATAGACCGAGCGTCCGTTTGACGCACCGTCTATTGCATTGAGACCCCTATGATGTGGCGGTCCTAGAAAATAATTTTTCAGGGGACATTGTGGTAGTTGGATAATAAACTGGTGGCTTGGGGAGTATACTCTCCCCGAGATTAGCAAGCCTAGTGCAGAATCCCAGTAGCTGGCTGTGATGAGAAGAGTGCTCTCCCAGCGATACTGTGTGGGTCAGCTCCTAGTGATCATGTGTGGGTTAGATCTAGTGATCATGTGTGGGTTAGCTCCGAGCAATCATGAGTGGGCCAACTCCAGTGATCTTGTGTGGGTCAGCTCCTTGCGGTCCTATGTGGGTCTGCACGCAGCGATCCTCTATGGGACAACTCCTAGCGATCATGTGTGGTTTAGCTCTAACGTTCTGTTGTGGCTCACCTCCTAGCGATCCTATGTGGTTTAGCTCCTCGCGATCCAGTGTGGGTCAGCTCCAGTGATCCAATGTGGGACAACTCCTAGCGATCCTGTGTGGGTCAGCTCCTAGCGATTCTATGCAGGTCTGTAGTAGTGCAGCTTAATAGAGTAAGCTGATTCATTAGATATAACTGATCATCTCTACTACCGTGCCTAATTTATACGTGGTGTGAGCTGATTCAGAACATTTTTGTTTCCTCTTGATTGAGATCTATTACTTGATAACTTAGGTATATATATCAGCATATACCTAAGTAGGGTTATCTATTATTTTCATACTTTGTGGTTTATCCTTGGTGGATTGGGTGAGACCTTGAGGGTATCAGGGTCCCTACTGGGTATTGTTATACTCACCCCTACATGGGCTACGCCCACACCTTGTTGTGTTGGATGTGGAAAATGGAAAACGCTGACTGAGGCTAAGAGTAGCAGGACTAGATGGTACCCAGAGGTGGACCATGCGGCGTGTCGGTACGCAGAGGTGGCGGGAGGATATGGAGTGCAGAGGAGGTGATCTGTACCTACCCTTCTGTTAGGAACCATAGAGTACAATCCAATAGCTATCTTTTCTCTTTCTTCTGTTGTATTGAATTTCAGTTGTACTTGTATCTTTACTATTGGGATTGTATTTTGTTCCCTTTTACATTCAGCACTCTTTTTCAATAAATTATTCTTATGTTCGTATCTTGTTGTGTGCTTTGTTACGTGAGTTTACACGTTATAAAGGAAATTCCATCCTAGTTATAGGGACTACACCTTTCAGTGCTAGTCTCCAACCCCTGGCATATGGAAGGCGGGATTGGGGTAGTTACGGCACAGGCCCTGGGGATGGTTCGTGAAAAATCGGTATCAGAGGAGTCAGTTCTACCGTAGAAATAGGACTCTGATATTTAATTTTAACAGAAATTGTGTTATGTGTAGTGAGTGAGGTTATTATTTTAGAGAATCCAGTGTTGGTGCAGTGGCTGATGTATCCATGCACCAGGACCCTGACTTCTTATTACCTACTCAGTGCAAGAAAACACTAACTGCAAGGATGTTTTCAAGAGTTTTCGTTGTGATCTCTTACGTCAGCTCACAAGGTATAACATATTAACCATGGCACACCTGTCTCATTTTAGGATCCCTCCACATAGATAGCTAGCTACGGTTCCAAGAGTAGCATGCACTGATATCCCACCAAGCGACGAGGCCTTGGTTCAGGGCCTTTTTCAGTAGGGGCATCAGCAGAGGAACCAACGGTACCATTCCCCGTTGGGCCACATATGCCACCAACCCTAGCAGTAGAATGTGCATGCTTCTTGAGCGTGTTGCACGAGTTCTAGAATGAGAGGCCACCCATTATTAGGGGAGAGAAATACTCACAAGAATATGAATATTTGTTGGAGGCTGTAGTGAGAGTCTTATGACTAGTAGGGACACAATTCGATCTCATGGTGATCCTTGCTACCAGCCTTCTACAGGAAGCATCTGTTAGATAGTGGAGCTTGATGTTCCAGGTTCAAGATGAGGTGACTCTTCTCTTGGAAGTCTTCGAGAGCCTGTTTCAGGGAGAGTTTGTCCCAGCCACTGTTCATGTCATGCACATACATGAGCTTCTTCATTTGCAACAGGGAAGCATGACTGTAGCTCAGGACTCAGCAAGTTTCACTGACCTTTCATGCTACTCCATAGAAATGGTGTGGGAACCTTTCCTTAGCACCCGAAACTTCGAGCAGGGACTTAGGAGGGAGATCGGGGATTTGATGACTTCACTCAACATCCCGACGCAGGCGGGGGTGTTAGAGGGTGCCCTCATAGTGGAGGGATTTCTTGCTGAGCTGTCACCAGCAGCGAGACCTACCACCAGTCATCATGTAGTAAAGTCTTCTGTAGATGGAAGCAGACAGATGAGACAGAGGTCCAAGAGGACTAGACCTACAGGTGGATGACCGCAAGATTCAGTTTCGGTTGTACGAAGCACCTGAGGCAGAGATGGTCATGCCAGGAGCGGTTAGTGTTATACATGCGGCGGGCAGGGTCACATGGCTCATGACTATCTGATCCACCATATGGATGATTAGCAGATGGTCGAAAGACCACCTAGGTAGAGACATAGGATCGATCGAGGAGGTTCACATGGAGAAAGTGGACGTGGTAGAGGAGCTGTCCATGCATCTTGTGGTGGGCAACATTTCGAGTTGTTACAACCACCCCAACCAAATAGTCCACCCCAACCATAGGGTGTAGGAGGATAGGGGTGAGCTCAGCTCCTTGCAGCTGATGCATATGATCACGGTGCTTCGGAGATGATACGAGGTATGATCTGTGTCTAATCCACCTTAGTTGTAGTAATTATAGACACAGGTTCTAGTCATTCTTTCATTGCCACTGCCCTCATTTGGGGCTCATAGATTTCAACAAAGTCGTTGGCTCGATCCTTATGGCTAGAGACTCCTACGAGAGAAGATTTTACAATTACGCACTGATTCTGGCAGTGTGAGCTTACTCTAGGGGTGAGAGCTTTAACTGGGATCTCCTTGAAGCAGTTTCGAGGCCTTACGACGTCATCATGTGTATGGACTGGTTATCAATAGTCCATGTTCACATAGAATGTATTAGTTTTTTTAAAGGTGGAGACTCGAGGTCTCTTATTATAAATTAAGAAAGAAAGTACAAAAAGGGGGATACATCATAAAACATAATCTGAAACAAGACATATGTGAAAGAAAACTCATCAAAAACCCCGGGAGCGAGTACGCATGCTGTAAAATGATGAGCTGTCACTCTTGCCACGAGCACGACGTCCTCTTCTCCCTGCCTTCGCTTGTATCCATGGGCCATTTCTCTCCTCTGAACTAGAGTCAGCCTCTAGTTGTGCTCTACCATCATCAAGTAAACATCCTTCTTTCCCTCCATCATCATCCCTGCTTGAAGAAGCAAGCAGTGCAAAAGGGTTATAGGTACATACCTGAACGGTTTTACCTATGGCATGTTGCTTGTTTTTGCATGCAGCTGCTGAAGAGCTTGGAATAACATTCCTTGGAGAAGTGGTCCAGGTACACAAGGCTTGACCAACCTTTATATCATTTCCTGGAGTCCCCTGTGAAGGGGGAGGAGAACTTACCTCTATTTGACTTCCACTAGCAGCAGGGTTAGTGTCATGCTGTTTGAAAAGTTTCGATACAGGTGGAGTATGAGGGGAATGTTCAATTTCCTGCATTGAAATAGAACCCGAGCAGAGGGGAGATTTACCAGCTAATTTGACCAAATCTGAGGCTGCCAAACTCATTGGAGTTTCAGAAACTTTCTGCCTGAGAGAAGGACTGGATGACTTTAACCCCTCTTGGCCCATGGGGGAAGGGGTTTTAACAGCAATAATTTTATCAACTGAACTGTCCATACCAGAAATTTCAAAATTTTTTGGAGGTTCAGAGTCCTTCTGCTTAAGAGAAGGATTTAAATCCTTCACAAGGTCCCTCCTGTGAACCTCTTTTGTTATAACTTTCTTTGAAGTAGCAGCTTCCAATGGTATCTTACCCTTTCTATTACTAGTAACATTATGTTCATTCAAGAATATGTCATCAGCTTCAGCTTGAGCAAATGATTCTCTTTCCACATGACTATCATCAGAATCTGATTCACTATGTTGTGCAGTTATATCTTTGATTAACATATCCTTAAAAGAAGGTTGGTGATCTAGAGTTTCAACATCATCCGCTAGATTGGCCCAGCTTATTTTGGGAAATTTCTGTTGCAAATTTAAAGGATCTATTTCCCTAGGATCCTGCTGTCTAGAAATCTGATCAGGGTCACAGCCACTTGTAGCAGTTTGATCATCTTTGCGTTGTATAATAGGTTGCAATGCTATCCCTTGTTGGGGATATTGTTTATCTCTCCTTCTACAAACTGATCCCTCATGACCTTTTATATTACAAATAGAGAAGATGATATTTGCTCTACATTTGGATTTTTCATGGCCAATGATGCAACACACCTCACAGTATAAAGGGAAACGTTCATAGGCAATCCTTAAGTTAATGTCATCGTGTGTTGTGGAAAGAATGACCTTGTCTATAAGGGGAAAACTTAAGTCCACCACTACTAGAATCCTAGCAAAGTGACCAAAGGACGTTTTTTCAGTGGCCTGATCCATCCTAATAGGAATGCCTATTGCTGAAGCTATATCAAACAAAATTTCAGAATGCCATAAAATCCAATTCAACCCATGTATTCTAATCCAGATCTGTGCAAATGAATCTTTGAAATCATTTAAACTAAAATTTGGATTCCATTCATAAACCCTAAGAGTTCCTGGTTTAAGGTTCACAGATCCAAAACACCATGCTCGGTTTTTGCAATCAGCTGATGGAAATAAAATATGAAAGAAACCTCTACCCAAGGAGACATCTTTGAAGTCATTGAAACCCCAAATGGAAGATAATCGAGCAACAAGTTCAACATTTTTCCAGGGATGCGTACCTTTTGAGAGAGAAACCCTAGCAATGAACGAATTTTTACAGAGTTCAAGGCGTTCTGTAATCGGGCCATTTTCTGCTGAAACATGGGCTGTAGAACCCTTTGAAATTATTCTGTTCGGCTTACGGTTTTCTGGAAAAACAAACGAGCCTGCAGGGATTCCAGAGAGTGAAAAATCGCTTAATTTCCCTTCACTTACCTGCTCCTTCAAAGAAGCTTTGTGACGGAAATCAGGGAATCTGTGTTGTGAATCATAAGTGAAGAGGTTGACTGATCTCGGATGCGAAGAGGTTCACTGGTGAGAAGGGAGCCTTTGTAGTGTAAGATGGACTTACCTGGAAAAGGGTGTATCCAATTACACATCATTTGGTTAGCCTTACCCTTGGATTGGTTGATGTGGAGAGTCCGAATTATCCTGTAGTTGTGGACCAGTACGAGGATTTCTTCCCTAATGATGTTCTGGGTCTACCTCCTTGCAGAGAGTTGGACATTTACATTGACTTGTACCCTGAGATGGAACTGATATCTACACCACCATATCGAATGGATCCTACTGATCTTCGTGTGTTGCGGGTACAACTAGATGACTTGTAGGGGAGGGGATTCATTCGGCCCAGTGTTTCTCTTTGGGCAGCCCCGATTCTATTCTCCAAGAAGGTGGCTGGGAGATGGAAGATTTATGTTGTCTACCGGCACCTAAAACTGGTGACCATGAAGAACTAGTACCCACTTCTGAGGATTGATGACCTATTTGATCAGTTGAAGAGAGAACAGTGGTTCTCAAAGACAGACCTCATATCTGGCTATCACCAGCTCATATTATGAGACGAGGATTTGTAGAATATGGACTTCAGATGTGGGTACGACCATTATGTATTCTTGTTTATGCCATTCGGTGTAACCAATTCTCCACCAGTGTTCATGGGACTCATGAACATGATCTTTCAGCCATATCTTGATTGCTTTGTAGTAGTCTTCATCGTTGACATTCTGATCTACTCACCTACCGAGGAGGAGCATGACAGTCATTTTCAGGTAGTACTGGACACACTCTGAGAGCACTAGCTTTATGGTAAGCTCTCTAAGTGCCAGTTTTGGATCTGAGAGGTTCAATTTCTGGGACATGTCATATCGGAGGATGGATTTGTAGTGGATCCAGTGAAGATTGAGGCATAACTTTCTTGGGAGCCACCCAATAGTGTGACAGAGATTCAGAGTTTCCTGGGTTTGGATGTATACTACCAAAGGATTGTGCCAGACTTCTCCAGAGTGGCATCACTACTATCAGCATTGAAAAATAAGGGGAAAACCTTTTTTTGGTTGAAGAAATGCAAGTAGAGTTTTTAGGAGCTGAGGCAGAGGTGGACTAGTTCCCCCATCTCAAGGCTTCCAGTGGAGGGCATAGGGTACGTAGTCTACTCTGATGCATCAGGTACCTGAAAAAGATGTGTCCTAATGTTGGAGCAAGCAGTGATCACATTTTTTTCTCTACAGCTGAGATAGTATGAGCGGAACTACGGTACCCATGACCTAGAGTTATCAGTAGTGGTCTTCACCTTGTATATGTGGAGACACTATCTGATTGGAGAACATTTTATAGTCTACTCAGATAACAAGAGTGTCATATATATCTTCTCTCAAAGGACTTGAACTTGAGACATATAAGTTGGCTTGATTTCTTCAAGGACTGTGACTTCGAGATATTCTATACTCATGGGAAAGGGAACTTTGTATTAGATTCACTCAGTAGGAGGTCTGGTATATAGCTACTATATGAGGCGACGGAGCAGCTCTCTGCTTTGAAAATATCCATCATGGAACGTGATGGAGATGTTTTTCATCGGAATCTTACAGTCACTCCTACACTTCTTCAGTAAGGCATGGAGGCACAGCATGGGGTGGCTAACTGCGAGGCATGACGTGCTCAGATATTCACATGACATGCACCTGATGGATTGTATAAAGTTGGGGAGCACGTCATCCTCTTAAGAAGATGTACCATGGTACTAGTGTCACTTCATGAGGAAGTGTGGAGGGACTTCCACACATACCCTCTAGCAGTACATCCAGAAGTGGCGAAGATGTACCAGGATCTCCGACAACAGCACTGGTGTCCAGGAATGAAGAAAGTAGTAGTTGATTTTGTTTCTCAGTGCCTCACTTGTCAGTAAGTGAAGGCGGAGCATCAGGTACCAGTAGTCTTGTTTTAGCCTTTAGAGATTCCATGGTGGATGTGGGATGGGATATCCATGGACTTCGTGGTAGGACTTCCATGTACATCCAGGGGACATGACTCGATTTGGGTGATCATTGACCGACTCACCATGTCAGCCCATTTCCTAGTGATCAGAGAGCTGGTTTCAATAGAGAACTTGGGATGACTCTATGTATAGTAGATTTTGCAGCTACATGGAGTACCTTCGACAATTTTATCTGATTTTGATGCACGTTTTACTTCCCGGCAATGGAAGTGGTTGTAGGAGGCTTTTAGGACGAAGATTCATTTGAGAACAGCCTTCCATTCTCAGATGGATGGCCAGACTGAGGGGACTATTTTGACCCTCCAGGACATACTTCGTGCATGCATCCTCGAATTCAGTTGCAGTTGGTAGGATCACTTTCCATTGGTGTAGTTTGAATACAACAACAGCTATCACTCCACCATTTGGATTACACATTTGGAGGTGTTGTAAGGGACACCTTGTAGATCACCTTTATGTGGGACAGACCTAGGGGATTCAACACTACTGGGAATAGAGATGGTATGGGCTACCACAGAGATAGTGCAGATCATCTAGGAGTAAATGAAGACTGCACAGATCAGGTAGAAGTCTTCTGAGGACAAGAGACGAAGACCTCTAGTGTTCTAGGATGATGACCACGTCTTCCTACAGTTCTCACATGGACAAGGTTTGTAGATATTTGGCCGAGGCAGAAATTTATCTCATAGGATAATCGCACCATTTCATGTCCTCTACATGGTTGGAGAGGTGGCATACCGCTTAGCTTTTCCACCTCAGTTTCACCAGGTGCATGACATCTTCCATGTATCCCAGCTGAGCAGATACATGTTGGAACCACTTTGTGTATAAGGTTTTATTTGTTGTCAATAGTTGTCAATGCAGATCAAAATGAAGGTGATCATGAAATACTCCGATGAAGTAGTGGAGTGGTGATTCAGATGATTGTTGTGCTGATCTTAAGTTCAAAGAACATGTGTCAAAGGTGATACATTGTTTACAACAATGAAGAATGTGAGGTGTAATCCATCCGAGGATGATTAAAGCAGAATGGAGTTTTTTGGATGAAGACCATGCAATTCCTCCTTATGGCATAACAACAGTGGGTGTTGATGATGACCATGCAATTACTCATGATTGCATGAGAATCATGCAAGAGACTTCTTGATGAATTGAATCACATGGGTTGTATGAAGTTGATCATGACGGTTGATGAAGAAGACAATGGCCGTGCAAGGATTGGAATTTTGAGATAGCCATGCACATCACAGAGGAGTTTGTGATAAAAGCAGAAGAGTTGTTGAATGATACAGATCACCAGGAAGAAGTGTTGCGGTGATCGTGCTTGTTGACAAAGCATACAAACGATATACAAATTTGTTAACAAAAGGAGATTTCATGGTGACATGTCGAGTTCAAGAGTTGTGGTCAACGATCTATATTTGATTCAAGAACGTCGACAGAGGAATGGATGAGCTGGTGGCGGTGCAAAAAGAGCAGATACAAGGTGGCGTTGTTTCCCAGTGTTTGCCAAATTTTTGGGCCTCAAAATCGGAAATTGAAGACATAGATTGTCTGCAAAAGGCAGTGCGCGCAAAGAGGAAGTGGTGCGCGAAATATAAGAGGCTTGTGTGAAATACTTAATTTGGGCATGGAAAACAGCGGGATGCACGAAATAGTTTTTCGCGCAAATAGTGTTTCAGAATCAGAACGTTGAAAAATGGTAAAGGCATGGGCTGCGCGAAAAACCAGAGCTGTGCGCGGAAAAATGGGAATGTGCGCGAAAAATGTTGTGCGTAGAATAGCTGGGTGAATTTTTCGTGCAATCAGCATATCGAATCAGAAATACAGAAAATCGGAAAAGGCAAGAGGCGCACGAAAAATCAGAGATTTTCGCACCATGTGCGCGGAAAAATCGGACTGCTGCGCGTAAAGTTGGCTGTGCGCGAAATGTGGGTTTGAAGTTTTACGCGCACGAGAGGATTCATGTTCTCAATGATGATAAATAGAGAAGTAATAAGATGCGCGAAAAACCAAGGTGATGCGCGAGATTAAAAGGAAGATGCGCGTAATTCGAAGAACTGAGAGACAGTTTTACGCGCAAGAAGGGGGGTTTTACGCGCAGGATCAAAAACGTCTATAAATATGAGGTGAACCGCTCTCATTTAGAGAGGCTCGACACTTAGACAAATCCTGAGCTCCGGCGCGCGGAAAAATTAAGGTACAGAGGGTTGCGCGAAAAAGAGGGCGTTGCGCGAAAAAGGGAAGTTTTGCGCGAAAAAGAAGAGTAGCGCGAAAAGCCTTTTACGCGACAAAAGTTATTTTTACGCGCAAGGTTTGAATTTTACGCGCAAGCCCCCAGGAAGGGTGCGCGAAAATTTGGGGGTCCCTCAGGCCTTTTGACAGGTGCTTAGCACTCTCAAATCTACTTTGCGAAGAGAAGAAGAACGATCGTGCAACCAAAATATGATCTGCATAGAGAGAGAAATATATCGATTCACTCAGGTGTCAGAATTGGGAATTGAAGGAAGAGAAGGAGATTTAGTGCATTCAGGTATTGCACTGAAGTAGAAGATTGATTTCAAAAGAGCATCAACTCAGGACTCTGATGCAAGCAAAGTCTCATGCTGAACAAGAGACAAATACTTCAATGCATATCTATTGAAGAGACCTTCACGTCTATAAACTGAGTGAGACTTCACCAACAGCAGTGAGCCAGGGGGGAGTCAACGGGAGTGACCCGAGGGACGCAGTGAGCTATCCCTAAACAATTGTAAAGGCAGTGAGCCTGGGACAGAGTGTCTGTACCCGAACATTTGTATCCGCAGCTAGTGAAGCATAGTGGATTTAGGTACGACCGGCAACCTGTCGGCGTATACTCCTTGGATGTAGCCCTTAGTGGTGAACCAAGTAAAAATAGCTGTGTCATCTGTCTCTGCATGTGAATGTTTAATTGCTGATCATATTCATCATACAGGTTTAAGTAGTTCCTACCAACGTGGGAACAAGATCCACAACTTTAAGAAGAAAAATTTGACACCCTGATTCACCCCTCCCCTCTCAGGGTGTCCCGGGGTCCTACAGATACATGCATGGTCCTTCTCCCAACATTGACCATGGAGAGCTGGACGTCGAAAATGGGGAGAATTTTATGGAGGTTCTAATAAATATTGAGGATCGACAAGAGCAGGTCCTTCATGGACGGTCAATACCTCTGGTGAGCAATCACTGGAAGCATGAGAACCTCTAGGAGAGCACATGGGAGAAGGAGGCTTAGATTCATGCTCAGTACCCCCACTTTTTTAACTAGTTACGAGTTATGTCTTACGGAGGTGTAAATCCCTGATGTGGGGAGAATGTAAAGACATGAAATTTCCATGTAATGTTTTTAAATAAATTTGAATTTTACGAGTCTAGGAAAATTTACAGCACGTGATTCCGAGAGAGAGAGTGCCTAGAATTAATTTCTGAACATTATTTCTAGTTCATTCAATAAATGTGTGAGCAAGTTTTTCTAACATTTAAACCGGTGCTCTGAATTTAAATTTGATGGCACTGTTGAAGTCACTACACTGGTAATCGATTTAGTTGACTTTCCCCTTGATGAGAGTTTGTCAAGGGTGAAAGTTAATTTTTTTGGGTTTTTTGTGAACAGAATAAAATAAAATAATGTGTGTAACAATTTATTTTCTTTTATTCTAAAACTCACATGTGGATGTTTTACATGTGGGGACCACCTGAATTAACCTCCCATGAGAGATTATGGTGGTGGGTACCACCAAAGACTAACCTCCCATGAGTGGTTATGGTGGTGGGGACCACCTGGGGATTAAACCTCTTGAACTCCCCTCTTAATGAGGAAGAAACCTCTCAACCCCCTCTTTAATATGGAGGATCCTCTTGATCTTCCTCCACATTAATTGTGCCATGACCATAAATTAATTTTTCCAACTTTTTTGGGTGTTCCAACTTAATTTTTTCTTAAGGTAAATTATATTCGCACCGATTTTCATTTGGGTTGGAAAAGGAGAGATCTCTTGGAGGATTACATTCTTCGAACGAAGAACACAATAGAATAACTTATTCTCTGAATGAATAATTCCATTGAATAACTTTCTTTACAATATAGAATCTGGATGATGCATGAACCAACAATGGAGGAAAAAACTGCTGATATCGTGGTCTGTCTTTTCCCAATGATTTGTCTTCTCCCTCGCGATCTCCATCGATGAATCTAATGAGGTAGGGTTTTATTTCGGTATGATTATCACATCCTATGTACTCCACTTATAATTATTTTGCGGGATTAGGATTAGAGATTGGTGAGGGTTGTGGGGATTGCTGTTTTTAAATATCTTCCAAAATTGTTCTTGATTCATGATTACATTGAGTTGCTTGCTACTGCTCTAATGCGGAGAGTGCGGGCCAAAAAAATGTCCCGACCTCTCTACAATTTGTGTGATGATATGTGGTGTTATTTTATATGGAGGAAGATGGAATCCTGAATGGGTTTTTGGCATCTATGAGGCATGAGAACGTCATTCGATACCTCTTCCGGCCACGACGAAGGCGCTGGCGCAACGGCGTTGCCCTGTTGTGATGTCGCCCGCGGCCTCTATGCCGCTATGCAGCCAAAATTCCTTGTAGCCAGGCCACCACTCCACGGATGAACCCCCATGGCCGAGCCGCCATCGGGCCGAGTCACTACCATCATCTGAGATGCCTCCACCATCCGGGCTGAGGCAGCGCCTCTGCCCAAGCCATTGTCGTCATCCGGACTGAGCCGCTGCCGCTGGGCCGAGACGCCATCCGGTCTGCCGTCGTCATTCGGGACGAGCTGCCACCCGAGCCGCTATCGTCCTTCTAGCCGACCCCCCCCCCCCCCGGTGGAGATTCCCTACTTCCTCATTCCATCACGACACCCTCTGTAGCCTCACGGCCACCCACGGCCCTCTGTGACTCCTCGTGGCCACTCGTGGCCCTCCGCGACTCCTCGCGGCCTCCCAGGCTGGACCCACCAGGCCGAGCCGAAAGGGTTGGTCCGGACCCAGTGGCTCCAGCTCAGTCATCCCAAACCAGGATGGCCCAAGATGGGTCCAGCCGGGTCGGTTTTACTGGGTCGGACCGAACCCAGGCCCACTACGAGTCATTTACATTCTTTTGACCATAACATTTGGCACCAGAAGTCCGTTTAAAGAACTGTCAGCAGCGCTGGAAATCTCAGAGTGCGATGGTCCCTTTGAGTATACCGCACTAGAGGTTTGGGTAAAGATATGGTATGTTAAGGTTGGATCAAGCACGAATCCAACCGGGCCCCTGTGACTAAAAGACTAATAACTCACAGACCGAGCTTCCGATTGATGTGTCGTCTATTGCGTTGAGACCCCTATGACGTGGTTGTACTTTGAGATACTTCTTCAGGGGACATCGTGGAAGTTGTAGAATCAACTAGTGGCTTGGAGAGCATACTATCCATGGAGACGAGCAAGCCTAGTGCGGAATCCCAGTAGCTGGTTGTGACGAGAAGTGTGCTCTCCTAGCGATCATGTGTGGGTCAGATCCTATTGATATACTATGGGTCATCTCTAGTGATATTATGTGGTTCTGCTCCTAGCGATCATGTGTGGATCAGCTCCAGAAATTCTGTGTTGGTCAAGTCCTAGCCATCCTGAATGGGTCATCTCCTAGAAATCCGTTGTCGGTGAGCTCCTAATGATCCTGTGTGGGTCAACTCTAGTGATCATGTGTGGGTCAGCTCCTAGAGATCCTGTGTGGGTCAGCTCCAGCGATCCTATGTGGGTCATCTCTAAGCAATCCATTATGGGTCTTGTCCAAGTGATTATATTCCTGTCAGTAGCAAAGACTCTTAATGGAGTAAGATTATTCAATAGATTTAACTAATCATCTCTAATACCATAAATATGTTATACCTGGTGTGAGCTGAGTCAGAACCTCTGTGTTTCTTCATGTTTGAGATGGATTACATTATAAATTATGTATATGTATGGGAAAATACCTAATTAGGGCTTTCTGTTATTTTCATATTGTGTAGTTTATCCTTGTCGAAATTCGTTAGACCTTGAGGGTCTCAGGGTCCCTACTGATTATCGTTATACACACCCCTGCACGGGCTATGCCCACACCGTTTTGTGTTGGATGAAAAAGACAGACTGCACTGACAGAGGCATAGAGTACCAGGACTGGATAGTACCCAGAGGTGGACCATACGACATGTCGGTACGTAGAGGAATCAGGTGGACGTGGTGTGTTGAGGAGGCGATCTGTACTAACCCTTCAGGTAGGAACCTCGGAGGACGATCCCATAACTGTATTTTCTATTTCTTCAGTTGTATTGTATATTAGTTGTTCTTGTATCTTTATAGTTGGGCTTGTATTCTAGCCCCTTTTGCTTTGTACACTCTTTTAGTTATACAGTTTTCTATTGTTAGTTTCTTGCTCTGTGCTTGGTTATGTGAGTTTACAGGTTATAAAGGCAATGCCTTCCCAGTTCAAGGGAATAAACCTTTCGGAGCTAGTCACCAACCCCTAGCCTATGGAAGGCGGGAATGGGGTAGTCACAGCACGGGCCCCTAGGTACGGGTCGTGACCCCGATGTTGCGGCCCACCTACCCATAGCCCTTCCATATGGCACCTCTATGAACAATGTGCCACCAACCATTACACCACAAAGAACTGTAAAATTCATAAACATAAAATGGGGGATTCTTACATATGAACACCCAAAAATGATATGAGTATTGTTCCTATTGATCCAGATGAATTCGTGTTAATAAGATCACGCAGAATCAATATTGGGAAGAATAATATCTAAGAAAATACCCCATTTATTAGCATAATTAACCATCCCACATGAATAATCAATCTTCATATTAAATTTTTCATGAGTTAACCCATGTTCATCATTCAAAAGAAATAATGTAGATAAGAAATACACACACAAAAATCATCAAGCCACTATAAGGGAAAGGATTGTTGGTCGAGGATGAATGGGATCACATGCCTCTATTCTCAGTTTTTAGTCTGTGACCCGTTGTTGTAATAAATTCATCAAAGGGGGGAAGGAAGTGCAGTTTTCATTGCCACCCACCCAATCCTTAGAGAAATCCCATGATTTTCCCAACCATCATGCATTGTCTGTTATGCTATTAATTGATGATACATGAATCGATGTTTTTTATATGTTGTGTTGAACCATCTTTTCACTAACACATTTATTAGGTTCTATAATGATAATCATTTTTTCCTCATCACTGCACTGCAGTGCTGATGTAACATTTCTCAATGAAGGAGAAAATAAATAAGATAACTTTTTAAGTAAATTTACTTTTTTCAAAATTTTCTGAAAATTATCTTTTACCCTTGTCCCGCAAAGCTCAAGGTTAGGCTCCGCCTAAGGAAAGCACTCCCTCAATAGCTCAGCAGTATTCCCATATTTCAAATCTAAGTGACCAAATAGTAGTTATAAGAAATTTAAAATAAAATATTCATTTAATAATTATTTTATTTATGGAAAAAAAGGACATTCCAACATTGGCCCACTTGGACCAATGTTATGCCCTTTTTAGGTGAATCGTGATGCTCTGAGTTTAATAGCACCCTAATGATTTTTGATCCATCCACTGGTTTAAATGTTATAAATACAAGATAAAATGTTTATTTAATGAAATTAAATATAGTTCAAAAATATTTTCTTACCACATCAGGCCGTAGAATTATTGGTCGTCTCATAACCTAGTCTTGAAATAATACCATTTAATTTTTAAAAAATATATTTCTGGAATTATTTGGTATTAAATTACTCCCCCATTAGGTATTTTGGTACTCGTAATCCAAAATAAATTCTAATCAAACAAATGGGGTTATTGAGTCTGAATAAGAGGCTCCCGCTCCAATGTGCTCTCTTAGAGATTCATGTGCTTCCAACGAACACGCAGAGGAGGAATCGACCATCAACAAATGATCTTCTCCTTTAGATTCTCTATCTTCACTAGGTACTCCATGATTTTCCCACCATTATCCTTATCCATATCACCATGGTCTATGACGTGAGAAGGGTCATGCACGTTCCTCCTCATGTAGGATATGTGGAAGAAATCATGCACCCTCTCTAACTATGGCGATAGAGCTAAGCAGTAAGCCCCCTCGACCTCTCAACAAAGTATTAGGAAAAATCCAATGAACATCAGAGATAAAATTTTCCCCAGCCAAATAATCATATAACTTGTCGAGGAGAGATCCATATGAATATATGGTCCCCCTCTTCAATCTCAAAAGGTCTTCATCGCCTATCAGCATAGGAATTATGTCAGATTTTTGTAGTCTACTTCTATTCTCGGATGACATGTACAATCTCAGTGGTAGCCTTTACCATCTCTAGATCAATTATTACTAACTCTGATGTGTCTATCTTGCATAATGGTGACCTGCAGGGTAATTTTTATAGTGCCTCAAATGGTTCCATACCTATACTGTAGTGGTATTTTTTGTTTTATGAAAACTCCACTAGTGGAAGGAAGTCCTCCCAACTGCGGCCAAAATTAATAATGCAAGAATGAATCATGTATTCCATGGTCTATATTGTCCACTCCATCTGACCATCTTTTTGTGGTTGAATGACTAGGATCAAGCATAGATGAGCCCCGAACTCCTCTTATAATCCCTTCCACCACAAGGATATAATGTGTGCATCAAAACCATAGACTATCCTAGATGGTACTCCAAGGAGTCGAACTATCTCCAGCACATTGAGGCATTGAAAACTCTCTTCTAAACCATGTTCTAGAATAGGTAGGAAGTGGGCCAACATGGTGTGTCATCCTATGATCACATAGATGGTATTGTGCTAGCAGATGTATGTGGTAATCCTATCACAATTTCCATATTAATATCAATTCTCACTTCCACTCAGGTATCTCAAAGGGTTGTGTCAAATAGGGTGGAACATGATTCTCATCAATCACATTCTGAAATGTGAGGCATCTAGAGACAAAATCATCGACTTTCTTCTTCACCTCTTACCACCAATACTAACATTGGAGGACATGGTACATATATTCCACACATGGATGTACTGCTAAAGGGGATGTGTGGAATACCCTCACCACATCCTCTCGTAAGACCACTGGTACAATATTGCATCCTTTGAAAAGGATTATGTTCTCCCCACCTTTTGAACATCCATTAGGGGAATGTCCTGTGGATACTTGGGCACATGTTTTCTCACAACTCGTATCTCCAAGTTTTTCCACCATGACTCATTGTACGAGTGGAGTTAAAACTACCATCGATTGAAAACAAGATGCCTCATCTCTATCCATAATAGATATCTAATGTGAGGCAAACAACTTTGAGGCCTTTCTCAATAGCTATGAACTCGATCTCCTAATGAGAGAATCTACCACCACGTTCCCCTTCCATAGAGTATGAACTATCTCAATTTCATATTCCTAGAAGAACTCTAGCCAATTCCATGGTATCTAGTTCATATGCTTCGATGAAAAGATATACTTGAGACTCTTTGGGTCAAATTAGGCTCTGAATCATTTTCCAATAAGGTTATGTCTCCTCATATTATGTGTGAAGAATAACGCAGCCACCTCAAGTTAATGAGTCTCATAGTACTAATCATGTGTTCTTAGCTGTCGTGAGTCATAAAAAATCACTTAATTCCCCTACATAAGGAAAAAATCAAGCCTGGTTCCTGATGCGTCACCGTACACCACGTAGTTGGCGCCCTGCTCAAGAAACATCAATATAAGAGAACTCACCATGATTTGTATCAACTATTGAATGCCTTCCTGGAATCCTTTTATCCACAAAATTATTTTTTACTTCATCATTCATTTCGTAAGGGTTGTTTGCACTATATTGAATTTAGATATAAATCATTACTAGTGCCCAGCCAACCTAGTAAATTTTTGTACCATAGTAATGATCACAAGTGGCCCCCTGGAATGAACTGACATGATCTTAACTGTATCCACTTCATATCCAGAATTTGAGATGACATGTCCTAGGATGTGGACCCTTCGTATATAGAACTCACACAATGAGATATTTTCATAATGTTTGTTCTCTCAGAGTGTGTCTATAACCATCCGCAGGTGTATCGTGTGCTCCTCCTTAGATGCTGAATAACCTAATATTTTATCACTGAATACAATTACAAACTAGTCTATGTACAGCTATAAGTATCCTATTCAAAGTACCCATCTATGTTTTTGAGTTGTTCATCATGCCAAATGACATCACTATATACTCATATAAGCTGTAGTGACATTTCAAAGATACCTTAGAGATGTACTCATCTCATACACAGAGATGGTCATAACCTAATATGAGGTCTAACTTCAAAAACCATATTTCTCCCTATATTTGATCTAAGAGTTCAAAAATCCCTGGTAGTGGATACTTTTTCTTCACAGTAACCTTGTTCAAGCGTCAAAATTCCACTCATAACCTCAAGCTTCCATATACCATCTTGGAAATCAAAAATGAGGATTCCCATGGTCTATCAATGGGCCTTACGAACCCCTTCCCCTACAATCCCTCAAATTGTACCCTTAGCTCACATATATCTCTAGGAGAGATCCTATATGTAGTTGTAGATATTGGTTATGTCATAGGGTACAAATCAATGTAGAATTTTACCTCCCTTATCCAAGTTAGTCCTGCAACATCCTCTAAAAATGTATCCTCATACTCATCCAACACTGTAGGAAAATTTTCACTCATCGCATCCATTGCACCAAGGGTCATGGTATCAATGTGATGAGTGATGGGATACACCCTCCTACATGTGAGTCCATCTGGAACTACTCCAGTTTCCTTTTCACCGATAATGGAAAACCTGGTCCCATATTTGTGGACACAACACACTGTGTTGCTATGACAGTTAATATGAGAATGAACTGGTGAGAGCCAGTCTATACATAGAATGATCTCATAAGGCCTTAATGCCACCAATAGAATATCTCAGCCAAAAATCTCACCACCAAGAGTATGCTCACACTACCGATACTAGTGTATGATCATCGAATACCTCCTCGTAAGAGTATCTAATCATAAGGATTGATCCAATGGCTCTATCGAAATTTTACAGATCAAAAAATGGTTCGTGGAAAGGAAAGAGTGACTGGAACTTGTGTTTATAAGAACTGGAGCTAAAGGGGTGAAGACACATTTCATACCTTATATAATCTCTGTGATGTCTGTATATTTGGCCTTGACTTCCTGAAGCTCGACCTACCCCTATCCAGTTGCTGCTAAAGACCTTGAGAGACCACCTGGTGGTTGTGGTGGTACTATTGTGTACCTAAACCCACCTCCTACCATTATTCCCACTACTCTTCTATGTCTTCTGCCAAGTAGACCGCCCTGTTCTAATCTATGTCATTGCCTTAGTAGTTCCTTGACCGTCTTCCAGACCTCTAAATGGCGAGTGGTAAATCATGAGTCATCAACCCCTACCAGCCGCATGTGTAGCATAATCATCTCCCTACATGAATACCTCTATGCAGGGTGCCACGCACTACTCAACCTGAGTAATGGGGTCATCCAGTGAATGGTCTGGCACATTTGGGCCTCTTCATCATCTGTCGGGTACACGTGATGGACGACTCGACCACCCTTCACCTGGTGGAAGCTCCCACCATCAGTTCCTGCTCATCCAGGAAACTCTCTACTAGTAGAGTTTTCTCCCACAACCCATCATGTGTAGGGATGATGATAGAAATCATTGAAGATATAATATTACATCAGAGTACTTATTCAATGGTTCTAGCCCTAAAGAAATGGCCTTGCACCATATTCGTAGTGTAACAGGAGAGATATGTGAACCTAACATAGTACCTAGACACTATCAGGATTCCATGCTAAATGTGAAGAAACTCTTATATTCCCAAAGAGAGCAAGGTTATGAAGAATATCTCCTTCATGAAAATTTTCTCGACGTCAGACCAGGTGTGGGTCTCCTCCTCATGAGTAATTATGGTCCAACTCCACCATCTTCCCACCAAGACATGAAGAAGGCTCACAGCTAGTACCACCATTTGGTCATGTTGAGTCCCCACTAAGAGAAATACTCTTGAAACTACCTTTATCCAATCCTCTGCAACCGGAGGATCTATCTCTCCTAGGAATCTAGGAGGTCTCTATCACAGGAAATCGTGTAAGGCACTGAGACTATGTGTGTCTTCTACCCTTATCGCCAGTAGTAACTACTGACCAAAGGGTTGTGGTGTCATTAAGACACCACCCAAAGGTGCCATCTCTAGAAATTGCCCCTATCCAAAAGCATAATTGTACTATAGTACATCCTAACGGACATGCATTGGAATCTTGATTGGGTGTCTGTGCGGAGGCCTCCTGAAAGAGATCATGATGAACCACGATCAATTTATTATACCTGGTGTGTGAACTCTAACTCAGAAAGAGAAAGGGAAACACTCAAAGACGAATTCCACAAGTGTTTTCAAGTAATGGGAGGAAAAAAATAATAATGGGTCCTTCTATATGGATACGCCAGCTTCCTCACAAACATTGGACTACTATGCCTAAAAGATGATCTCAAAACACTCAACAATATTTCCCCGTAAAAATTTACAGATTCATAGTTCTTCTGGTAGAACTGATCTCCCTCTAATACAGCTTTCTCAAGACCCTTCCCCCTCAGCCCATGTCTTGACTACCCCAAACCTACCTTCTATAGGACATGCGATGGATACTAGTACCAAATAGACATATCCAAAAAGGGAAGTAATTTTCCTTTAAACCATTACACACACACAAAGCTCAAACTATGTAAACTAAACAAAAAGTTAACAAAAGTTGTCACTAAGACTACTGTAGAGAGTACATAAAAAATTTAAAGTAATATAGGGACAAAATAAAAGCCCATAAAATGAAAGAAAATTATAACTAACACATTCCATCTGCTCAATACCCTACCTAAAGGGTAAGGGAAGGTAGCTCCTTGTAGCTGTTGAAGTATGCATGTTTGTCCCTTCTCACAAAGAACCATCGGGTCACGGACCACCATGGTCTCTATCAAATTTTCATTCATATAAAACATAAAATACTTGTTTAGATAAAGCCCATGTAGAATTGTGTATCACAATACATAGTATAGACCCCAAACCAAAAAAAAGATCCCACCTCAAGATAACACAACACAACCACAAGAAAAGACAACTCACACTTGGTATAACAGTATGTATCGAATGTATAATTTAACATTTTTAAAGCAAAAACATATTTTACTATTGGGAAACTCTTAGATGATGATCCACTAAGGTCCACTAGTCTACTAAACCAATGATGTCTGCTCGGCTGCTGGATAACTGAGTTCCGCTAGGCTACTGGACGACTGAGGTGCACTCGACTTTGATCAATGATGTCCACTCGTCTTCTAGACCACTGCAGAACCAGTGAGGTACGCTCTTCTACTAAATCACTATGGTATTATCATCAGCTGAAACACTGAGTTACACTAGTCTGTTGAACCACTGAGGTACACTTGTCTAGTGAGCCTCTAAGGTACACTCATCTGTTGAACCACATAGGTTCCACTATCTTTTGAACCACTGAGGTACAATCATCTACTGAACCACTGGGGTACACTCTTCTTCTAAACCATTGATCTATAATCATCATATCCACCATCTCAAATCCATCCATAGGATTACTTCTCTCTAGTTCGTTTGATTCTAGGAGAATATGCCCCTCAGAAAATCAGTCATATCTCATCCATCCCAGAATCTCACAAAGAGTATTCCCAAAGTATCTTTTTTCGTAAGGATCCCAACTCAACAGAAAATGTGTGAAGAAGACACCTGATCTAAAAGATATTGGTTTTCTATTAAATAGGTTTCAGTTTCATCTGGGGCCAATCTAACATGGTTTGACCAACCCGACCAACCCGCCTAGAGGGTACCGCATGGCTCGAGCTGGTTCAGTCAACCTGTCGTGACCCATTTGGGTATGGAATGAGTTGTTCAGGCTTAGCCTATTGGGATCTTCTAGACCCAGTCCAGTTCGATCGTCAGTCATGCCCATGGGTCATCCAGTAACCTGGTCTATGTTCTCTGGCCCATTATGACTCGGTTAGACCGGTACTGCCTGGTCGGGCCACTCAGTGGCTCGGTTTTTCCTCTAGCCCTGCCCGCAATGGAGGTTTAATTCTTCTCCAGTATATGCCTCCTAGTGGACTAGTTCTGTTCGGAAACCCAGCCCACATCAATAATCTGTTTTTCTCCTAGCCCCGATGATGAGCATCATCTAATATTCTTAGACACACAATGCTAGTGTGGTGGAACGTTTTGGTCCATCTGATCCACTCACGCAGACCAGTACCTTTGCGTGACCCACAACAAGCCATTGGTCCCGCTCACCACTGTGGCACCTTAATCACATACCACAACATGAACCTCCAATGCATCTTGGTGGTCATGTTCGTCTACCAGCATCTACTAGCCACCATACCTATGACCCCTATTCCTGCAGCGGTGCGCTAACAGTGTGTGGTCTCAGACCTTCCATCGTGACTTAGGGTCACGGCTTGATGTTGATGTCATGGACTGCCAGGCTACGACCCTTACATTTTTTTCCCCTACAACCAATTCATGTCCAACCATTGCGCCATGAATAATGGGAAAATGCAAGAAGGAATGAATGGTGGGGGTCACACATTTGAACAACCAAAAAATGATCTAGGAAATGTTAGTGTTGAACTGAATGTGTTATTATTATAAGGATAAATAAGGACCAAAATATATTGGAATAATCATTAAGATTAATATCCCCATTATCCCACAACATTATGCATCCCGCATTAATGATTGATCTGTAGGTAATATTTTTCATGAGTTAACCAACGTTCACCTTTTAAAAGAGAGGACATGGAAAATAAATTCAAAAAAATATATTCAAACCCCTACATGGGAATGTATTATTGATCTAGGAATAACGGGATCGCAAACCTCCTTTCATCATACATGATGTACAACCCACCATTGATAGTGATTCTTCAATGGGTGGAAAGAATTGTGTTCATTTTCTCCACCCACCAAATCCTCAATTAAATCCTAGGGTTTTTCCAACCATCATGCAATGCTTGATAGACTATTAATTGAAGAAAAACAAATCAGTGTTTCTATTATGCTACATTGAATCGTCGTTTCAATGACTAATAAATGAGGTTCATTAATGAGATTAATCAACACCTCATTTTTTCATCGCAACACTCATGTGACACTGCCCAATGATATGAAAAAAATACATTTTAATGATTTTTTTTCTTGAAATTACCTAAAATTAACTTTAACCCTCGACTAGAAACATTCGAGGTTTGGCACATCTAAAGGGAATCATGCCCTCATGAGGCTAATGGTGCTCTCAGATTTCCATCCAGAGTTACCATTTTGGATTTATATGGATATGAAAAATAAAATAAGCATTACTTATTTTATTTATAGCCAAAAACTATATTCCACTATTGGCCCACGCAAGAAAATGTTAGGTGCTTTCTAGAAAAATCCTGACAATCTGAGTTCAATGGTGCCCTCATATTTTTTTGAGGGCTACAGTTTAAATGTTATAAAAACCGTCTTGCATTTTTATTTAATAAACCATAAAATAGTAAAAAATAAATTCCGGCCACACCAGGCCATGGAATTATGTTCCATCTCATAGCCTGGTCTGCAGATGATCCTATTTAATTTTCAAAAATATTTCAAGGAATTTTGGAGTATTACAAGATCCTAGGACATAATGAAAACATTAATATACAATGACACTAATTTTAAAAAAATGTTATGCAGTCTATAAAAATCATCATGACTGTACACAGTTGATGTACGAATATTAGTTGTTAGGGGAAAATAAGAATTGACACTTATTCTCACAATGTTATCAATTGGAGATCTCGAGTATGTCAAATCATTAGAAAAAACTATAAAATAGGAACACCGCATTTTTTAGGTGCCACTGGTTTTTCGTATCTATAGACATGTGTATTGGTATCCTGACGTGGGATCAGTATCATTGTGCTCAATATTTTTACATTATTTGATTCTTCAAAAAAATGAAAATGAAATTGTGGTGACATAGTTTCTTTTTGGTCCATCATTGGTGGAATCAATTTGGTTTAATGATGTTGGTAAAAAAAAATCACTTCCATGATGAGGAAGTAATATATCTCAAACCTGCATGATAGGGATTGTAATAAATTCATAAATTATTATCCAATGTTGTTGGAGATATATCCATAAATTTAAATCAACAAATAATTATTATTGAAAGGATGATGACACAAGTGTGCATCTTAATTAATGATATATCGAAAGATAATGAGATTTTGTTATAGTCTATTTTCAAAGTTTTTTTTCATTGCTATCAATTTACATATTACATTAGGGGCCTTTATGGGTTTCTAGACTTTGATATTGGTTTTTTATTCTATTAACTACTCTAAAGAGAATGTCCTATTAGGGCACACATAATATTGTATGCATGAAACATCCCTATTTTAGTTAATTGTTTTATAGGACATGGTGATACTCACTATGGGGTCCAAGACTTGTCTAAATATTATCGATCACTGATGATTAAATAATTTCCCAATTATTCTAGTATAGAATAATTTCATTGAATTAATTTATTAAAATTATTCATGAGGTTTTAAATAAATACAATAATAATAATATGTGAATCAATATTATTTTAATATTACATGTTCATATAATAATATTATAAATTACGAGTCAAGATAAATTACTCTGTTTTATCTAATAATATAAATATATTAATGGAATGATATTAAATTTAAATAATAAGTATGTCAAAGTTTAGTTCATCATAATTATTATTATTTTATTTAGTGTGTAAATTATTTATAAGGCAGGGGAACCAAATCCTAGTAAAGAGGTGATCCACTTTATATACAGGGAGAGTGGGAATTTTTTAAGATGTTCATACTATGGATTGGGATCCTCTCTCTCAGCGTGCCTTCTTGATGATGTTGAATCTATTTTAGATCTCATCCCCGAATACCACTAAGGGATTGGATAAATGGGATCATGATGATCGACATGATAATAAATGATTTTTTTTGGAGTTTTTTACTAGAACCCAGATATCGTTAAACAGAATTAAATTAGACTATTGGATCATGTGTGGGAGATCTAGAAGGGTTTAACTTCTTATACATTGTGAAAAATCACCAGTGACTAGGTGATGTCAAGAGTTCTTCATTTCAAACAATTTACTTATTAAATATTTTTATTTAATGCTCTGATTAAATTCATATTGGATCCTTGGTCTCTACCAAGGATTGGATCCCTAGATATAACAATTTCCATCCTTATTAGGATTAAAAATTTAATATCCCTAACCAATCGAATTTTTAAGCATTCCACAATATATTCAAATTAGATGATTAGGCTTAAAGCACCCTAAGAGAATAGATTCATAATCATTTCATGATTCTATCACTACTGAATAAATATCCCAAGGAATAAAATAATCCTTAGATATTGGAAAATTCACCAGATATAGTGAAATACCATGATCCAAAATAGAATCCAAATCATATAGATTCTATTCCTTCACTATATAGATAATGGGAACCACCCTACCAAATAAAGTTTTCACCATATATAGATCCCATTTATGGTTATATTAAAATTAATCACATAATATACTCTTTACATGATGATGAATACACTCCAAAAGATCAGTCATCCATACTTGATAAGGGATCTGGAAGATGAGGATGCATGAGCCAATGGTATAGTGGATGATGTCGTCATGGCCAAAACCAATATCCCTATTGCATCACATCTAAATCTATATATATGGTTGTGACCCCTTGTGGAGAACTTCAGCAATTAGAAAATTACTATAAATTTTCCTCA
Organism: Viscum album; assembly: GCA_963277665.1. NCBI lineage: Eukaryota > Viridiplantae > Streptophyta > Magnoliopsida > Santalales > Viscaceae > Viscum > Viscum album. Next base: position 116,538,922 of record OY728123.1, on the reverse strand, counting down.
CAACCAATCATTGTTCATTCAATCCAAATAATTTTAAAATACTGATTAGATAGAGTGTGATTGTTTGATCAAACCTATAAAAGGTTTATGGTAGTGTGATGAACAATACATACAACAGATGTTCCTGAAAAAACATCCCAAGAACAAGGAATATATACCTCAAAGACCTAATCTTCTAGAAATCATGATATTGTGAAACCCCAACTTTGGATGTGCAGACCAGTGGTATAGAAATATCACATTGTAAAACAATTCATGATTATCCAAAAGAAAAACACAATTCTAGATTCCCTAGATAATTCCAAAGGTCTTTTGGAATCATTTATCTAGGATATATAGGGTATATTGGAGTATTATATAGAATTTGTTGTGGTAATTGTTTTTGGGATGAAAACTACACCAACAGAAAGACATAACTATATCTTATTCTCAAAGAATGATAAAAAATGTTATTCAAGGATATATCATACCCTTGTATGTATAATGAAATCATGTTAATTATGAAATATTAAGGGATCTATATGATATTTTTTGGGATAAATCTCTTAGTAGTCTAAACCATAAATCATCTGGTATACACCATGAATTATTTGTCTCTGAAAAAATATATCTATTAAATGGTATATAAAAATAATGAAAACGTCCTGTTAGAATGATTAACCTCAAGGATCATTTTTTGTAATTCATGTTTAATGCAATGTTCAGGTTTATCCATCATTTCATTGTATTAAATATCATTTATTGAATACCATCGATTTAGAGACATGTATAATTACCTTCAACATTTCATTAATGTCTGAAATAACCTATCGATCCATGGGTCGATAGACAATATAGTTATCACGACCACATTGATTCTTAAAATATTTTATATGGAAATGAAATTATTTATAATAAGGATGAAAAAAATAAATGATAGAAGAGGAAAAGATTATTGATACTCCTATAATCTTTGTAACTACCCTTGTAATCCATAATTCAATCTCAAATGCGATTATATGATGCCCATAAACCATACTTGGGAAGCAGACATAATCCTAGTGATCTTTAATATTGAAAGAAATATCACAATTTCACTTTTAGGTTATGTAAATTAATATTGGTTAATTGAGAAAACTATATTATAGTTACAGTAATTCTTGTTTAAGATCTAAAAAAACCCCATATGTGATTACCAAAAATTGAAAATTCACATAGAACATCCACTACAACATAGGGTGTTCATACCACTCTTACCCCTAATAGCTAGAAAAAGAATAAAATCGTCCCTAAATCCTCTAAAAATTGAATATTATTGTTCATTATTCAAATGTTTACCGTTGTGGCCTACCATGACTTAATAGGTATATATATTACCCTAACTTATCCAACATACCTAAAAATTACCCAAATGAAACAAAAATTGAAGAAGAAGAGGATAAAAATGGGAATACACTTCATCTATTTGAGGAGGGTGTACCCACCACCATTGATGAGATCATGCTGGTGAATCTGGGAAACAAAAAGTCATATATGCTACATTGATTAGTGCAAACTTTCCACTCGGTGAGAAAGATATATATATTTTATACCATTATAGGTATTGAAACATTTTATCTTTAAATTATGAAAAGAAACCATGATTGAACCCTAAAATGGTTATACAACATCTAGGATTATCAAATGACCACTGAGGATTTATACTAGACTTTAGATGATTACACCACACAAATACTACAAATTTAGCGACATAATTTGAAAAAAATGATATATGCTATCTTTTTTGGAGAGGTGAAATATCCAAAATTAAAGTCATGTATCATCCCAATCCTAAAGTAGAACGGGATGATGATGGCATGAATCTATGTCCAGGATGTAAATCGACACTGCTCAAATGATTTCTTTTATGTACCGATCATAGAACCTGTTATCTATTAAAACGCTAGACTCCAAACCCTTTTAATTATGGATGGGTATTTATCATATAACAAGATCATGATCTCTTTGGAAGATGAGTAAGACACTACCAAAAGAGTTATTTAAGGGGTATTTTTCTACAAAGTCTTAACTTATGGATTAAATAATATTATCACTGCTTATAAATGATTTATTCTTTAAATCATTTAACAATTCTGGTGGAGAATCTCTCCCTTTTATGTTGTTGAAATGGTGGTTAAATATCAACATTGTTGTGATCCACTCACTGATATTAAAAAATCATTGAAATTTTACATCGTCCAAATTTGATGATGATCCCTTTAAACTGTTATTATGATGTAATGCCAGTGATATTACATGGATTTATTATATTACACTATGGATTGAATATTAAATCCAAAAATATTTTTTCAATCCTATAAATTCAACCACTAATTATTATTATTTATTTAGATTGTCTCTCAGGGAACCAAACATATATTAGGCATTTTATTAAAACACAAGCGTGCAAATATTTCACCTTTATTGGGATAATGATGAACGAAGTATTCTACCATTTGAAAAAGTATATTCAATATGGTTCTGAGATTAAAAGGTGGTACATAGTGAAACTACCAGTCCTGATACCCCAACTATAATGGATTCCACATATCATATACATTTTCACCATTGAACGATCTCTTAGTTCCCTCATCAGATACAGAAATGATGTCATAAATGAAATAATTATAAATTATTCAATCCATACAATCCATGATACATAGAATCAATAATATGGTATCAAGAAGTACTTCCTCATTCACATATTCATAGTGAAAATATTTAGGCTTTACTTGTATCACTATGATGTCAAACAGATCTCTCATTTCGACATAATCTGGTTTAAATTTGGCCACCCTTTGTAAACTAGTATTTTTTTCAAGAAGTTTATATATTTTATATGAAAATGAAATTTAATTTGAGTCACATAAGTTAATCAAAGGAATATGATGACTAATTTCCTAGATGCACATTTAACCATATAAAGAAAACTTGTAGAATCTGACCATTTCAAAAAATATTTTTTCTATGCACAAGGCTCTCCCTTATCCTAGGAAATGTATTTTTATATTGCATCCATAATTAGAAGTGAAAATAAAATAGGAAACCTGAATCTAAACTAGGTTAAATTAAATATTTATTTGGTTCCCAGGACAAGGTAATTCACCATACTAAATCTCCTTATCTGAAGGATGTAATAATAATGAGGATGAGTACCAATTCTTTATCACAATATTATAGCTATATCCATGGTGGTATAGGTATCCAAATTGAATATCAAAGGAGAATACAAGAAAGTTACATATAAGTTAGTTGGAATTAATACCATGAATAAGGATGAATCCCCTATATAATAGATATATGAGATGATTTACGATATAGTTTTCTTTTTAATCCATTGTTGCATCACATGCCTCAATCATAGAAGGCTTTTGTGGATGCACTAGCTAATACATACATAGAATTGCCTAATAAAAAATTGGAAGTGTTATTATTTGAAATAAAAAATTAAGGGTGGAATCAGAAATCATAATATGTGACATGGGCTACATCCCTAGAGAAAAAATTATCAACAAACACTCTTTGATGGATGGATCCTGTAATAAATTACAACAAAAAAGGGACACTTCTTGTAAAACTAAGATTAATGTGATGATAATCAATTACAAGTAACAACCATCACTGAAATACAAGTAATAAATCTGTTGAATGGCATATATGAATGTGGGTTTTATAGGGTCCACCTCATATTCATTGCTGAAGAAGATAATTCCACCATTACGAAGCTAATCTATGTGGTTAATGTGACTTTCACCTGTATCAAACCAAACTCTTTGAAAAATTAGGAGGCCTTGTTGTTACTATTAGAAGATAAGGATGTGTAGAAATCAGCTGGATGATTGATGAATTTTAAATTCATGAGAACATCATACATCAACCCACAAAATTACTACACGCAACTAACTATTCCTGTATAATGTTTTATGGGTAACGGACACTATAGTGCCAAATCCCCAAACTACAGTGATGAAATTTATGTACAACCATAATTCCCCTTAATTATTTTTCAAATTTAATAATCCTATACCCATAAATGATTTTGATAAGAATATTATAATTAACTTTTTTATGTCTAATGTTATAATTATATTTAGTTTCCCTCACACAATATAGATAGATAATGATACAAACTTCTATTCATAGGATTTGAAGATGATGTATCATGAGTATAATATCTAATACTATAATTAATTTCACTATAATAGGGTGGAATATAGATAAATAAAGGATGTAAATAAAAAATATTCAAATATACTCTAGAATCTATTGGACAATTACAATACATTTTGTCCAGAAAAATATATACATTCTCTATAAGACTATCATACCACCACACGCACTCCCACACAAGGGACCCCATACTCACAAATTATTAGAACATAGGTAGTATTTAACATTTAATATTAGTTACTGACCTTATGAATAGCTATCTCTAGACAACACACATATGATGGAAAATAATTGAATTGGTTAGATGTGATATAAAATCATGATATAAAAATTTTGTTTGAAATGGAAAAACATAAATATTATTAGAATCATATTACACAGGCCATCAAAAAAAGTTACCATCTACTTGTTCCTCCATCAGTAATTATTTTTTGTCTTCTAAACTGCAATGATACTAGGGAAGAATCCACCAATTTTTTCCCATATGGGAAGGACATTACATCATAAATATGTTACCTTCCAATTGATTTTACTGACTGACCACAATGAGTGGGTAACACAATAAACCCCCAAACTATGTGTTTCCATAATATGTACGTAATGTAGTTTCCATTTTGAAATAATTTCCCTGATAGTACTAATTTAAAATAAATATCCTTATACGCCCTTACCACATGATGTTAATTTATATAGCATATATCATTACTGAATGAAATTAAATCTATATTGAACACATCCTAATCACATTATGTTAATAATAATGAAATGGGGTATCCTTATAGGATAGAACACACTAATTATACAATTTTATGACATTTATATAAAAAAAATTTCCCCCATAATTTTGTGAGTGTCAAGCCCACATAAGGGATCATATATAAGAACATCGTTGGGATTTTTTCTTATTACAATAGGATACATAGTGAATCCCAAGTCATATATCTTCGTTATATCTTATAAATAAATTAATCAATTCACATCCCTAGGGTTGGGTAAAAAATTATCATGGGAATTTTTTATATAATAACTATATGTAGAATGATTCGAATTACAACATGATACTTAGTGATAACCTAATCTCAAATCATAGGTTCATTTCTAATATAAATGGACAAAATCACCCTAAAAGCATATCTATTAGGCCTTTACTGTAGGTTTTTCCCACCTAAGAACTATGTTTGGCTTCATTCATATTTCAATAGGTTAGCTAGTAAATATTGAATCATATATCCTGGCTCCAATTGTAATGTATGAATAAATATCCACCAACCCTGATTTTGGGTCAGATGCGTGAATGGAATGTTTAAATAAAATATCTACATGAGTCTAGATTTTTGTTATAGATATATTCATAGTGATGCTTAGACCTCGAATCTGAGGCCCATCAGTGATGCAATGATAAATTCTCATTCCATTGTGTATGTGATAGACATATGTGTGGTATTTGATCAATAGAATATCATATGAATTGATACATATTCCTTGATAATATTTTATGATTCCTATAAATTTATATTCCATGTATTATCCATTAATAATACACAATGTTAGAACTATATACTTTTATAAATCATTTTAATAGGGTAAGCATATTCTTTATAATAATAATTCCTTTAATTCAGATGAATTACCTTGATCAACATAAGGAACATTATTTTGAGCTACTACTTGTGGTTTTTTTCATGTTACCAAATGATACAATGTGATTCACATACCTAAAATCCAATTTCCAACAACCAAATATAAGATAATTAATTAAATCCATCCCTATATATGGTCCACACATGTTTTATAATATTTCTTAAAAACGATTTGTTACCTGATTCCTAATACATCATGATATATAGTGTCTAACACTATGAGATTTTGGGAAATATTTTTAATAAAATTAATTTAGAATTTTCAAAAAAACATTGTGACACAGAACATAATTTTATCTTATTATGCATATCATAATTATTTTATATTGTGTTACATGCAACATTGAGTGTAAATGAAATGATTCATACTATAAATATATCATTATTTAATATGATTATTATCAATTATCCATTGGGATGGGGTCTTTGAATTGGATATTCAAAATTATGATAATATATGAATTAAACATGTATATAAAATATTTTTTTGGGGGGCCAATTAATTAGATATTAACATTATAACTATTTGAAATAAAGAAAATCATTTTATAAAATAACTATTTACATGTATGCGATTGAATTTTACATTAGTAAATTGAACAGATAAATTTTAGTAAATTATTTTAATGAAATTTATATATTATATTTTCAATCAACTATTTCATGTTCACCTTATTCGACTACTACACAATAGATAATAATCAATCCAATTTTATCCTTACATATATATTTTTTTTCTAAAAAATAGATTTATCTCTTAATTTCAAACTCAAATTAAATGTAAAATTTGAAAATTCTAGAGAATTTACTTTAAAAAATAATTTTTTTAATAAAAATCAAAATGAAAAAAGTATCTTAGTAATAATTGTTGATAATTTTATGAAATGATTAATTAATTGGTGATTGATAAAAAATATTGAATTTCAATAGAAAATCGCATTTTCATTTTAATCATTAATCATGATAAATTATAATTGAAATTAGCTTGACATTAAAATAGTTCAATTACATATATATTAATACAATTTAGCCTATTAGAATCATTTTTATAATTATATTTTATGTAAAATCCTTGTAAACATTTGATCATTTTTCCATTGGAAACCAACATTCTCATTGTATATGCAAGATTAATTTTAAATAATATGTTCCAAGGAATATGAAATGAATTAGGAAAAATGGAATCAAAATTTGGAATTTAAAAAACATATATTTTCAAATATTTTCATCTTTTATTGAAAATGATTAATTTTGAAAACCATAATAATTAATTACTATGGTTGAGTTAAAAATTGGTATACTTGGGAGTTGCACTATACTGATAAGGGGTGAAATTAATTTTTGTATAAAATCTATTGTATTGACATATTAATAAATTTTAATCTATAATGTTCTATTTTACTCAATTATCTACCCTTTTGGCATGTGAAAAATGTTAGTAAACCTTTTCCTTTTTAATCCTTATAAGTGTCCCACTCACCTCACTTATAAAAGTCCATTCCCCCCCTTTTACATTACACCGGAATTTTTTTTATACAGTCAAGAACATCCCATAACACTAACAAATAATACCAAATATCATCCTATATAACTTTTTTAATTAATCAATCTTATGATGTCTTCTCTTCAAACACTAATGATTTCATCCAAAGAAAATATAACATTATTTAATGGGAATTTTTATTTTATATCATCCTATACTTATTTATAATATTATCAAAACATGATGATATAATATACTCAATATATTAAATAAATTGAGACATTTTTTATGTTTTGTAAATTACTGAAAATCCCATTTAAATCAAATGGGATATAAATTCATCATTTGTGTGTATGTTGGACTACTGCATCGTGAAGTGTCATGATTTGTTTTTTACTAACACTTTACATAGAAGAAAAAAAGGCAATGTTAATGAATACATGTGATATAAATGATAGAAATATTATATTCAAGAAATATTTATAATTAGTATAAATAATATATCATTTTATTTCATTGAATTTCACTCACTGATATATGATAACATCATTCATGTACGTTTGGACTATTGCCTTCACAAAGTGATGTGACTGTTTATTTGTATCACTAAAACACATAGATGACAAGTATAACTATATATTAATAAATAATATTTTATTATGATAATTTTAAAAATATAAAACATTTCATACCTCTCGTCCATAATTGTAGTTAATAATGGAAGCATTACTCAAGCGTATATATGGCCTACCATCTCCATGGTCATATTATATTTCATTTCTGAAAAACCTTTTTCATGATTTATTTTCAAAAATAAAATTACTATATAAATATAGTAATTATTTTTTTATTATTATTCTAGTGATGCTTTAACCATTATAAATGTTATTGGAAAAGAAAATAAAAAAATCAAAACATATATGAAAAAACAATGTGTTCATTACTAATGAAAATGATTTTAACAAGGAATCGGTAATAAAAATGTAATGATTAGTCATATTTAAATAATATATGGTATTATATACAGATGTATGGTAAAAAATTAAATATTTTATATAATTATATTTATTATAAATGATGTTTGAATGTGTTCAAAGGATGGCATGAATTATGATAATGGGTTTATAGGCACAAATTTATATTTGGGATACATATATGAATTCATGAGTATTTAATTTTTCATGATGTATATACTACCACAATTACATGTTATATCAATAATGTCATTATATTAATTATATTTAATTATTCATTTGTTTTTTTATTGGGTCTTACAAATAGAAATAAAACTAATGTGATAATGGATTTTCATCAAATATTTACTTTCTGTGAGACAAATTCCATATTCACAACATGTTTTGTTTTTATGGTGTATATACTAACCATGAATTATTTTATATTATTCTCCAGAAAATTATTCTTATTTAAATACCAATTTGGGGATTCCTCTTTAGTGGGGTTCATGGTTTCCAAATTTAACAAATCAAAAATGGATTTTTATCTCAATTTGTCTTCTCTGATACATGGGATTATGTTATACACATATATTATATTATGATGTGTATATAAAACCCATTTGAAATATAATATAATAAATATAATTAAAATTATGAGATATTATATTATATTTAATAATGTCCCTTCATGGGTATTTTGTTTCAAAATTTCCAATGGGGTAATGATTGTGTATTATAATCTCATGGCTTATTTGAATTTTTTATGATTATTTTTTGATTATATAATATTTTGATTGAAATATAAAGAAACTCCTAAATTTTATTCTAATATGGAAGTCTCATGTGGATTCAATTATTCTATTTATTTTCTTCACTTTATGTAGTTATGAGTTAAAAAATAATGTTTTTATTAAATTTCAGCCCTTGTATTGAAAGACTTATATATTCCATAACATTGTTGTCAAAAAATGTTTTTAAAAATGTTTTTATAATACTATAAATGATATATTAATGTATCATTAATAATTATTTACATTTAAATGTTTTGGTAAAGGAATCACCATGACATCATCCAAAAAAATAATATTTGTCTTTTACTAAATTTGTGATACTATCCATCATTTCAATGTGTATCACATGAATAAAATTTGACACCTCCATGAACATTATTTAAATTGAATCATTTTTTATAATTCATTATGATTATTTTTAAAGAAAATTATTTTTAAAAAATTATTTTTTTAAATGTAATTTTCAAAGTGAAAAGTTTCTCTCCTTCAATGAAATGTTCCAAGAGATCCTTCAAAACCCATTTGTATATAAAATGACATCCTTTGATGTTACATAATTTTTAACTATGTTTTTTCAAGGATTCCTTTATTATTCATTCATAAAATGGTGTATCATTATTATGAAAAGTTGTTTAGGAAACCAGTTTCCATAAGTTATTCCATGGTGAAATTAATATGAATGCTACTTCATTTCATAGGTTATTTCTACAATGAAATGATGAGATTATTTTGAAAACAAATTCCTTCCCAAAGAATGAAATATTATGAAATTATTTTGAAACTAATTTTCATTTCATGTATTATGATATGATAAATGTTTTATGATCTTTTGGAATAGAAATGTATGATTTTACATAAGTAATATTTTTTCATCATCATCTCCATCTATTGATTTGGGGAATGTTTAATGTTATTAGAGCTCCAAAGGAGAAATTGAGGTTATCCCTATCCCAAAAAATGGCACTTAGGATGTCATCAAAATCTTGAAGTAGGTACATGGGTGGTTATCCCAAAACTAACATGATATGAATTTATTTGTTGGTTTCTATGACATAATATTTTCAATGTTTATGTTTTCACTACAAATCTATGTCCTATTCCAATTTCATGCTCTCAATGATATTATTTTATAATATCCTAATGATTAATGACATATGAATTTAATATTATCACACCAGGAATCAATATCATGATCATTAATTTGTAAGGTATAGTTTTAAAATAGTATGGTCATGTTCTTATTCTATTATATTCATGGTATACTTACATGTCTATATTGTTTTCCCTTACATTTCATATGAGATCACCTATTCTTATTTTTTTCCTTTCCCCAATGTATGATGAAACATATTTATTATGATTATTTTAATAAAGTTTCTTGTAAGTAAGAATATAGTGGGAGAGGGTTTATTTTAACTATTATCAATTTTTTATGGTTTCATGCTTCCAAATGATGTTGTTATTCGTGTTCTCAAGACGTCTGTTATTTTTTATTTGTTTAATATTAATCCAAATGATTTAATATATATTTATTATAAACCTATGTTTCTATATTTAGTTTTATAGGAAATAATTATTTATGTTTTGTAAATTATGTTGTGAAAACGTTACTCAACAGACTAGGGATATCATTAAGGATGTTTCAAGGGATTTATCTAACTATATGTATAAGGACGACTCCAAGTATAATAAAAATTCTATAAGTATCATTAATTGAAGGATAATTTGGTTTCATAGAAATTACTTCAACATCTAGATATATCTTGATTATGTGGGTGTTGGATAATGGTACCTATGACTATTAATTATTAAAATGGTGCATTGAGATGGAATTTATCATCACATAGTGCACAATAAGGGGACAATCAACAATCCTGGTATGAAAATCCCAAGGAATATTCATTATAAACAAAAAACTTTTTATGATCCATCAGGATTTATATAAATACATAATTTCCATGAATGAAAATAGTTAGGCCTAATGTGTCAAATATTGAATTTAAGGTTCATTAATTTAGACATAAAATAAGTTATTTTTCAATATCATTTGGTTTCTGACTATGAAAATTGTTCATCAAGCTACGTTTTTTGGTTTTAAAAAAATACAGAAACATATAAAACCCAATTAATGTTTTATGTGATTTAAAATTTGTTGATGATATGTAAAATGGGATTTCTAACATGAGTAAATGATTATGTGATTATTCCTAATTAGTTATCATGGAATGTATCAACCCAACACTAGAATGTATGGAGCTAGTTAGTACTACCATTATATTAGAATATGATACATGTAATTCATTTCCACATGGACCAAAATGATTAGTAGTCATTTCTTGCTAGATACATAACTATTTTTTATTAAAAAATCACCAATTACAAATTATTATATTTTCAGTTGAGGATAATAAAATTATTCCATCTAGAGTATCCATGAATATATTTCTTCGTAATTTTCATGTAATCTTGTGGAAGATAAAAATGATAAGGGTGATTTGAAATACTCAGTATGGATAAAGTACATCGAATGAAATAATAATTCAAATAGAAATTTAAATATGGAATGGTAATATGTGAAGACACATTATATGTAATCAATAACTTGATAGCGAAGTGTTTAATCAATATGCAAAGGTAAAAAACTGAACACACGTTCTATTTAAATCACTGGATATGTAATAATCAATATAGAAACATAAAAAACAGAAAAAAAAATTATATTTAATAAATAAACTATTAATTTAATTAATCCATTGACATATTTACATGAAATCTCATTGACAAATAAAAACTAAATCTATCTTAATGAAATTTTTAATTAGTAGACACCATGTTTCCGAGGTATATGAAACCATTACCATTAAGACCCTTATCTAGATGGTTTAGCATTTCATGAAAAAAACTATATACAACTAGCCAAGTAACTCATCCCATGAGAGTACTGATGCATCGAGGGGATATCTATATATGATCCATACCCATGTTGTACATATTCAACTCATTCATCATATATTGAATAATAGATTTAACAATGTTCCTTATAAAATATCAATATGGTTTATAGAATATAGATTTATCAATATTTCGAAAAATTAATGAAATAATATTCATTGTAAATACCATAACAAAATTGTATATGGTTTAAATAATAATCACATCCATGTTAAATGATATAAATATTTTTGTAAAATTCAATTTTTAATGATCATTGGAAATTTAAAATTTCTAGGGTTATAAATAAAAAATCAATGAAGTTAATGTTAACAATATCCTTGGTGGAATGAATCATAAACCATCCAAATAAAAATAATAATGGATTCAATAAAAAATACTTGATGGGGATTAAAATAAATTGATTTCATTGATTAATGAAAATAAAATATAATAGTATTTTAACAATATTCTTAATAAAATTATTGTTTTTATTTTGAAAAACATTTTTAATTGCCATTTCCTTCGAAATCTCTTTTGAAAATAATTTCATTAAAATTTAAACATTTGATCATGAAAAGGAATATTAAAATAAATAATAAAGGTTAAATTGTTATATGTTGTATGAGGTAAAAAGAACATTCATTTTTCACGGTAAAAAGGTTATAAAAATTCCTTGTTCCAAAATTTACAAGAATATTTATTTGAAATCATTAGTAAATAGAAAAAAGGGTGAAAATTAAATTAATAAATCATTTTGGAATGGGTAGCAAATTTTGAAATCCTATTTAGAATACTGGGTTTATATAATAAAATAGTTTTTCTGGATAAAGAGATAAATGTTGTCATGTTTTTTTAAAAACATTTTTAAAACACATTTGAATAAAAAAATGTAATAAATTGAACTATTAATTTAAATGTGTTTGAATAAAAAAAGTAAAATATAATTATTGTATTTTTTAGGCAATGATAATATAATTTCATCTAATGGAAATTAATTTTTAAACAATTGCTAACAAAATGAGATTGTGAATTAAACCCCTGATAATAAAATAAAATAGATGTGACTAATAATCAATTAATAGATTTTGTGTTTAATATTTGAATCCAAATAAAACATATTTAAATAAAACAATAGATATTATGGATATTGTTACACACATAATATTAGTATATCAATGACAACGAGGTTGTAATATTACCCAATGAAAGGTAATTGGGTCATAAAATTATTTTCTATCTGGTAACGTTAAGTGTATATAAAATTAAATGAAATAATTCAAATTAAAACTAATAATATCATGGAAAATTAAGTAATAATTATATTCCATGTAAAAGATGTATTATATACACTATATATAATAAATTGGATTCACAATATAAAAAGTGTATTAAAGAATTGAAATTGAGACAAAGTACCTTATTCCTTGGTAACTATTGAATTGGAAGACCCAAAAGGAATATTAATAAAATGAATCATTTAATACTATAAAAATAATATAATTAATTATATACTTTTAGAAATGGTTTTTTAGGTACACCACATAAGATAATTATCTGTTTCTAACAGTGTATTCCTCACATAAAGAAAAGTGAGATAAGAATACCTTAGGTTACATTTCCTTTCTAGGTGAATGCACTTTAGTGTACTATATAAGGGTTTTAGAAATGTAAATAACTAATTTAAAACCATAATTAAATTTCTATTACCATTTATTAAATTTTTTAAATATATTATTACCCACTATTTATTAATCAATCATTACATTCTTTATTTCGGGTGTTAATTTCCTAGTTCATCTTGTACGTTTTAACTTATTTCTTATTATTCTTATTAATTGTCACATGATTTAATCATATCCTAAATTTAAACCATTATATAATTGTAATATATATTCAATATATATGAATTTATACTAGTCAATCATATTTAGAGAGAGAAATAAAGAGCACCGTTCATGGAGATGGTAGGACATATGTATGTCTGAACACAACATTCATTTAATTCTCGTACTTAATATAATGAAAATAAAATGTTATATATGTATATTATAATTAATGTATAATTTAAATTTCATATATTTTACATATTATAATTAAAACCATCACTTATAAATTCCATTTATAGTGTAAATTATTCACGTAGTTTTTAGTGGGCGGTAATCCACACCTCCACAAAGAATGTTATCGTATTAACAGAAAATGGGAAGAAAAAGGGTTTTGTGTTATAATAGAATGAATGATAAATAATGAAATTATATGTATTATTCATATAATATATAAATAGTGTGTTCATAGTAATACACACCCATGAACGATGGTATTGGAAAAGAGAACAATCATCGTTTCATGATGTGGTTGTTCGCTATTCAAATAAACGGATGGTTTATTACTGATTAGATGGATGTCTGTGCAATTGAATTTATAAACCTTAAAATAACATCATATAAGTATATTTGAGATACTTTTTTAATTATTTATTCATTTAATAAGGATAATTTCTTTGGTAGAGAATAAATATAAAATAAAGATATCCAGGAATGATGTTACATCTTATAGGGAAAATCATATTTCTTTTCCCCAACGGGGTTCCTTGGATGATTTTATCCTCAAGGTGAGGAATATATTATTATGTGATATATTATTATGATATACTTTGTAATATATTTCATAATTAAAAAATTCTAGGAGAGTTTTGGTAAGTGGGATGTGTGAGTTACTTTTTATAGAGGAGGAGGAGTGACATTCTCCAAAATTTTGGAAAAATAAATTACGAAAAAAAATTTCTATGACATTATTCACTAATAATAAAACATATTACATATATGGGAGTATAGGGTTGATTTATTTCCATATAGTGGATATTGGAAATGTTTTGAATACAATTTTTCCTTTATGTTTCCGTTTTAGTCCCTTATTAACTAAATTTTCTCTTAATCGTTGTAATTAGTTTTAATTAAATTCAGTAATATTTATGGGGGGAAATAATCTTACCATTTTATAAATTATAAATTATTCAATTATCAAATATGGAATCCATTTTAATAAAATCCCATCAAAAAAGCCATTGAAAATTATTTAAAAGTTAATCCCATAAATGAGAAGACAATGCGAGTTTTAAAATTAAAAATATTCAAAAGTTAACAATGTTATTATATCCAATTTAAAATTTAAAATTATTAATATAAAATATATTAAATTAATTCAAATAAAATTAATATTATGAAACCTTTAAACACATAGAAAATTATAATTAATCCCTTTAAATGAATAACATGATAAATAAGTTTTGATTTAAAATTTAGTGTTCCTCATTATTCATCAAAAAATGAAACTTCACAGAAAAATACTAAAAACATACTCAAAGATAATGTTTCTATTTTTAATTAAAAAATAAGATTTTTTTTAGTTATAAAAAGAGTAATAGTTCCAAAAATTGTTTTTAAAAGTTGTATAAAATAATATGTTTTAAAATAATATTTTACAAAATATAAGTTCTTATATATAATGTTGTGATTGATCTTATATTAGAAAAAAAATGATGAATATAAAAAATATTTTATTTGATATATCAAATATGTAATTCATTAATATCAAACGATAATTTTAACTATTTTAATTTATTAATATTAAATAAACATTGTGAGTATAAAAAATGTTTCATTAAAAAAATTCCATTCATATTCAATTTTTTTATATTAATTTATAATAAATTTGTAATCAATTAATTCATTATGTATTTTTGTAAAAAAATATTTCCATATGTTTTTTATTAATATTTCTAAATTGTAATTTTATCGCAATATTAAATATAATTATATTAAATTATAATATTTTAATAATATATTGTTATTTGAAAATACATGGTCATATTTGTAATAAGATAACCCTTACTGCGATGGCGGTCGCTCCCATCCCTCCCCCTCCGACGGGGGAGGGATCCTCTTTTCCCTATGAGGGAGCACCGATTCATGCCTTTTACCCCTTCTCTAATCTTGATCTTCTACCTACATTTCCTCAGATTGAAATTTTCCCTAAGGTCCCCAATTTATTCGAGGAAATCCCCAACTCCCTCTCTCGATTTCGGAGTTCAATGAAGCTTCGTCTCTTCTTCGAATGACGTTGGTTGCCAGATTCAAGGCTCATCGACCTTTGGTGGACTCGTTTGATAGGTTTATTTTCGAATCTTGGGGTCTTCAGGATCGCGCTACGGTGGGACTTTTAGATGGTCGGCATATCATGATTCATTTTTCTTCGGAAGAGGACCTGATTCATGCTTGGTCCTCGGCCCCTCGCAGGTTCAACAGAGTTAGGTACGTTCTGTTCATGTGGAGCTACGACTTTCATATGCGCTGGGACTCCCCAACGACGGATATTTGGGTATGATTTCTGAACCTACCTCTCCCATTTCAAAATCCATCCATCATTAGCATGTTAGGGAACCTCGTGCGGCATTACCTCTTCTCGGATAGCAGGACTCGGGCTGTGTGTCATCCTATTTCTCCTCGCATTTGTGTTAAAGTCGATGTGTCTAGGATTCTGAATAATTTTGTGTGGATTTCTGTTGGAGATGAGTTCCGCTACAAGCATCGGGTGATATTTGAGTCATGGGTGTATTGTTGTTCTTCTTGTCAGATTTTGGGTCACGATATGATGGTCTATAGGCATGAAAGTAAGAATAAAGTGGATGTGGGGCTGGAACGAACGGTGGCAACTGCTGCTAAAGGCTCGAAGAGAATGGATTTGGCTGTCGATCCTAGTGTTTGAGGCAGGAGCCAGGATGATGGGTGAGTTGGAAATTTTGGAGTTGAAGTGACTGAAGAATCCGCAGTAATAGATTGCGCAATGTAGAAGAACGAACACTGGCTTCCACCGGACCCCAAGGTGAGTGTGGTCCTTGATCGACTGAAATGAGACTTGAAAAAAGGGTGTGAGAAGGAAGTAATAGAGGTAGGTGATGACTCCATGACAATGGGGGTCGAGATGAACGGTGGAGATGGGGCTCTGATCACCGGGCCAAACTTAGTGCTTTTGGAAGCACCTCCTGATCTTCCTTTGGAGGCAGTGGGGGAGAACAGGAGTATTAGAGGTCAAAACCTCTCATGGAAGTGTACTCTAGAAGGTTTGGTGAGTCATAAATTTGAAGGTGAGACCAGTCAAGTTCATGTTTACATCCCGTCTTTCAACCAATTTGTAGGATTGGAAATCGAATGGGAGGCCAATGATCGGGAAGGTGTCCAATAGGGACAGGTCCCTACAGAGGGGGCAGTTGCTGATGGTGGTGACTCTGAGGGTGAGTCACCTGGTTATTTTTCTAAGGATCATGTAGGTGTTAAACATTCTCATGGTTTGTATAGCCTGAGAAAGAAGAAAGGTACAAAATCTAAATTGGATGCGGGAAGTTGGACCTTAAACAATGGGATGAAGAACAAAGGAAGAAATGATTATTCTTCCATATTGAAAACAATGGAGACTATATCGAGAAAAAAAATAAATGAAAAAGAAATTTAACGCCTAACTACTAATGCTAATGTTGTGCAGAGAAATTATGAGAAGGAAGGTCTTGGCCAAAGTTCGGGCAAGACTAAGAATGCTAGGGCTGATTGGCCTCTGGAGACAGAGATGGAGAAGGCCAATAACAAGGACCCATGGAAACTACTAGCACATTTGGGAGAAGATATGACAGAGAAGGTCCTTGTTATCAAGTCCACAGAAGAGGAAGTGAACAAAATCATGGGACGAGGGCTTCAAATGGAGACCAATACCGAGCAGACTGAATAGATTGATAAACAAGATCTAATCCTGGTAAGATGTTTTAATGAAGGGAGGATCAACTGTGAAGAGTATAATAAAACTTGGGAGAAAATGGAAGTCCACTTTGAAGACTTTATAAGGGAAGATCCATAAAAACAAGAATGTACGTTATCTTGGAAATTATTAAGGGATAAGGTCTCTAATAGTCTCAAATTGTGTATGAATGAATATGTTATGTCTTTTGATGGTGTCATTTCTGGTTGAACGTTATGCTTTCTCACTTTTCCCTAAAAAGTGATTTGATAATAAAAAAGTTAAGATGGCATGGTCATATTTTTAATTCATGCTATCGAATAAATTATTTATTTAGAGTAACTAATGCTATGTTATTATTTCAGTCATTTCAAGCTATATCATAGAATGAAAAATAGTAATTACATTGTGAACTCTCTAGATATTATATTCCCTTATGTTATTGGTGTTTCATTTCATACATAATGTCAAATATAATGTTCTTACTTTATAAATTTTGGGAAATACATTCTCCCCACATTAATTGAATTATATCCTCACAATTTACCCTTAATCTTAGTAATATATTTTTGGATTTCCCAATGTTGAAATTCCATATCTTGTTAACGGTATAAAAAACATCCTCTAGAAAAGTGTTAATGAGATGTAAAAAAGGTAACATGAAGTAACATGTACCTAAGAATCTATGTAAGAGAAAATTAGTGGAACATAGAGATATATAGATTCAAGAGAAGAATAAATATTTATAGGGTCTGATTGGGGTCATTAATCATAAATATGTGATATATGAATTTAAATTTGAGGGCCTTAAATCCACAAATTTCTAATCGTTTATACTACAGTCAATTCAATAAATATTATGGTACTTGGACACAATTTTATTTTTGATAGTTTTCCTATAATTTAGAAATTATTTTTTTACCAATATATATATATAAATATAAATACATTATAATTTTCTAAACAAACAATTTAATCATTGTGTTATGATCGATCAATTTCCAATTTGTCCATTACTTAAATAAATATATGTCTAAGAAATAACTTTTGTTGCCTAAACTACCAAAATAAAATTTTAATGGATCATAATGCCCATAAATGTGTGAAATTTTATTCCATTCGTCTCTAACTATTCAACATAGTCATTATGGTTAATATATTAATATTTAGTCATAAAAAGTAATACTAATAGATCAACATTAATATGTATTCATAAAATTTTATATCTAAAAAAAGTGTCATATTTACGAGGAAATTGTGAAGGTTAGTGGATGTCATTATACCCTTATTGTCCTCCAGTCATGGGTTCATGTCCCATAGCCTTGTCAGATTTTTTAGGTTGTCACTCGACAAACATGTTATCCTTTTTAAAAACTATATAAATAATTATTATTGAAATCATAGATATCTAATCATTAAATATAAATTTAACTAAATTTTCTTATACAACCCTAATATATAAATAATTAATTCATTTAATTTCACATAGTTACATCCATGGTCTAAGGAATATTCAAAATATCATTTATAAGATATATAAATCTTGATGAAATTTCTTCAATATAAGAAACATTTGTTTTATCCCTGGTCATTCATTACCAAAATTCATCATAATGGTTTGTAAATGATGTGTGAATTAACCATGGAATTTCCTAAAGGAGTGAAAAACTAAATAGGCAGTAAGTCCTGTTATCATGTCCCATGTTATGCTGAATCAGTCTTAATGCACTTTGTCAGAGTAATTACCCCTTCGCACATGTATTCCAGAACCACATCCACATATTGTATCTAGATAGATATTTATTTCAAGAAAAAACATATAATCTCAATATAATATAATAATTAAAATTTTATTATATAAATATCAAAATAGTTTACCTTAGAGCCATGTTCTCTAATATATGTTTTTCTAAATCCAATTCCCAAGGATTTTACAGAACCTGATAAGATGCCAACCATAGCGACTTGACCCATAAAACCTATAGATTGTTTCTAAAACCATTACATTGGTTTAATATTGAAGAAAATTATGTACTAGAGGGCCTAAATGTTTATTATTATTGGTAAACTATATACATACACAAGTCATGTATTAAAAATAATTAAGCAATTTAAAAAATATTTTTTCATTCTATGATTCTAAAATTATTCTATCAAGTGTATCATTTAGTATCATTATCATTACACTTCTTAGACTAATAGAGAACATAAATATAATGATTTTTGGATGAAATTCTCAGTATTGGTAAATCACGTGAAGAGAAATAATGAATCAATAAGAATATTTAATATAGTAAGGTATTAACTGATTTCACATTCCACATAATCAATAACATGAAATGGAAGTCAATAAATATTATGGAATGGTAAATACCATAAAACATATTAATTTCTTTTAACTAGATAAGTTGAAATCAATATGGTAAGGTAAAAACTTGAAAAACATTATATTTAATAAATAAAGTGATAATGAAATGCAACTATAGATACATCAACGAAAAATATCATGGATAAATAATAACTTACTGTAAAATTAGAAAATGAATTATTATTGGAAATGATTTTACCTAGGTATATGTAACCATTACCATTAATACCATTCAAAGTATAGTTTATCATATTGAGTAAAAAACCATCTAAGATATAAAAACATACCCAGACCAAGAGACTTGCTACGCATCAGAGAGCTATCTATAATCTGACCCCAACCATGTTGTACTTGTCCAAATCATTCCTCACATACTGAGTAATCATCTAAACCAAGTTCCTTATCAACTATATTTATGGCAAAAAAGATATAAAATTTTCGATATTTCCCCAGTAATAAGAAAACATTAAAATTAAAAACTATATGAAAAAAGGGGACAATAGGAGGAATCAATGAAGTGAATATCAATAGAATATGTGGCCATATTAATCATAAAACATATAGGTAATGAATATGGATGGTTTCAATACAAAATATATAATGTTGAGTAAAATAAATATTTCTTATCATTAATTATTTTAAATATTAAATATTAATATATTTTAAAATCATTCATGAGGAAAATATCATTTTTATTTTAAAAAGCATGTTGAAAATAATTTTATTTCAAAATAGCTTTTGAATATTTTTTAAACAATTTTCTTTTTAAACCATTGAAGGAATCTTCGAATAAAGGATTTATTGTAAATTTATTTAAATCGTATGAGGTAAATTGAACATTCCTTCTACTCAGTAAAAAGATTATAATTTTTTTTATAAAAGAGACAAGAATAATACATTGAAAACACTGTTAATAGAAAGAAACTGTAAAAATTTCTTTAATAAATCATTTTTAAATTAGTAAAATCATATTTGAAAACCTATTTTAAAAACAGTGTTTTCAAATGGAAATGGGTTCTCAGACAAAAGAGATAATTGGAGTCGTCACTTCATAAAAACATTTCCTAAATTTTTTTGAGTACTATAGAGTGAAAATAGGGAACTATTATTTTAGATATAAAATTTATAACTAGAGGAGGATAAAATTAAAGGGATTTTTATAAAATGATAAAATAATTTTTTGTAATTTAAATTCATGATTAAATAATCATAAACAAAATGATATTGTGAATTAAACCATTGAAATCACAAAAACATTGATGTGAAAATAAATCATTGAATATGTTATATATTTCAAATTTTAATAAAAATAAAACAAGTGGAAATATTACAATATATATTAAAATTATCATTACACACATAATCATAGAATATGTTTTATAAAGATGAATGAAGATAACCTAAAGAAAATATATTTGGTTATGAAATTATTTTACACCTGGGTAACAATATGTGTAAATACCCTTACATTAAATAATTCAAATTAAAACTCAAAATATCATTAATAATGAATGAATCATTAAATTACATGACAGTGTGGCAGTGCATACAACATATATAACAAAATTTTCTACACAATAATAAAAAGATTCCCAAATATTGGAATTTGAGATGATGTCCATTATTACTTTGTAACATTTGAATTGGATGAAGAAAAATTGTGAATAATAAAATGAAACATTTTATAACAAGGTAGAAAAAATAATTCATGATATTTTATATGAAATTCGGTATTAGGTATGCCATACAAAATATGCAATTTTTGTAAATGACATCTGGCTCACATAATGAAAAGTGAGATAAGAATCCCTTATCTTGCATTTAATTTTTTGGGAAACATATATTAACCCCAGTTATAAGTGTTTATAACATTATTATAACTTATTAAATAACCATACATATATTTAAAATATCATATATTAAATTATAATAATACCTATTACATGTTTTGTAGTGATCATTCATTATTTTCCCTATTTCGGGAGATAATTGCCTAGTTTTTTATGTATGTTTTAACATGTTACATGTTGTTATTATCAATTATATCATGGAATAATAATCTCCAAAATATAATAAATTACATAATTATAATATATATTCATTATATTTTTATTTATAATAATACATAATATTTTGAGATAGGAAATGAAATGCACTGTTCATAGAGATAGTATGTCCTATGTACACATGAATGATACTATCATTTCAATATCATATTTATTATAATTAATATTAAATTATACTTATTTAAATTATAATCCAATTATATTAACTATTTCATGTATTTTATATAGTTTTAAAAACAAAATCTTTTTTTAATTCCATGTAATGTGTGAACGAATCATATCACTTTGAGGGGGCAGTAATCCACACTTCCAAAAATGATGTTATCATATTTAAAAAAAATGCATATCCTAAAGGTTATGTTATAAAATAACTACAAAAGAAAAATTAAATCATAATTTTTATATATCTCATATATAAATAGTGTTTCCATTAAATTTACAACTATGAGATGTGGTAAAGGATAAATGAACAATCATCATTTCGTGATGTTGTAGTTCGCCATACATGTAAATGGTAGGTTCATTGTCTATTAGATGGATGTGTTTCTATGTGAAAGTACAAACCATAAAATAATAACTTCTCGGTTTATTTAGGATTCTTATGTTATTATTTAAAATTGGAATTAATATAATTGAAGATGCGGTGAATGAAAATTAAACAACGGGCTTGCAGAAGGTTGTTGCCCCTTATTTGGGTTAACCCTATTAGTTTTCAACAAAGGTATGGCATAGATGGATTTACTCCCAAGATGAGGTTTATAGGATTATATATGGGGTGTTACTGATCAATTTTTGAAGAGATTAGTAGAGAAATTTGAGGCTTGAAAGGTGTGAGGATGTGGAAGTAGTGAGTTACTTTTTATAGTGGATGAGAAGCAACATTCTTGTATATTTTGGAAAATGTAATTAAAAATATGGGTTTAATGTTACCAGTGTCTCCAATAATCTATAAAAGATGAAACATTGTACTATAGGGTCCAAATATGGTTATAAAATGTATTCTTGGAAAATTGTCTATGTCATTTTAGACATTATGATTAATGTTTAGTCCCTGGTTATAAAATTTTTTCTCCTCATCATTGTAAATAATCTTAATTAATTTCAGTAATTATTTTGAAAAAAAAATTAAATCATTTGAAATTATTAATTATTAGGATTCCAAATTTGGAATATATTTTCCCAAAAAAACAACGATATGGTAGTAATTATTTTAAAATTAATCCCGCAGATGTGACAACAATGCTGGTTTTTAAAGTAAAAAATGTTTGATAGATTGCAATTTTTTATGTCCAATATAAAATATAAATTGTTTAAAATGTTATAAATTTTATTAAATTACCTAATAATTATCTTGATAATCATTAAAAACAATAAAAAATATAATTTATCCTTAATGATGAATTATATGGAAAACTAGTTTAGAATTAAAATTCCATATTTATCACTATTCAACAAAATTGAAACAATACAAAATAATACAAAACATTTACTCGAAGATAATTTTTATGTTCCAAATTAAATTATTAAGTTAAAATAGACTTTTAAAATACATAAATTCCTCAAAATTGGATTTAAAATAGGTTACCAATTAAAATGAAGTAAAACTACCTTTATATAAATATATGTTTTTATATATATAATTTGGTTTATTCGTATCTTAAGACTGTATAATCAGTTAGATGAATATAAAAAATATCTTATTGAATATATAATATATAAATTTGATTATTAAAATTAAAAAAGTTTACTTAATTTAATTTATTATGCTGAAAAAGCTTTGGGAGGATAAAAATAGTTTCCAACAAAAACGTTCCGCTAATATTAACACGGTTCTTATATTCATTTCTAATAAATATGTAACTATTGAATTAATTTTTTATTTTTGTTAATAATATATTTTTATTAGATAATTATTAATATCCATAACATCTAATTTAATGGAAATGTAATATCATATTATATTAAACAAATAATATTTTTATAATAGATTATAGTTTGGTAAAACATGGTCTTTCCTATAAGGCAAGTTACAAAAAAATGTTTGTTTCATGTAACACAATCTAAATTATTACTTCATCAATTGAACACTATATCATTGATAGATAAATATTATTTATATTTTAAAGTCCCTAGATATATTGTGTTATTATGTGCTTAGTGTTCCGTGTCATACACACTATCAAATATAATGTCCTTACATTAAAATTTATGGTTGTTATATAGAAAAAAATTAACAACATGCACCATATCAAACTATCAGAATATCTTAAAGAGAGTCAAATAGATTCTTATGATATTAGATTATTTTAGTGGATAGATGAATGATGATTCCATTTCTAATATGTTGAAAATTTTGGAAGAAACACTTAATGAAATATCCCCAAGGAACGAGGATATTTTTTTACTTTTGGATATTAAGGGAATATATAAGGTAATTGATTAGGGAAAATAAAATGTTTAGGTAATATACTAGATGGGAATATTTTATCCATATTTTATTATAAATGGATTAATTTTTTAAATATAGAAATTATGGGAATTATGAAAATTTATTTCATAGGGAGAAATCATATGAAGTTAATATGTAAGCTTGTATGAGTAATGGTCATACAACTGATGACGAAAAGACTGCAAATGACATATAAATGGAAAGTGATATTATGGAATATAATGGTGAATCCTCGTAAATTGATTGTGGAATATATGTTAAAATTTATGGTTTTATGTATTGAAATTCAATAATTCTATGGTACGGAAATATATAAGGATTGTTTGTAGATTTTTTTAATTTAGGATTTTCAATATTATATTGAGTGGTAGGACTGACCTAAAAAATTTATTTATGTTAGGGTGATACATTATAGAAAAGACATGATTAATGCAATATAATACAAAATATGGATAATATTTTGAGATAATGGGGTTGGGAAAAAATGGGTTGAATATTAATAATGTAAATTTGATTTTATTGATAACCATTGAATAGATTAATGATTTTGGGAAAAATGTATTTTCTTTTATATTGAAATAGTCTACAAAATTATGGTATATATAGAATATATTTACTATTATGTTGTTCTATTCCAGGAATCAAAAAGTATGTATTATTTCATTATTGGTTTAGTGAAATTATCTCTATTTCCTTGATTCAGTAATATATATAGAAAATGTATTGACATTTTCTCTAAGTGAGAATCAATATATTCTCTATGATTTATGGGGTTTATTGTTTTGTTGATTTTGAGATATTAAATGATATTCAATATAAATGATTTATTATATAATTTTTATATTTTTATACATTTATGAAATGGTTTAGGTTTGTCATTGGATGAGTTATTAGTTATTAAAGTAGTACATCACCATCAGATGATTTATCTATATCATATAGTAACTATTAATGTTTTTAAACAATATATTAATTGAATGAAATTTCATTCATTTAGGAATCTTATTTAGTTCTTCAATCATAAAAAATTCATGTCATTAATTAATAGATCAGGTGAAAATTTATTGGGAGACAACAAAATTATGGAATTGCGGCTATGAAATAAAAATATATTAGATATATTTATTTTCATATTTTCTCTGTCTAGATGAAAAAGGAATTCCCCAATATTGGGAAATGGATCTTAAAACAAAATATATTCCTATTGACATAATTTATGATTATATCAATTACCTTTCTGACCATTTTATGGATTTAGGTTTTTTATTTTTCTCTAAACCAAATTATCTATAATGCTCCATTAGTATTTGTTTGTTATATTTTACTTCAATTTCCATGTTTTCACATCCCTTCTATGTTTTCAAAATTTTAATGAATTTATGTCCTATTAAAAAATACTTTTACACATCCCATTATATTTTTAAATTTTTTTTATTCACACTTTATATGATAAAATTTTATATGAATTAATTTTCAAATGTTATACCTTTTAAGATTGAGATGAATTTTGAAGAAGAAACTCATTTTAAGGGTGGTAAAATGTGATTCCCCATGATTTTCGGAAATATTATATTCTAATTAATTTAATAATTTTTTTATTTTGTACCTAGAAAACTGAATCTTTCTTGTATTACGAATATCACAGAGCATTGTTTGTGTTACATGAAACACCCTGTTTAAATGAAACATATTTACAATGAAATGTTTTTATTTAAAAAGTAAGATATTATCGAGACATTGGAATATACAGTGTGATTACAGTTATCTAAATTATGAAATTTTATTAGTATACACATGTGAATGAAAATATTATTTGGTGACCAATTAATTAAAAATGAAAATAATAACTATCATAAAATAGAGGAAATTTTATTCTAAATAATTATTTGTATACACATCAATGAATTTTACATAATTAAATAAAAAAATATACCTTGGTGAAATATATTAATGAAATTTATATTTTATATATTCAAATAACTTTTTAACATTCATCATATATGTTTTTTTAAAATGTTATAATTTTAAATCAAATTATTGCTAAAACTATATTTTTATAAATAAACATTTTTTACATTTTCCACTCAATAATTAAAACTTTTTTTAACACTCATAAAATAAATTCTAAAATAAATTTTTAATTTTTTTATATCATCATGTCAAAATTTTCATAGAATAATATTATTTAAAAAAATTACTGAGAAGATATTTTTTTGAAGAATTGTGAAAAATGCTTAATTTTAATTGAAAACTACATTTTCATTTAGATTATTTAAAATGTAAAATTATTTTTTAATTTTGTTCCAAATTAATTTATCTAAAATAATTTCTCTCTTTATAAAATTTTGGTCATTTTATTCATTTTAATGTTGAATTTTGATTAAAAAAATCCGGTAAGCTGTTGAACATTTTCTATTTCAAAACATACTTTCTATTCACATTTATGAGATTAAATTTACAGTATTTTTTACATTTCTGTGAAGTGAATTTATTACAAATGATTCAATATTTAGAAACAAAACAATTTATATTATCTAAAACTATTAAATGAATATTTAACCAAAATTAATAGTTAAAACAATAAACATGTATTAACGCAGTTGAGGTAAAATATTGTATACTAGGGGTCAAACAAAAATGATAGGGGTTAAAGTTAACAAAAAAACATATAAAACAACAATTTAATGTCCATTTTTATTCTCTATAATTTTTATTTATCAATAATAATCACTTTTTAGGATTTTTGATTTTCAAAAAATTTGGTACAACTTTTTATTTCGAAAAATTAAAATTGAGCCACTAATTTCACTGATAAAATTCCACCACATCTCCACACGTATTAACACCCTTAAAAGAATTTGCATTAGATAATAATTAAAAACTTTCCTCCAAATTTCACTTATATAATCATAACATCCATATTTTTAGAAGAAATATTACCTAGGATGCCTTATAGTCTAATCTTATAGAGGTTACCCGAAGAAGTGGTAATTTTTTCAAGAATTGTTTTTATTTTATTTTTTCCTCCACTAAATCAATTGTTATAAAAATTATTATATAATAACATATTTATCTTAATTGTTTTTATATGTTTTGATGTTAACATAATTACCTTGAAACACCCCCCACATAAATCAAATTTATTATGAACTCATTATTCCTGTTTATGAGAAACTATCACCTCCTTAACTGATTTCATTTGTTTTTACATATTGACTAAAAACACCATTTTATATAGTTCTTGAAATACATTTTTTAAATGGTTGGTATCCATTAAATACATCAGATAAATGATCAAATATTCAGAAAAGAAAATTTCATATACAGAAGTTCCTCTGTCACGTATCATCCTCCCACCACAATTATAACAAATCACGAGCCATCAACCATCAGTTATAATCTCGAGACGCAAGCTAACTTGATTATTTTGTTGTAATGACTACTAGATAAAACCTCTATAACTTTTACCACCACCAATTCAAATAACCATAACACCATTAATCCCACCAAATTGCTTCATCTCATCACTGAAATCCACAATGCAGTCGCCGCCAAAGAATCACCATGACCAGATTTCAAGGGACCTCAAAAACATATACCTGAAAAAACACGCCTCACCATCATTGATCTCAATTCAATGGAAGGCCTTCATATAAATTTCTCTAGAATCACTGACTTGGATTCATTAATGACATGGATAACCCCAAAGCACTCTATCTGCATCAAACATATCACTGACTCCAAACCCCCAACATCACCATCATCGATTTTCCGACATCCCAAAAAAATGAAGAAATATATCTAAAGAAACCATAAAAACAAGGAATCTCCCCACAAACAAGTAGCACCAGATTAAAAGACCGCTGATGAAAATAAAAAAAATCCATCAAGAAAGAAGACAAGTACAGAACGGGGGAAAACTGAAAAGGATGAGAATGGAACCCTAAAGATGGCATAGTATGAATCCAAAAATAGAACCTAAATGACCACAAAACATATGACCCCAAACCTTTTATACCCATTACTATAACTCTAACCAGGAGAGAAGTTGTGCAACCCCAAATCAGAGTGGTTTTGGGTGGCTGGTGAAGAATGACCGACTCAGGAAACATCTGGAAACCAAACTACCACCAAACCACAATCCAAAAGACTTAGAGAAACAGCACACCAACCTAGACCTAATGAGGAAAAAATAATTTTAAGACTATACTAGGTTAAGGTGGTGGAGTGTGACCCATACAAAAACCATTTTTTTGGAGAATCAAGAGAATTGTAGAAGAAAGTCCACGATAGAAAGCACCAGTGGGTAACGTAAGAGAAGAGGGGAGAAGACAAGAGAGAAGGGGAAAATATGGAGATGAATTTTGAAACCATAGTGGATAGTAGAAGATGATCATAGAGGGATCCCACCATGAAGAGTGTGGATCATGCCCAACCCTTATCTTATCATTTAATTTTCCATTGCATACTTGAACTATTTGGTATAATGATGGATATAATGTGTATATATAAGTAATGTCCCAGACCTCTCTAGTCTTTTCCTTTGTGAAAATATGGTTTTTGAGTGTTCCAGGAGGTCATTGTGACTTATCTTTGAATAGTACCAATGATTGACCGTTGTGAACAGTGCAACAGGATCCACATGTGAACAGTTCTAATGGTAGACCATTGGGAACAGTGTAACGGTGACCTTTTATGAACAGTTCCAATGGTAGACCATTGTGAATAATGCAACAGTGACCTTAGGTGAATAGTTACAATGGTAGACTATTGTGAACAGTGCAACGGTGACTTTCTGTGAATAGTTGCAACTGTAGACCGTTGTGAATAGTACAACAGTAACATTAGGTGAATAGTTCCAACGGTAGACCGTTGTAAACAGTGAAACGGTGACATTCTATAAACAGTTCCAACGGTAGACCATTGTGTACAGTGCAACAGTAATGTTAGGTGAACAGTTCCAATGGTAGACCATTGTGAACTGTGCAATAGTGAACTTCTGTGAACATTTCAATAGTAGACCATTGTGAACAGTGCAACGGTAACCTTAGATGAATAGTTCCTATGGTAGACCACTGCGAACTATGCAACGATGACCTTTTGTGAATAGTTCAAATGGTAGAAAACTGTGAACAGTGCAACGGTGACCTTCTGTGAACAGTTCCAATGGTTGACCATTGTGAAAACTGAAATGGTAACCATAGGGGAATAGTTCCAATAGTAGACCGTTGTGAACAGTGCAATGGTGACCTTCTGTGAACAGTTCCAATGGTAGACCACTGTGAATAGTGAAATGGTAACCTTAGGCGAACAGTTCCAATGGTAGACCATTGTTAACAATGCAATGGTGACCTTCTTTGAACTATTCCAATGGTAGACCATTGTTAACAGTGCAATGGTAACCTTAGCTGAATAGTTCCAATGGTAGACTGTTTTGAATTGCGCAACGGTGACCTTCTCTGAACAGTTCCAATTGTAGACAGTTGTGAATAGTGAAATGGTGTCCTTAGGTGAACAGTTCCAATGGTAGACCATTGTGAACAGTGCGACGGTGAGGTTCATGAATTGTGTTTCCAGAACGGTGGGGTTCCAATGGTGAGGTTTACAAACAGCAGTTCCAAAACGGTATGGTGTACAATGTTTCCATCTTCCTATATTTTCTCCCCTTTGACGTTTCTATTGACGTAAAATGCATTTAATGACTTGTTTTTAGGGACTCTAAGGCTTATTCAAAGGCCATAACTGCTATATTAATTATTCTTACAGCTTGGGATTTTTTACTTTGTCAAATTGTGTGGTTTAATGCGATCCAATTTTAACTGGAAATCAAGCGTATCTTAACCTGTCACTCTATTAAATGTTCAAAATGGACAAGGTATATTTCTCCATTGTTCATCCTCATTTTTCTCTAGTTAGAGATGCTCAAACCTTTCCTTCCTTCCCATAGGAAGTATGAGATCAAACCTTTCCCCATGGATTTGTTTCCTCGAAATTCTTCTAGTTGTAAGTGCACCTACTATTTCAATGAAACCAAGGAGTATCCATCAATTTTTTATATAAGGTGTGTTTTATCGTTATTCTTTTTAGGTTCTTCTTGCCCTGTTTCTCATTTCCATATTGTTTCATGTGATCTCCATGCTTTTAATGGAGTTTTCTTAGGTTTCGGTTGGTGTGGTCATACAATGGAATCCTCAAGTGGATGCAGTTTTTGTGAGAGGAAGTGATCGGGACACGTTGTTTAGATTGTTCTCATATAAAGAATGTTAAGAATAGTTTGAGGTAGGGGATTTGTTAATTCTCTCTTATTTTATGTGAAACTGTATCATTAGCATGTTTTTTCCCACTATATGACAATGCAATTGATGTAATAAATATTTGAACTAGATAAATAAATTTATATCAATCATATGTTATTGCATCTTGTTTTTCAAGATAGTTTTATATCAATTCTTGATATTTTTAGTTGTTGATTCTTGATGGAGATTGGTAGTGAACATAAACAAAAATTAATTCATAATTGTTTTGTTAAATGATAAAGAGGCATGTAAATGAATCTGGTTCTCCTTGTTATAATTTTATGTTAATAAAATTGGTGCAGTTAGCATGTTAAATTATTTTTTATATCTTACTGATTAGGTTTCCCCAATTTGGAACCTATGAATAATAAACCGGTTAATTCAATATGGATTTAAGAACTAGTTGTTTGATAATTCCTTGAAGGGTTCTGAGTTACCCTCTTGATTGTTAAAGGGCCAAGAGCCCAATTGTTAATATGTTTTTTTCATACTTCTTGTATTATTATGTGAGCATGGATGGTTGTTTTGGTATGTGGAGGCATGGAGACATTTGGTTGTGGAAGTAGATGATGCCAATAGTGGTGAGATGCATCGGTTTATGCATGTGGGTGTCGGGGAGGACACCAGGGATGATGGAATATGTTGGATGTGATTGTTGGATGCTTTTTCATTCTTATTGGTTGATTATCTACTTTAATTTTCCCCACTACTCAAGGAATCTGGCGTTTCTTACCCTTCTTCAAAAATAGGTGAAGACGCGCGGGGTATGCCACATGTTTTCTGTGTTTAGATTCTCAAGACAGGATGGGTCTACGAACTTTCAAACAACAAAAAAGACTCGACGGGTTGTACATCTACTCACCGTGTTGATCCCCCTTGTGTTTAGTAGCATTGAATGTTTTTCTAGAATTCCTGGGAATATAGGAAAGTAATTCTATAATGAATAATTTAATAAATGATGTTTACCCTTGGGGTTGAGGTCATTGGAACATAATTATGAGGATGTAATTTTAAAGGGACAGCGGACTTTGGGTGTGATGCTAACGAAGTTTAATAAATAATTTTATTGTTTAATTAATGTTGACAGAATTAATTAACATAAAGTGAAACTGATAAAAAGGGAATGACATAATGTATTAAATATCTTTAAATGGTTGTGTGCTTAAAGGATACATAGTATTAGATGTAGCATCCTAGAGTCCAAGAGACGTTAGCTGTAGATTAGTAGAAGACAAGGATATGACCATAGTGTGGTTGTGAGGTATAGTATATTATATACTTTTTGTGTTTCTATATGCTACTCCACCCTGTCAGTAAGGGTAACTGACACCCCGAGAATTATGAGCCTTGAGGGTGTTTTCCCCAACATTCTGGTGGAAGGATGGATGGCTGAATACCCCCTCTGGCCTGGCTCTCTTATCATGTTAGTTACTTGTGCTGGAAGACACATTGATTAGTTTTCCCCATATATGTGTGTATAGGGTTGTAATGGCTTGTGTTTATTCACACACATATATTCTGGATATAGTTTTCTATGGACTACTGTATGTGTAACGTGTATAGACTGTGATAGCTTGAGGATCCTTACTCAGTGTATGGGCTGTAATGGCTTGATGTATAATACTTGATGTATGATACACATTATGCGAGCTATGGTGGATCCCAAAATCTAACAGGTAACTTTTCTTACGTGGACGTGGAGGTTTTGTTTCATGAGGTGCATGTGGTGGTGCTTTGCCTAGGTGTTTGCAGGCAATTTTTTTAGAGAGAGATTATTAGAACATGCGATATTGGGGAAAAGCGGCAAACCAGTGGGGTAGAAGTAGTGGGGTAGCCTTGATATTATTTATTATATTATATACCGTTGTATGCATTTCTTGATGAGAGTTTCCATGGTGATGTGGGGAACATAATATACATTTTTTGGTGATGAGTTAGTTTAACTTGTTGTTCAAAGTACTTTAGCATTCTTTTTTTACTTTTTCATGAGAGGCTTCATGGAGGATCCAACTTAAAATACTGTTATACTCACTCTATGTATATATAAATTGCTTTTAATGTCACATGGAGTAGGTTGGAGATCAGGATGGTGTTTAATAGGTTGGGGTTACATGAGTTGTTCGTGCTTGTGGTCGTTGTTGTTTTACTTTCTTTTGGGTACTTGTAGTTTTCACATTTCAGTTGAAGTAGTTTCACATGACATTTCATATGTGTACTTGGGTTTTCATTTATATTTCTATATGAGTTGTAGTTGGTTGGTGTTTGTCTTATCTCTCTCTTTACATGTGTTCTCTTAGAGGGTAATGCCTCCCATTTGTGTGTTTTTTATACCCTCGGTGCTAGTCGCCTACCAAGGGCCTACTAGAGGCGGGACTCGGGGGTCATTATCTCTCTTCTCACATTGATGTCCCATGAGGGGTACACATTGTGGGGAGGGGGTCATGGCAGAGTGTATTAGAGGTCTGTTTGAGGGATAGGATGGAGATTAGTGTTCGGTACAAGTGAGTTTTCATGGGTTTGGTAGGTAAACGATGTCATTCATGTTTAGAAAGTGATTAAACACTGGATACCTACTGAGACATAGGAGTTTAGGGACCCCTATGATCTGATGTATAGACCTTTAAGTTTACAATGGCTACTAAATGACGTGATAGAAGTTGTAGGGTAGAGACCTAGGAAAGAATCACACATCATTCTTCATTGTACCTGTGTTTTAATGGGTAGACCTTGGGATAAGTTAATCTAAAATTAATAATAAAAAACAATTAATTAATAAATGTTGAGCCATCCATATTTTATATATAGGATCCCTAACTATTTGTTATTTTATTGGTATGGTTCTAGGTTGATGTCCTCATCAGGATCTCATAGAAGATTTCCAGCAGGCTATTCCAGTAGATCGTCGTAGGGTAGAGTATGATGACGATGACACATAGAGGAAGACACTATGAGAGTTTCAGTGCCAGAGTCTATAGAAGTATGAGGGCTCCATTTCAGATGTAGTCACAAAATACTGGTTCGAGGAGGTAGAGATTAGCTTCAGTTCGATCCGTGCTCAGAAAGAGAACTGGGTATCCTTGGTTGTGACGATGCAGCATGGATCAGCAAGGCAGAGGTGGTCCTTGTTCCTCAGGGATCATGAGGAGTCAACAATCTCATGGGAGGAGTTCCAAGACAAGTTTAGAGTTGATTTTCATTCTTCGACTGCGAAGGCATTCAGTCAGAAGTTACTTCTTACGCTTCGACAGGGGAGCTCTAGTGTGCGAGAGTTTGGAATCAGTTTCAAGAACCTTTTATAATATGCTTCGGACCAATTACCAGATGAGGAGGCTAGGGTGAGGCATTTAGAGGATGCTTTGCATCCATAGATCCAGTGCCTGGTCACCCCATTTATGATGAAGACATTTCTTGTGGTGCGGGCGAGGGAAGAGGTTGTTGAGAGGAATTTGGTGATAATGATATCATCACAAGAGGGGAATCGTCATGATTCATCATGAAGCAGAGCTCTGGATTAGTGTTCCCAGTTTTTTGGGAAGAAATTTTTCCATTCAGTAGAGGCAATGTACCATCCCTTCACATCTCGTTTCTCCAAAGCTAGCAACTCTCGGGGATTTTCCAAGAGATCAGGTGCTTTATTTTCTTGTGGGGATCATGGCCTTCAATAGAGGGAGTGCCCAAACTTTCAGAGATATCATCATGCACCAGGTGCTACACTCCAGGTTCCTCCATTGAGGAAGTTCCAGCTGAGGCAGCAGCCGCACTTTGCACATCTTTAGTTCATTAGAGGGTAGATAGAGCAGCCATAGGATGACCCTGTTATGCTCCCTGACCATAGAGAGAAGATTGTGGCCATGGTGGTCGTTCGCATCAGGTTCAGAGAGGTCATGGAAGTGGTCGTGGTCAGCTTCATGCTCTATTTTTCCCATATCCAGGTGAGCCAAATGTCATTCGAGGTACCCTTTTCTTGTTTTTTACATTGGTGTATGCCTTGTTTGATTCAAGAGTGAAACACTCCTTCATATCACCTACCCTTTTCCATACTTTGAGACTTGAGGTAGAGAGGATTTCGGTGCCCTTGGTGTTGAATACGCCAGTTGCAGGTCAAGCTGACTTGTTTTAAGTATGTAGAGACTGTGAGCTAGTTTTGGGGAAACACTGCTCATGGGGAGATTTCCTATGTTTACAAATACAACCATATGATGTCATCATCAGCATGTATTGGTTGTATTAATTGTAGGATATCATGTAATGCTTCAAGAAGAAGGTCATTTTCATTAGTGTAGATGGAGAGATGGTGGTGTTTATTAGAAAGCGAGATTATCGGATGGGTCATAAGCACATTATTCTCTTATTATTAATGATGGCTGAGATGATTTTGAGTTCTTCAGAGGTCCAATAATTGGCATTTCCTTGGGTCTTAGAAGAGTACACTGATGTCTTTCTAGAAGAGGTTGTAGAATTACCCCCATGAAGAGAGATCGAGTTTGGTATTGAACTACATATAGGATAATCTCCTATCTCAATGTCTCTATATAGTATGGAGCCATCTGAATTATGAGATTTACGTATATAGCATAATGGTCTATTACAGTGCGGTTTTTTTTGGCCGAGTGTGTCACCATACGGAGCACCAGTTTTGTTCATTAAGATGGATGATGGCATTTTGCGGTTTTTTGTCGATTATCATCACTTAAACAAAGTGACAATGAATAATCTCTGTCCTCTTCTGCGTATTGATGATTTATTTGATAAAATGAAGGGTGGAAGTTGATTCTCAAAGATCGACTTGTGGTCAGGATATCATTAGATGCGTGTGAAGGATGAGGATATCCTGAAGATTGCATTCTGATGTCATCATGGGAATTATGAATTCGTTTTAATGTGGTTCAGTGTGACTGAGGTCCAAATGTGTTCATTGGAATGATGAACACTGCGTTCTGTGAGTTCCTAGACTTGTTCGTGTTGGTGTTCATTGACGATATCCTTGTGTACCCCATGTCTGAGGAGGACCATGCAGAGAATCTACACACAATTTTGAGAGTTCGTCGTCAACATCAGCTATTTTGGAAGATGTATAAGTGTGATTTCTGGGCTCGATAAGTCCTTTTCATAGGGAATTTTGTGTCCCAACAGGGAGTAGCTATGGATCCTTCAATGAAAGAAGTAGTTGTGTCTTGGGAATCCACGAAGACAGTATCAGAGGTGCGAAGTTTCCATGGTCTTGCAAGCCATTACAGGAGGATCGTAGCCTATTTCTCTTGATTTGTGACTCCTCTGACAACTTTGACCACGTTGGATCAGACTTTTATAGGGACTAACTAGTTTCAGATAGCTTTTGAGTATCTAAATGGGAATTTAGTAAGTTCTCTTGTTCATTGTCTTCCAGTAGAGAGTGTTCAGTTTGATGTTTTCTGTGATGCTTCACATCTGTGGTTAGGCTGTGTTCTGATGCAACAGGGAACAATTGTTCCTTATGGGTCTCGGCAGTTGTGTCCCCCTGATTTTAACTATGCCACCCATGATCTTTAGTTGGAAGCCATAGTGTTTGCTCTATAATTTTGGAGACACTACCTCATTGTCGAGCGCTTTGTGGTTTTCTCCAATCATAAGAGTTTGAGGTATGTTTTCTCCCAATGTGACTTCAAACTAATACAGAGTCAGTGGATGGAGTTCGTATAGGGAATATTACATCGAGATATCATCTAGACCTAGAAAGGGGAAAGTTGTAGCAAATGTGCTGAGTTGAAAGTCATGTAGTGATGTTGTGCATGAATCCAGTTATTCCTATATAGTAATGGAAGGACTATCATCATTACATCTTGATGTGGGAGAAGTTGGGGGTAGAGGTTTTCTTTTTCAGATGATAGTATATTCATCCCTGGTGGAAATGGTGGAAGAGTCCCAGTTGGGGGATCTAGAGGTGGAGGTCTGGGGAGACCGAGTTGTTTGTGGAAAGGCCCCAGATGGTTAGTCAGAGGATTAACAACACTGAGTGTTGTATCACGGAAGGATTTTTGTTACATTGAAGATGTGTGAGATGGTTCTCAGAGAGTTTCGTAGGTTATCTTTAGCAGTGCATCCCAGCGTGACAAAGACGTACCAAGACTTGAGGATATAGTTTTGGTGGCCTGGGATGAAGCGTGCGGTTTTAGAGTTTGTGTCTTGATTTTTAGTCTTCCAGAATGTGAAGGCTGAACACCATGTTCTTGGTGGTCTTCTCTAACCATTAGATATTCCTTACTGTAAGTGGGAGTAAATCTAAATGGAATTTGTTATTGGTTTACCTCGATCTCATGGGGACATGATGGTATTTGGGTGGTAGTGGATCATTTAACAAAATCGACCAACATCATAGAGATCAATGAGTTGAGCTCAGTGGAAATTTTGTTGAGGCAGTATCTGGAGGAGGTGTTGAGGCTTCATGGATTCCCAAGGATGATATTTTCTAATCAAGATCCTCATTTTACTTCCAGGGTGTGGAGAGGTCTCCAACATTCATTTAGTTCTCAACTATTCTTTAGCACTGCTTTTCATCCCCAAACAGATGGTCAGACAGAGAAAACCATCAAGACTCTTGAAGTCGTGTTACACTCTAGTATTCAAGATTTTGGAGGTTCATGGATGAGGCACTTACCATTAGTGGAGTATTAATCCAATAATATTTATCACTCCACCATTGTTACAACGCCATTTTAAGCAATGTATGTCCGACCTTTCCGTTCTCCATTGTTCGAAACTAGGGTTGAAGAGTTAGCAATTATCGGACTGGAACTAGTGCAGAATACAATAGAGATGGTTCAGGTGATTTGTGAGAGGTTGAAGACATCGAAAGATCATTAGAAATCATATGCTGATCAATGGAGGATACCCTTAGAGTTTAATGTGGGGGATCGTCTGTTTCTGAAGGTGACTCCCCGTTGTGGGCAGCGAATGTTTGGTTGTGGGAGTAAGCTCACAGTCTGGTTTAATGGGACTTTCAAGGTTTTAGATATTGTTGGATATGTGGCATATTGAGTAGTACTTCCCTTGCAGATGAGTTAGATACATAATGTTTTCCATGTATTAGAGCTCCATAGTTATCTTTATGATGTCTCTCACATCATCGATTGGAAAGAGATTGATGTTGTTGATCATGCTACCTTTGAGGAACGACCTGTGTAGATCCATGATAGCAAGTAGAAAGTTATTCTTGGGCATTATATTCCCTTGGATCATGTCTTTTGGGGACACAATGGCATGGAGGAGGGTACCTGGGAAAGTGATTCGTAGATACATGCTCATTACCCAGAGTTGTTTCATGTTTAACTCTTTTCATGTAACGACTATTGCTTTGTGGTCATAATCCTTTCATGTTTATGATATGGCTTTATTTTTTTACTTGTGTGGCTTACTCTATTTTGAGAGGTATCTCGCTTGGTGGTTATTCAGACCATTTTTTTTCCCTCTAGGTGGGTTTTGAATTCTTGAGGATTAGAATGTTTTGAGAGGTATTTGATGAAATGTCCCAAACCTCTCTCGTACTTTCCTTTTTGAAAATATGGTGTTTGAGTGTTCCAGGAGGTCATGGTGACTTATCTGTGAATAGTTCCAATGGTAGACCATTTTGAACAGTGAAACGGTGACCGTTTGTGAACAGTTCCAATGGTAGACTATGGTGAATAGTGAAATGGTGAGCTTCAGTGAATATTTCAAACGGTAGACTGTTGTGAACAGTGAAACGATAACCTAAGGTGAACATTTCCCGTGGTAGTCCATTTTTAACAGTGCAATGGTGACCATCTATGAACAGTTCCAACAGTAGACCTTTGTGAACAGTGCAATGGTAACCATTGGTGAACAGTTCCAACGGTAGACCGCTGTGAACAGTGCAACAGTGACCTTCTTTGAACAGTTTTAACAGTTGA
The DNA here is from genome assembly GCA_963277665.1 of Viscum album. Lineage (NCBI taxonomy): Eukaryota > Viridiplantae > Streptophyta > Magnoliopsida > Santalales > Viscaceae > Viscum > Viscum album. Next base: position 116,500,063 of record OY728123.1, on the reverse strand, counting down.
CCATTGTGAACTATTCAATGGTAACTTTAGGTGAACAGTTCCAATGGTAGACTGTTGTGAACAGTGCAATAGTGACCTTCTGTGAACAGTTCCAACGGTAGACCATTGTGAACAGTGAAACGGTGACCTTATGTGAACAGTTCCAATGGTAGACCGTTGTGAACACTGCAATGGTATCCTTAGGTGAAGAATTCCATTGGTAAACCATTATGAACAGTACATCTATGACCTTCTGTGAATAGTTCTAATGGTAGATTGTTGTGAACAAAGCATCGATAACCTTAGGTGAATAGTTCCAATGGTAGACCATTGTGAACAGTGCAACGATTACCTTCTTTGAATAGTTTCAATGGTAACCCATTTTGAACAGTGCAATGGTAACCTTAGGGGAACTGTTCCAATAGTAGAATATTGTGAATAGTGAAACGGTGAATTTCTGTGAACAGTTCCAATGGTATACCGTTGTGAACAGTGCTATGGTAACCTTAGGTGAACAGTTCCTACGGTATATCGTTGTGAATAGTTCAATGTTGACCTTCTGTGAATAGTTCCAACAGTAGACAGTTTTGAATAGTGCAGCGATAACCATAGGTGAATAGTTCCAACGGTAGACCATTGAGAATAGTGCAATGGTGAGGTTCATGAACAGAGTTTCAAGAATGGTGAGGTTCATGAATAGTGTTTCTAGAATGGTAGGGTGTTTAATGCTTCTAACTTCCTACAGTTTCGCACCTTTGATGTCTCATTTGATGTAAAATGCATTTAAAGCCTTGTTTTTAAGGATTTTAAGGCTGATTCAAAGGCCATAACATCTATATTAATTATTCCTAAGGCTCAGGATATTTTTACTTTGTCAAACAACTTGGTTTAATGAGATCCTCTTTTAATGGGAACTCATGTGTATCTTAAATTGTCACTCTATTCAATCTTGAAATGGGATAAGATATCTTCCTCAATTTTTATTCCTTCTTCTCCTCTATTGCGAGACAATCAAACCTTTCCTTCCATCCCATAGGAATCATGAGATCAATCATTTCCCCGTGGATTGGTTTCCTCGACATTCTTCTTACTGCAAGTGCACCCCCAGTTTCGGTGCAACAAAGAAGTATACATCGATCTTAGATATAAGGTATGTTTTATCTTCATTCGTTTGGGGTTCATCATATCGTGTTTCTCATTTCCATTTTATATCATGTGATCTCCTTGATTCTAATGGGGTTTTCTTTGGTTTTAGTAGGTGTGGTCGTACCATGGCATCCTCAGGTGGATGCAGTTGTAGCGAGAGAAGGCGATCGTGAACTGTTGTGTGGACTGTTCCCATATAAAGAACATCAAGAACTGTTTGAGGTAGGGGATTCATTTCTTCTCTCTTATTTTACATGCAACTTTATCATTATCATGTTTTATCCCACTGGATTACAATTGAATTGACATAATAAATATTTGAACCAGATAATTAAATCGATATCGATCGTATGTTATTGCCTATTGTTTTTCTAGATAGTGTGATATCAATTATTTCTTTGTTTAGTTGTTCTTTATTGATGGGAATTGGTAGTTAATGTAAACTGATATTAATTGATTAATGTTTGGATAAAAGATAATGAGGCATGTAATTGAATCTAGTTCTCCTTGTTGTAATTTGATGTTTATCAAATTAGTGCAGTAAGCATGCTTAATTATTTTTGATAGCTTAAAGATTTGGTTTCCAAAATTTGGAACCTATGAATATTAAATCGGTTAATTCAATATGGATTAATAAACTGATTGATGGATAATTCCTTGAAGGGTTCTGAGTTACCCTCTTGATAGTTAAAGGGCCAAGAGCTCAATTGTTAAGATGTATGTTTTCCTGCTGCTAGTGTAGTGATGTGAGATTGGATGGTTGTTGTGGTTAGTGGGGGTATGGATACCTTTGTTTGTTGTAGCATATGAGGCCTAGAGTGGCGAGATGCATTGGTTTTTTCATGTGGGTGTCAGAGAGGTCATCGGGGATGATAGAATATAATGGATGTAATTGTCGGATGCATTATCCTTCTTATTTGTTGATTATCTTCTTTACTTTTCCCCACTGCTCAAGGTAGATGGTCTTTCTTACCATTCTTCCGAAATAGGTGAAGACGCATGGGGTATGCCACGTGATTTCCATGTTTAGCTTATCAAGGGAGGATGGGTCTATACTCTTGCAATAGTTAGAAAAGACTCGACTGGTTGTACATCTACTCACCGGGTTGAGCCACCTTGTGTTTAGTAGCATAGAATGTTTTTCAAGTATGGATGGGAATATGGGAAAATAATTCTGTAATGAATAATTGAATAAATAATGTTAACCCTTAGGTTTGGAGTTGCTAGAACATAACGATGAGGTTGTAATTTTCATGGGATTGTAGACTTTATGTGTGATGCTTACGATGTTTAATGAGGAATTATTATTAGTTAATTAACATATTATGAATTAATTAACATAAATTGAAATTGATAAAAAGTGAATGAAATAATGTATTAATTCTCTTTAAATGGTTGTGTGCTTATAAGATACATTTTCTTAGAAGTATCATCCCAGATTCTAAGAGAAGTTAGCTGCAATTGAGTCTAATACTAGGTTATTCCCATAGTGTGGTTGTGAGGTATAGAATATTCTATAATTTTTGTGTTTCTATACCCTAATACACCCTGTCAGTAAGGGAAACTGACACCCCGAGGATTCTGAGCCCTGTTGGTGTTTTCCCCAACAATCTGATGGGAGGATGGATGGCTGACTACCCCCTTTGGCCGCACTCTCTTCTATTGGTAGTAACTTGTGCTGGAAGGCACATTGGTTTTTTCCCCCATATATGTGTATAGATGCCTGTAATGTATTGTGGTTATTCACACACATATATTCTATATATAGTTTTCTATGGACTACTATAGGTGTAACATGTATAGGATGTGATGGCTTGAGGATCCTTACTCAGTGTATGGGATGTAATGGATTGAGGTATAATACCTGACGTATGCTACATGTTATGTGAGATGTGGTGACTAAAAGAAACTACCTGGATACATTCCATATGTGGATGTGGTGGGTTTGTTGCATGAGGTGCATATGGTGGTGCTTCTCCTAGGTGTCTGTGGGCAAGCATTTTTGGAGAGAGATGCTTAGGACGTGTGACGTTGCGGAAAAGCGGCAAACCAGTGGGAAATTGTAGCAGGGTACCTTTGATATTATTTATTATAATATATACTCTTGTATTCATTTCATGGTGAGAGTAGTCATGGTGAGGCTTGGAACATTTTATACCTGGTTAGGTGATGCGTTAGTTTCACCCATTGTTCATTGTGATTTAGCGTGATCTCTTTACTTTTGCACGATAGGATTCAGAGAGGATCCTATTGAGTATACTGTTATACTTAACCTATGTATATATAAACTGCATTTCAGGTCACTTGGAGCAGGTTGGAGATATAGCTGGTGTTTACTAGCTTGGATTTGTAGGAGCTGTTCGGGCTTGTGGTTCCTATTGTTTTACTTTCTTTTGGGTACTTGCTGTTTTTCCCCTTTCGGTTATATTAATTTTGCATGACATTTCATATGTGTACTAGGGTTTACATTTATATTTATATCAGATTTGGATTTGTTTGGTGTCTATATTATATCTCTCTTTTTCATGTGTTCTCTTAGAGGATAATTCCTCCCATTTGTTTGTTTGCTATACCCTCGGTGTTAGTCACCATCCTGGGGCCTACTAGAGGCGGGACTCGGGGGTTATTATCTCCCTTCTCACATTGATGGCCCAGGAGGGGTACACTTTGTGGGGAGGGGTTCATGAATATATATATATATATATATATATATATATATATATATATATATTATACATGACATAATTTTTAATATTGATTCTATATATCATATATATCATTTTAATTCCCATTTTGTAGGTGATATGATAATTATTCTCGTGTGTTTGGTGAACTACCATGTTGCAAAGCATTGTGATTCATTTTTAACTATGATTTATATTGAAGATAAATATGATGATTTTAAATAATATATGTGATATAAATTAATTATTTATTTATATTAAATAAAATATTATCAATCCTAAAATATAATTTTATTTCATAAAATTTCATTCATTGAATAATGATAATGTTAGTCATGTATGTGTGGACAATTGTCTTCATGAAGCAAAGTGTCATTATCTTTTCATTATCACACCACCTAAATGATATGTATGTGTATAATTAAAGAAATAACATGATATTATCATTTTTATATATTGATAAAATATTACATTCCACCATTCCATATTGACGGTAGAATAATTATAATGTTACTCATGTGTACGTATGACCTACCATCCCAATGATCATAACAGACTTCATTTCCAAAAATAATTATTATTAATTGATCATAAAATAATAATTTATGAATAAATATTATAATTATATCCTGATTATTATTATATAGATGATTAAACCCTAATTAACATAAGATTACAGATTATAAAAAATCAAAACTTATCTTAAAAACAAAGAGGTTATTACTCAAAACGTGATTTTGATAATGAATTGTTAATAATATATTAATGAATAGTCATAAAAATCATATATATATATATAATTATTGTTATTTAATGAATTTTTTATAATATAATATTAATGATATATGAGTTTCTATTTTCTATAATGACCTCGAGACTTACGGTAAGAGATTTATTGTCTCTCTTCAATTTCTAGGAGACATATGAAAATTCACCACTCCCATATTTTTTTGTTGTGTATATGCTTTGCCTTTCAAATTTTATGTAATGAATCTCATTGCTTTTATGATATTTAATATTTTATTTGATTTTATTATTTATGCTGGCTTCCGATCAAAAAAGATTACTAAAGCAGAAAGGTATTTTCATCACACATTTGTTTTCAATTGCACAAATATTTGATTCAACATATAAGTATTTTTTTATTAGTGTATATTCTTACCATGAATTTATTTTAAAATTATTCTTTTCAAAATTATATTAATTTAAATTTCCATTTTTGGATCCTTCTTTTATGGTGTTTATATTTCCAACCATAATAAATTAGTAAGTGATTTCGATCTCAAAATATTTTATTTGAGACATATAATTATGTTATGCACCAAAATTATTGTATAAGGGGTATATAGAACCCATTTTTTATATAATATCTTGTATTTATTAATTTTAATGAGTTATTATGTTTCGTTTGATGATTTTATTACACCATTATTACTTTTAAATTTTATAATGGTAGTAAATAATTTATGTTTAAATAAAATATTTCATCAAGAATGTCTATGATTAGGATTTAAATTATATTAAATTATGATCCATCAATCATGGTTATCATAACATTTATTCTTCATTATTTATGTGATTAGGGTAAATTATTTCCCCTTGTATTCCTAAATTTATGTACTCATGAGATCAAACATATTTTTTTAATGAAAAATAATCTTTTCAGTCGAGAATCGTTTTTCATCCAAATCCATGATTAGATGAAATGTTTAAATACATTTTTATTATAATCAATATGAATCATTTAATAATATAATTACAATGCATTAATTTTTACATAATGCTTTTATATGAAACTTGATGTTTTTTTAAAAAATAATTATAGATTATCTTTTACCCAAAATCTGAAACACATATTTATTTTAACATGAATGAGAATACTAGAATTTAGCACCTTCATGACAATTAGTTTAATATAAGGTTCCATAAATTTTTATTAATATTAATTTTTATTGAAAATCATTTTAATTAATTTCATTTTATTAATATAATTATCAATGTGAAAATATTAATTTCATCTGCAATAAGTTTTTCATTTGATCATCATTTATCATTTTATATTTAATATTAAATCATTTTAAGTTAGTAGTTATTTATCATGGTTATGATATATGTATACCAATATTAATCTTTACAGTAATGATTTTTGTTTACAAAGGCTTCATGTTTACAATACTAGAATCTCTTCTTTTGGAAATTCCATGGGGAAAGTTTTATAAAACCCACATCATTTCATGTTTTATGATATGAAGAAAACCATTCTCTTTTCCACGTGTAATGATATTATTAATTGTTTATTAAACCAATTTTTTTTTCATGGGATACAATATGATGAATTTTTAATGATCCTTTGACCCAATTATTAATGATTTTTATTATGTGATAGGTAGAATGAATATATCAAAGAAATAAACTAGGTATTGATTAATGTAATATGAGATAAAATTTCCTACATGAGTTGATTCCATGAGAAGAAAAGAGGACTTCTGAGTTCATCCATATCCTAATTAAGGTACAATAATGGATAACCAAGGAATAATATGTTATGAATGTCATGGCGGGTATCCTTGAAATAATATTTTATTTTAATGGGTATCCCACAAATATATGTTGTATGCCAATGTTATGAACTCATGGCTCATTTTATTTGATTTACTAATTAATAATGTCTTATTAATTGAAAATATTTGTACTATGACTTAGTATTATGATATTGGATATGTATATAATGGTTTTAAAAAAAATTCATCATGTTCCAATATACCTATGTATATGTTATGCTTACGTATTTCACTTGTTTTCCCATATTTAACCTCTGATAAAATATTTTTAGGTTCCTTTCCCTAGGTTTCAATTAAATCTTTAAAATATTATATGTTTACAAATTGTTCATGATTTTTTGAAAATAATGGGTTATGATGTGGATTTTCAAGGAACAAGTTATTTGGTTTTGAAAAATTCTAAATACATTATACCTTTATGGTCCTCATCCTTGTGTCTATGAAATTTATTAAACATTCATAAAATGATGTAAATTATTTTTATAATAAGTATGGGACACTCTATAGTTACACATGATCTGTCTATTGTAGCCTCATCCATGAGTTATCATCACTCCCAATCATTTCCCACCAAGAGAGTCAGATCTATGTGAAGGCTCTAGAACAAATTATCATACCTATTATTTAAACTCTCATGAGTTAATTGACTACAAATATTTTACTTTTTTATATCATTGGTAATGAATCATGTGAGATTAGGTAACCTTGAATGTTGTTTTGAATATCAGGATTGAGGTGAATCTGACCTCATGTTTGGGAGCATTGGCCTAGTCTCTTCACATAAAACTACACAAAATGAGTTCTCTAAACTGAATATATAATTCACTTGAAAAAATAATACTAAAAAATTTTTTTTTAATCCTTTTCCCAAAAACTGTGTTCTATACACATTTTGTGGCCTTTGGGATGCTCAACCTTGTCATTAATATTACATTAACCATGAAACAATTCGATATAATTAATATCACGATTAATATAAATTAATTGTTTGATTCAGTACACATATCATGGAATCCAATGTTCCTTGAAACCACATTTTCTATGATCCACAAAATATATAATTACTAATGAGAATTGGTTGATTTGAAGGTATTGTAACACCCATAGAATTTTTGAAAAAAAATTCCAATTATTTTAATCATTATGATATTTTTCATTTCATGAAATTTGAAATATAATTTATGTTGTAAGGAATAAAAATGTTATTATTTATTTATATGATACATAAATTTATTATTTAAATATATGCTACACCAATATAAAATTAAGCCACATCCAACACCGACTTGGCTTCTGTGACATGAAACAATGAATTTCTATGAAAATAAAATTTCATTATTATAGTTTTTTAAGTGGGATATTTTTAACAAATATATTTAAACTAGAAACATGAATATTGATAACTAATTTTAAATATAAAGGAAAATTGTTTCATGTAATGAAAATATATTTATAATGAAACATATTGATAATAAAAAATATAAATTTTGGTGATGACATTATTTGTTTGGAAAATCTATTTTCTCAGATGAACTTATTTTAATGTACATATATGAACAACATTAAAATTAATCGTACGATGTTTTAGAAATTGAATTCGATAAAATTAACTTCATTTTTGATGTCATAATTTATATGTTATCTTATGCTGAAATTTTATGTTTTTTCTAAAAATGGTTATTTACCAATGAATAATGAATATACTAAATTTTAATTTTAATTATTACTTCATATATTTTATTTAGATTTTTCAATTATATTTTAAGTTGTTCATAATGTTTAATTAGATCATTATTTCATAATTTAATTCAATTTAATTCATTTGAATGAATTTCACAATGAAATTTTATATAAAATCATTTCACACATTCAAACATTTTTACTTAAAACAATTTCTTTTTAACACATATACGATATTAAGGTTAAGGTAATATCTTCCAATGGAGTGTTTATAATTTTAAAAAAATGGATTATATATTTGGAATAATAATAATTTTTAATGTCTCAAAAGGTCAACTTTGTTTTTCCCCAAAACAATTTGTGATATTAATGAAAAATCATTATAGTGATTAAGGAAAAAATTGTTTACTTAATGGTGATTCATTAATCTTATGGGGTCAAATAATTGAGAAACCTATCCAAAATCCATTTTCAACCCCTATTTATAACATAAACCCTATTGGATAAAATTGTATGAGTTATTGGTACACTATTTCACAAAACTAACCTATATAAAAAGTTAATTATAGAAAAAGTAACCATCCTTACCTAAAACATTTATACAGCCATATTATATACAAAACAACATTAGATCAGTTGTACTGATTAATTTGAATGTTTTTGGATTTTTGTTTCATCTTATTAAGTTATATTTAATTTTAGATATTTATTATTTTGATTAAAATATTATGGAATACAAAATGATTTAATTATTTAGTTAAAAATTAACTAAAATAATTGATACTATAAATATTAAATATTAACTAAATTTATTGAATAATCCAATTTATTTATTTATGATGAATGTATCATTTTATGAATTTTTTATCTTAATATATTCAAATTCCATTTTTTTAATTTAAATTGCGTAAATAAGGTCAAAATGGATAATAATGTAATTTTATTATAAATGATATTTCATTAAAAGATTTAAAATTCACTATAAAGAATATATTCTAAAAAAATATTTTTAGATGTTGATAAATATAAAATATAGTCAATTCAAAGAAAAATTAATCTTTTATAATGAACATATTTAGCATTATATTGAAAAATAATGTTAGCGTTGTTCTCTTTACATGAGTATTTTTTCATGTTATTTGCACTTATTATGAAATTCATTTCCAAAACACATGGGATTTAATTTTATTAAATTATTTATAATAATTGTATTTCAATGGTTATATATTATCTCTTAAATCTCACAATAATTTTGTTTTTATGGTTGAACTATAGTGTTTAGAAAATAATTTTCCTTAACAAAAACTAAAATGATAAAAATTGCAAAACACAGACATTAAGGATCAAAATTATAAAAATGAACTTATTTTATATGTGTTGGATGTTTTTATTAAAAATAAATACCTCGAAAACCATTATTTTTCCATTTTTGAAGCACATTATATAAGGGATATCTCCCAATAGTTATTACCTTTTGGTAATTAAAATAATACAATTCCTCCTCCTGTATAAAAAGAAATTCAATCTTTTCCTTCATTACATATATCATTACACATTGATTCATTGATAAACTACCTAAATAGGCTTTTTAAATCCTTCTATAGTCATAGAATCCTCAATATTGGAATTAACCTATCTAAGAACCCCCTTTGGTCAAAACTAAAATCAGTTACTCAATGAATTGGTAACCTCCATCCACATGCTCTTTTGTTTTATTTTAATTTTTCACCACCTCAATTATTATTATTCCATTATTTTATAATAATATATTTATCATAATTATTATTTTTTATTCATATTCTATGGTTTAGACCTAAACCTACTAAAAAATCAATCAAATGGGTAACACACATTCCATTCATGTCGGTGATGAAAAATCGCTTTGTGAAAAGTTTTTGTTCATTTTTCCTTTACCATATCACATGAGTAAAAATTTTTATATTCATAATCCTTTTATGTTATATACATTATATATATTATTTCATTATGATTATGAAATTATTATATAAAACATGCATTTTTTATTTCAATTTTTAGGAAATATGATAACTTTGTTTGAGGACGTGTGGACTAGTGCCTCCAGAAAGAGATGATATTCGTTCAAACTTTACATGGAATGTATGAAGGAGGGTTTTGGTGAAGATATTAGATATATATGAAATAAAATTCTACTGTAATAATAATATTTAAATGCCTATATGTAATTTAATTTCATTCTTTCAATACCAAAAAACAGAAACAATGTTAATTCATATGTACGACCTACCGTCTCTATGAAGGATGTATTCCATTCCTTATTTCAATATATTATATATTTTTATACATACATATATAATTAATATATATGCTATTTACATGAATTTTTACATTATTTAAATATGTCAAAAATGCTCTATGTAAAAGGAAAAAGAATAACATGTCAAATCATGTATGAAAAACAAAGCGATTATTACCTAAAACATAACCTAAACATGGAATTGTTACTAAATGAGTAATATACAAAATAAAAATGTTATATTTTTTATTATATATAAGAATATTTTTTTATTGTATATTTATAATAAATATAATTTTATTATACATGTTCATTAAATGTGTACAATGAATCTCAAGATTTAAGGTAAGGATTTTCTCCTCGCACTTTTTATATCTATGAGATATATTCCATGTTCACCATTTGTTTCCATTATGAAGTGTATATACATCTCATGAATGTATTCTCAGATTATTATACTAAAAATTATCGGTATTAATATAGAAATTTAATTTCTAATATCATTTTTTTATGGATCAAGTGTTACAAAATCGGTAAATCAGTTTTTGTCTCTATCTCCCTTCTTTGTGACAAATGCAATACCATGAATCTAGTTTTTTTATAAGGAGTATATAGTGAAAATTTAAATTTCATAACATGAATAATCATACTTTTATGTCATTAAAAAATTCATGTAATTTTATTTTATAATTTTGATTATCATTATTTTTACCAAAGTGGAACGATTTTAGTACTAAAATCTCATAGAATATGAGGTTTTTTATAATTATGCATCCATTGATGAACTATCAAAATAAATATCCTAATAACACTCATAAATATTCTTAACATATATTTATTAATTTAATATTCTTGTAATGGTACCATTTTCCACTATTTTTTTGATATGATAATTTGGAAATTGATTTTATGAAATTATAACAATATTTTACCGTTTTGTCTAAATTTCTAGTTCATTCAAAAAAAAAGTATTCTAATAATGATCTGAAAAAAGTTTTAATATTACCATATGATTCATAAATGAGAATTTTTCACATGTTTTACATTTTTAAAAAATTATTTTATGATGAATATTATGTTTATTTTCTGTTCAATATCGTTTTCATAAAATTTTATAGTAAAAGATAAATATTTGACATGTGGGAACATACCCACCATCCTGATAGTAATTTACATGATGAATCCATTGAATTCTTAAAATTATCCATTTATATAATATTTTTTCTCGTATTCATAAAATATGATGATTTAACTGTGGTTTTGAAATAAACTTTTTTTAAAAAAAATTTGTTTAACACCCATTTTAAATGATTTTCAAATACTTTATTTATGTGTCTTGAAAAAGTTATTTTCAAATTAAAGGATTTCAATGATCTCAAGATTTATTTTTGGGTTTTAAAAAATTTTCAATAAAATGGTTTGAAAAATGATTTAAATAATTCTGTTTTATGTTTTCAAACAATTTTCAAATAATATGGTTTTTATTATTTTATCAATCAATATTAATGTTTGTTCAAGGTGTCTTAAAATTAAGTTTTTCTCATTTTTTTCAACATTGAATTATATGTTTTCAAAGATATTTAAATAACTTGTTTTAATAATTTTTTATGTTATAAATTGTTTTTTAATATTGGAAAATATATTTTCAAATATAATTTTCTATATGATATGTTCAAACCATTATTATAAGAAAAATATTTTGGAAATGGTTTTATGAAAAAGATATACATGAAAATGATATTTTTAGTAATAAATGTTCCTTATAATCTCTCAAAATCCGTATGCATATAAGATTATATTATTTTTAATAGTACACACATTGAATTTCTTATGAACTAAGAATACATTTAAAATTCATTGTGTAATGGTTTATTATTTGAGGAGAATATTTTTATGACACATATTTCTCTTTTGCAGGTTATATCTATTGGGACCTAATTCTTTTTCATAGTTAATTTTTTGATTAATTGGTTAGGTGATCTATCTCTTTTCATTGGGGAATGATACAATGAAATTTTTATCATACCCATTACATTTAATGGGTTTTCATATGATATTTATGAATCCCTTTACATTTTATGGGCCATGATATGGTGATTATTTTGTATCCCAAGGAACATGTTTGTATTATTTTATAATGAGATGAGTGGGACCTATATCACCCTCCAATTAATTGGTTAAATTTTGATATCTAATGAGATAGTGATTGGAAACAAGTTAATTATCTTATTACTCAATGGGAAATTGATGTATCATGATCCAAAATGGGAAACATTTGTGTCCTAATCTACTATGGGAGGTGGGGAAACCTATATACTATGGAATGATGGTGTTTCATCTCTCCCTATTAGTGTAGTCCCCATGAAGTCCCATAAAATTTATTATCAAAGATACATGACACATTTATAATTTTCTTATATGATTATGTGTATTCCACATGTGTATGTCTGATGCCACTTTTATGCACTCATGGCTCATGTTGTTTTATTTCATTATGATTAATGTCTTACGAACTGCCAATATTTCTAGACTAACTCAATATTATGGTCTTTTATAAGATGGTTTGGATATTTTATTATTATTATCATGCTCCCATAACATTTTTATCTCTTTATTCTTACATATATGCCTGGTTTACCCTTACTGAGTATATGAGGTCACCCCTTTAATATATTTCCATTCCCCATGTTAAGAATGAAGGTTTAACTAGGAATAATGAAATGGGACAATCATTAAGGGAGATGTTGATAATTTTTATAAAGTTTGAAAATTAAGATACCATGTTTCCAAAGACAATAAACTGTTACAATCCCCAAGAATGTATTTTTTAAAGTGATGTATATTAATCTAAAATGATGTAATATCTAGGTATGTTATTCTTGGGTCATTATGGTTGGTATCAAGGGTAATGTTTAGTAAAACATTGTATACTATGATGAGAAAACATTAGTAAGAACCCTACGGATATTTCCCAAGATATATCTATGGTTGTCTCTTAGGATAAGATAAAGGTGTCATAGATGTAAAATAATATGTCATAATGTAGACTTCTAATTTCAAATTTTCCATGATTATGTTTTTACTCTATGATATGTGTTGATAAGAATATGATTTATGGTTTTAGTCACTCGTGGGAACCAGTTGGGAGTGGGTTATCATAGAATGTTACATAAAATATTCTAATTAGTAGTCAAAGGGAATGATTACAGGGGTGAAGATTTTTTCATCATACATAATATGTTTTTATGAAACATGAATAAAAATTTGTTCCATATCCAACAATATGACTCACCAATGAAGAGAATGAATGAGTTCACTAAGAAGTTTGGTAACGTAGAACATAGAGGAAAGAAGAATCAATATACATTGTATTGATAATGTGCGAAAAAACACCCAAATTAATTTCTCCTATGAACATGAAAATGCATTGACAGTGGAAAATAATGAAATGAAACATGTAACATAATGGTAAAATGAAAATTTTAGTACATGTTATGGCTAGAAATATTGGAATCCATAAGGTATTGTCGACAATTAAATTTTTTATGTGTAGAAATTATAGGATTTGTGTAATTAAATTTGTTAAAGAGATCTCTCATAAATGTTCTTAACAAGGTTGTATAAGTAATAGTTTTGTGCTGATGATGAAGATTCAACAAATAAAATATGAAAGGTATGGTCATTCAAATAGTATATATTTATAAGCATCATTAATTTGAGATTGAAGGATGTTAAGACATTATTCAAATATCATATTTTACGAAAGTGGTATTAAGGAATAAGTGGATTAATCAATGTTATTGGCTTCGGGATAAAGGGGAATAAATGAACTCATTTTGATTATGGATTAAAGAATTATTCAATATAAATTGTGAAATATATAGAGATATTTCAGTTTATGTCTTTTTATAACAACTTAAAAGAATATGTTGAATATATCTGATGGAATAGAAAATATATTTAATTGAAATATGATATTCATATGGAATATATAATTAAGGGAAGGATGACCCGTAATATGTCCTATAAGATAATATGATGATGCTTGGATTAAAATATGATGGATCTAAATTTCTAAATTTGAGGATACTAATTATCATGGAAATAATTAAATATTTCTTGAAAAGTATATTATTATATCATTGATCAGGCTTACAATATTTTTGGATATAAGGAACATTTCCAATAAACATTGGAATAACGAAAAAATTCATGTTTTCCAGAAGGGTTTATGGAAACTTAGCTTATACCCATGTTTCATGGGAATATAAAATGATTGTATTTGAATGTTTGGAACATACAAACCAATAATTAAATTTTGATATATGTTGGATCAATGTAATGGTTGTTTAGTATACTTATTCATAATGTTTTATGTTTCTATATTTTGAATGGGTTATATGGTTCAATATTTAATGAAAATTTATGTTAATATTCAGATGAAGGTTATGAGATTGTTTTATTATCTCCCCATAATAGGAATTATAAAAATCGGACAAAAAGTACTAATTTGTTTTAGGATAACTAATGATATATAGAATAACCAATCACTGTGTTTAAGGATCTCATGATCTTCATATTCTTAATGAATGAAAAATTCTCCTTCATTTCATGGAATAAGAAATGAAGTGTTCATTGATCATGGAAAAACAAAGGGAATGGTTGTCCTGAAATCATGTATGTATATCTTCTCATGAAAACTATTCAACTTTTGGAAAAAGGGTATAAAAATAAATAGTAGTTATATTGTCATAATTATTGATTGTACTAATTAAATCCTTCATTCTTCTCTAGTCTATGGTATAGTGATTGTTAACATTTTTTGGATCACCCTCTTTCGCATGATCATTGATAGTTATCAATCTATATAATAATTTAATCTTATCTTCTATGTCTGTTTTTTCACTCCAAACCAATGTTCTCCTGTGTGGAAACCTAGTTATGAGTTAGCTTGGGTAATTGTTATGTTTTGAAGATTATTTTTTAATGTAGTTTTTAGTATTAAATATTATGATGCTGGTTTCTAAGAATGGAACATTAATGTATTAATACATTGATAATCAAAATTAATTTTAGGGGTGAAATTCATTTTTAGTTGGTGTAATGTAATAGTGATAGATTTTGAGAAAATTTTGTCAAATAAATTTATTATATATGATATTTTTTTAATTCATATGACACTGAATATTTCTTGTGTTATAAGGAAGAAAAAATATATTTTTCCATGTATGATACATCATGTTCATCCTTCATTATAGATACACCATGATAGTCGTGTTCTATCAGATACTCTGACATAGACTGTGTTGCACATAGTAGTGGGTTTCTATGAAAAAACATGTTATTATTTAAATGATTTAAACATGATATTTATAACATAGTCCTCCAATAATGTTACATGAATAGTAATAAAAAAATTATAATTATTTATAATGCGTACATATCAGTAGAAAATATTGATAATAAGACTTATAATATTTCATAACGTCATTATATATATGAAAACATTATTATCCAAAATGAACTTTTTTGTTCTTATATGAATAATAATAAGATTAATATTAAAATGTTTTAAATTTTTAATTTGATAAAAAATAAGTTTTTAATTAATAATTTATAAATTATCATATGGTGTTTTTTTGGTGTTTTTTTAAAAAACAAAGTTTTTGGATGAATAATGCCGAATACTGAAAATCAATTAAAAACAAATCTTTTATATAATAAATTTAAATTGTTAAATAATTTTTTATTTCTGTTATAAATTTTTATTAGATAAATTTTACATAAATTAATAAAATATATTTCATTATAACAAATTTCACTGTGAAATTGGAAATGAAATCATTTCGAACTATTAAACATCTTCGTCTAAAATACTAGTTTTCATGAAACATTTGTGATATTGATTTAAAAAATTTTTATGTCACTACTATGTTTAAAATTAGGAAAAATTGATTACATAATTGAAATCGTCATAATTTATGATGTATATCAGTTTAACATTTTTTTCCAAAAAAATAGTGAAATTAATAATGATTAATAACAATGAATAAAGGAAAATAATTAGTTTACATTGTAGTTAAACATTAATCATTAGAGGAAAAATTACTTAGACACAAGTACACTATACATTTGATTCCAATATTTATTTTATATCCCTCGTTGGTTCTGATTTTATGAGTTTTTCAGACATTATTTCATGAATGATACCTATATAATATTTAAATTATGGAAAATGAAAAATTGAAACCTTCCTTATGTTTAACATTTATAAATCATTGAGATATTGAAAATAAACTACATTTGTTTGTTTATAAAGATTAGTATGAATGGTAATTTATTTTGTTCATCATGTTAACTTATATTTATTTTTGGAAGATTAATTATGATGATTAACTACTTATGGAATTCCAAATGCAGTAATTATTTAGTTAATAATTTACTAAGTTAATTGATAAAACAACAAAAAAGTGATTTAATTTGATTAAACTATTATGTTTATTTTTTTAATATATCATGTTACAATGGATTGAAATTAATAGATTCAAATTGCATATTTTTATAGGTATTTTTTAAATTTAATTTAGGTAAATAAAGGGTAAATGGACATTAATGTTATTTTATAAAAAATGATTTTCCATTAAAATATTTAAAATTTATTAAAAATTATATATTCGTTAAATTTATTTATTGATGTTAATAATTTCTCAATATTTTCAAGAAATGTATTAATTATTCCATTTTAATTAAAATGTTGAACATTAAATTGTAAAATAATTGTTATCATGGTTCATGTTAATGTAGTTTTTTAGGCGTTACATGCGCTTGATTTAATATTAATTTCTAAAAAAAATTGTATTTAATTTTTAGAAATTATATATAATATTTTTAATCTTTTTATTCTGTATTTCCTAAAAATATCACGTTAATTTTTTTAGAATAATTAAATTACATATGTTAGAAATCAAGTTTCTATAATAAAAAAAATTATTATATTGCTGAAACATAGATGTTAATGATAAAAATTTTAAATATCACTTAATATTGTGTGTGGCAGGTTTTTATCAACCATAATTCCTCTATAACCCATTATTTTTACATTTTGGAAGCACAAGATGAATGGGATACCTCCTAGTAGTGGTTATATTTTGGTATTTACAAGAATTCATCTCTTCCTCTATAAAAAGGTATTCAGTATTCCCCTAACATACACCTCTAAAAAGACATTGTATCATCAAAACCTAGAACAAACATGTTCCCAAAAACCCTTTTATAATTCATGAATCCTTAATTTGGGATGAAATCTATCTATGTAATCCCATTAGTGAATCCAAAATGTGTTGCTCCAAGAGGAGGAACACTCTACCACTAGCTATTTTTTATTTTCTTAATAAACAAGCTCCATTATACTTATAAAATTATTATATTTTAGAAAATGTATCCTAAATATTCTATGTTTTTTTAATCTATTGTTTTTACCTACACATATAAAAACTTCCATCACATGGGTAATGAACTTATCGTTCGTGTGTACATCGAATTGTCACCTCATTAAATGATGTCATTTGCGTTTTATTAACTATTTATGGTGGTTGTAAATAATGATTCAAAAAATGTTTTTATATGATATTTATGATATTTATTATTCCTTTCTATTTATGTAATTATTATATAATATATACCTTCAGACATTCCATTTTGTAGAAATATGATAACTTCGTTTGTGGATATGTGGATATAAGCTCCTCAAAGCGACATGATTCGTTCAAAATTTACATGGAATTTATTAGGGATTGGATTAGTTAATGTATATGAAATATATGGAATATTAATAATATTATAATTATTATATAAATATATAAACATGTATTTCATTTACTTTCACCCATTTAATATGAAAAAATAGTAACATCATCCATGCAGACGTACAACATACTCTCTCCAAGAATGGTGTATTCTATTTCTTATTTATGTTTTATTATATTATTTGAAGTAATTAAATATAAAATATATGTTATATTATACAATGTTTTTTATTAGAAATAATTAAATTAAGAAAAATTTAAAAGGGAACAGAATAAAAAGTCAATCATGTATGAAAATCCTAATAGTTATAACATGAAACCTAATGTAAACACAAAATTATTAATAAAGAGTAATATAATTCCATAATAAAATAATATATTTCAATATTTATAAGAATATTTTTCTTTGGTGGATTTATAATAATCTAATATTTTTTATATAGGAGTATTAAATGTTTACGAAGACAATCATGTCTTAAGGTAAGGGTTTTCTCATCTAACTTTTTATAACCGTGGGATACATGCCATGTTCACCACTCTTTTCATTTGTGTTGTGTATATAATGACTGGGAATTTACTGTATGATAATTATTCGTAAATTTATCTATATTTGTATATATATTATATGATATCACTTTCATGGGGTTTATGGTTCAAAGATTACAAAATCATAAAATTTGTTATTTGTCTCAATTTGCGTTTTTTGAGATACATGTCGTATTATACACTAATATTTTTCTGTTGGGTTTATATGAAACCCATTTTGATGGTTTATGATGAATAGTATTCATCACAAGATATTAAAACACACATGTAATGTTATTCTCTAATTGGAATTATGATTTTATATTACCAAGGTTTTAAGAGTTTATCACTAAAATCGCATCATTTATCAGAACGTTTTACCATTATGATTCCATTGATGAAATATCCTATTCCATATCTTATTAAATTGCTTGAAATTTATTACCTTTTTGGATTTAGTGGTAAATTAAATTAATGGCTCCATTTTCCCACTATTTAATACATAATATAATTAAGATACTTTTTCAATGAAAATCCATCATTATTTCTCTTTTCAGATAGAAGAATGTATTAAATAAAAACCATGTTTTATAAATATGATTTCAAAAATATTTTACTATTACCCTATGATTTTTACTAGACTTTTATACCAACATTTTACATTTTTAAACATCGTTTTTAAAAAGAAATCTTCTTCTTATTTTTGGATCAAGTCAATTTTAGAAACTTTTTAAGGTGAGAAAGGAATTTTCCACATGTATGGCCCTTCCCACCATTATAACCATCATTTCTATGAAGTTAACAAGTTTATTATTAACGAAAGTATTTTCCAAATATTTTAGTTTTTTCTTTATTATATATTGGTTTTAAAAGAAATAGTTTTTGATAAATGTTTTATATTTAAAAAGTGTTCGAATTATTTTTAGATATTCCATTATGGGTTTTATAATTGTTATTTTTAATGAAATGGATTTCATGGATATCATGCAATATTTATAATGTTTAAACACCATTTTACATAAAAGGGTTTCCAAAATATATTCATGTCTAATTTTTAAGGTTTTTAAAGTCTTTCCGAATAAAAATGTTTTCATAATATTTTCAACCATAGTTAATGAGTTTTTAATATTTTTTTCCTTGAAAGTGTTATTAAAAATATATTTTAGAATTATTTATGTGTTTTCAGTGATATTTTAAAATAAATGGTTTTCAAAATTCCTTATTTTTAATAATAGTTTTTTTAAATTTGAAGGGGTATTTTTCAGAAGAAATGTTTTAAATGATTTTGTAAAACATTTTTTATTTGAAAATTATTTTTGTAAATATTTTTAGGAATATTTTTGTAAATATTTTTAGGAATATTTTTTACCAATAAAGGATATATTTCTTAATAAATATTTCATGTGACCATTCAGAATACTTATCAGTCTAAGGTGACATTATTTGTTATTTTTTATGATTTAATGGGGACATGATCTAGGAATACCATTCATAACCATTCTTCAATGGTTTAGGTTTTGATAAAATGATTATGATATATATCCATTTTCTATAGGTAATGATAAGATGAAATATTTATGATATATATTTCATAACATATGTTATGATAATCAGATTCTGAGGCCTATCCCTTTTTATTGATCAGGATGTGAATATTGTTTTTGATCTCATGATAGACATATTTATGATTTTATTATGTGACATGTGGGAATATATATCTCTCCAATGCATTGGGTAATGATTTATATCACATGGGATAGTGATGTGAAACAATTAGACGGGCTTGATACACAATGAGAAACAGGTCTAGCCTATTCCAAAAATGGGAAACAGGTGTGTCATGTTCAACTATTGGATGAGGGGAATCATAATCCACTATGGGAATATGGGGAGACTCAATCCATTTTCTGAGGATGGGGAAACCTAATCCACTATTGCTATAATGGGAATAATAATACCTTTTAATGAAAGGAATATGATTGGGTATGGTGGTTCCACACACCTGGTAGGTGTAGTCCACAAAAAGTGCCCTGACATGTTTTGGCAATGAGCCATGTCTTATAGGGAATATTTCTATATGATTATGTGTATGCCAAAAGACTATGTTTGATGCAAGTTTTATACTCTCATGACCCATTTTCTCTAATTTATTAATGAACCATATCTTATGAACTATCAATCATTATTCCTTGAATCGTGATTGTAAATAATAATATGAATCATATGACCTTATATTGTTATGATCATGCTATAATACCATTATTTTCTTGCTTTTATTACATATCTACAATGTTAATTCTTACTAAGCATATATTCTCACCTTTTTCTTATGTTTTATTTCCCCAGGTTATGAAAAATTGTTTATGTAGGAGTGCAAAAAGTAAAAAATCATTATAATATATTTTTATGATCGTTTATCAATTTAGAAGAATATGTTTCCTTGTTTCCAAAGACACCAAAATATTACAGTCATGGGGCATGTATTTTATTATAATTTCATGTATATTTATCCAAAATGATGTAATATCCAAAAAATTTAAGCATGGGTTGTTATAGGGAACATACTGGTATTATTTGGTGAATTCCACAATGCCACCACCCATTCGATTCTTGATGTTTTTGTCCAAGAGGAGATTCAATGATGAAATCATGGAGATATTGTTTTAAATTCATTTAATATGTCACGGCCCATCCCCTGGGGCCCGTGCCGTGACTACCCCAAGCCTGTCTTTCATTGGAAAAGGGCTAGCGAATAGCACCGAAAGTCGTATTCCCTAAAACTGGGATGGAATTACATTTATTTCATGTAAACACAATCAACCAAGCACACAACATGATATGAACACAAGTAAACTGTATAGAAAAAAGAGTGTTGAAAGTAAGAGGGGACGAAATACAATCCCAAGAGTAAATGTACATGTACAACTGAAATAAAATACAATTGAAGAAAGGGAAAGACAGCTACTGGGTCATCCTCCAAGGTTCCTACCTAAAGGTTAGGTACAGACCGCCTCCTCATCACTCCATGTCTTCCCGTCTCCTCTACGTACCGAAATGGATTAAAGTCCACCTCCGGGCACCATCCAGTCCTGATACCCTCATGCTCAGTGAGCATTGTCCGTCGTCTAAACCAAACACAACAAGGTGTGGGAATAGCCCATGCAGGGGTGAGTATAACGATACTCAGTATGGACACCAAGACCCTTAAGGTCTCACAAAATACACTAAAGATAAACCACATAGTAGGAAATCAACTGACAACCCTATTTAGGTATATTCCCATACATATACCTAAGTTATCAAGTATACCCATATCAATCATGAGGAAACATAGGGTCCAACCCAAAATCCACAAGATCAACTGTTCCAAAAAGGAAGGAATACCACAAAGGTAAGTACCACATAGGTACACCACATAGAAGAATACCACCAAGGTTTTACCACGAAGGAAAGTACAACACATGTATGAACTCATCTCACACCAGGTATAAATTAGGTACAACAGTAGAGATGATTAGATGCAACTACTAATTCAATATACTCTGTTAATATGCAACCCCACGAAGGATCCCAAATCATCATCAGACCCACAGAGGATCATAGTACATCATCAGACCAACATTAGATCCTAGTATCTTGTTAGAACCACACAGGATCCTAGTAAATCATCAGACCCACATAGAATCCTAGTACATCGTCCGTATATAGTCATACCCACACAAGATCCTAGTACATAGTTAGTACATCTTCAGACCCACACAGAATCCTAGAACATCATCAGTACATCGTCAGGATGACACATGATCCTAGTACATCGTCAGTACGTCATCAGTCCCACACAGGATCCTAGTACATCGTCAGTACATTTTCAAATCCACACAGGATCCTAGTACATTTTTAGTACATTATTAGTCCCACACAGGATCCTAGTACATCTTCAATACATATTCAGACCCACAAAGGATCCTTTTACATTGTCAGTACATCGTAAGATCCACACATGATCCTAGTACTTCATTATTACATCTTCAGACCCACACAAGATCCTAGTACATCATCAGTACATTGTTAGACCCACACCAGATCCTAGTACATCGTTAGTTCTTCATCAGACCTACACAGGATCCTAGTACATCGTCAGAACCACATAGGGTCCTTGTACCTCATCAGTACATCATTATACCCACACAGGATCCTAGAACATTGTCATTACATTGTCAGTACGGCGTGACCGTTCCTTCACTAGTGGTCGTTTCAGCCCACCGTCCTTCCTTCACTACTGCGGCACAATCTGTGGTTCTCTTTGGTCGGGTGGCATGGTCAAGCCATCACCATCATCACGTGGAACACAACAAAAACTTATGAAAAATGCTGAGTCATCAGGCCATGTTCGTTAGGCCCTCGCCCTTCGCATTAGGGTGGTAGGAAGCATCATAATAAATCTTTTATTAAGAACATCAAACCCTACAACCTCCGTTAATGGTTATTCCCAAACCTGAAAAAAGAAATCATCCATGGATCAACTAGTTAGAGAGTTGATCTGCATTATTTGTTTAGAAGGGAATAACTTGGGAATCCCTAATCACACATAATTAAACCCCTACCTCAATGATTTTTTTGCGAAGGTCGTGAGATGGAAACAGCGAAGGAGAAGAGGATGTCGACGACCATCGCATCTGCAATCACGCTTCCTAAGTCATCTTGAACGTCGCCCTCATTCCCCAATTATGGATTTTGTTCTTCATTGAAGAATTTATTCATTGAAGAAGTGTAATGTTTCTCCACATGTTAGGCATCACGATACTTTCCCAGCGCTTCATCGCTTGGTGAATCCGTCCCAAATCCTCATCTCAATACCTATATAAATATGAGAGGGGGAGGTAATTAACAATCGTGCAATTTATGACTGTTTATTTATTAGGAACCTTGAAAAATCCCATCAATATTGTTACATAGTATTTAAAAATTTTCATGTAAGTTAATTTACATTGGTGCAATTAATTTGGAGGATTCCAAGGTACTACCCACATTTAAGAAGGGTTCGGGTGGTCCCCACAACCATGAATTCACATAATGGGGTTTTAGTTCAGGCGGTACCCTCCTCTTTAACATGTAGTTTGGAGGATAAAAATAATATTTTATTTTATTTTTATTCCCAAGAAAAAGCACAAAACAAAAATTCAACCTCGACCAACTGTCGTTGAGATGAAAGTCTCTTTATGAGAATATCGGCGTTGTGAGTTCAAAAGTGTCCTCATATTTCAATTCTAACCACCAGGTAAAAAGTTATGAATCACTGCTTGCTCTTTTACTGAATGTACCTGAAAAAAATAGATCATAAAATTAATAACAGTCACCCTTGACTCATGCCGATCAAGGTTAGGCTCTTCCCAAGTGAAACACACCCAAAAGAACCCAAAGGTACTCTCATATTTTATATCCAAGTTACTGTTTAAAGGTTATGGTTTTTACAATAAAATAATTGTCACTTAATTCTTTTATTTATGTCCAAAAACTAACTTTTACTGGTGGCCCGCGCCAGCCAACGTTAGTATCTGATTAAAAAAATAATGCCCTCATGAGTTTAGCGGTGGTCTCAGATTTTTAATCTAAGCCACCATTTTTGAGTTATAAACATTTGAAACATAAAATAATTTATTTAATTATTTTATTTACTGTTATGCAATTTTTGGGTTTTCTCACAGGAGGCTCGCACCGACTGAACTTATGTCGTGACTTGGGTAAAATCTCTATCCAGAACGCAACGGTGCCCTCATATTTCTGATCTGAAAATCCTTTTAAGAGTTATTCCACTTTTTCAGGGAAGCATCTTACATGTGCTATTTAATGTTTAATAAAACATTGACGGACCAATTCGAGCACTCCGGGCCTCAGAATCTTGCTCTGTTAGATTTTGCGATCATGAAATAATTCCATATAGTTAAAAAAAATTATATGCAATTTCTGGGACATTACATCCTCCCCACATTAGGGCATTATTTCCTCAAAATCCAAAATAATGGAAAAACAACCAATAGAGGGTACTGAGCACGAATCTAAGCCTCATGCCCCCATGTGCTCTCCTAGAGGATCCCATGATGCTAGCGTACTCACACAAGTGGTATTGACCACCCACAAAGGACCCACTCCTGTTGATCCTCAATCTCTACAGGCACCTCCATAAATGACGCCCAATATTCTAAGTCTAGCTCGATGGGGTTGATGATGTGAGATGGTTTGTGCACGTATCCCCTCAGCAGGGATACGTGGAAGAAGTCGCACACCCTCTCCAACTACGATGGAAGAGCTAAGAGGTATTCTACCTCGCCTATCCATCGAAGGATCAGAAAAATACAGATAAACCTCTGTGATAACATGCACCCATGGACAAAACTCTATAATCTTCATCAAGGTGAGACCCGTAAGAGGACATGGTATCCCTCATCTTGTCAAAAAAAACCTCTGCCGGCTCTGAGCAGTTTTCACTTGCAAACAAGTGAAGCATCGTGATATAAAATATGCCAATGCTTTCTTCATCCATGGCTATCGGTACTGATGTTGAAGGTCCTGGTACATCATCAACACACCAGGATGTACCACTAGAGGGGATGGGCGTAAATCCATCAACACTTCCTCCTGAAGAGAAACTGGTACCATGGTACATTCTCTGAAGAGAATGACATGTTCCCCACCATCAAAAAACCCATCAGGTGCTTGTCCTATGGATATCTGAGCATGTCGAGTCTTGCAGTCAACATCCCCACACTGCGTCTCCCTGACTCACGGAAGTTGTGGCGGAGTGGCTGTAAGAGACTGAATAGAAGCTACTCTATCATGATCGACAAAGGATATCTACAAAGTGACCAGCTGATCTATCGCCTCAGCTAGAAGCAGTATACCATAACTCTTTCTATGTTCATCTACTACAATTTTCCCCTTCATAGGATTATAGACTATCTTGAAGTAATATTCCTAGACGAACTCATGGAAACATTTATGTCTTGGGTTCAGGACCTTTTGAGAGAAGATATACATGAGACTTTTGTTATCTGAGTAGACTGTAAAATGCTTGCCCATAAAGTAATGTCACGACATCCTCAAGGAGAAGACCTCTACTTATAACTCCCTATTATGGGTAGAATAGTTCTGCTAGTGTTGTCTCAGCTGTTGAGAACCATATGCGATCACTTCTCACTCCATCATCAGGACACATCTGAGCCCGGCCCCTGATGTGTCGTAGTAGACTAAGTACCCTACGCCCTCCTCTGGTAGCCTCAAGATGGGTGCACTAGTAATCCTCTAACACATATCCTAAAAACTCCGCTGGTATCTCTCCGACCAAATGATGGGTTTCTGCTTCTTTTTCAATGCTGGTAAAGGCGTCGCTACCCTGGAGAAGTCTGGTACCAATCTCTGGTAGTACAATACCAATGCAGACATCCCTCTCCCTTTAGAAAGGTATTCCTGGATTCATAATTTGAAATGAAGTCAATATGCTCTACCACTATTATTTGAAACTGAAAACTAATAACTCATATACATGATTTTTTCCTGTGGTGCCTGAGTTTACTTTTTCACCCACCAATGTAAACCCCATGCTAATGTTGTAGGTTAACCACATACTTTTTTTCTAATACAGTCAATCTAAGAATGAAATGTGGATGTCCATTTTATGCCCAAACTAACATCACAAGTCCTCAACAATTCCACCAAGAGGTTCCAATGGAATTACTCGCCTGAAAATTCATATCACACCATCAACATATGTGTGATAATCATGTCTCCTCCCAAAGGTGTCTCCAGACATGAGCGTGAAGTCAGCGGTTTAACCAGAAACTCTAGGTCTTGGACTATATTATTGGAAGGAAGGATTGATCAGTACCAATGTTTATTGATATTGTATCTAGTAGTAGACATAGATCGTACCTAAAATAATTTCTTGAGCACTTTGGTCTCACTCCTTGACTGCATGGAGCTACTCTCTTCCCATGACCTCAAGCTCCCTATGCCTGGGGGTCCACAAAATGGGAGTGGTAGTGACATGTTGAAATATACATAACCTCATGTTTCTCTCCTAGATCTGTTTCAATGTCTGCAGCCCTACATATTTGATTGTCCCTATCATGTCCTCTTCCCAAAACATCTCACACTCCAAAGACTCTGAGACTAGCATCAGTTTCCTGCTTTCCCACTGCTAAAATTCATCGGCTTTATCCGCTCATCCAAATAAAATTCAACCACAAAGGTTCTCTCTATCACCCTAACATAAGTAGGAATGAATACTAGAATAATGTTGGGTATTATGTCCTTAAACACACCTCTCTCGGATGTCGGAGCCCTAAAGAACTAATTGTATCATTATAATCGAGTACCAGGAATTTATCGGTAGGCCTCAATGAATACTTAGCTACCGACATGTCCTCCTGCTGAAGCTATAGAATATCTAGAGATCTCTCAACCACCTCCTCATTCCAGTCCTCTACCGCCTATGTGTCGGTATTGCTTCGGAACCTGAAGGGTATCTGATGATGAAACTCATGTAAGGCACTAAGCCTATATGTGTCCTTTACCGGTAACGCCAGTTGTAACTATTGACAAACAAGTACAGATATAGTAGACACACTAACCGAAGCTACTATCTCAGGTAATGGACAATGTAGCGAAGCCTCATCACTATGTAGAGAATATTCATGGTCACTCACTGAAAATGACTAGTAACTAAGATCACCATCTACTCTAATTGTGTCTCAACATGGTGGAAAACTATAGAAACCGCCTCCATCTAGCCATCAGCTTCATGGGAAACTATAGTTGATATCATTTGATTGGTAACAAAGAAATCATTTTTATGAGGGACTTCATCATGTTTCATGTTTAATATGTTTCATTTTAATATGTAAGCAGAAATGATTTATGAGAAGCATTCCTATAGTTGATATCATTTGATTGGTAACTAGGAAATCATTTTTATGAGAGTCTTCATCATGTTTAATGTTTAATTTGTTGCATTTTAATATGTATGTAGAAATAATTTATCCTTATTTCTATATATAAGAATGTTTCCCTAGTCTATTAAATTATTAACGAATGTTTAATTCTTGAATGATAAACCATGAAACATAATAATAGAACATGTGCAGTTGTGTTGTCAGAAAGTATGTTCTATTTTTATGATTATTATAGCATGTTGTTTATGTAATGCAGTATTTTAAATTAATCAAATTGTATAGAAAGTAAATTTCTTTTAAGTTGTGTTACATATATTATGTGTTGTATGTGGTTTCATTTCAATTATTGAATTGAAGTGTTGATATGACTTGATAAAAATAATGGTTGTTGGAGTCCTTTTGTGAAATATGATTAATGTGGATTATGAGAATGATGAAATGATTGTTTTATTGAATTCACCATTTGTTAAATTTCTATTTAATTATATATGGTTAGTGGAATAGTTTTCAGGGGAGAATTTAAAATTATGGGACAATACCCATGATAAATAAAGACAT
Organism: Viscum album; assembly: GCA_963277665.1. Taxonomy (NCBI): domain Eukaryota; kingdom Viridiplantae; phylum Streptophyta; class Magnoliopsida; order Santalales; family Viscaceae; genus Viscum; species Viscum album. The sequence continues at coordinate 116,471,902 of OY728123.1, read as the reverse complement.
GATGTAATGTGAGCCCCTAAAAGATTATGGAAGACAAAATGGGATGATAGTATGTGTGGTTGTTCTTATTATGTTACCTTTTGTGAGATGTGTTTAAAAAAATCAATTATATTGAAAGAGGTAAACCTTACCCCTAATGTTGACATGTTATACTTTGACACAATTAAAACCATATGGGTGAGTCAATGTCACCCAAAGAGGATAATATTAGTACATTGGAGATGGAATTCCTTGATTTGTCTAATTGGGGATTAGTGTGTGATGATAATGGTGAAATTTGGTTGGGGAAATTTAGATGATGATATCAAGAATATTTTCATGTGAAAAGGGTGGTTTATATTGGATAATAATGTGGTCGGGTGATGTGGTTGAGTGGAATGTCTGGTGGATGTTTTCACTGGTTGTTCAGTTTGGGCTAGTGGTGTTGTGAAATGGTGGTGATTTATGGTAGTTAAGACGTGTGTTTATTCTACTGATATGGCTTTCTTTGAGTTGTGGTGTAATTATGTTGATAGAATACCTAAACTCCTATAAAATTGTTAATCACTTAATATCGGTAAAAAAATAAAACCATATTTTTTTGGAAATCACGAAATTAATGGAGATGCGCCGGCCTCCCAAGCCAAAATCTTCTTATAATGGAAGTGATAAGAATTTTTGAATACTATATTGTCGGTTGGGATTTTTTTTGATGTTATATTGATGAAGCGAATTCTGACATAAAATATATGAAGTGAAGAAAACTCTTTCCCATGTATCACACACAACATCACATTCACTCCTCACCTCCTAGGACCAAATGTGTCCACCATCACATTCTATATAGAAAAACATGCATAATAGGCAGTTTACATATCCAAAAAGGATCACCAGTGAAAAATGCACTTTTCACGCAATAATCCCAAACTAGTCATTATGGGGCCCACACATTGATCCCAAAACACATCATACTGATCACACTATTTCGATCCCCATGAAAAAACCCATGGGATCAGCTATTAATTCTTCCAAAATGGACTCCCAAATAAAAAATTCACATTTTACCACCAACACCAAAATCAGGCCTTGTGGGGCCCACATCTCGATTTAAGTTTAAGAACCTGAAATTGTTCTTGAAACATCCATAGAAAATTCAAGGTCACAATTCCATGGATGATGCATTAATCAGACATTAGATGTAGGCGATATGTCCAATACAACAATCACCAAATAAAAATAGTAATATTATTATTATTATTATTATCATCATCATCATCATCATCATCATAATTATTATTATTATTATTATTGGATGTTTTGTGCCACCCAATCTCGAGACTGAGACATAAATTTCACAAATGGGCCTCAAAAATTCTGCCTCATCGTAAGGGTTACGTGGCTTTAGACGAAACGTAAAACCAACGCTCGGTTTAGAGGTTACAAGGGTTTGAGGTCCCCTTAGCCCATTCTAGGTGTACCGGTCCGCTTTGACCAGTCTGCTCCAGATGGATTAGACTGCTTTGATCGGCCCATATCACCGCTCTACAACACATGACCTAGCCACACTCGGCCCATCCTACCACTGATATCCCACCCCATCCAGCTCTGCACCCCACACGCCCCAAGCTGCCTCGACCCACCAGTCCTCCCCCACCCCTCACTCTACACTTTCTCTCTACCCATCATCATCCACAGACCCCACCTATGGCATCAGCTCCTCCTCATTTCCAAATTATTTCATTCCATTTCCTAACTTCCATCGAACCTCCACCAGACCTCCTCCAAACGGCAAAACATCAATGGTCCTTCTACAGACAACTAGGAAACCCGAGGTGGTCGGATATTTATTCTACGATAATATATTAAAACCTCAGGATGTGATCTACTTTGACTCAGTATCCACACGACGGTTCAATGAATATTATAACAAAAAGGAATAATAATCAAGGGGATTGAGATTAAAACTCAAATCATCCAACCTCAAGGTGAAACACTGAATCTTTAGGCTCAGATCTATGCTCCATATCTGTTGATGCACAATCTGAGAGTGATCTCCATCAAGATACGAGTATGAAAACACTTCGTTTCCTAGATTTGGCATTTGGAATATTCATTTCATAAGAGGTTGATGGGAGGGGCTTTGTCTCCTATGTACGCTCAAGGGGAAGATGAGGGGAGATGGATATCTGATTTTATTTTATTAAAACAATATCTACATAAAGACCCATCATGACATACCTTCGAACCAACACCTTATACCGAAAACATTTATTCTGCACCACTGGTAATCAAAAAATTATAAATTCAACCACACTATCATAAATTTCAACTTATACATTGTTCAAAAATTATTCAATATGAAATCAAAATATAATAATTTTCTTTAATAATTTAATTTACGGTTATGTCCTCAATAACAGTTTTCACAGATGGTATGCATGAAAAAATGTTATCTCATTCCGTGATTAAACAAAATCTTTCTGAATCAACTAAGTCCTCGGTTTCATAATCTAAACTACTATTTTAGAGATAAATTGATTCTTATGTATGAATAGAATAAAAACATGTAATATATCTATAATAGTTATTCTGGGAACACCTGGGCACAATATCAAATGTCGTCTCTATGTCTATATCTTGAAATATAAGTACAAATATTCCATATCCATACATGGAAAATCATGGGTCCTTACTGTTTATCTATCAGTATGCTAACTATGCAATGAACACTACCTAAGAACCACACCTCACATGTCTAGAAACGTGGTTTGAATAATTATGTGCAAACCATGAATATCCCATCCATCAAAATATGTAGTCTTGTAACATGGCCATGATCAAATAAACACACAATTTAAAAATCCATGTCAATAGAAAAAGTGTTCCCCTCATTTACCCTTGGGATTCCACGTGGTTTGGTCAAACCATGTTGTTCTATATATGTTTTCTAAAAAAAATTCTTGCATATGACGTGGTAAAAAACATCTAAATCCATGAGTAACATTGGGTCAATAATACCCATATAAATAAATTATTTTTGTCAATTAGACTATCAAAATTATGTTCCATATCCGAAATGAAATATTTTCATTAATATAAAACTCAAAAAATTCAAATTTGATGGAGGAAATTCGACCCACTAATAAACCCAGGACTTTACAGTAGTGAATAATATAATTCTATAGGGTTTTAAAGTAGTGGGTATTCTACACCATATTACCCCCATTAAATCAAGGAGTTATTTCTCCAATGGTTTGATTTTAATTCCAATTATCATTATAAAAAACATCATTGATATATATATATATATTTATTTATTTAAAAACATGATTTATTTCAAGTAATTCCCCATGTCCTAGTAGGTTAATGAATGACTTAGTGATTAATACCATCATACCATTTTCCAATATATTGTACAAAAAATATGACATCCTTACTAGAATAATTTATGGATTGATTCCTATTCTATAGGACGTGTAGCGGCATTAGGATTCCACTTTATTGGTCCAACCAAAATATAATAAGAAAATATTCATACCATGTATATGGGTTAGACCTTCGACAAAAATTTTCAATTTGAGAAATATATCTGAAATTATTACTCTCATCACCGGATACATATTGATGTTTGGATCCTCCATTTCAGTACCAACCAAAAGCTCTGCTCACTCCCAAATGTCTTTATTTTTTATAACTAAATTGTCTGTGGATTGCCACTGACATAAAAATATTGATACCCTATCATTTTTACTATTATGAAATATCTTAAATCTATATAGAGTCTAATATTATCTGTGGTTTCTAAAACTAATAGAATAATGACTTCTATTGACCACAAAAAGAGTTCTCTAATTGTATTTTGGGGATGCCTTGTGACTGTTTTCTGTGGTCGTATTTGAACTATTGGTAAAGACCAACCACCACAACCTAAGGAGGCCTCTAAAAGACCCCAATGAAGGTAATTATATTATGTGGTTTTATGTTTGTACTGACACAAGGCGATACGTTGTAATGATGGGGAGGGAATCAAAACCATAAACATCGGACATAGTAGATACGAGGAGGCCTAAGGGAGAGGCAGGTGCGATGAAAATGGGTTTATAGATGATTTTTGAATGTTGGGGTATGTTGGGTTCATCCACGGGTGTTTCAATGGTTATTGGAGGCGATGAAGGGGGGTGGTGACAAGGCTAACTGAGGGTGGTACAGTTCTAGTAGAGGAAATAGGGGGAATGGACGAGTTGTTGATGTGATGATGTGTAGAAGAGAATGGTGGGGGAACAAAAAATCCTTCCCATTTCATTTCTGTATTATCAAATACTATTGGAGGTACGTAATACTACTAATAACGAGGGTTAATAGTGGTCACCCATTTTCCAGGCCACAGAAATGATTTTTCTCATAGTGTCACATCTAGAATGACTCATTTGATGTTCATGAACAATGAAATATTCTATGAATAATATATTTAATGTGTATTTTATTCACTTATAGGGATCAATTTCAGAGTCACATGAAAATAATCTACAAAACATGAGGAATTAATATTGGAGAGTTTATCCCCCATATTGCCTTTGAACTTAGGAATTTAATATTTAATCGCTTCATCTCAAAGTGTGTTAAATTCATGTTGGAATAACATTTTGGGCTCTCTAACCAATAATGATTATTATTTTTCCTTTGAAAAAACACCATATTATCTATATATGAGATAATAAAAACCATTTTTTGACTTTACACACTTTTTTTTGAATCCCATGGTCTATGAACCCACATAATCGTGATTCTTATCTATAGAAAACAAGTAATATGTATTGTTTGGGTTGATGGTACCCTAATTTTATTCCATATTGAATAACACAATGTGTATGTGGTTGTTATTAGTCAATTTATTTATTCAGAAAAGGAATTACTGCCTTAATTCTATGATCTATTGACATGGATATATGTAATATTGGATTCCACCAATATTAATGGTTAACCTATAAAAACCATTAAACCAATCTATTTGACTTAGATATTCTTGGTTTATTATTATACATACCATTACAAAACTGTTCATGAAGACTCAGATGCCATCAATTTTACCCATCGGTGAATCATACAAATTTGGAATGATTGATTTCAAAATATCATATATGTACACCTTCATTTTGGGGTATGCATCTATTTAAAGGAAAAAATACCCTAATTTATTCATTCTTCTCATTGAAAAATCATGGTCATATGACATTAATATATATATGATTTAATCTATCCAACAAAATAATGAATCATATATGAGTAGGGATGCCATATCCCAAAATAGTTGGTTAGGATTAGAGTTTCACCTCTATACCAGGATAAGATATGGAAATAAACATATCTTAGGTATGAGCTTGGTCTTTTCATATGATCCTGTAACTGACTATCATATCAAGGTTCATTAGGGGATGTTAAAAAATTATCATCTTTGAATACTTGTAAGAACTATGAAGGTTTTCTATATAATAAATACATGTGGGCTTATTCATAATATTATTGTATATGTAGTGATGCACATGTCCTATAATCATATTTATAGTGTCGTATATGAAATGAAATAACACTCCCCATACTATGTATAATCTAGGTCTATAAAGGAGATGTGAAAATATATTCTATCAATTATAATAATACCATGGAAACATAAATTTGTTTTCATAGATCAAAAATATGAAATAAATGCCACCCTATATTGGAATCATCTATAGTTTAAGTCCCTACAGTATTATCATACTGATAAATTCTAGGGAAATAAGCCGGAAAATTATTAAATATACATCCCCTCCAACCAATGTTTTGATGAATAATTAAATTTATAGGACACTTGTTCCATTTTTAATAATGATACAAAGGACACCCGTATTTGGTATTATCCCCATAACTAATTCCTAAATTTCCTCATATATTTACTACCTAAATGAAAATAAATTTGAAATCATATATGAACATTTTTGTTTTTGATTCATATTATCATGGGATACATATAAATCCTCATAGTGGTTTAAACCTATTTTTGAAACAACATATTCTTTCTTGGATAAGAGAAAACTCCATTGAGGATATTTTTATGGCTTCAACATGCAAGATGTAAACCATTAATATGTAATAATGATAATAAATTAAAAAAAATTATACATGAATATGGTTTCATTAGTAGAGAACCACCTTTCAACAATATGGATTCCAAAAAAAATTAATTTTATTAGGGTAATCAGTCCCACACCGAGATATGGGAAATATTCACAAACATATTGTAAATCTATCAGAGATTCATAGATAAATAATTAATTCCCCATAAAAAAGTATGATGAGACCGACCTCCGATCATGTATACCAATTTAATTTACTATGAATCATTACTCTTGAACCCCTAATGACTATATGACTTTGGATAGAAGTCCCATGTTTTCTATGGATGTGGGAGATGTTAGGTGTTATTATTGGACATAAATAATTTTAAATTTAGTGAGAAAAAATTGGGAAACAATATTAACACCCAAAAACAAAAACACACATGCAATTTTACATTCATTGTTACATATAACATTTTTAAAAAATGGTGAGCCATTCATGAGAGAATGTGGTAACAGATTAAATGTTTTACCCAAGGAATTGTGAAAATTATTACTAGAAACTATAAAATCTATCCAATACCATTACATAAAAAAATCCATCATAAATATTTTGTATTACTATATTAACCTCACACCCCTCCAAACAATCAAATTTGGTTTTTTACATCCAACCATTTCTAGAGAAAAACATTTTTAGTGCAATGTGAGAGCATTCGGTGACATAATAAATAAGGTTAATAGGTTTATAGAGTCTTATTTTCCAATCCCATATATCAAATATCATTACAAAACATCAAACCTAATAATTTTCACCATCTTAAAATCCAATATTTTAGAAATGAGTAACGTCACTCGTGAGTATATGTGGACTATCACCTCGATGAAGTGATGTGAACACTTTTTTGTTTCTATATTACATGGATGGTTATAAGGATATAATTAATCACTATAAGTATATATAAATGTATTATATCAAAATTATTTTTATTATGGTTAAATAATATTTAGAATTTTATATTTCTACACATCATGAAGTGAAATTATTGTTCTATTGAAAATATGTCTCATCATCTCCCTGAAAATTGATTACATTTTTGTATCATAAAAATAACTCAAAATATTTATTTAATGATGATATATGATATATATATATATATATATACTGATGTAAATTTATTTGTTGATGTATCCATGAAATCAGTATATGAACTAGTACTATTAAACCTAATTTACCATGAAAAAAATTACTCATCACCCAAAAATGATGATATAAAAAAGTATTTTTTAACAAATGGGTGTTGACATGTTATCATTGTGTCAAATATGATATTTTAAATATTATCATGGTTCATAAATAGACAAATAATAAGATTTAATTTATTATACTTGGGTATATATCACTTTTAAAAAAAGACATACTTGAGGTAAGGAATTTATGTTAAATTCTCATTATATTTTAGGATTTCATATTACTATGTTTATATGCTGAAATTTTGTAACCTATCTATGATAAATCTTATATATTTTATTATCCACAATTTATTTATTAAGAATTATTATTTTCATTAATTTTTAAGATATATACACAATAATGATTAAAAATCCATTTTTATAAAGAATATTGACATTATTTTTATACAGACTCAATATTTAAAAATATATAAATTAAATATTTTAGATGAATATTAAATAAATTTTAAAAAAATCACATGAGGAACCAATAGTATTAGTAGAATTTTATCTAAGATTAAATTTAATATTATTTTTTGAATGATCTTCAACATCTGCAGGAATAATCTATCAACAATGTACACTTTATAGACATACCCTACATAAAACCTTTATTTATAATCTGGGGAAATGAAGCATATGAAATGGTGAACTCAAATTATTTTTAAGGGTATTCAAGGGAGATATCAATGATCAAATAATCATAACATGAACATAAGTGTATGAGAACATGATGATACTATTTGAAAACCATAAAATATATATCAAAAATCATAAAACTGATTCATTCTATAATCCTTAGATATTCATAAGGCATGAATCATGAATCAATTAAAGAACATTAGAAATTAGATAATGAAATTAACATAAGACACAAAATTTTCGAATACACAAAAGTATTGAAAATATTTTTCCTTAGTTTTTGAGAATCATATTCATGAATATAATCATGGATTGAGATCCCTACCCAAACTATAATATTATTCATTGTTCACTCCCAAGTAAATCATTGTGGATTGGGTTCAATCCCCATAAAATCATTGTAGTAATGATTCACTCCCATGAATTTGATTATTGTCCAAGCCTGTTACATTTGTTGGTCCTCTCAATATTATATTCACATTTTTCTACTAATATAATAATCATTACCCAATTCATTATAGGATTATATTGGTCCCACCATTTTCCCAATTATAATCATACATATGTGTGCCGGAAAATCATAAATCCTCCATCAAATTAGGACCCTTGAAATTATGGTTTCATAAAAATCTCACTACAACATAACTTTTGAAAATGAAACAAGTTCAAAAATCACTTCATCATGTCTTAACTAGAGGAAAAAGAACAAGTTCTAAATACTAGTTTCTTAATTTATAACCTAGGGATGTGAAATGAATTTCATAAAAAATATTTCCTCAAAAAACTAAACTATATAGATAATTAATATTAATTGAATCCCTGGAAAATTTCCCCATTTATGAATAAGTAAAATTTTATAACATCATATTATGGATTTTGAATGATTAGAAGGAACATTTCTTGTGGATAATATCATTTACCCATTAAAAATATCTTTTTAAAATGAATAAATTCATTAATATTTTATTAAATCAATTTCATTGAAAATAACCTTTGAAACATATAACTTTTTCTTTAAATATAATGGGAAATATTTCTTGATGGAAATATACTTTCCACTTTGAATGTATTATTATTTAAAACATAAAAATAAAATATTTTTTTGTAAAAATAATAATCTTTAAGAAAACAATCCAAAATATAATGTATTCAGTATAAGTATGTTTTGGACATGATAGTAGGAAATTAAACTAATGTTTTACATATTAAAACAATGATTTATTTCACAATATTTTTGAAATCCAAACAACATTTTTATTTTAAATTTAATAAAGATTTCTTTCTAAAATACTTGAAAATTTTCAAACAAATATGAAAAGGAATTATACAAAAATCATATTGGAATATTAAAAAAAATTATGAGACCATTTTTAGATATCATGTATATAAAAGAATAATAATTTTCAAATGTAGAGTGAAATAATGTATTTTTTCATTAAAAATGTTTTTTCGGAATCCTATATAAATAATAAGGGGAAATTAGTGGGAAATTTTATTATTAATATATATCCATATATTAAGAAATTTATAGATGGTCTTTTTAAGTTGATTGTAATATTTTATTATCATGAGAATAATTATAGTCAATCATAATAAATAATGAGATTGTAACATCAATCCCAACCAATTTTTGTAAAAGTTGAATCATAAGACTAATGAATGATTAAAAATTATATGGATACATATATCCTATAGTTTAAGTGATAAAAATAAAAAAAAAATCATGATTTGTATATAAAACTCTCAAAAGAGACAAGTTAAAAATATAACCGAAGTCAATTAGAAATAAAATAGAGCATATATATCCCTTACCATAAGTCTCAAAATCCATATTACACATTGAATTATGATATATAATTAGTATTGGTTTATTATACATCTATTAATGACCCATTATTATATATAACATACCATATAATATATATTTATGATATTTTATTATCTGTTTAATAACAATTTCTTGTTAAAATCACATTTCAAATAATAACTTCTCTGTTTTCGATACATGTATTGATTTGGAATTTTTGGGCCTCATAGCATGATCACTATTAAATAATATTGATATCATTAACCATGATATAACCATCATATATATTTCATGTTGATTTTTTTTAGAGTAATCCATAAAATATAGTGATATAAAATGAAACACACCATTCATTGAGAAGGTGAGTAGTATGTGTAAGATTTGGGGTTCTATAACCAATTGGTTGTACTTTTATTACTTGTAGATTTAATGAATTTAAATATTAAACATCTTATTACATATTGTTCATTTTTCTGCATGATAATGATTTAATAATGTCCTATATTATTTTTTGCATTGATAAGGTCATGGAAGTTCCATGCTATGATGAGAACCCTGATATGCTATAACAATATTTTTAAATAAAGTTCTACAGTTTGATGACATACTTTGATGGGACACATAGCATGCATACTGTTTCGTTTGAGTACTCATAAGAATATGAAACATCCTCTCTAGAAGTTAGCACTTGGTTATATCCAAGACGAGAGATTATGAAAACCAACCAACCAGTATGAATTCCACGTGATTTGGTGTCATTGGAAATTTCTATATGGGAGTGTGTGTAATGATCCATAGACTCCAATATTATCATTAATACATGTCACGACTCGCACACTTTGATTTAATGATGAAAACCATCACATAGACAGTTGGGGGGAAGTAGGGTATGTTGGGTGTGTAACGAGGGGCATGTTATTAATGGATAATTCAAGGAAACATTTGTGCCCTCCATTTTTAGAAGTTGATAACTCGACCCTTTTAATGAAAAAGGAAGTGTCATTAAAAATTCCATTTCCATGCTGTAACGACGAGTTCATTTCATGTTGTAAAATAATGACGTAACAAGAATAAAAGATGATGGCACTATCATGAAACATACTTGATGAGATATTGTGACAAAGGGATTATATTACACAGGGAGTGTTATTACTTGGATGTTGTTTTTGACACTATAATTTCATTCACTTTTGTTCCATGAATTGTGGGTAGATAGTACTCTTGAACTTTTGGTAAGCCCACCTAATTCGAATGAGAAAGAATCCTAGAGGGTCATACAATAAGTTATTCTGGTGGACTCGTTTGAATTCTATATGAAATTAATTAATAAATATTATTCTCAAGACAAGGGAATAATTTTATTCTATTTATAATAACAAAACTAGTTTGAAAAAATTAAATATTCAAACTAAAGACCCATGTCAATAAATGGACACATACGTATATTGTTCCATGAACTGAACAAAACACCCAGTAAATTGAGAATTGATGAGCTAAAAAATTTCTCTGATGAATCCCCTTCCCGCATTACTCAAGAACGAGAGATGTTTTTCAAGACCGCAGATCAACTGATCATGATTGGCCAACACAAGACACTCGCTTCTCCATGCTAGTACTCAGATAATGGGCAATGTCGATCAGAGGCCATTAGACCACATGTGGATCACTGCTAAAGGGAATATAGTTTGGATCCTTTCTTGAAAAATAAGATAATATTGAAGGGTCAATCTGGATGATCAACATCATCAACAAAAAAATACCAATGTTCTGGGTATAATTTTATTTATGGAATTAATTAATATAATTATAATCATGTGGTGCAAGATCCACCTTAATGTTTTCTGGACTATTCCTTATTTCCCTAAATTATTGATTCTATTTGATGGAGACTTGAATTCATTGTCGTACTGATCCCAAAATAATCATTGATCATAGTACAAATCAATGTTGGGTGTCGGTCCAACTGCATTTCCACTGCGCCCAGAACCGACAAGTGGTATCAAAGTGGTTACATAATATTTTATAGTTATTTTAATATTTCATTGATTATTTATGCATTTAATAATTTTTTTGTTTCAATTCATGTTAATCATTCTTCATATCTTAATATCAAGATATGTTCATCCACTTTCGTTTCTTGTTCTCCTTACAGAAACAATCTTTTCTTTAAATTTTGATTAAAATAAAATAGATGATCTCATCTAGAGGTTCCAAAGATTCCATGATGTACAACTCTAGAACACATGTCTTGTATTTGGCAGTACACATTATATAATCATGATTCAATGCATCAGACTGGTCTTCCAAACAAAGTTGTGTTTTATAGTCTTTCTATGTCTTAAATGCCCATGTGAGTTGACCATGAACAGGTGCACATTGTTTCCTTATTACACACCATGTAGTCCACTAGACATGGTGTGTAGTACCTTCGGTTTAGGGTTGGACCTAGTACCCCATACAGGGACTTCTCGTCTGGAAACCGTGTAATGCAGATATTACACAGTGTGTGGCCCACTGAACATGCCATGTACTCCAGTGATTTCTAAAGTAAATATACACGCCATGTCCCTGGGCATATACTTCAGATGGATGGTGAACAAAAGTACAGACTCTGTAGTTGGATCTACACATCATGTACTCATCCAAATTATGCACATTTATTAAAAATTATTTTTATATTTCACAATCCCTGGAGGTTTGTACCATAGTGTGGGTGTAATGCTATGAAACAACACATCATATGTGTTTTATATATGCATGTTTAATTTAAAATTTTTGTAATTCTCATTTCTACTAATTGGGATGTTATGAACTAAAATTCACTAGGTTTCCTCCAATGTTGAATTTTTGTACAAATAAAATTTTGAATTAATTAATATGTTTAAATTTATAATGTATGATAATCTCAAGGAAATTCATAAAATGGTTTAAGGTAAAAGGATTACTTAATTAATGTTAATTAATTGATTTGAGAATGATTTATATTAATAATGAATTATTAAATCCTCTTTTACCCCTAACCTATGTGTGAGTTAAAGTAATATGTAATGGAGGATCTCCTAAGCTAGTGGAGGCGGTTCAAAGTGGAGGAAAGATGATTCCAATCCAAAGATTTACAAAGTTGGACAGGTGGAAAGTTGTAAACCCAAAACCACAAGGTTCAAGGTGTTTCTTCTCTAGGTCGGGGTTCATTTATCAACTCCTAGATAAATTAACCACTATAAAGGCTCATGATCATGCCATTTACATTATTTTATTTCAATTAGTTTCATGGTTTATCATTATGGATGTGTTGTCGCGATCACATAATTAATGAATTAGAAAGGCATAGTAGATGGAACTAAAATAAAACATGTTTAAGCATAAATAGTATCAAGACATGTTTAATAACTTAATTTCCACATAATATTAACAATAATGTGATAAATATAATAAAAAATATACACATGAGAGATCAGAATCCCTCAAATAAAATCTTAAGTCAGACCAAGCCTTCTGTTACATGATTACAAGAAAGACACAATAAAACTATGTGTTTGACCAACCCTTGTTGGGAAACATAATTTTATAAAGGAACACCATATGAAAGTTTTTGGGCTTACTTAACCATATTTCATCAAGTGGAGTATCCCTTGCTTGACATGGTCTAATACTAGAGGCAATAATTGAGGAAATCACAGTTAGGATTTTTGGATTGGGGAGTCCACTCAATAGACCAAGGAGATGAAAGACCGCATTTGGACAATACATGCCTATATAAATACCTTCAAAGAGCCTGAAAAACACTTTTTGGGGTTATATAAATTGCAATTTGGATCCTTTCCACTATATTGACATAGAAATTAGACATTCGGAGTTCAATGGTGAGGTCTATTGGAACATGAATAAATAGTGGGAGACTTAATAAAATTAATATATTATTTCTCATAATATGTAATCAAGAAAGTACTAATGATCTTCACTTTTAATTTTAAAATAATATGAAAAGATATTCAAACACACTATCCTTGTGATCAATTCTGTATAAATACAACATCATCAACGGTTGTAACTTGTAGTTATTTTTTACATTCCTTCAGGTTATTCTATGACATGAAGAGATGTCTTACGTACTAGAGTATGCATTACATGATCCTCCATCCAAATAGGTGAGTGATCATTATTTACTTGTCTATTATCCATATATGAACAACACGTTTGATGTTCAATGTCTAATTCTATCATCGATTTCTAGTGATCTCATGAAGTCAAATGAAAATATAGGTACCTCTAGCAAGCTCTAGCACCTCCATGGTCTTCAATATGAGATATAAAGACAAGAATGTTTTGAGATCTCCAAGTAACTCTTTTTGAGTAATTTTTGAGAGGGTTCCCTAGGTGAGCCTCAAGTAGTCAGGCTCATTGGATACATTTACCACCTAAAGGTTCTAGGGTTTCATGTCCCCAAAGAATTGGGCACCGATTTTATTCCCACATAACCACCTTCGACCATCTCCAAATTTTTTGTTAATTTCAATATGAACAACATTGAGAAGTCTCTATCAGATATTATTATCCTCATTCCCCAAAGGAACAATGATATGATGTGAAAAAAGTATTCTTTCCTTATGATGAATAATAGGAAAGGGAAGGTGAAGAGCTTTAAGAGAAAATCATCTTCAAAGCATTCTATGAAAAATAAGATAATAGGGGAAGTAATATAATATGAGGTTATTTGTATCAAATTTGTCAAGAAGGTTCATTGGATAAAAAACTACACCCAGCCAATGAAGCATGGGGAAGCTTCAGGTGCCTTTGTTATCAAATGCAATCAATCTATTTAAAAAAATCAGGTATTAGATACATATTTTAGATCTCACATATGTATCTGAATATAGTAACCATGTAGATTCATGAAGATTGACCAAGGGTAGGTAGATATATGAGAATCCAATTGAGCCATACTTGTTACTATAAATGTTGGGTACTACCACCTCACGTTTCCAATTGGGATGATCATGGTGTTTAAGGATTGTTATTTTGTGTCGTCTGTTACTAAATTCATTATTTATATATCTAGATTAGATACATATGGATTTTTTCATGTTTTTAAATGAATTTCGCTTCATTTAAAAAGATATCATTTGTTTTGGTAGGGCACATTTATACAATAGTCTTTACATTTTGGATTACACAAAACCAAGTAATGTCAATCGATATCAAAGATACTTTACATGAATCATACCACGCCCAACGTGGGAATCACCGAATAGGTCATGTAAATGATAAATGTATGATAACATTTCAATAGGAAGGGTATTTAGATTCTTTTTAACTAAAAATTCATGAATTATGTCTTCCATGTTTATGAGGAAAAATGAAAAAATCCATATTAAGTGGGAAAGGTGAAAGGGATAATGAGCTTCTTGAATTGGTTCATACTAATGAGTGTGGAACTTTTCCAGTTGAAGCAAGGGGAGGGTATTCATACTTCATAAATATTTTTGATGATTTTTGTAGATATGTATATATCTAATTTATGTGGAATAAGTTGGATTATTTTGATTAGTTCAATTTAAAAAATAATGATTTTGATAACCAACTTGGTAATATGATAATGAAAATCTGCTCTGACCAAGGTGTAGAATATCTTAATCAAGAAATTATTGATTACTTAAGGATGTTTTGGATCGTATCCCAACTCACTCCTCCATACATGCCCAAGTGGAATTGTGTGACCAATCATAGGAACAACACCAAATTTGACATAGTGAGATCAATAATGAGTCATGTGAGTCTTCCATTATCCTTTTGGGGATATTCATTACAAAAAAATATCTCGCATACTAAACCAAGTACCATCTAAATTGATAAATGGTATTCTATACAAGTTAAAGAGTGGAAATAAATCTATTTTATAGAATTTACTTATGTTTTGAGGATATGTGTCTGTTATTTCCTCTTCTGGTAACAAACATGCACCCTGAGGCACAAAGTATACTTTTATAGGATACACCAAGGAAACAAGGGGATATTACCTATACAACCGCTAATATGAAAATTTTATTGTGGTAAGACATGACATATTACTTAACAGGGTTCACATCTCCATAATAAATAGTGGGAGTGAGATAGACATCAATGAATTTGAGGCTTATGGAACACAAGAGTTGGTACATGAACTAATTCCTCAATGCCCTGTAGAAGAATGAATTATTCCAGAGAAACAATATTTGTGTAGGACTACAAGAGAGGTTAGATATTCCGAACGTAAAGGTTTTCTTATTACTGAAGAAGGTGACTAATTATTAGTCAATAATAATGATCCTATAACATACACGGAATCATTATGTGGCACTAATGTTTCCTTGTGGCATGAATTGATGAATTCTGAAATGGAGTCCTTGTACCCAAACCATATCGAAATATTAGTAGATCCTCTGGTTTATGTAAAGCCTATTGGTTTCAAATGGGTATTTAAAAAGAAACTAGACATGGAAGGACAAGTCATTATCTATAAAGCACGACTGGTTTCAAAATGTTTCAACCAACATTTAGGCATTGACTATGATGAAACCTTTTCACCAGTTTCAATAATGAAATCCATCAAAATTCTATTGGCCATTTCCTCTTACCATAAATATGATATTTGGAAATTGGTTGTCAAAACAATCATCCTTAACGAGAACCTTCAATAAGATGTCTACATGACACAACCTGAAGGGTTTACAATTCCAAACGATACCAATAAGGTAAGTAAGTTTCAGTAATGTATTTAGGGATTAAATTAAGAATATATTCCATGGAACATTAGTTTTGATAAATCCATAAAAAATTTGGTATTATTAAGAATGAATGTGGTCCTTTTTTCTAAAAATGGTTTAGTGGGAGTGAATTCATTTTTCAATAGTATATGTTGACAACATATTACTTATTAGAAATGAGAAACCAGTATTACAACTAGTTAAGGAATGTTTGAATCAATGATTCTACATGAAGGAATTAGGTGAGACCACATATATTCTTGGGATCAAGATCCATCGTGATAGATCTAAGAAATTATTGGGCCTAAGACAAAATATATACATTGATATGATACTGAAGAGATTTAGTATGGAAAAATTCAAGAGGGGGTTGTTTCTATTTCCAAATGGCATTCATCTTTCCAAGAAAATGTGTCCTACGACACATAAATAAAGAGAGAGAATGGAAAGGACTACATACACTTTAGTTATTGGGTCAGTCATGTATGACATGCTATGTACTAGACAAGATGCTATCTACGCATTGAGTGTTGTAGGCAGCTATCATGTTGACCCAAGTGATTTCCATTGGATGGAAGTCAAGACTATCCTTTTTTATATGAGATTCCCTAAAAATATGTTTCATGTTTATAGATGAGATGAATAATTAGTCAGCATAGGATATATGGATGCTAGTTTCTAGACTAATCAGGATGACATGAAGTCATAGATGGGATATATCTTCACTTTGAATGGAGGAGATGTGAGTTGGAAGAGCTCAAAGTAGAGTGTGGTCGCAGATTCTACACAGGAGTCTGAGTATATCCTAGATTTTGAGTTATCCAATGAATAAGTATGCTTTGTCCTAGATTTGGATTTGGTACCTAGCAGTAAAGATCCCATCAAACTCTACTGTGATAATACTACAATGGTGGATCTCAAAAAATATCCAAAATCATATAAACAGAAAAAGCACATAAATAGAAAGTATCATATGTTGAATGATTTTTATAAGAGATGAGATGTTTCAGTGAGAAGTATTTCCATGGAAGACAACATTGAGGACCCATTCACTAAAGGCTTGACTCTGCAGAAATTTGATCACCATGTGAGGTTTAGCGGACTTAAAGTCATAGGTAGTTGACTCTAGTAGAAGTGAGAGTTTGCGTTATAGAAACAACTAGTTTTACATTGATTACATGGATATTTAATGTATTTAAATATTAATCATCTTATTATATATTGTTTATTGTTCTGCTTGACTATGATGTAACAATGTCTTAGAGTATTTGTTGCATTTATAATGTCATGAGAGTTTCCTACTATGATGATAACCCTGAAATGATATAACAATGTGGTTTAATGTTTTTCTATGGTTATATTCACTAAATTTATGGGACACATACCATTTTGACCATCAAGTTTGAGTACCTGTAAGAAGATGAGACTTCCTCTCATGAATTTCTCACTTACTAATCACCATGAAAGGAGATTATGAAAATAGTCCTGGCTGTAGGAATTCCATGTGTTTTAGGGTAATTGGATATTTCTATCTATGGGATTGTGTAATGATCCTTAGACATTAATATAATCATTAATGCATGTCACGACTAGTGCACATTGATTTACTGACAAAAATCATCTAGCATACAGTTGGTGGGATGTAGGGTACGTTGGGTGCATCATGAGTGGAATGTTATTAATGGATAATTAGAGGAAGGATTTTTCCCCCACAATTTTTTTAAGTTTATATCTCGAACCATTCATTAAAATAGAACCGTTATGAAAAATTCCAAGTACATTGTGTAACAACTAGTTTTTTGCAGGTAGTCAAAGAACAACGTATCAAGCATAAAAGTTGATAAAACAATCATGAAACCTGCTTGATGTGATAATGCGACAATGATATTATATTACAGAGTGAGAATTTGTATTTCGATGTTGTTTTTTCGACTTTATATTCTTTCTCATTGTAACCATGACCCAAAGAAACAAAGTACTCTTGGACTTTAGGCAAGCCCACCGATTTCAAACGAGAATGAATCCAAGAGGGTCATACATTGTGTGTTTCTAGTGGTATTTGTTGAATTATATTTGAATTTTATTAATAATTATTATTTTCAAGACAATGGAATAAATTTAATCAAGTTAAACTTATTGCATATATAAATAAATATTTATTAAATGGATTGTGTGTAAAATATTTTTATTTATTTTATTGAATAGTTAACAAATATTTATTTACTATTTTGTAAATAAAATATTTATTTAGGAGAATAAATTATTAATTTATTTATATCCAATTTCAATATATGGAAGTGGATTTTGATAAGAAAAAGGCTGGTTTAGTAGAAAAATAATTATTTGCAAGATGATAAATAATTATTTAACCTGTTGAAAAAAGGTAAAATAATGCTGCTACTATTTTGTGATGAGGAATTTTATTTATAATTCCATTTTGTGCAAGTTGGATCTCCATAAATAAGGACATGAAATTATTATTAATATAATGGATTTTATCTATGATTATGAATGTTTTTAATTTTTGTTGTAAAATTATATATTGTAACTGAATCCCCATGTCAATAAACATACACATACATCTATTGTGTCATGTACCGAACAAAACAACTAGTGAATTAAAAAATGTTGAGCTAAATAATTTCTCTATGTAATTCTCTTCCTTCCACTCCCTAGAATGAAATATGATCTTCATGGCCAAAGAAAAATCAATCAAGAACGATTGAGACAAGAGACCCTCATCACCGCGTTAGCACCAAGAGAATGAGTGGTGTTGATCTGAGGTCATTAAAGAATATTTGGATCACCACTAGATGGAGTATAGTTTTGATCATTGCTAACACAACATGATAATCCAGAAGGATTATTCTTGAAGATCAATATCATTAATGAATAAAAATAATAAATATCTAGGTATTATTTTCTTTATGAAATTATATAAATTAATTATAAACATGATACACAATATCCTCCTTAATGCTTTCAAGACTCTTCCTTCATTATATAAATATTTGATTTTATTCCATGGATACTGGAATTCATCATTGTATTGATCTGGGAATAATCCTTGATCATCGTAAAAATCAATGTTTGGTGTCGGCCCTATTGTGATTCTACAGCGCCCAGAACCAACAATATGTACACATGAACGATGTATAATTTTATTGGTGGATTCAAAATTATATTAACATAATAATATATCACATTTAGTGATCCATTATTTTTTCATATATATCATATATATTCATTATATTCATACTTTTTTTCCCTTATAAATCAAAATTTGTAAATGTATCACATCACATCGTGAGGCGGTTGTTCATTTTACACACAGTTGACATTATTGAATCAACATAGTATAAAAAGTAAAAAATCATATGTGATATCATCATTATAAATGAATAATTATGTTAAAAGTATCATGTGTATATATATAATGTATATGAATAATTACATGAATCTAAGCGAAGTGGTGTTGGAAAATGAATTAAACTGGTTCGTGAGGCAGTTTCCCACTATACAAACTGTCGATGGATTTATACCCCTTTGATATAAGAGGAAATTAATGTTGTTAATTACTTTAACATAATAACATATATGTTTAAATAACGTCCATATGATATAATATTATCATTGTATAATGATATTTTAGGAAGTTGGAGGATGGAATAATGAAAAAAGTGCACATTTTATAATTTTACTTCTACATCTAAGAGCCTTTATAGGTTTATACATAATGCCTCCATAATATATTTTTACAATAAATTTATGTACTATGGGATTTTGTGTGGGAATTTATAAATCTTTTTTCACAATGAATTTCCAAAACATTGGTTTGTAACTATGAAAATGAGAGGATAGGGAAATACTTTTATAAGTGGGGAACATAACCCACCTAGAAACTAATTGAAAACTTCAAAAAAATCAAATATAGAAAAGTAATTCATATTAAAAAAGAATAAATATGACCATATATTAAATATATTTATTCATAATATTTAAATATGTTCATAAAATTAGATTTACACATGTATTTATGAAAATCCCACTGATAATTTTTATTTTAACCCAAACTAAATTCATCGTATCTTTAGAGACCCGAAGCTTGACGTACATAGATATTACATTACTTTTTCGGAATACATAATACATAACAAAAACATAAACACAAGGACCGTAATAGTTTAGTGTCTTTGGAAACTTGGAACGTAATCTTCTAATCGTGGTGAAAGATCTTCAACATCTCCCATAAAGATCTTCCACTTTTTGTTTCCTTACCTAAAACCATTCTTTTAATCCTGGGGGAAAATAAAACATAAAAAGGGTGAGCTCAAATGATCAGTAAGGGTAAAACATACCATATACATTTGAACTTAAAAACATGAACATAATGTTTAAACATCAAAATCTTGAGCAATGACTTAAAACATGAAATAACATAAGGCATAGATCATAATGGAACATAAATCATGATAACATATCATGGGAATAAAACATGTAATTGTGGCATCCATTAAGCACATGTAATGATTTCCATAGAAGCCAAGGCATTTCTGCCAAGACCATCTTAGTGGACAAAGTCCCTTTCTGAATCGACTTCACTCCTCGTTCCAGTCCTGTAATACTGAACCAGATTAACTTACCGTTCCAGCCATGTCTTTCTCATGAGATATAAATCTTTACCCAATGCATTGGAGGGAGATATAGGTCCCACCCATCTCATAATGAAATCATTCTTACTTGTTCCACAATATAAACATAAATCATTCATCATAACCGAAAGAATAAAAATGGGTTTCATAAACATCATCTCATCATAACATAATCCATATATAAAATAAATGGATATCATTTCATCATAAGAAAAATGAAACCATGTAAATCATAGAGACATGATACTTGAAAGATACACATGTGAAATAATTCGTACATATCCGAACCTCTTGTATAATGATTTAAATAATGTCATTGACCTATTATAGAATCATATTCATTGTTATGATATCATATATGGTTCACTTATGACTTTATATTACCCGTTCTTTTGTAAATTCCATGTTAAAGAGAGTTTTGGGTAAAATCGTTTCATTTGTCGTCCGTGTTTTGACTTGTAATTATTCATATGATTACTTAGATAATGATTACTTAATTCCAGAATATAAAACATGATTTATATATAATATATATTAATAATATACATATATATAATATATAGATAAATGGAATGAAATACACCGTTCATGGAGACGGTAGGCCGTACGTACGCATGAACGTTATTTTTGTTTCCTCATTGAATTAAATGGAATTAATTGTATGACATGCATATATATATACATAAATCCAGTATCATTATTATGTCATATATTGTATTATTACTTATTATATATACTTTATAATCATTCATGAATGGTTAATCATTGAGAATGAATCTCATCGCGTCGTGGAGACGGTATTCCGTACGTACGCACGAGTGATGATATTGTTCCCATGATCATGGAATTTTATTGGAGTGTATGTATACTATTAAAGAATCAATATCAATTTAAAATAATCATATATAGTTATTATTTACACCAACATACCCATCCAAGTAAGGTGGTGGTGGAAAATAGATTACACCACGGCATGGAGACGGTATTTCGTACGTACGCACACGCGGTGATTTCGTTTTCCGTAGGACGGATAGATGGTGAAATAGGGTTGTTTCATACTTATAATAAAATATCAGTATATGAGTGATACTGATGTTATTAATTAATAATGAAACAACCTAAGAAGAAGTGGAAGAAGAAATAAAGTTGAAAGAATCGGTAACGGACATTACATCTTCTTTGAAGCGCCTCTTTGAGACCTCCTCTTAGGGCACTAAAATTGGTCTTTGAAGAATACCATGACCTCTAGAATGTTTCTAGGGAAGTGGAGAAGATAATTTCGCAGGGTTTGGCCGATCTTGAAGGCTCAAAGTGGTGTGAGGAAGAGAGGGAGGAGGTGCCATTTTATAAGGGAGGAGAGGGGCACCTTTGGAATAACTAAAAATATTATTTTATTACAAAGTCATATTCAGTTTTTAATAGCTCCAAATTGATATATTTCGAAGATAAGGTGGGGATGGGTCGAACTCCTCTCATCAAATATAATTTAGAAATGTTTAGGTCATTATATTAACCTTATCTTTTAATTTTAACTCTTAGTTAAGTAGATTGACATTTACCATGTCACTTTGTATTTTTATATTATATAGTTAATAAACTTGCCATATACATCCAAGAGACCCCCAAGTGGTCCATTAATGATACACCTATCATTATATAAGTATCTTGGCCGAACCTTATATTTTTAGGAATATAATAAAAATTAGTAATATAATATTTGTTTTAAAAACTATTTTATGTCAATTTTGACACTATTTGGTAATTGATTTTTGTAAAAATAATAACAGAATGATTAGTTCGAAAAACATTAATTACATCAATACTAACATGTAATATTAACATAGAAAATAATTTTAATTCATAAAAAGTCTCAAATTACATTTATTAGGGTATTTATAACATCAGTTATGTCAATATTTTATTAATAAGATAATTACTGCATCATCATTGTGTCATAAATAAATTAAATTATTTTAAGTCTAAAAATTACAAATAAAATACAATTATGTTGGAAAAAAAATTAGCTTTCTAATGAATATTTATAGTAAAATTTATCTTATGTATAACCCTATATTAAAAATGATTTAGTTATTAAACTTTGATTTTAACTATTTTAACCCTTCTTTAAATAAATTAATAATAAATGTCATAATCTAATCCAAGTGGGCCTAAATGGTCATATTTTATTCCTAAGGTTGTTTTTTGTCTAATTAAACTTATCCAATTGAATTAGGACATGTGTTAGGGTAATAATAATAACACTTTTACCCTTAATTACCCTATTTACTTTTAACCGTGGTAAAAAAAAGTAAAAAGTTACTATTCACCAAAAATTATTTTCATCTCATTGAACCACATTTTAGTCCTTGATATTAACCATGTCTCTCTGATTTTCTAAATTCCACTCACAGAAGCGGTAAAATTAAGTTATATGAAAAATTCAGTTTTTTAACTACCACTTAGTGGTTTCACTATTCATCAAAAAATGAATGTTTCCGGAAAAATACCAAAAATTAAGCCTAAGCTATATTTGATATTATGAATTCAAAAATTATTTCTATTTTACCAAATTCAAAACATATCAGTTACATTAACTAATTTAAAAATTAATTCCCTTCATCAAAACAAATAGCGTGTTTTTAAGAGATAATAACTATCAAAAGATTGAAACTTGTTTATGTCTGGTTTAAATGTGAAATTACATCCAATGACCAAAATTGTATTAAATTGTAAAAATATATTATAAATATAATTTAAAAACACTCAAATTAATAATTTATCACTATTAAATATTTCGATTAAAATAGTTTTTTTAATTAAAATTTAGTAATTTTCAATATTCTTCAGAATATGAAAGCTGTCCGAAAAGTACCAAAATTTCACCCTAAGATAATTTCGATATTCCGAATCCAAAAATGAAGTCCATTTTGAAAGATAAAATTTATAAAATTTCAAAAAGTGGGTATTACTATTCATAACGACTAGTTCATAATAATATTATAATAATATCTCGTTTAATGAAACTTGGTATTGCGTACTACACACGCTATCGAGGAAGGTCTTTATTGCGTGTAATGCAAGCCAAGTCAGGGATGCGTGTTGTGCAAGCTCCTTTTGATTTAGCGTACAACACAATACATTAATGAAATGAAAAAGAATATTTTTCATAAAAAATCGGGGTGTTACAGTATCCTTAACCGCAATAATTAATTTTTACCATTTTTTCAATTCATATTGAAAAAACATTAAGAAAAATTGAAGAATATTAATTATGATTGTTGGAAACATTTAATACAAATTTTCACAAACAATTCATAGTGTAAATAGTGTTTAAATAAAAAATTAACCCACAAACGCAATGTAAAAGCATTTTTCTAGAGGGAAATTTTTCAATCGTATATTATTATTTTTTAAAATAAATTATATATGAATTTGATAATAATGAAATTATTTGTATTAATGGATATATAATTTTACTAATGTTACTTTGTGAAAATTTGTAAAACAATATTTATCTTGTAATTTTATCAATTAAAATGATTTTTTAAAAAACTAATATTTTTCACTAATAAAAGAAATGATATATTATCATGAAATACAAAAAAAATCAATCCATGATATTTTTTACCTTTTCATTTTATATATTATGTTAAAATTTTAAAATTATTTTTCAAAATGAAGAATGTTTTTTTAAATAAGTGTGCAAATTCAAAAAAATCATCATTTTGAATGATTCAATTTTTAAGTGTAATATTTAATTTATACATATCTTATTCATAAAAAAATAAGTTTAATTTTAAAAAATTTATATATTATATGACATATAAATTTAAATAAAAATAAAACAAAAATTAATTAATTTAATTTATTGAGATAACAAATCTAACCAAAATATTATTTTCTAGAGGACGATTACCGTTATTTTCATATGTTTTTTTTTCATTTGAAATTAATTTTTCCAAAAATTATTTATTTTATTAACACATATAAATGTTATATTTTCATAATAATTTAAATTCTATTCATACATTCCAGTCTAATGGCTAGTGATAATTGTCATATTAAGTAATCATATTTTAGTAGTAGGTCCCATTTTGATAAAACAGTGTGTTGTGAGTAATAAAAGATGCCTAAAAGATTAAATTTATTTAAAAAATATTTCACAATATCTATGGTTGTTTCATTATAACACATTAATATAGCTACATCATACATAATTTTAACTTCATCTAAATAATCAAGGGTTAAAAATTTGAGTATTCTTTCTTGGAAAACCAACATCGTAATATGGGTCAAAAAAAATTCATCTTGATAAGAGGGAAAATGAAATTATTAAGGTCATCGTAATATAAATGTTACCAAGTAAGTGAACATTTAACGAAGGTAAATCATGGTCATGAAATAATAAATTAATTTCCAAATAAAAATAGTTTTTGATAGATAACATGGTTAAGTTATTGATAAATACCAAAAAGTCATAAATATGTAATAGTTTAAAGAACCTTTAATTCATAATAAATGATAATAAATATATAAAAATTTATATCAAAATCAGTATCCTATTTTTGAGTAATTTTATTGAGAAGATATAGTTATAGGATTTCATTCAATTTAATAAGAATAATTTAATAATTTGGTCATGCATCGATCAATTTTCTACTTCATATATTACACTAGGAGATTTCATTCTATTTATATCTAGTAATCATTAAAACTAGAAACCATGTCATACGTTATGAAATAATTATAAATATTTTTAAATTTAGATAATACATAAATCTATAACACCAAATCCAATTTTCATCATACTCTATCAAATAAATGGATATCATTTAGACCCTTCCAAAATTAAAAAAATATTGAACTATAAAGTCATTAAATATACAATATAAAATTGAAATTAATCCCCCAAATATCATAAATTAACTCATATTTGTAACAAAACAAATATGTGAATACTTCATCTTTTAATTCTCTCAAAAACTGGTATGAAGTCAAATTACCATAAAATATTAATAGAAATAGACATGATTCCTCAATCTATATATATACCAACATGTTATTGAATATATTTCTCAAATATAAAATTGTTTTAATATCTATAAATTTTTACATAACCCACTTCTCATGAAATAATTAATCAGTGTAATATTCTTCAATATATTGAAATTTAACATATTTATATTGATCCTTAATTTATCCAAACAAAACACCATTATCTCAACATTAGGAACACATAAAGGGTAATATTTCCCATGAAAACGTTATTTCATTAAAATATAACATTTCCTTTGTATCACATTTTTTGTTTTTAAATAACATATGAACTTTGATTAAAAATCCATAATTTGAATCTTCTACAGAACAATCCATAAATATTTTATGATTCATATATCATAATTCTCGAAATCCCATGTATAAACTCTCAAGTAATTCCTTTTAATTCCTAAAAAAATAACTAGGCTTCATCATCAAATTCCATAATACCTATTTCTCAAAATATTAAAAATGAATCATGTCTTCATATTCATCAACCACAATTTAATCATGAAAATTAAATTTTACATAAAAAACTGTTATAACATAAAATACATTTCATATGTTATATGTAGTCTATTCATCATCCACAATATACCCATAAATATTAAAACCATGCTGATAACATTCTTGATATTCCCTTAAAAAATATATTTTTCATAATTTACAAACATTCCTCTTCTTAAAAATTTATCTATAGATAATACAATATGGAGGGTAAAAATTCCAAAATATTTCATTAACTAAAAAACTACTTTTTCTGAGAAAATTATTTTCCCCATTCCCTTTTTCCCCACACAAAAAATATCTTCTCTTTCCATTGAGGAATTCCCTCAATTTATTGTGCCCATGTTGTTGACATATATAAAAGTAAATATTCTTTACCCCATGGTTCCCATCACACATGATTTTAATTTTCTATATCCTTCTCATTTTAGGTGATTCCAAGTGCTGGTGATTATTTTTAATCATTTATTATGAAATATTATACGGAATAATCACAATATTTGTCACTCTATTCATAACTTAAGTTGGATTCTCATTAACGCATTCTCTATAATATTCAATGTTATCGATGTTCCTTATAGTTCCCAAAATTGAATAAAACTAAAAATAATAGTGTGAGAAACCAAATTAACAGTGGGATACCACCTAATGAAAAAAAAAATTATCGGATATCATAATTCATGACACCGAATATTCAATATATTATTCCTTAGGAATAACCTAACTCATTCATGGTAATCATTTAATTCATTTCATATGATTCATAAAAGTTATTTTTAATTTCAAAAGAATATCCCTCAAGAGTTTCAAACACATTGAGTATCAAGACACACTGTCATGAACCATGTTTTGATTGATTCCAACTCAATCCACTAATTTTAGAGATATTACCCCCATGTGAAAAATGTGTTGGATCCATAGACACATTTACTATCAACACATAAATATAATATCATAGAATCCACTAGCTCTATCCTTTACCAAAATTCAAGGAAAATTTCTTATGAATTTCTTTATTATTATACATAATATTAGATAAAATATTGGCGCTTTAACAATTGTTTTCTCACTCTATTTCCCAATGGTTAACCATAACATTTATTTGATACCAACATTAGGGATACATTTTAATGACCCGCAAATTCTAATTTTCTTGAGAGCTCAATGAGTCATTACTAGGCCTTAAGCAACATCCCCAAGACGCCAAAGGCTGGCAATAAATGCCGAAGGGTTTAAAATACAATTTGAGGGATGATTTACCCTTTATGAAATAAACCCATAAAACAACCATAACAACAGATTCACTAAAGGATGCATCAAAAAATAAAAGACCAATAAAAACTTCATTTATATCGAACTACATCAAAGTACCCAACAACAGAAGACCAAACTAAACAACAAAGTACACATCAGATGAAAAAACCAAGACACTCAAAAATCACTACTACTCCATGCTCCCCATGCTCCAAGTTCCAAAAAATCTCTCAAGCATCACCACGAGCCACTAGCAATAAGATGCTTTACCTTTACCTATGTCCTAGAATACAACATCTGCAAAAGCACCAACATGCCAAAGCAGGGTTGAGAATAAAACGTAGGAGGTTTTCCCCAATGACTAACCTACTCACGCCAGTAGGATAAAATATTTAGCCACATTTATATAAAAACATTTTATATAAAACATTTTCTCAAAAGCAGTTTATAACTAAATATAAACAAGTTTCCAAACCGTTCATAATGAAAGGAATTCCAAGATCAATTGAAACCATTTTCCCAACAAGTTATTTTTCCAAAAAAATAACCAAAAAAGATTTAGAACATTTTTACCATATCCATTTTTGGTATACCCAACCATTCCACAACACATGCAACAAACCCTTCATGCTACATTATGACAATTACATACTCATGAGCGGTTTCTCGTCGATCTACCAAGTCATCACAAGGTAATTGATCCCCATGTTCCATTATCCCTTTGGAACTGAGAACATGGTCATATTTTAACCAATCCCTATATTTCTAATGTTCCATTAACCCTTTGGAACTGAGCAAAAGGTCATATTTCATCCAAACCTCGTACTAGCAATATGAACACACACCTTCCCCATATTCCATTATCCCTTGGTACTGAGCACAAGGTCATATTTCAACCAATCCGTGTATTTCCCATTGGCCATTAACCCTTTTTAAATGAGCACAAGTTCATATTTCAACCATTCCCCGTACATGAAATATGAACACACACCACATATTCCCATTAATCATCAAAAAACACCCTTTCAATAAAAACACCTTTTTTATTGAAACCCATTTCCATCAAAACCATTTCAAAGCGCAGCCATTTAAATAAAGCACCCTTTTTATTGAAAACCCATTTTTCATCAAACCATCTACAGTTTCAGCAAACCCATAATTTAAAATCATCATTTTAAATTCACCAAGCCAAGTCACATTGCACAACAATTCACCAAGATTTCACAATCTCATCAAAACCATAAATCATCACTAAACAAGATTTATTCTAAGATTTTCACAATAAAATACATTCAAATAAACCTATTTGAATCTAATCCAATCAATTCTAGAAAGATGAGTTGAGAGTGAAGCCTCCTACCTTTATGGTTTTGACGAAAACCACAACGAATGAAGAACGCTCATGAAACCCAGATATATTCTTCAAAAACCTACCTTAGATATATTATCCTAGAACGATCAAGACCAAATATCATCATATTTTTCATCCACACACTTATATCTACCCATAATGGGCGTATATATAAGAAACCTAGAGAAGAGGAGAAGTAGATCTAAGTAGATCTAAGAAACCGATCAAGAATGAAGAAGAACGGTCACATAATTCAAGAATCCAGCTTCGATTCGACAAGAGAAGCTTTCGGATCACCTATGGAATGATGGGAGAACCATCTTTGACCATAGGGAATGAAAAATCTCGATTTAGGGCCACTTATGAGAAAACAAATCCATATAGAGGCCAAAACGTGTTAGATCCCCTTTATAGGATCTCGTTTAAGTGGTTGCATGGTTTGTTCACACGGTTAGAAAAATCATGCACTAATCGTATGTTAGATACATCCTTGGAAACCCTTCACTTATGGTTTGGCCACATGGTTAGACAAACCGTGTTCCGACCGTGCAGAAGCTACTACCTCCAAGACCAACTACGCACGGTTTGGCTGCAAGGTTTAGACAACACGTACGATGCCTGTGTGACTTCCCATTTTCCTCAAAACATCATTTAAAGTTCTCCCAACTCTCCCATTCATCACCCTTACCATTAAAACCATGAAATTCGTGAAGAAAGGGGTACATACCAAAAACCGGGGGTACTACATTCTCCCCACCATTGGTCTTTCCGTCCACGGAATGTAGAAAACCTTCACCCAACTGAAAGAGTTCCGACCACTACTCTTTCATTTCCTATTCAAATTCACAAGTCCCTTCCTGAATCTGACCATGCTTACATAAAACCTGCACTAGAACGATGCTTTTTCCATTCATGAAATTCTCTTGACTATCCAAAATCGGTATCAGGATATGTATTAACGAAGCATCCGACTCTAGGTCAACATTATCCCATCTGATCACATGGTCAAGATCAGGCTGATACTTTTTCAACTGAGATACATGGAACGCATTATGCACCGAACTAAACCATGGTGGTAATTCCAATTGATATTTCACCTCTCTAACCATTTCCATTATCTCAAAAGGGACAATGTATCTTCGAGATAACTTTCCCGGCTTCCTGAAACGACGATGTCCAATCCTTGAATAGGTCCTCAAAAAGACATGATCACCAACAATGAATGACAACGGTCTTCGACAGTGATCTGCATAATATTTCTGACGACTCTGAGCCTTCTCCATCCTATAGCTAAACAACTGAATCTTATCCATTGTTTCATGGACAAGGC
The DNA here is from genome assembly GCA_963277665.1 of Viscum album. Classification (NCBI taxonomy): domain Eukaryota; kingdom Viridiplantae; phylum Streptophyta; class Magnoliopsida; order Santalales; family Viscaceae; genus Viscum; species Viscum album. The sequence continues at coordinate 116,441,272 of OY728123.1, read as the reverse complement.
TAGGCCCAACTAGTGATGTTTCACCAATTTCCACACTGCATAGTGGAGAACGATAAGGATGCCCATACAAGGCTTCAAACGGATCCATGCATATCGAGGCTTGATAGATGTTATTGTATGAGAACTCCACTAAGGGTATATGATCCTCTCATGAGCCACAAAAATCCATTACACAAGCCCGCAACAGGTCTTCCAATGTTTGTATCTTCTCCTCAGATTGCCCATCCATATGGGGATGATACGTCGTGCTCATAGTCAACTGAGTTCTGAGGGATTACTGTACTGATTTCCAGATATGAGTTGTGAACCTTAGATCTCTATCTGAGTCTATAGACACAGGTACACCATGCCTCTTTACCACTTCTCTGATATATATTTTTGAATGTTCTTCCATCGTATGAGTTTCACTAATTGGGATGAAATGGGCCAACATGGTTAGACTATCCACTATCACCCAAATGGCTTCGTGTTTCTGGATTGTTCTTGGAAGACCTGTAACAAAGTCCATTTCTATTTGATACCATTTCCACCCTGGCATAGGTAAAGAATGTAACATAACAGCTGGTCTCTGATGCTATGCTTTAACCTGCTGACAAGTTAAGCACTATGAGACTAACTCAGCCACGTTCCTTTTCATAACGCTCCACAAAAACTACCTCTTCAATGCATTGTGCATATTTTGTGTACCTGGTGTACAAACCATCATAAATGGTGGTAAGAATGAAAGAGTTTTTATTGATAAACCAAAGGTACAACCATCTGATCTTTGAAACACAAAACTGAACCCCCATCAAGTTTCTAGCCCTCAATTGTCTTCACACCATTGAGGTTTTAACATACGAAGAGACATTCTGAATCATATGTTTGTGATTCTTTTAGCATATTTAATAAATAAGGAACAAGTGTAGTTGGAAAGAAAATATCTACATCACCTCAGTCTTCACATTCCACATGCATTTTGGCTATGACTGACATCAACTACCATTCTTCTAAAGCTTCTTTTTCCAACTGAGCATATGACTTTCTACTCAATGCATCTGCCACTGTATTCCCTTTTCCTGGTGTGTACATCAAGTCAAATTCAAACATCTAAAGATCCTCCATCCATCTCCTTTTCCCCGAAATCAAATCTCACTATGATAAAATTTGTTTCAATCATTTTTGATCCATAAACACTGTAAATTTTTCACCAAAGAGATAATGTCTCAATGTTTTCAAACCATGGATGACTGAAGATAACTCCAAATCATGTGTTGGGTAATTTTTCTCATGCACCCTCAACTGCATTGAACCATAAGAAACCACATGACCTCTTTGCATGAGAATACAAACCAACCGATATCCTGATGCATCAAAATACACCACATACCCCTGTCCTGATTCTGGAATGATCATGATAGGTGCCGATGTAAGATGAACTTTTAGTTCCTGAAAGGATTTATGACATTCTTCTGTCCATTGGAAGAGAGAATTATTCTTATTTAGAGCTTTCATTGGTGAAGCTTGTCGTGAGAAATCACGTTCACTGAGTCAGTAGTAACTAGCTAGACAACAGAAACTGCGTATCTCGAACACATTCTTTGGTGGTTTCCTGGAGATAATGGATTCTATCATTTCAGGATCAACAGAAACGACTTTATCTAAAATTAAATGGCCAAAGAAACGCACTTCCTATTTCCAAAACACACACTTTGATAATTTGGCATACAAACAACGATCTATCAAGATTTGTAACACAATTTCCAGGTGCAACTCATGATCAACCTTGTTATTGAATACACCATGATATCATCCACAAACACCACAACAAAAGAATCAAGATATCGCGGAAATATCTGATTCATCAAATCCATGAATAATGTTGGTGCATTCGTTAGACCAAAAGGCATGACTACATATTCGTAGTGGACATATCTACTTCTGAAACTAGTCTTCAGAATATCCTCCTTCCAAACTCACAATTAGTGATATCATGATTGCATGTCAATCATGGAGAACCACTGAGATCCCCTTAATTGATCAAACATATCATCAATGCGTGTAAGTTGATATCTATTCTTTATCGTAACTCAGTTAAGCTTACAATAATCAACACACAGTCAAAGAGTTCCATCTTCCTTCTTCACAAACAACACTGGTGCTACCCAAGGAGAAGTACTTGGTTAAATGAAACCCTTTCTTTCTGTCTCCTCTAATAGCAATTTCAATTCCCATAACTTTGTTGGTTCCATCCTATAAGACAGATGGGAAATAGGACTGGTCCCCGAAAGGAGATCAATCGTAAACTCCATTTCCCTTAGAGGTGGTAACATTGAGAAGTTATTGGGAAAGACATCTTGATATTGATCCACAATATCTAGAAAACTATTTTCCTCAATATCTTCCATTGATGCCAAATTCCCGATTCCAATTGGTAAGAGATCATTCCCACCATTGGTGCCAACAAGCTCTTTGCATATATATTTTCCATCCTTTCTCCTCTAAAGAGATGTTTGATGTCGTCCTCAGTCATGAAACTAACTGTTCTCTTATAACAGTCGATGTGAGCCTTAAACATTATCAACCAATCCATACCTAGGATTACATCATAGACAACCATTTCCAACATAGAGAAGTACCATTTTAACTCAGCTCCATCAAAAGTTATATCACATGCTCTACACACAAAGGCTTGAAACTCTCTTACACCAAGAAGAGTTTTAAGTTTCAAAACAAAAGACATCATTTCCAGATTTAAACCTATGAGTGATGATTTGGACCAACTATTGGTTCACCTATGGTTTAGGTGCAACCACATTCTCACTAGCCTCTTCTGACTGGTTTTTATGACGCCTACTAGGTGCGATTTACTAAACCAACAAGAAACCTTGTCAATCTCACTCTCTAGCAACTGATGGATTATAATTTCAAATTATATCACATCTTATATTACAACAATGTTTTTCTAAACATCCTTTTTCCCATGTTCAAAATTATTTGAAATCAATCCTCACGCCTTTTGAAAATCAACCCATTTTCAAAATACACTAAATATCCTTTTTTTCAAAATCATTCATTGAAAACAATTTCTGCATTTTTTTTCTGAAAATTCACACCTTGAAAAAAATCATAAGTCATTCCCCATAATGAGATATAAAATCCTAGGGGGGAAGTCATTCCTCTACAATTCATGTCATGTTTATCTCATTGGATAAAACCATGAAAATGATATTTCTAACATTCTAGAAGTGTATCAAAAACACTTATGTACCCAACACCCTGCTAACTTGATGTTCAGAATAAACAGGTTAGCTACGTCCTTTTGTTCTATACATTTCAAGTTCTGACAATCCTACTCCTATCTATGATTTCGACCAAAGGAATAGACAATAAGGAATTTCAACTCCAAGACCAAGAACATCGATGACTACTTGTTAGGAAAGGACCGAACAAGTTGATATTATTTGTAATGACCCGCCAATTCTCATTGGCTTGAGAGCTCAACAAGTCATTACTATGCCTTAAGAGACATCCCCAAGACCCCAAAGGATGGCAATAAATGTCGAAGGGTTTCAATTAAATGTTGGGGGACAATTTACCCCTTATGAAATAAATCCATAAACCAAACATAACCAAATATTCAATAAATGATGCATGAACAAATGAAAGACCAATAAACACTTCATTTATATCAAACTACATCAATGTACACAACAGCGGAAGAACAAACAAAACATCAAAGTACACAGTATATGAACAACTCAAGACCCTCAAAAGACACTACAACCCCATGTTACACAAGCTCTAAGCTCCACAACATCTCCCAAGTATTACCACGAGCCACTAGCAATAAGATTCTTTACCTTTACCTGTGTCGCAGAATACGACATCTGCAAAAGCATCAACATGCCAAAGCATGGATGAGTATAAAACTTAGTAGGTTTTCTCTAATGACTTCCCCACTCATGACACTATGATAAAAGAGTTAGCCACATTTATATAAAAACAATTTATATAAAACATTTTCTAAAAAGCAATTTATAAGTAAGTTTAAACAACTTTCAAAACCATTCATAACTAAAGGCATTCCAAGAGAAATTGAAACCATTTTCCAAAAAAGTTATTTTTTCTAGAAAAATAATGAAACAGACATTAGAACCATTTCACTATATCCCTTTTTGGCATACCCAACCATTCCACAACCCATGCAACCAACCATGCATGCTACATTATGATTGTTCCAAACTCATGAGCGGTATCTAGTCGATATACCAAGTTGTCACAAGGTAATTTTTCCCCATGTTCCATTATCCCTTTGGAACCGAGAAAATGGTCATATTTAAACCAAGCCCCAAATTTCCCATGTGTAATTAACCCTTTGGAACCGAGCACAATGTCATATTTCAACCAAGCCTCATACATGAAATATGAACACACAACTTCCCCATGTTCCATTATCCCATTGGCACTGAGCACAAGGTCATATTTCAACCAATCCCCATATTTTCCATGTGCCATTAACCCTTTGGAACCAAGAACAAGGTTTTATTTCAACCAATCCCCATACATGCAATATGAACACAAACCACATATTCCCATTAATCATGCCAAAACACCCTTTCAATAAAAGATCCTTTTTATTGAAAACCATTTCCATCAAAACCATTTTAATGATAAACCAATTCTATTAAAAACCATTTCATTAAAACTCCCTTTTTATTAAAAACAAATTTTTTATCAAACCATATACATTTTCCGAAAACCCATAATTTAATATCAATATTTTAAATTCAACATGCCAAATCACATAGCCCAAAAAATCACCAAGATTTCACAATCTCATCAAAACTATAAATCATCACTAAAGACAATTTATTCTAGGCTTTTCACAATCAAATCCATTCAAATAAACCGATTTGAATCTAATCCAATCAATTCTAGCAAGAGGAGTCGAGAGTGAAGCCTCTAACCTTTAGGGTTTTGATGAAAACCACAACAAATGAAGAATGCTCAAGAAACCCGGGTTGATTCTTCAAAAACCCGCCATAGATCTCTTCTCATTGCACAATAAAGACAAAATCTCATCATATTTGTCATCCACATGCTTAGATATACCCATAATAGGCATATATCTAGGAAACCGAGAGAAGTGGATAAGTAGATCTATGTAGATCAAAGAAATTGATCAAGAACGAAGAAGAAATGTCACATACCTCAATAATCTAGCCTTGATTCACTAAGATAGCCTTTAGATCACCTCTAGAATGATTGGAGAACCCTCTATGACCTTAATATTAGATAAATCCTATGTTAGGGTAGCTTAGGAGGAAAATGAGCCACTTAGAGGCAAAAATGCATGAGATCCACCTTTATAGGATCTTGTTTAAGTGGTCACATGTTTTTCTCACACAGTTAGACAAACTGTGTGCTAACCGTGTGTTAGCTACTGCATCATCCACCCTTCTCACACGGTTTGGCCGCACGGTTAGACAAACCATGTGTCGACCATGCGGAATCTACTGCCTCCAAGACCAACTACGCATGATTTGGTCGAACGATTTAGACAACCGATGTGTCACCCGTGCGACTTCCCCCTTGCCTCAAAAAATCATTTAATGTTCTCCTGACTCTCCCATTCATCACCCTTAACTTTAAAACCAGGAAAATCATCAAGAAAGGGTTACATATCAGAAATCGGGGTACTACATATATTATTTAAATAAATAAATACTACATCATTTTAGATGAAATTATAATACAATTTATAAAAACTCACCAAACGACTGTAAATATTTAGTTTCTTTTTATAGTGGATACACAATTTTCCTATTTCTTGATATATCACCAACATATACCATAAATATATTGCCTCATTATATTCATCCAATAAATTACCTTTTAAAATCTAGTTTTCATTTCCAGTGGAAAGTAAATATAATAATAATCCTTATTATTTGTGATATAAGGGAAAATTAAATAGATTTAAACTAAAACATAATCATAACTTGACAATAAGGGTATGGTAATATGTAAATAACATTTTAAAATCATAACCTATATATCATTGATCATAAACATTGATCACAAAAAAAATAAAGGAAATTTATATGTTAAGAATCATAAATGATGAAAAGAAGATGATCCGTCAGAGAAAAAGATTTTTATATGTCATGGATGTTTGGAATACGCTTAATAATGTAAAATAAATTCCTTGGTTATCATTAATCTTATAGAAGACAATCATAGTGGATTGGGGTCACTCCCCAAACCATCATAGAATTCATTTTTTCTCCAAAGACTATCAAAGTGTGTTGGTTTAACTCCCCAATCCGTTATTGTAGTCATGTTTTAGTCCAATGATGATACTAGTGGACAAAGTCGCTCAATGAAAATGGGTACACTCACAATTACATTGTTGTTTATCTCATGAGATCTTAACCATTACTCAAGGAATAAGATGAATATATTGGTCACAAAAATCATAAAATATAAATCACACATACATGTTTTATAATATAATAAAATAATCATCATATTATAACCCATTAAAAGAAATGGTTTTGGTAAAAATATCATCATATCCTAAATGTATGTAATAGAACCCAATTTCATTATAATTTCATAAATTCATCATTGCGTAACCCAATGAAAAAGAATTTGGTTTCATAATTATTTTATCAAGGAATAAAAAATTGAAGAGAAAAAGGTTTCACAAACATATTCTCATCATAAAGATAAATAATTAAAATAAATAATATGAATGGTTTCATTTCCCCATATTCTAATTAAATCATAATAATCATAAATGGACATTAAATTTTAAGGAAATTGATTTGGAAATATCACATTGAATTTTTTTTATGAAATATACTTTCCAATCTAAAAATATATTTTCAATACAAAAAATTAATAAAATATCTTCAAATTCATTTTTATTTAAAACAACCTTAAAAACATATAAGTGAAGATTTAAATATAATTTAAAATATTCCGTGAGGAAAATATCCTTCCAATAATAAATATTACATTTCAAAAAAATAAAAAATCAATATAATATTATAAAAATAAATTTCATCGAAAATAACATTTTAATCATTGAAGTGAATCAACAAAAGAATTACGTGGTCATGATTCTGTGAAATTTAGTTCATGTATTACAAGATTATTTAATGATTCTTTTGACATATTTGATAAAATACAAATGACCATTATTTAGATAATGAAATGTTGATTCAATTTTTTTTTATGTTATATGGGTAAAAAATAATTTAAAATAAAATATTAGAATGAAAAAATATTCAAAATATATATCTAAAACATTGATATTGAGTAAAAAGGGATTTTGATTGAAAAGGAAAATAAATCCAACATTAATTATAAAACTTATTTTGGAATTATAAGAACATAATGTGAGGAAATTAAAGGGAAACAAATTAATATCAAAAATTGAAAATATGATACGAAATGAAATTAGTTTCTTGTGAAATAGAACATGACATTTCATCCTCGAAAAAATAATCATAAAGAATTCCGACAAGTAATGATATTGTTGCAACAATACCATAACAAATTTTCTTATTTTTAATTCTAACCCCATTAAAGACTGAACAATTTGTGGATATTTGTATCCCATAATTTAAATTTGAATAATATTTAAATATATTCACTGGTATTATATACACCACAAAAAATTGTGTTGAATATGAATTAAGTCTACCAAAAATAATAGAGATAGAAAATCCCTTAACTTAAGTATCCACTTACATTGTACATGATAAATCATCTAGTAATATGAAGATAAGTATATTATATGTATATTATAGAACCATAATTATATATATTATACCATCTTTTATTTAATTATGAACTTTTATTACCCATTTATTAATTATTCATTATTAAAATCACATTTCTGGTAATGAATATGTTGTTTTTCATGAATGTTTTGAATTGTTATTTTCAGTCCTATTAAATTGTTCATGGATACATAATCTCAAAAATATTTACAATGAAATAAATTTCATATATATTTAGTATTTTTTTTAATGTAAACTATAAGTTATAGAGTTAGAAAATTTAACATGTCCTTCATAGAGAAGGTAGGTCCTATATACACACAAATGCTGCTACAAATTTCTCAATGGATTTTAATGAAATGAATTTATATAATTTACACCATATCTATATTCCTTATAATGCAATATATATCACATATATTAATTAAATTTTTTCGTTATTTCTTTTCATCTAATGAATAATTGAGAATTGTACGACATCACTTCACAAGGTTTTAGTCCTCCATACAGATGATGGACATTATCATATCTTAATGATATTGAATGTAATAAGTCATATATGATATCAATAATCCAAAATAATAAATATTCAAAAAATATTATATATTTTCTTCATATATATAATTACACCAATCAATGTGAATCTGTTAAGGAAAATGAACAATGTTGGTTCACAAGGAGGAAGTCTACTGAACGCATAATCAATATTTTCATTTCTCTGTTGATGATGGAGGAGAGTGATGTAAAAATTATGATAACATATTAACATATCAATATTTGTATGATAATTTTATTATTATGTTATCATGTTTTAATAATATTTTACTGAGTTATAGGAAGGAAAAAATACCCACATATTTTGGAATTTTACATCATCTTTATAGAGATACTTTATGTACATATATGAAGCCCATATAAGAGGGTTGCCCAATTAAAATAAGAACTATAGGAAATTAGGTTAAAAGTAATGAAGTATTTTGGTATATTAATGGATGAAATATAATTTCATGAATGTTTTGATAGGATAGGATAGAATAGGTCCTTTTATAAGTGGGGAAATTAACCCACATAGAGACTACCTATATTTTTCCCAAAACAAACCTTAAATGAATAATTAATTCACTTGACAAAATCTTAAAAATGCCCATATATTTGAACATGGAAAGGATAATATTTATGTTTTAAAAAAATATGATTTATACAAGATTATATGGAAATATTACCTTTATCATTTTGGTTTAACCCTAAGTAAACTCTTGATATCCTTAATCATAATAATTAATGATTTCCCCGTTTACTATTTTTACAATTAGATTTATCCAAAAATTAAGTGAATATTATTTTATAATATTAAAACAAATTATCCAAATTTGTAATAAATATGTCAAAATCCTATTCAAAAATGTAAGAATATTAAATTTAAAAATATAGACACATACGTGATGAAAAAGGTGGTTTTGAGGGAGAAAATTTTAATAATTATATATTGTTTTAATATCAAATTTCAAATTGAAATTGATTAAAATCAAATAATTTTTATTGATATAAATATATTTGAATTAATTATACATTTATCTCCAAATTAATATAAAATATGTTTTGTAAATTATTTTAATGAAACGAAAATTTTCAATAACAATGATTATTATTTACTATTTATAGAAAAAAATTCATTTTAGAAAACTATTAAAAAGTTACATAAATAATATATTGAAATTATGCCATAAAAAATTATTGACATTATTTAAAAATATATAGCATTTTCATTAAAAAATTATGTAAAATGAGTACAAAAAATGTAACAAAATTTCTTTTTTATAAATTATTTTTTAGTGTAAAATTTATTTTAATTTAATCTCATACCAGAAGAATAGATATGAATAATTTTTAATGAAAATTTTAATATAATATATATTTATATTTATATATATCATTTAAATCATTTAAATATTTTATTTATTTAATTTAATATGATAAAAAATATTTGTGTGCATAAAATTTATTTTTCAAAAATATATTTCATTTATTTTAAAATTTTTATTTATTTCATTAATAAATAATTGGATACAAAATAATTCATTTAATAGAGAAGATTAAAATCAATATTAATATAATTTATTTAATATTATTCATGCATACCATTGAAATGGATAGGCGTTAAATACCCTATTAAATAATAATATTTTTTTAGTATGTTTCATTTATTTTATACCTGATGTTGCATGATATAGAAACAATCAAAAGAAAAAAAATTATTTGAAAAAAATAATTACATTAAACATTAGGATGTTAAAATTAATCCCTTTGGTCAAAAACTATTTTTCCATTCATGTCCATGTTTTCAATGATTGTTTTCAATAATGTTTTTACTATAATTCTATGATTATTTAATATTATTTATAGACATGTTGTTCTTTTTAATTTTTTAAAATTGAAATAATATTTTTATTTTATAAAGGAGTTATTTTCTTTTTTTACTAGAACTGTGAAATTTACCATTCTTTTAATATAAGAAACTTTATTGGAATGTCCGACCATCATGGTCACTAAATTATATGATGATCCATTACATTTGTAAAATGTTCCTTTAAATAATATTTTTGATATTATTTAAAAAACTATTAGATTATAATCAGTTGTTCTCAATGAGAAAATTTTATTTTAAAAAAATATCGTGTGATATTTTAAGTGATTATTAATCTAAAATGAAATCTTTTATTGTTACATACTCGTTACTATGGATATAAACCAATGATACAATACTTATTCATTCTCTAGAAGGATTATGATTTTAATTTATAGATATTAATAAATCCTTTTTTACTTTCCACAGGTTATAAAATGATTGAATTATAAACTTTTTATGAAAAAAAATTACAGAGAATGGGTTATTACATATATTTAATTTTTTATGATATTATGGGTCAAATATTAATAGAATATTATTCAATTATTTGTGGACCTCAAAATTTTTTCTCCCTCCAAAACATTGGGTAAATATTAATGTCGCATTACAAAATAAGGACTAGAATATTGAGTGTTCCCAGTTCAATACGTGACATTTTACAAAATTATATCCTTCAATGGGAACCCTAACATTGAATATAAAGGAATTTCATATTATCTGAATATAATATGATTTTCTTGGATGTGATCCTTGAATATTGAAATGATTTTATTTTCCATGTGTATGCCAAAAAATAATATTATATTCAAATGTTATTCTCTCATGGATCCTTTAAATTTTGTCATTCAACAATCATATCCTATAATATACCATGATTTTTATTCTTATTCATGATTATAATATATTATATTATGGGAATGGTTTTAAATAGTCAATGATGTTTTAATACCCATATGGAATTGTTTTCTTTTTTTGATAATTGATATCTCCAATGTTTTCCCTTAATCAACATCTACACTCACCCATTATTTTATTATATTTCCATAGGTAATTATAAATGTTTTTATTTATGATATTAATAAAAAGGGTGTTAATTGTGAATATATTTTTGGGAAGTTATGTAGATATCTTAGGATCATGTTATTTATCATTATATGTTTCTAAAAATACTTTTCATGAATGTATCATAATGTTATGTAAAGAATATTCATCTATTAAGTTGTAATATTTACATATATATCGTATAGATCATTATATATTCTATCATTGAAAGGATTAGGTCATATTGGATTTAGGATTAGAAAATATTAGTGATAAACATTATAAGAATCATCCTTCTATGTGAATTTCTTATGTTTTAGTAAACAAAAGATTATTTATTCCCATTAAAAAAATCAATGTCTAGTTACAACAAGTGGTTGAGCTTCTGGAAAATATTTATTTTTTGGAAATAAACTATTACTATGTTTTTAATAATTATTAGGGATATTATTTTGGTGCATGGGGATTGTTCTATTACTACACACCAAATTTGACACCCTTGGTGGAAATTTATTTTATAATTCACAATTTTTTTTCTTGATCCTTCCTGATGTATTTAAATATTTAAAATACATTATTTTAATAGGATAAAAATAGTATATAATAGGATAACAATATGTCATCATTTATAGATAAAATGAAATATTTTACAATATTATATGATTGATTGTTGTGATCAATGATGTATGATGGTCATCGTAACCATTCTAGTATTTAAAAGGGGTGATTATAGAATTTTAATGTTTATGTGTTGATAATCATTTTCCTATATTTTTTATATTATTTTATCAAAGTCATTTAAATTTCTATATATATTGAAATTTATTTGGAAGTGTTAATTCCTTTACTAAATGATTATATATTATATTATTAGGGAAAACCCCAAATGGGGAGGGGGATGATCACATATCATGTCTATGACTCCTATCAAATTGATGTTTGTGGGAATATAATTCATTTATATCTTTTTATTCTCCCACTTGTTGAATTTGAAATTAACAAAGGCCTGGATTGGATTTAATTATACAAATACCCAAAAAGTAATGACTGAGGAAGTTTATTTTTGATATTCATAACCAAAGTATGTTCACAAATTAGTTTGATGACAAATATGAACATATAATGGAAATTAATTCCATTTTATGGATCATGAGTAATACTAAAAAACATTGTTTATCTCAGAATGTTAGGGATAAACTAAACACTAAGAATATTACTATTCAAAGATAGTTTATTTATGTCTTTTCATATTTTTTATCAAATCAACTTCCAAATAATGATGTTGAATTTTCAATTCAATTAAAATATGGTGTTATACATTTTTAAATGATTGATATAGAATGGACCCAATTATTATTTATAAATTGAAAAATAAACAAAAGGATTATCATGATAAGGGATTTATATGGAAGAGTTCTTCATAATGGGATTCACACATTCAATTTAGTAAACTGAAATATGGATGGGTGAGATATATTATTGATTATCACAAAGTAAACATGATCATAATAAATAATATGTATCATCTAACTCATATTGATGACATGCTTTATGAACTACACATAGCTTAATAATTTTCCATGGCTTAAAATAATTCTTGGTATCATAAATTTTGGTTCCAAAAGAAGACTATAACCAAGATACAATTAGATACATGGTATTAAAATAATTAATATATTTTGATTACATTTATTATTAATAATTCTACAATTTTTTTAGTGGATTTAATTAATTTATAAATTAGTGATCATTTTGATCATTTTTTTGTATTACATATATATATATGTTTGATATTATTATATATTGAATGTGAATGAGAGAGAAATACGTAATCTATAGGAATATACTAAGGACCCGATGGAATGAGAAGTTGTATGAAAATTTTAAAAAATATTAATTTTGAATATTAAAGATTTCATGTATTTGTCATAGAATCAAATGCGGTGCAATATTAGTCTACCCATCAACTTTTTATGTTATTAAATGGTGGCCTAGAAAAACTACCAGGGATGATATCTATAGTATTCATGATTTGGATAAAAATTATCATTTATTTTTAAATATTTTCTCATGTCTATATAATAAACTAAACAAGATAACTCATATGGGTTACATGTTCCTTCGTATAGATGGATGCAAAAATAATATCAACGAATTGAGGAGAAGGTTAGTCGGTTCCCATGATCAGTCAAATCTTTCATTGGAGAAGGGTTTACGATTGACATTGAGGAATAAAATTTAATATATTTATATTTCCTAAAATATAATTAGGTGTTTTAGCCTATTACACATGAAAATTTTTGTTTTAGGAGAAAATTTTCACATCCAATGATTTTGTGTTAGTTTAAGAGACATAGTTTCTTCCTTGTAAGAATATATATTATTTTAAAAAATATTTCTAAATTTATAAACAGGGCATGCATCAAATTATATGGCATATAGATAATTTTTATATTTAATTTTAAATTTTAAATTCATCATATCACATGTGGTAATTGTTTAGAAAATAATGGAATATCCCCCCAAAAGTAGTCCTAATGGGAAATCTGACCCTGTTATTCATTTAAAAACATGTGTTTTACCCTTAATGTGTGATAAAATTTCCCGATCATAGGTTTATGTTATTAATTATTTGTGGGATAATTTTCACATTTATTCATTAATTTATTAAATTATCATGGCATAAGCCCTATATATTTATATCATGATATGGAATAATCCCTAGAGTTATCCTCATAACTCTATAGAATGAGAGGATGGAGATATTTATTAGGGGATAGTTGATATATGGATGGATGATAATATATGGGAAATCATAATACCATTAGGATTCTCATCATTATAGGATATTGTATATATCAGAAATTATAAAAACCAAAAAGAGTTATTCATCGTTGTCGATCCTCACTCATAGTGGGAACTAGTTTTATATTGATTTTTCCATGTTGTTTATTACAGGAAGAATGTGAATCAGTAAATATAATAGTTAATTCGTGGGTCAATCATGTTGTGTGGGTATTGATTTATCTCCCAAGATATAAGAATTTCACACTCATTTTATAATCCTCTTCATTCATAATCATCCAAAAATAGATTAAGGATAACATGATCATTTTATAATGATAATTCCTTATATTTGTTTTTATGGATTTTTTGGAACATTCATCATGTGATTTTCATCAGTATCCAATTTGGTTGGAGGATTAAAAAATAATTATTATATGAAATTTTCCCAATATTTCATTAGTGGAATGGATTTTTATTTTAGGATGAAGATAGATATTGATGTAATTATGGTGGTGTGTGATAATGGAGGATCAATAGATGTTCGTATTAGAGTATTCCAGTTCGAGTATTCAGAAATTGGTGTTGCATAACAATATATGATGTTCTAAAGAATATATAGAGGTTTGAATCCCCCAATCAGTTACTTCTTTAAGTGTTTAGTAATAGATTTTGAAGTTATTGTTGTGGATGATGGAAGATCTGAAAAAAATAGTGGTTTGAAGATGAGACGCATTGAACACTATGGTTTTTTTTTTGAATTCCTTGACTAAATAGTGTGTACCATAGAAGAAAACAAGATGCGTATTACCTTGGTTATGGTGGAAATGGTTTTAGGTGATAAATGAATCCCACAACTTGTTGTCGGACCCATACATCGTGTGACACTACTCAGTTTTCCAAGCCATCTGCTGATGGTATATATCCAAGACCCCATGTTATTACCCATTCCTTGTACCATATTGAATTTTCTCTATATATGTACATAGATTGGTGATTACGGTATATTTAGTACATACCCAATTAACACAGGCATGTGAATGTGTTATTTGTAATAGGGGAATGTACATGAGCATTAGTTGAGGAACATGAAAATGTTCCATTGGATATGGTATTAGGCTGGGCAAGATAGTTCACCCCATGTATACAAAATAAAACATTTATATATTAAGAAGTCAATCCAAGAACTGTGTAGCTGAGGACACACATAAATATCCAAATGAAAATAACAATTTTTTGATCCTTAGTACATGTAATGTACATATCATTTACACAATGTCAATAATAATTGGACATAGATAAGATTAATCATTTGGAGATGTTGTATATCCTTTGAGGAAAGGTCATAGAATCCTTTCATCGAACACTGCCATTCATTCCTCCTTAATTGGGACACAAAAGAGGTTATTTCATTATTATATCCAATGAATTTTTCTAGATATATTATGATGGTCGATGTCATCGTGGAATCAAAGTAATGAAACATGGAGATAAGATCATAAAAATAATATAAGTTATGAGTATCCATTAAATGTGATTGTGTATGATCCCTAGGAGCGATTTTGGTTTTGGGAACCTTTTCATCCCGTTAGGGTGTGAGTCCCTCGTACACTATAAACATATAGTAGTGATCATTTCTCATTATCTAAGTCTTATTGTTTTTGATACTCCCTCATCACATCAAGGATTGTGTCACCCATTATCATTAAATAAGAAGGTTTGGAAACCCACATACTAAAATGGGGATTGGTCCTCTATCTACAAAGTGTTACTCTATAGTCATTGAGCTTGGGTGGGGGAGTGAGTGATCCACAAGAGTTAGTTCTCCCTTGATAATAGAGCGTACATGTGATTTCCACTATCTCAACACACATTTTATATTGGCTGTGTGGGATGAATATATTTATTTATATCCACTTTAGTTTTGGAGTGCAATGACGAGTTGCAGGACCCTCCACATAAATTCTGGTATGATGGGGCCATATGTGGGACATCAATGATGGACTTATGAATCTAAAGGGAGACTCATCATTCTTAATTGGGTGGTGTAAATTGAGAACACAAATTAATATACATTTTGGATTCTTATTGAAGAAATATTTTTTATTATTATGTTTCTCTCTCTCTTGATGGTGAAAATTTGACTACTCCCTCTGGATTTTTTGTGTTTGTGTATTTAAAGTGATCTAACACTGTATTTATATACATACCCCTCCATGGGATTTTCCTCAAAAATCATTTTATATAAAGATGAACTGATGATTTAATGGATTTATAGGTGAACCAGTATAAGGTCAAGAATAGTTGATATAGAGATACTATAGTTAATACTAGTTATTTCTTTTGGGTTACTCCCCCAATGTTGTCAGCAACATGGGAGATTTCTGGTTATTGTGGGTATTTATTTTGACCATTTATTTTTGTGTACATATTTTTTTCCTAATGTGTGATAGATGATTTTCCTGAATTTAAAGAATGAGTTTCTTTTACCTTTTTAAATTATATTGTATTGTCGATATGTCATTGTTATAGACGTACATTATGATAAGGCCTATTATGTAATTCATTTTCATACCCTGTCATTTTCATTAGTATATATCCTACTATAGGTAGGCTTGGGGTGTCATACTTGGATCATCACAAGACAGTATTGACCATGTGGATCATGTAATGGTATAGATTAATCAAATATGGTTCCCATAGGTTGGGATATTTTATATATTATTGACATGAAGATGGGTTTAGGAACCGTTCTAAAAATGTTAGAGTGTCTCAAGTATATATTTAAAGATTGAGAATCCAATTTCGTTAGGGAGGTTGAAATATCCATTAAAAAAGTACAAAAACCATCTTGTAGACTCAAAACCTATTGGTAATGGTTGTAGTGGATTAATTAGAAATATCATTATTTATAAATGGGTTTTGGATTCTATGTACATCTTGAATCATCTCTTCTGCTATAATCATTGACTAGCACATGCCATGATAATTTTCATGATGCCCATGTGATGATAACATGTTTTGATTTTGAGATTAATTCATGATGATGGAAATTTTGGAGATGTATCCTTATTTCATAGACCCATGCAAGAATTTTTTTCTCCATGTGGTAAAATTTGAATTAATACCACCAATTGCGATATGCATAGATCCACCTCCAGTGGTCTAGGTCAATGATTGTGAACATGTTGGGAATTCGATCTCTCTAGTCAGATAGGAACATGGCAATAATATTCTTCTTTTGACTCCATGTGTTCTAGTAATATATATAGTTCATGAGTTGTTTTGAGATAGAACCTCAGGTAGTATATGATTTCCCATAGATAGTTTTTTAGGTTTTCTTGTTTTACATTACCCTGAGAATCATATTGTTTCACTAGAGACTGATATTGTTCATAGGGTGGTGGATGCTTTTAGTGGTAGAAGATCATAATGAAAATATTTTTATTATTCATCTCATGTTGCAGAGATATATATCACCCATTTTTCATAGTAAGATAGTCCCCCATCTATGGTTGTATAGGACATGAATGATACTATGTTGTGAATTCCCCACATGGATATAACCCCTCTAAATAGTGGTCTTAGATGTTATAATTATACATAAATACATGGGGTGATATAATTGAAATTTCTTATTGAATTTTGATGCGGATTAGGTCACAAAAATAATTGGAAAAATTACTCCATTGATACTTGTTATTATAAAGTGATCATTACCCCTTTGGTCAAATCATTGTTGCTAAAAGAGGACAATGACATGGCATGGATGATGAGTCCCATAAAATTATTTTATAGTGATTTTTGATGTGATAATTGTTCAAAGAGTGATTTTGTTAATGTGGAAATGTATGAAAGAATAATAGAAAGCATCAAGATTTATATTCTTATCACTCTATATCTCCAAAAATTTATGAGGTATAACCCACATATTTTCTACAAAAATGGTTGTTTTAGTACGTCTTAGGAAGATGCATTCACATATACATATCCCATATTCAGGGAATAGAAATACCAGTTGATCATTTTATCTGTACCCTTTTGCATGGAGGGGACTACATTGGGGATCAACAATCACAATCAAAAACTGACTGTGTGAACTTACTCTTGGAGGAGATAGAGATACTCACATGAAATAATTTTATAGTGGTTGTGAGACCCCAATATGTTTCCCTCAAAATGGACTAATTTATTTTAGTCCACTCCCAGATAACTTCTAGTGGTAATTTTTCAATGTAACTATGTTAGTGGGATGGAATATAAAATCATTAGTTAGAAGGATTCCCACTCAATGTAGACTGAGATCATGTAATAGAATATACCCCCATATCAGAATATATAACCTCAAATAACCCTTTTAGAAAAGAATGATATGGGATTTTATTCTCCTATTGTAATGGAAGAGATCTATAAATACTTTTATATGTATGTTTCTGGATTACTGCCCCTTTGATTTGTTGCCACCACATTTACCTCTACAATTGAATGGATTGATATATATTATTACATATTAGATGACATCATAGATATGAGAGATAAAATGGTTAAATTGGTAGATCTAAAAATGTATGGTTTTATAAGAACATATGTTTTTCTGAAAAAATAGAGTATTTTTTAGTAGGACCAAAAGGAGATCTTGAGGATAGGTTTATATTAAAATCCATTGAACCAGTTGATTGTTAGGGAGTAGTATACACAAATGGGAATCAATAAAATCATTGACCTATGGTTAGAAGTTATTATATTCTCTCGGATTGACAATAAGATTGAATTTCACCAGATCAATGATTGAGAGGGGTCTATAATAGTGGTGACATTCTAATACCACAACAATTTTCATGGATCATGATTATACCATTCAACATGATTAATGAACCGAAAAATTTTGTGAGACTTATGGACATGGTACAAAATCCTTTCTTATATTGGTTCATAGTTTTCTTCTTCGATGGGACCCTTATGTATATGGAGTTAATAGTGGTTCATGGGAGACACGTTAGGATGGTACTATAAATGGTTTTGGAATACCATCAATATATGAGCCTCATAGAGTATAAGATCAATATTCATGTAGCCCATGTGAGGAGATGTTTCTTCATAGACCTTTGAGAAAAAGTTCAAAAAGTAATGTTATAGCAAATGTTAGCTTTAGATCCACTTATGTGTGTGTATGTTATTTAATATAGTCACTATGATGTTTTTTATATGAAATTTTTCACTGGGGTGATGGAGTAGTTGACCCCATTACAATGGACAATTGAAGACAAGGGTGGTGTAGTATACATCATTTCAATATTTGTTAGACCTATTCATCATTAGTGAGTCAGGGAAAATACCATTGATATAATCAATGAGTTCACGCATGATCTTACATACAATATAAATATTATTGAGAGATTTTTGTAAAGGTGGGGAGAATATCATCCTTTTTAGGATAAAGGATAACACTATTAATTTGATTATATGAGGTGATGGGGATGTTTCATTTACTCATAATAAAATCCATAATAGATAATAGTGATTTGGGGTCCTTTTGAATCATCTTTGGTGGAAAATGTTTTTTAATTATGCCTATAAGATTAAATAACGATAACCCACAGTTCATTATATGATGAAAAAGATTCTCATATAAAATTTTAAATGTGATGGTAGATTTACTATTTTTATAATGTGGGTTTCTTGACCAAGGAAAGGTAATAATTATTTCTATGAGATCATAAACTAACACCAAAATTTTCTCAAATGTCAATCATCCATTAGATGATATTAGGGGTGGATCAGGGAGACTGCTCCATGGAAGAGGTAGTCTGGGTTCATTGAATTCCATTGACTATCATTTAAAATTGTAATTCGCATTTGAAAATGAAATTTTGGTGAATATAAGGGAGGATTTTGGACTTAGTTGTCGTTTTTCATATATTAACTAACTAAAATAGAAATCTAGGTAAATAGTGTATTCATTATCTAGATATGATGATGCATAATTTCATGACATATTCTGACGATACATATGAGGATCATCTTCCATTTTTCATGTTTTCATATTATATTTGTTACCACTCCACCATCAGTGTAGTCCCATATGTGGCCCTATATGGAGACCCTATATGTGACCACATTACTTGTCATAGGAATTGAGAGATAGGGTTTTTGTCTTGGAGATGGTTCCAGTGATGGTTATAAATGCTGAATTTCATTATAATACAGATGATCACTTCACATATATGTCATGTGATCATTAGGTACTAATGATAGTTACCTTTAGAGGTTTTTGATGATATCATTTATTACAATATATCACATATAATCAAGAATTATGATAATTTTATTTGGGTGATGAGATCACTATTTTTTTCATATGAACTTGTTCTATTACGATATTTGATTAGTGAGGTGGAATACTACATAACTTGTTTACCATAGTTATTCTTGGTTAATTGTGTTTTCCATGTGTATAAATTAAAGGTAAATTTTCATATATAAATAGACGTTGTTGACCAAGATGATATTAACATTAATGTTGGAGTAACCTTTTAGGGGGTTTATCTATGTTGGTGGAATTTTGGAGTCTTCCATAGAATTCCATTTGTGGGAAAGTGTTTTCTATGATTTTTATTTTCTTGATAATATGGGAACTATCAAGAGATATCATTAAATGTTAAATCCTTGATTACGTCAAAGATTCCTCCAATAGGGGTGTGTTTTCACATTTTTAGATTAATTCCATAATGGCGTGGAGAACGCTGTGACTCAGTTTTTTTCCATGAAAGAATTTGGAGAACTTTAATGAATATTTTTGAAGCTATTTATCAAGTCATTATATAATAATTAGGCATAGATGTCCTTGTTGTGGTAATATTAAAAATATTTTATTAATAATAACATGTAGAAATATTTTTTTATAAAATTATATGAAATCAACTAAAAATGTTCTGAATGGAAAATTTAGGACTACAATTAGGTTTGGAATGTTTGGATTACCATAGGTTCCCCATAACCTTTATTAGTGTTGGGTATTTCGGTTAAAAAGTGATCATTATAGAATAAATAAGTGAATTAATTTTTTATGACATGAACCATTTAAAATTATATAATGTTTTTTTGGATTATATATAGTTTTCTAGAGAACCATATATAATAGGTGTATGGAGAGCACTGCTGGTGAGATAGATGGGTAAGTTATATAGTACTGAGGATAGATGATCACAGAACTGTGAGTATCATCATTATTGGAGGAGTTATGGATCTCACCAATGAAAACAACAAGGAATATTTTGTTATCGAGTATTGTTCCAAACTCATGTTAATAAAATATTATATATGGATTTATCCCCATTGTTTATATGTGGAATAATATGAATTAATTCATATAAAATTTTGAATTATGGGAATGCATTTTTTTCTTGGAATGTATTTATCTTCCATTTTATAGGAATCTAATTCTAATTTGATAATACAATTATTTATTCATCTTCATAATAATGGAATGAGTCCAACAAGAACATTGTATAAGGTTTATTCCCCACATTTCAGTTTTTTGAATATTAACCATGTCCATTCTGTGATCATCAGTTATATTAGATTTGGATAGTGGTTTATCAAATATTAGTTAAATTATAATTGTTCAATTCATCATTATTGCAATGAATCATTTCCTTGGGTATGGGAAATAGACATATGTAATGGTTGTGGTTCATAATAATGGAGGATCAATCGCGACCTTGATTACAGACTCATTGTTCATGAGTTTTAGGTTCATCAGTGTACCACCATAGTGGTAATAAATTAGATAATCAGTTAGCCTGAATACAAACATTAATGATGTTTAAGGAATAATCAACTTTAGATATGTGATCTCAGAGTTTTATTGTCATATATTCCATTTATAATAGTGGTTTGTGGTGGACACACATAGAATGGTATGGATTTTATTTTAAAATAAATAATGCCCAATGTGTATTCCTAATGAAAAAAATTGAGTATTCTCATAGCTTTAAAAGCTACGGTTTTAAGAAATATAATTATATAACACATTGTGGTCAGGCCCAGACAATGTGTGACACTACCATCCAGTTAATACAGGTTCCAATGTTATAAGACCAATACCCCATGGGGATAAACAGACATTTCAAATAGGGGAAACACTATTATATTTATATGGAATTTTGATTCATGTAATTTAGGTACACATGGAGTAAATTTTTCACACTAGAAAGAGTACATAGGAATGAGTTGATGTACCTAGATATGGGACAATGTACATGGTAAATAGCCTATTCACATGGTCTCATTTTGGCAGGGATAGTGTAGGACAGGTACACCATATACAATAAATGTATATTCACACATACAACCATGCCTTTGGTGGGTGGGGACACACCTTGGGGTCCATGTGAGGACTCATGTTATGTATTCATTACTAAACAATGTTTACTTTTCATTTTCACACCTAATATCACAATGGGGGTATGTCCATTGTTTGGACTAATTGGATGTCAAGTACATACAAAAGAAACATCATGTACTACCCCTAAAAGAAATATACCTCTAATATATCATTCTTTGATACTCAAATATGGTCTTGGGAGTAGCCTATCCTAAGAAGATATCATGTAAGATGTGGTAGTGGAATTTCAGTTGGAATCGTAGGTACAATACAATTTCATATATTCTTGTTGAATCTTTCTACAATGCATGGAAAATTATAGGGATCTATATTGATCTATAGAGAGAAATATGGGTTCCAAACCCCCTATAACTCACTTTCATAGGCTCTCCATAAACAGTACTCAAGTATCATTGATCATGTATGATCATAAAAGGGTTAATGATGATTTCACACCCATTTTTAATCACCCAGTTCCCTCATACAATTTACAGAGTAAGGGTTGGAAAATCCCAATACTTCTTTTGAAGGAGTCCTATATTTAGGGAGTTTTACTCTCTTGTTAAGGATCTCTTGTGTGAAAAGGGTTCTCATCAAGAGTTAGTGCTCCCTCAGATGTGGAGTGTATCATTAAGGTGTGATATATCCCCACAAATTCCAATGATGTTTAATGAGATTATTTTCTTTAGATAGTCATTCCTTATATTTGGGTCATAGTAGTGAGTTGAAGACCCATCCATAAGGAATATTTTTTTGATTTTTTGTGGTTATGGAAATATTAAATATACCTATGGATCATTCAAAAAACTCATTATTCTAAACTGGGATGTACTGATGGTGAGCCATTTTAATTATTCTTTTGGGATATTTTTTGAAAATATATGGTACATTGTTAGGGTTTGGTCTCATATTCTATTTTTCATACGATGATGGTTTTTATTGGACTACTATATATCTCTCTTGATGTTTTGGGTTTGGTTACTTTAGAATTTTATACATTGTGTGTTTATACTATCCCTTCATTGGATCTACCAAAACATATCATTTATTATTTGGAAGATAGAATTTTCAGATGGAATTATAGTTGGTCCAAGAGTATGTGGAGAATCGTTGATCTAGAAATAAAATTGTTCCTTATAGATTTTTTATTAGGTATTTTTCCGCATGTTTGTAGAAGGATATGTACATTCAAGGTTAGTTTGGTTTTGATTTGGAGTATTTAAATTCTCTATAATTTTTGTTATAATCTTATGGAGGAAATATGACATCAATCCATTTACAGTATGTTTTTTTAGAATTTATATAATATACAATTGTTTGAATATGTGTGTATGTGTATATGTTCATTAGGATATGGCCTCCCATTTAAGAAATGTCCCCACAAAATTATAGTCACCAGCCACTAGAATATTTTATATGGGATGAAAATGTCATACATGGTTCATCAATTACTAGGAAGGCATAGGTTATTTTAGTTATTATAATTGTTGCAATAAATTTTTATTTAATGAGATGAAAACATTATATTTTTAGAGATGTGTTCTATATATATAAAGATTATAAAATTTTAGATAATAAATTCACTATAAATATATGAATATGTGGTATAGAGTATGGTTGGAGGTCATTACTGATTGTGAATACTCATTATATTTCTATAATAATAATGACCCATACTTTACAAACATTGATATTACATCAAAGTTGAAGAATATTAATTGAAAAATACAACAATTACATAATTGGACCATATATTTATTGTGTCTTTAGAAATGGGGAAACATAAATAAATGGTTTAAAAATATCTTCATTGCCTCTCATTTATTTCTCAATTACTAGACCCCTTTTTGAGATATCTTACTTAAAAACTTTTTCATGGCCTATGGAAAGTAAAAATAGAATGGTTTAGATCAGATGAACATTATGGTTAATCAAGGGATATATAAATCATATCATAACCATAAAAAATAAGATCAAAACATTTGAAAATCTTATCCGGTATTTGAAAGATCATGATATCATTAAATGGGATAAATCATTAATGTTCATATGAATCGATGAAAATAATGACAACAGTCATAACATAATACATGTAGTTTTATGTCATACACATAAGCATATAAAATCATTTCATATTATTCAAGGATCATTTCTATGACCATCATAGGAGTCAAAGTACTTTACTAAACTGAGTCCACTCCTCATTAAAGACCATTATTATGGAACTGAGATCATTTCCTATTCTAGAAATTTCTAAATCAGGAGATATAAATCATTACTCAAATTACATGATGTAGATATAGGTCCCACCCATCTCATAATGATATCATTCTTATGTGTTCCACAAAAACATAAATTAGTCATCATAACCCAAGGAATATAATGGGATTCTTTAAAAATCATTCAAATATTACATAAGCCATTTAAAACAAATGGAATTTATAAATAGAATTCAATAACAAACACAAAAAAAGGAAAAATAAGTATATAATACATTAAACATTACCATATTATTGAATTCATTCGTAGATGGAAAATAATTTTGATATAACACATGAAATTAATTCTTGATAAAAATATCCATTATTCATCCAAAAAGTTTTCTTTTCTCCAAATTCCACACAATTAAATAGTAAAATAATTTGTTTTAAAATAAACATCATAAAATGTAGATGAATATTCATGGATATAAGGCTTTTTGAATATGAAAAAATCCATTCATGTCATATAAGCTAAAAAACATTCCCCTTATTCTTTTTTTATAAATGTCAACAAGTACCTCGTATAGATTAACAACAATATATTAATTTCATAAAATTTAATAAAAATTCACCAATGGGTAAAATTAAAATTAAAAATATTGTAGAAGAGTAGAATCAATTTGAAATATTTAAGAAACATGGATGTGGATGATAAATATACCCCAGTAAACATTTACTTATAAAAAATATCGAATAATAATCAGATTGTGAAATTATCCCTTACCTCAGGTCCATTTTTTTTGTATATATCCAAAACACCTATATAATGATTTAAATAATTTCATTTACTTTGATAAGACTCATAATAATTTTTATGATAATATATATGAGAAAATACTCATCTTTTCATTAATAATATTTCAATATTACTTGTTATTTGAGTATTTACTACTTCATTTTCATATACATGTTTTGTAGAATATGTTCTGGATCACCTTAATAATTTGTAGTTATATCATTAAAAAATTATACTAACGCAATAAATATCATATTTATTCATTCTATACATTTATATAATTAGTATTTAATTAAGACGGTATGTCATATGAATGCATGACCGATGATATTATTCCTATATTTATAGAATGGTATCAAATTGGATGGTGTATCTTATTTCAGAATTAATATGTAGTTATAATGATCATATATATTAATTATTTCCATCATTATACCAATCCAAGTAACGAGGTGGTGAAAAATATAATATAGCATGATTTAGAGACGGTAAGTCGTACGTACGCACATGTGGGGATTTCAATTTCTATAAGATGGATAGAAGGTGTAATGTGGTTGTTTCATTATTATAATAACATCTCAATGTATAAGTGATACTAGAGTTAATACTTTTTAATGAAACAACTCATGAAGAGTAACTATAAGGAGACATATGTTTGAAAGAATTTGTAGATGAGATTACCTCTTCTACGACATGTTTCCTCTAATTATCCTCTTAGAGAACTAGAGTTTGTATTTGAAGAAGTAAAGAACCTATATAATTTTAATAGTCAATTTTATAAGGGATAATGTAATGGTATCGATGAAAATGAATGCTCAAAGTGAAGTGAGTAATTGAGGGATAAGGTGCCCTTTTATAATTTTGGTGAAAGGCAATTTTGGAATCTCAAAAAATATTAACTTCTAATAAATAAATACCCATAAAAAACCTCAAAAGTGATCGATATTAGAATATTATATTAGATAATGTTCAACATAATCATAAAATACATTTTTGACATGTATTTATTTCTATGAAAACTTTATCATTTTATTTAACACTTTGTTATTAATTTCACTTTTCAAAAACGGTAACATATAATTCAATATTAAAAGTGTGTAATATTTAATTATTCGATACAAATTAGACCATAAATAAATGTGTCATATAATTTTATACAATTTCATAAATTTTAGATTTTTTAATTTTTTTTTACAATTTATAAATAATTTAACGAGATATTATTTTGATAAACACCCAATATTATCAACTCTGACAATATTCAAATCATTGATTTTTAAAAATATTAATATAACAAGTTAACATAGAACAAGAAATATTATTATATTCTTAATAGGTAAATGGAACCTATAAAATTCGTTAGACATATTAATTATCCAAAAATATATTTATTTCGATATTTTTTATAATATTTATTTATTCACTCTATTACTAAAATAATCACTACATCAATTTTCTATTAACATTTAATATAATTATTTTTATGAATTAAAATTAAAAATAGAATACTATAAAGAAGATAAATATAATAACATTTTACTTAATATTTGTAGTTGAATCTATCTTCTGTAAAATCCTACATTTAAAATGTTAAACTTATAAAATTATGTGTCTTACAACTTTCACATCACTTATTATAAGATAATATAAGACTCACAATCTCTTTTATAATGATCAAAATGGTCACTAACTAAACCCTTAAATGGTTATGATCGAGATATACTTGAAAAATAAGATTGTATCACGTGTTTAGTCGATTTTATAGTTGATATAATTTTAATAAAATATGTTTTATTGATTTATCATCAATTAATTATCTTTTACATCATCAAAGTATAAGTCTTTAAGGTAGATGTTTATTTACTAAAAATTACAATAAAATAACCATGATAAATAAAAGCATTAAATATTTAAAAATAGTATTTATAATCAAAAATATATTTTGTATATCCTAATATTAAAAATGATTTTGTTTTCAAAATTTGAGTGAGATATATTTAACTTTTCATCATATAAAAAAATAAAATGTTGTAATCTCATCCATGTGGATTCAAAAGGATACCATTTCTAATGAATAATGATTTCTGTAAAAAACTCCTCCAATTATATTATGACAATTGTTAGGGTAATTTTATAATAGTATTCTTAACCTAAATTGCATGATTTACCAATTTAATTTTTTAATAAAAAATATCGAATATACTATTAATAAAGAAATTAAATTAATGCTATATACATAATTTTTATGTAATTATTACTAATATGAAATAAATGTTTTAAAATTTTAAAACACAAAAGTAGTAGCAATTAATTTTAAATTATTCCCATTTTCGGTAATAGAGAACGCGTTTTAAAATTTAAAACATTACAAATGATTTAAATGTTTTTATATCTAAATTAAATGTAAAATTAATGCATATGAAAAATATTATATTGAATGATAAATATATATTTTAGTTATAATTTACAACTATTAAATATTATAATTTAAAAATATAAATGTTTTCTGAGAAAAAATTTGTTTTCAATTAAAATAAAGTATTGTTTTACTATTCATCAAAACATTAAAGTTATCATAAAAAAATATAAATTCATACAAAGTAATTTTTTATATAACACGTACAAAGAATTTAGTACTTTTCTCATATAGTAAATTTTAATGTGTAATTATATTAATTTATAACTGGTTCTATATTAAATGTTGTAAAATTATCTTTTTGAAAAATATCTATTTTTATAAATTAAATATTGTATATTCATACAATATGAATAAAATATCTATAGGATAAATATAAAAATTATTTTATTATATATATAGAAAGTATATTTCATTAATTTCAATTACCTTTTATAATTTTATTAATTTATTAATACAAAAATACAAAATTATAATTTATTTATATTTTACGTAAATAATTTGTAGCCAAATAATTCACTATAAAATTTCATAAGTTAGTTATATTTAATATCACTAACCTAATGTCTGTGCTATAATGGACACTTTATCCTATGATATTATCTTGGTTATCTTAAAGTCGTGATTGCGGGAAATTAAAGCTATTAAAGAATTTAAATTATTAAGGGAAAATATTTCATTAAACATTCGAGTGATACAATCTACCCCCCTTAAACTGAATTTTCCTTAATAAATACTAATATAGATAAAAATAGGTGAGGATATATCTCCTTCATTATATCAAGTCCCCACATAGCTTCCTCAAATTGGTTATTCCACAAATAAATAATAACTCAGTGAGAGGTCTTCTGTAACAAAACATTTTCTCTATGATCCAAAATCTCTATCAGATGTTCTTGACAAAGAAGATCATAGTCCAGTGAAAAAACACATGAGTTCAGTACATTTAAATGATCGATATTTTAATTTCTCAGGAGAGATACATGGAACACATCATGAACTTAAGAGATATTCAGTGCAAGTTCTAATCGGTAAGATACCTTCCCACCATGATCCAGAATTTCAAAAGGACATATATACATATGGATCATCATTCCCTTCTTTCCAAAAAACATTACTCTCTTCTAGGGAAATATTCATAGAAACACATTTTCATCCTTTTAAAACACTATGTCTTTTATTTGGTGGTTAGAATATCCTTTTTTCACATTGATCTTATCTTATGTGTTGGGGAATAGATCATACCACTTATGCTATTTCATCATCAAAATCATGTCCTGATAGCTTTAATTCCCCAAATTTTTCCCTGTGAGATGGTGTTCGGAACATCCTTCCATAGAAGGCTTCATATAGAGCCATCTGAATAACAGAGTGAAATCTACTATTTATGAAAATTACACCAAATGTTTGTGTTGATCACAACCACCTTTCAAATACATAGAGAATGGTATCAACATGGCTTCTATTATTTGAATTGTCCTATCAGACAAACCATCTGTTTGAGGATAATATGTAGTGATGAAAAATAACTCTGTATCCAGATCCTATAGAAGAGTTTTCCCAAACATCATGGTAAACCACGGATCATGATAAGAGATAATGGAAAGTGGAACTCCATGCAATATTTCCACATCCTTTACATATATAATGGTAAGATTTTCATGAGATAAATCATATTTAATTTCGATAAAGTGTTCATACTTCATAAGGTGGTAAACTATAACCTATATATCATTATGGCCTTTAGATATTTTGGGAATTACGATGAAAAATTCCACGGTGATGTATTCCCATTTACATTTTGTTAAGGGAAATGGATGTAACAACACCTTATACTTCTATCTATCAGCATTAACTTGCTGACAAACCATGCATCGAGAGACCTATTTGGCACCATCAATTATCCTTCCATCCCTCTAGAAATACTTTTTAAGTCAATGCACATCATATTGCTTCTCTCTTGAATAGGTAATGAAGAACAATGAGCCTCACCCAATTGGTAATTATCTAATTATTGTATGGGAGTAATATAATCCCAATTCTTAAACATTATTATTTCATCACAATCAAGGATGACTTCCAGAACATTTCTCATATTCTTTTCAAGCTCTACATATTCCTTCTCCACCTACTTAATATTCAATTTTATAGATTCTTGAATGTTCAATTTTGAAAGATAATATTTATCCCCATCCTTTAAAATATAAAATCCATCTTTATAAGTCCATTAATATTGGATCCTTTGTGATACTCACAATGGATAGGCTAGCATGGTAATTTTGACTCAATGCATCTACCACCTTCTTCTCCTTCCAATGGATGTAATGTATTGAGAAGTAATAATATGTCATAAAATTCAAGAATTTTAATTGGTTCATATTCATCTCCTTTTGTGTGAAAATATTTTGTAAAATTTTTTGATTAGTATAAATGTAACACCATTACCCCTTAAGATAATGTCTCTATATACTTAATGAAAATATTACCAATGCTAACTCAAAATCATTATTTGGGTAATTTTTCTAATTCATTTTCAATTTTAGTGGGGATTAAGCTATCACCCTATAATTTTTCATGAGTAAAATTACTAGCCCCATTTTGGATGCATCACTGTAGATCACAAACTGTTCCACGATATAAGGTAGTGTGATCATAGGTACATAGAATAACCTTTTTCAGCCCTTTGAAATTCTCTTCACATTCCCCTGTCCACATGATCCTAACTCCTTTCCGAGTCAACATGGTGATTTGATTACATAACATGAAAAATAATTCACAAATCGTCAATAATATCTTTCCAATCCAATAAAACAGTTATTCTTTGTTACCATTGTTGGTATTGACCAACTTTCAGTGACTTCTATTTTTGCTGAATCCATATCCCCTCTCTTATGATTATGCTAACAAATAGTGAAACATTATAAATCCAAAATTCAAACTTGATAAATTTTTAAACATGATTCTCCTTTTTAAAGGTCATAAATGATATTATAAATGATATTAATGTTCTTTATTTCCATTTAAATAGACAAGAATATCATCTATAAATACTACCTAAAACTGATAAAGATAGTCTATAAAGACTATATTCATTAGTTCCATGATGATAACATGTGAATTAATAAGACCAAAAGTCATCACTCTAAATTCATATGTTCGGTACCATCTACCAAATGTCTTATTTATTATATCATCCTTCATGATCCTTAGATGATGTTATCTTGAATGAATATTAATCATGGAAAATTATTGAGATCTCCATTGTAGTCCAAACAAGTAATCATCGCGGGGAAGAGGATATTCTTTTATGATAGTGATCATGTAAATATTATGATAGTCAATGAAGAGTCACATTGATCCATCTTTTTTATTAAAAAATCCAATTGGTCCACCCGAAGGTGACACACTAGTGCATATGAATCCCTTTTTAGGATTCTCTTGGAGTTTCTTCATCAATTAGTACAACTCAATTGGTGACATTCAATAATGTGTCATTGAAATAGGCATAACACTCGATAAGAGTTCTATTGAAAACCCAACCATAGGATTCAAAAGAATGAATTAAATTTTGTCCGAAAAGAAATCATCAAAATCCCATTAAATGGGTGTTTTCATAATTGTGAGTTTCTACCCAACCATTTGTGATAGATAACTTTCATTTATAGAAATAAAGACCCATAAGATGGAAACAAATTCCACTAGTTGGCTATAGGCATCCTTACATCGATAGATGATCATAGATTGATTTGGAATATGAAATGTCACTTCCCTTCATTATAAATTGTTATGATATCCATATAGATAATGCCAATCCATGCTAATATTCACATCTAATTCCATTATATGAAAGATCACAAGATTTTTAGGAGTCACATTCCCAAATTCATCAATTAGAAAAGAATAATAATCATTTGAGTTAACCAATGTGACATTCGGTGTTCTCATATATTACAAAATATCTAATTGTTGAGGTAATACATCGATACCCTTAAATAATTCCACATGAATAAAGGAGGGGTGGATCTAAAATCCAATAAAACATTTTATGATTTAGTGTGGATGGTAAGTGCATATTTCACCACTTCATTATCATACTCTACCTAACCAAAAGGTATCTCATGTGACACTAATTTTTCATTGGACTTAAGAGTTTTCTGATGTTGATCATAATCAATAACCAATGTATTAGTGAATTAATAGTCATAATTCCCCCATTTACTTGCACTTTTAACATTGAATAACATGATGTTCATTCTGCACACCCCATTATCTATTCACATCATTAGACTTATTTTAACCTAAACTTTGGAATTTAACTACTCAATAACATTATTTCCCACACATAAAACATTTACTATTCCATTTAATACAATTTCCACCAAGTTTATTTTAAAACATTCATAATGAGGGATAACTCATCTTCTATTCAGTGTGGTATTTAAATTTTCCCTTGATTTCCATTATTCTCTTCTTATAAAACCCACTAAACTGATGGATTAATCAAGTCTCCATCTCTACTTTGATAGAACATCAAACAATTTCTTCTTATCCATTGAAGTACCTTATGGATAATTACCTTCAGAGGCTTGGTTTTATACCACTAAAGTATTCATAAATTTTACTCTGTTGTTGGATATCAATTGAAGAAGCATACCTTCCAAGTATGATAATATTTTATTCTTGTATACCAAAAATTCCATTATCCATTTATCTTATGTACATGGAAATACTTTTCTATCATTGTTTGAAGAATACGAGGAATATACTTATTGAAAAATGAGTTCTGGAACTCATCCAATTCCATGGATACAATTTCATCAATTTACATTGTATTCTTGATAATTTTCTATCATTGATTAGTATAACCTTTCAAACTATAGACTTCTATGATGACTATATCATGTTGTGAACATTGGATTAATTATAATATCTTTATAGTTGGACTGATAAATTTTTAAGACACTAATGGATTAGAAGACTAGCTGAAATAATATGGACATTGCCACATGAAAGAATAAAAAAATGTGTTCAGTCCTTTTCTCGTTTGGAAGTCCTTAATAATCCATAGATTGCGAATTTTGTGAGAGAATAGAAACATTATTTTTCATTTCAACTCTCATATTATATGGTTTCTCATGATGAAGTTCATTTCATTCCCCATCACATTCAACATTTATGTGCTTCCTTTGGGTTCAATCCATTTAATAAAACCATGAAGCAGTGTGTGATCCACACTTATCATAATGGAAATACCACATAATCAAGAGTAAAAAATCAATGTTGGACAGTTTATATTTTATCCTAGGTTATTCATGAACATTTCTAAAATACTAGTATTTTATCATATACATCAACATATTCGTTGAGTTCTTACTAGGATTTTCTCAACATAGTTTCACAAGGTTTATTATACCTTTCCTCAGATACCAACTATAATGAACCATACATTATATACATTAATATTAAATCAAAGATGAATAATATTAATTAAAAAATATATCAATTTCACAACATTCGAATATAGGTACTGTGTCTTTTGAAACTGGGAATCCTAAATAACTGGTCCACAAGACATCTTCATTATCTCCAATTTATTTCACCATTACAAGACTCCTTTTTGAAATATCACACTTAATGCCCATGTTCATGACCTGTGGAAAAGAAACATATGAATGGTTGAGATCATATGCTCAGTAAGGGTAAAAAAGGATATGTCAATCATATCATAATAATATTATATATGATCACAACATTTGAAAATCTTTTCCTACATATGAATGACCCGGATATCATTCCCTGGGATAAATCACCAATGATCATAAGAATCAATGAACATAATCCCAAATGTCATAACATAATTCATAATGTCTTATGGGATACAATTAATCCTTGAAAATAATTCTATATTAGCCATGGATCATTTCCAAGACCATTATAGTTGACAATGTCCATTACTAAATAGAGTTCACTCCTCATTCCAACATTGTATTAAAAAACTGAGAAAATTTCCCATTTTAACCATATCTATATAATGAGATATAAATATTTACCCAATGCCTTGGAGGGAGATATATATCCCACCTGTCTCATAATGATATCATTCATACAAGTTCCACAAAATCAGAAATCATTCATCATAGCCCAAAGAATAAAATGGGTTTCTATAAACATCATTCCACCATAACATAATCCATGTAATACAAATAGATTTCATATATCGAATTCCACCATTAAGACAATAATATAATTTTAAAAATAAGGATATTATACATGAAACCTAACCATATAAAAAATCCTTACTTGATGGAAAATAATTTTAATGAAGCACTTGAAATTTATTCTTGTAGAAAATATCTTTTCTTCTTCAAAAATGTTTTCTTTTCTAAAAATGTAGCAAAATTTAAAAATAAAAGTGTTTATTTTAAAATAAAAATGAATTCATGTAGATGATGAATCATGTAAATAAGGGTTTATGATGATTTAAAAATCTGGTCATGCCTTATAAGATAAAAAACATTATCCTAAATATTTTTTCAGAAAAGTGAAAAAATACCTCATATCGAATAACAACAAAAGATTCCATTCATACCATTTAATAAAAATTAACCAATCAGTAAAAATGTCATTAATTGTTTTGTATTTGAATCAAAATAATATTACATATTTAGGAAACATGGATATGTATGATATATATACCACAGTAAATACTTATGAAAAATCTAAGTCAATAATGAGATTTCCAAATTATCCATTACCTTATGCCTGATTTCATGTGCATGAATATGATCCCCCTGTATAAGGATTTTATTAATTGAAATAATTTATTTGAGAATAATATTCTTTTTTTGATGTCATATATGATCACATTATCATCTGTTTATTAAAAATATTTCATTTTTTCTTGTTATTCAGGTATTAACTACGTAATATTACCATGC
The DNA here is from genome assembly GCA_963277665.1 of Viscum album. Taxonomy (NCBI): domain Eukaryota; kingdom Viridiplantae; phylum Streptophyta; class Magnoliopsida; order Santalales; family Viscaceae; genus Viscum; species Viscum album. Next base: position 116,406,528 of record OY728123.1, on the reverse strand, counting down.
ATGTTTTGTATAATAATTTTGGGTTCTCCTTTATATGTTATATTTATATCATTAAAAAATGTTATGAATATAATATAATATATATTTATTCATTATTTATTTTATATAATAATTCATTAATGATGATCATGCTGAATGAACCACATCACATCAAGGAGTCGGTAGGTCGTACATATGCATGACATTTGATCTTAATCCCATATTTTTGGAATGGTATTGAATTGGATAGTGTATAATATTTCAGAATTAATATAAATATATATTAATAATATATATTAATTATTTACATAATTATACCGATCTATGTAAAGTTGTTGTGAAAAACACATTACACCACAATGTGGAGACAGTAAACAGTACGTGCAGATGCATTCTGATTTTGTTTTTTATAGGATGGATAGATGGTGGAATATGGTGGTTTCATGATAATAAAAAAAATTAAGTATATAATTGGTATTGGAGTTATTAATTTATAATTATACAAGTCATGAAGTGGAATTATAAGAAGAAAAAAGTTTGAGAGACTCAGTAGAGGAGATTACCTCTTCTTCGATGTGCTTCCACTATATTTCCTCTTAAAGCAATCAGTTTTGACTTTAAAGAAGAAAAAAACTAATATAATATAACTAGATAAGATTATAGTGCAATATTAAAGGGGGTGACCAAGAATGGAGGCACAAAGATACGTGAAATGATGAGGTAGGAGATGCCCTATTATAATTTAGGTGAGGGGCACTTTAGGGATCTTTGAAAACATTAATTGATAATAAAATAAAACCCCATAAAAACCTACAAAATGATGAAAATTAGAATTTAACATTATATTTATTTTTCAATATTTTCATACAGTAAATTTTTGACATGTATTTATATCAATATAATCCTTTTAATTTTATATTATACTTTATCACACATTTTTCATTTTAAATAGGGTAAAAAATATTTCAATATTACAAGGGTAAAATATTTAATTATTTTATTAAAATTAGACGATAAATAAATAAATTAGAACATTTATTACCATATAATTATTTTTAAATATTTTTTTTAAAAAAAAATATTTTAAATAATTTATTTAAATATTGTTTTGATAAATAATAAATAGTTTCAATTTAGACACTATTCAATTCATTGATTTTTATAAATATTAATATAACATGTTAACTATATATAGACTATTTTCTTATATTACTAAGAGTTAACGTTAATCTATAAAATTAATTATACATATTAATTAGAAGATATTATATTTATTTTAATATTTTTAATAACATTTATTTTTTATTTATATGAATAAAAAAAATTCCTACATCAATTTTGGTTAATTATATAATATAAATATAGGTTCAATTAAAATTTAAAAAAATTATGATGAAGATAAATATACTATTTTTTAAGATATTATTTTTAATCGAATTTATCTTATGAAAAATCCAATATTTGAAATGTTATACATATTAAATTATAAATGTGACAACATTAACTCCACTTTAAATTAAATAATATAAGTGTCACAATATCTTCTAAATGGCTCTCAATAGTCCCTAAATATACCCTTATATGGTTATCATAGTTATATAATCTTATAATATGATTAGTTTAAGATTTTGGTTCATTTTATTGGTGTTATAACATTAATAAAATATATTTTATTGATTTCTCATCAATTATTTAATTTTTTCATCAACAAAGTATAATACCTTAAGGTAATTATATATTTACTAAATTTTAAAAATAATATACCATGATAAAGAAAGAAAATTTATCTTTAAAATTGGATCTTATTATCAAATATATCTTCTATATAACCACATATAAAAAAATGTATTTTTTATTAAAATTTGAGTGAGGCATATTTAACATTTCATTATATAAAAAAAATAAATTTCTTAATCTCATCCATGTGGATTCCAATGGAAATATTTTCTATGAAAGGATGATTTAGGTAAAAAAAACTCATAAAATTATATTAATATGTGTGTTAGAGTAATTTTATAACATTATTCTTACCCTTAAATAACGGATTTACCCTTTTATCATATTCAGAAAAATTATGGAAGTTACCAATCATAAAGCCCCAAAATAAAATAAATATATTTACCTTATTTGGACCCACTAATTACAAATATAGAATAATTTTTTAAAAATTAATAACATTTAATTTTCAGTAATTAATTTATAATTATTACTTTTTTTGAAAAGAGACAACATCTATTAATAGTTAAAACATTAGAAAATATTGATATTTTTTACATCTGAATACAAAATAAAATTAATTCTTATGAAATAAATTATATTTAACGATAATAATAATATATACATATACTTTGAAGCCATTCAAAACAATAAAATAACTATATAAATAAATTTGATGAAAAAGTGGTTTCAATAAAAATTTAGTGTATTTTTACAATCCATAAAAAGATGAATGTTATTGTAAAAATATCAAAAACCCATCCAAATTAAATTTTTAAATACTGATACAAATTTTTTTATTTGTTAATATAAAAATTATTAATGATTCAAAATCATAATTTAAAAGTTTTTCTCAATTTAATGGCGTAAAATTAACCATTTGAAAAATATATGTTTTATACATCAAATAAGGTATACTCATACCCAATGACTAAAATTTATGTTGGATGAATATAAACAATATTTTATTAAATAGAAAACACATATATTTAACTAATTGCATAAACCAATTTTAATTCATTTTATTTATTAACTCAGTTGGCGACTTCATGACTCTTAGATGGCTTGGTATCAAAGGAATTTACAGGAAACCGAAGCACTTTTTCGAAGTTTTCTAGAAATCCCCACTTCCTAGATGGTTAAAGATCGACATTGATGGTTCTTCCAAAGGAAATTCAGGCCCCGCTGGCTGTGGGTCCATTTTCAGGGACTCTCTTGGGAATGTTCATGGATGTTTTTTTAGAGGTTGTGGGTTTGCCTCCTCCCTTGATGCTGAGATGATGGAAGTGATTCATGCAGTCAAATTTGTTAAGCAAAGAGGCTGGAACAACATTTGGATTGAAAGTGACTCCACCACTATTATTCAAGCCATTTGGAATGGACTGATTCGCCTTTCTAGAGCTCTCACAGTGCACTGGATGAATTTCCTCAATTCGCTTCTGGAGATTAACAACATTACCACTCACACCTATCGTGAAGTGAATATGGTGGAGGATGGTCTTGCTAAAAAGGGAATCAACCAAGACATTATGTGGTGTAATGATCTTCCGGCTGCTCTTTACCCTCTTCACGAGAAATACTGTAATAAAATTTCCTCTTTTAGACTTTTGTAACCTCTCCTTTCTTTTTTAATAATAATTTGTGTCTTGGTCTTTGACCAAGACATTGCTTTTTTTTAAAAGAAAAAATATATAATGGATTTATAATTTATATAAATAATTGATAGCTAATGAATTCATCGTACATTTGTATAAGATAGTTATATTTATTGGAACTACCCTAATGTCTCTGCTATAACTATCATTTGATACTAATGGAATCTCGATGTCCATTTAAACTCACAATTGCATGAAACAAAAGCTATTGATGTATTAAAATTATTTAGGGAGAATATTTCAAAAAACAAATAGTGTGTTACAACACTGGGAGGGATGAAATGGAATACTATTTTGGTTGACAGGATTATGTTATCTTATATATGTTGAGGTAAAAAATATCAACTATTTATTGATTTTAAATGAATTTATATTGAAACCGTCATATAAGGGGGGAATCATATCTTTCTTAGATTAGTGTTCAAACATATATCCATCTGACTATTAAGGTGGTGTAGATCGAAGATATGTAACTATAGAAGATGGTTTGAAATTTTATTCAGTTCAGTGATGATTATAATGGAATGATAAGGTTCTAGAAATGTATATATGTTACGTAAAAAACACATCTGATGGAGGATGTGTTGTATAAGGATCATAGTTCATCTCTCTCTTTTCATTATAAATTTACAAAGACATATGGTAATCTATAGATGTATTTATAATTATATAGAATTGTGATATATATTAAAAACTACATATCTCAGTGATTTGTATAATAGAATGTAAAGGTTGCGAGATAGTATTATTTTGGGATTTCACATCAATTACCCAATGAATAATGGAAATGGTAAAACATCACTATGTATTATGTTAATGGTGACACCAAAACATCTAAATCGAATAAATTTATTATGGGTTTTTTTATCTCCATATGAACTAAACAAAATGATTTTTATTAAAAATTAATTATCTTTTCACTATAATTGTCAAAAATATATTAAATAAGTGTTATGGTTTCATGGAGTACAACATTATATTATATAATATCATGATACATGGCTTACCGTGATTTTCTAGTGATGTTTTCAACATGTTCCTAATTTAGAGTTGAGTTTTAGTACTTCTTATCATCCATAAATAGACAGTATGTCTATGTAAACCATTCATACCCAAGATGATAATAAAATGTCTATTTGTATGGATTTCAATGGTGTTTGGGATTAAAAACGTCATCTAATTGATTTTTATTACAACAATTCCTTTTACTCAATAATTAATATTCATTTATATGATTCCATATATGGAATTAATTGTGGAACAACAACATGATATGATGAATTATGAGAATGAATGATATTTATACCCTATAAAGATGAGGTAATGGAATAAAATTGTAATCCATTCCACAAAACAATATGTAAGCTCAATGTCAAAGAAATATATACTAACAATCATTGGTTAAATCTATTATTTGAAGTTGTGGAGATTGTATTCCTATAAATTTCACAATGGGTGAAGGATATGATATTTAGATGGAAATTAATGATTAACACTATGGATATCGTACCTATTGAGATTATTAATTGAGGGGATACGATATCAAATCACTTCGAACTTCCACTGATCCCCTCTCACTTTCGTAATGTGTTATATGTAACAATCCTAGGAGAGTATATTCATAATCCATAAAATGAACTAAACTCAGAGTATATATAGCTAGAGCATATTCTTTCCTAATAATAATAAATTAATAATAATTTATTATTGATATAATGTGCCACTGAAGAAGAATACCCACAAGTTAAATGATCTATGGAAGAATTAAAAATTTAAAAAATCAACAAGGGTAGCTGAGTATTTTATGAAACATATACACCCTCATCTTTTTGAATCTTAGTGATGATATTTTATGTGTGGAATTCAATTTGTAGGGGTTATAATTAATCACTATATTATTGACTTTATATATATTCTATGATAGCTTGGGATACACACAACCCAATGACTAAAAGAACCATAATATTATATAATTTCATTACCATTACCTTAAATTGGATATGTGAATAGGTAAAAATATACAATAAATGAATAAATGTTTTATATAATGAAATTAATTTAAACATAAGTACTCAATTTTTTATTATCATTTAAAAATGCATTTAATAAAAACAAATTATGTTAGAATATAATATATATAATTTCATTAACTTTTATAAAATTTAGTTAAAAATGATCTTAATTTTTGAAAATTATTATTCATTGTTTCCAACTGTAGAATACTTAAAATGTTCGGGAATGATTAATATTATTATAAATTTCTAAAAATACAATTTTTTATTGAAAACTATTTTTTAATTAATAGTATATAAAATGTTACATATTATTTTTAAATTGTTTTAAAAGTAACAATATTTCAATTATTTTATAACAAATTTTAAAATTATTGGAATTAATTTTATAATTAATATTTTATAAAAACATTATAGACTTTTGAAAAAAAAATTATCTTGAAGATTATATTTTATTTCATTTAGTGATATCATTTTAAAACTATTATCTACCCTATTTAGAGGTATAATTTGATAAACAAATTGTTTATTTTATGTAAGAATATAATAAAATATAATGATTAGACATTAATGTTTTCAATATGAAAAATAAAATAAGTTATATGATTTCACCGTGGATAGGGAACAAACATGTTTACTGTCTATTAAACCCAGATATATGGAGGAAATATGAAATATAAATTATAAAACCCGTATTGGATGGCCACTATGGGACAAATCCTATACCACTTTATAATATCTATCCCATTGGAATAACTTTCATCCATAATGTCATTAACATATTCTATTCATTCATGAAATTTCATGTGTGTCCTCTCTAACATTTATAATTGTCTCCTCTAATATATCTTCATTACAACAACTTGAGTCATATTGATTTAAACTATCATGAAAAATAACTTATTATCTTCATTATAGAGGTTTTTTATTTTATTATCTTCATAATATTTTATTCCAAGTGTCATAAATAATGTATCTAAAGTATTTCTACCGATGAAGACATAATTGTCTTACTCGAACTCCCTCAATTTATCTAATTGTGTACCATCTCTAAATAAATTTTAATAATCATAAAAAGAAAATTTTAATATCATAAATATAAAAATTATTTATTATTATTATGAAACCACCCATTTTGCACAGCCATTCAATCGTATTGGAAATGAATGTATCACTCATCTGTATATGTGGACATCCACCGCCATGTTGAAATACAATTAATTTTCCACTACAATCTATCACATATGATTATTTTTAGGGGACAAATTAAAGTAATGTATTTATTACATAATTATTTATATTTATTTATAATCTATTTTATACTATATTGCTTTCCTCTCACTTCGAAAATATTAACATTTTCTTGTTTGTATGTGTGAACTACCAACTCCATGAAGTGATGTAATTCATTTTTCTTTCGAGATTAAAATAGATTTCGATAATTATAGATTTAATGAATATATATTATATAATAAAAAATCAATATATTAAAGTTAAATTTTATATTTCTTTCTTTCTATTTGATGAAAATTTAAAATACCATTTATTTATATGTACGACATACTATAAGGCCCCAGCCTTAAACTTTACTTAACCTTGAGTTATTACAAGATTACACATTGAGGATCTTTTTGGGTTTAGAGTTTTAGAGAATTAGATCATAAAACTTCCATTACATTCCACATATAAACAAAGTGGTTACATAAATATATTATTCTTCATTCCCATCAATGGAAACATATTTAAAATAAACATGGATTCTTTCTTGACACTTCCTTGCCACTATCATCATATCATGTACCTTTCCCTTGACCTGTGAAAAACATTTCAAAAAAACATGGGATGAGCATAAAAAGCTCAGTAAGGGATATAAAAATATGGAAAGGAAACATGGGTACATATATACATAAGGATGAGATCATACTTTACCCATAAAACATAAGCACTTTAACATACCTCATCAAATCATGAATAAATCATAGAAATCATAAGACATAAAGGTAACTTGAGGCATTCATAACATTCTTACGTAGGGAGTAACCCTCCTGGTTACGTTTGGAATACCCATCACAGTATATTCCCTAAATCTCTTCGGAGAAACCTTAACGTTTCACTCCTTCGCGTTACCCAATGCATTGGAGATCTATATCGGGCTCACCCGCCCTTAGTTTATCACGGAACCACCCATTTTCATAATAATGCCCAAGAACCTCAACATAATCATATCACATAAAACATGCATAAAGGAAACATAACATCCCCGCCTTTCAATCACAAGATATCGATATAATATATTGATATACAAACATTATGAAAACCATTTTCAATACCAAAATAAAACAAAATTAAAACATGGTATTTATTTTTCTTTTAAAAAGAAGGTATGGCTTGTAGAGGAAGCCGAAACTCAAATAATGGTCATGACGGCGGAGAAGTCGTTGTTGCCGCATACGTACGACAAAAACATTCCCTTTTGTCGTTTAGTAAACGCTTCGTATAAAAAATATTCCTTTTGAATAAATGTAAAAGTCAAATGGGTTTATACACCGTATAAAAGAAGGTTGTGTATAAAACAGAATATGCCTCAATGAAAGGAGATTGAGATGAAGTCCCATACCTCGTATCCGACTTGACCCGACCGTTCACTAATCTCCTGAATAATAAACTTGAGTTAATCTCTACTTGCTTGAGAACCTTTTTCAAGTTCATTATTCCTTTTATACCATGTTATGAACATCATGTAATCATTTAAGTTAATAATGTTCATTTTGTCGGTATTTGGTTCTTAAGTCAAAAATAGACTTCTTACACTTACATGTTGTTAATTTGTTCAAAGTTTCATTACATCCAGAATGATATTAATGATTTGGATAACATATATATCATATATATTCATCATATACATGTATTTATAATATTACATCACATTTAGAGGTAAGAAATGAAATGCACCGTTCATGGAGACGGTAAGCCGTACGTACGCATGAATGCTACTTCCATTTCTATTTCGTATTTCTGGAATGGAATCATAATGATATAAGAGTATATTATAATTCCAGTATAATGACATATATAATATCATTAACTTTATCCTTTACACATCCCAAGTATGGTATTAACGAATCAAATCACTTTCAGGGGGCGGTAGTCCGCACTTCCTAAAATGAAGATATCGTGTTTACCCATAATGGAAACAATAATGGTATGCCATAAATGAAAAATACAGAAGCTTAAGGAAATAATAAACATATTATATATCATATATAAAAATAGTGACATCATAATGGCCACCTTTGAAGGTGTTAAATGAGTATTGAACAATCATCGTTTCGGGAGGCAGAATTTCGCCATCCACGGAAACCGTATGTTCTTTAACCATTTGATGTAGTTGTGTGAGAGTGTATCTCGAATAAATATTATATAAACATCCTAGTATATTTAATATACTGGTGTTGTTACAAAAGAAGTAAATAAAAAGATTTTAGGGGGTTGGAGAAGCAAAATAAAACAAATGAACATGAGAGAAAGAATTACCTTTAAAAGTGTAACTCCTTTTGATTTGAGCCTAAAGGATTCCTTTGAAAGGATTATTCCAAAAGGGAATCCTATAGGATGAGTATAGGGATGTGGAGAGAGTAAATGGGTAGGGGATGGCCGAGACAAAGGCTTGAGGAGTGTGTTAAATGAGGTAGAGGTGGGGGCCTTTTATAAGAGGAGAGGAGGGGCACTTTTGGAAATCATGAAACTATTATTTTATTTTCAAAAGTGTTTCGAATTTATAAGGTCCCACATTGATATATTTAGAATATAAGATGATAAGGCTTATAAATATTCCCATCCAATAGTTTTTGGACAAGTGTAGGTCTTAGATATTACATTATCTTTCCATTTTATTTTAATCGTTAAATAATGAGGTCATCGTTGCATCATCATGATGTCATAAATAATTTAATTTATTTAATGTCTAAAAATTATAAAAAAAACTAATATGATGTAGGAAATCCTTTTATCTTTCTAATGAATATTTATAGACAAAAATATGATTAGTATAACCCCTTCTAAAAATTGTTTTAGTAAAACAATTTATGTTAGTGTCATTTTCACCTTTATTTAAAAAAAAGGAATTAAAGTCATTATCTCACCCAAGTGGCTCCATGGGGTCCCCTAAATCGACACATGGGTTGTCTTGGTCGGCCATGACATAACAAATAGGGTTAGGACATGTGTCAAGCTCATCTCATTTTATTAAAGCATTATTTTTACCTTAAACTACACTAATTACCTCTAATCGCGATTAATGAAAAAAAAAAGTTACCATTCACCAAAAAATTATAATGACAACCATGTATGTCGGATTTTCAAAATTCAATACACATTAGTGGTAAACTTTCATTTAACTGAAAAATCAGTTTGCTTGATTACCACTTAGTGGTTTCACTATTCATCAAAAATTGGAGTTTTTCAGAAAAATACCAAAACTTCACCCTAAGATATATTTGATATTCTGAATTCAAAAATGAAGTCTATTTTACAAAATTCAAAACATATAAGTTACATTAATTAATTAAATAATTAATTCCCGCTGTCAGAGAAAATAGCGTGTTTTTATGAGACAATAAGTATCAAAAGATTGACACCAGTTTAAGTCCAATTTCAAAGTGAAATTGATTCCAATGACCACCATTGGATTAAATGGTAAAAATATATTCTAATTTCACTTAAAAACCAATTCAAAAGATAATCTAATCATATAAATAAATTAGATTAAAAAGCAGTTTTGATGTAAAATGCAGTATTTTTCACTATTCATTAAAAAATGAACATTGTGAGAAAAATACCAAAAATTCACACAAAGTAACTTTTGATGTCCCAATCATAAAGAATAAGTTTATTTTGACAAACATAGTTTATAAAATTGTCAAAAAAAAGGGTTTTCCATCATAAGGCAGTAAAACAATCTTTTAAGAATATTAGTGTATTCCATGCTTATGATTGGATTTATTTTCATTTTAAGCCTCTAAAACACTATCTAATTCATTAATAGACATAGATAAAAATATATATTAGTCATTACTTACTTGGGATGTTACATCCTTCCCCCTTTAGAAAATTGTGTCCCCGCAATTTATTTACTTATCGAATAAATGGGGTACTTATCCCTCATTGCATTTTCAGATTCCCATGTTGCCTCTTCCATCATGTGGTTTTTTCACAAAACCTTTACCTGCTTAATCACCTTATTCCGTAACACTTGCTCCCTGTGGTCAAGAATCTGGACCGGTTTTTCCTCATAAGATAGGTTCTATTCCAGCTGAACTACCTCTGGACTCAAAACATGAGATGGATCTGGCATATACTTTCTCAACATCGAAACGTGAAAAACATTGTGTACCTCAGATAAACTCGGAGGTAAAGCCACCCGATATGCAACTGGTCCAACTCTCTCCAAAATTTCATATGGTCCAATAAACCTTGGACTCAGCTTTCCTTTCTTACCAAATCTCATCACACTTTTCCAAGGAGAAACCTTGAGAAAAACATGATCACCTACCTCGAAAGATAGATCCTTCCTCCTGTTATCCGCATAACTATTCTGCCTGCTCTGAGCTGTTCTCATGTGCTTCTGAATCAGTTGAACTTTTTCTTCCATCTCTTCTACCAATTCTGGTCCCATCAACTTCCTTTCACCCACTTCATCCCAGAAAGCTGGAGTTCGACACCGCTTCCCATATAATGACTGAAATGGTTCCATCTGTATACTGGAATGAAAACTGTTATTATATGAAAATTCAACCAAAGAAAGATGTTGGTCCCAACTTCCCTGATAATCCATAGAACAAGCTCGTAGCATATCCTCCAATGTCTGAATTGTTCGTTCTGACTGCCCATCTGATTGTAGATGAAAAGCTGTACTAAAATTTAATTCAGTACCCAATGACTTCTAAAGGCCTTTCCAAAAGTTAGAAGTGAACCTGGGATCACGATCAGATACAATGGAGAGAGGAACTCCATGTAACCTGACAATCTCTTTAAGATACAAATGGGAAAGTTGATCTAGGGAAAAAGTATCGCGTATAGCAAGGAAATGAGCAGATTTAGTCAAGTGATCAACAATAACCCAGATTGCATTATTACCTCGAGATGTCTTCGGTAATCCCACAACAAAGTCCATGGATATATTCTCCCATTTCCACTCTGGCACTGGTAAAGGCTGAAGCATCCCTTTCGGTAACTGCCGCTCTGCTTTAACCTATTGACATGTCAAACACTTCACAGTAAAATCAGCAATATCTCTTTTCATTCCATCCCACCAGTAATACTCCCGCAGATCTCTATACATCTTAGTAATGCCTGGATGAACTGAAAATGGAGAACTATGAGCTTCACATAACAACTCCCTCTTCAACTGTGAATCACAAGGCACACACAATCTCTTCCCAAATCTCAAAACACAATCACTATCAATGTTGAATTCAGGCAACTTACCTTTCTGAACCAGCTCTACCTTTTTCTGCAACTCACTATCTTGCTTCTGTGCTTGATTGATTCTATCTGATAGAGATGATCTCACTGATACCTGAAACAAAACAGAAGAACTTCCTGCACCAACAACTTCTATTCCAAAATTCATCAAATCCTTAACCAAAGGATCACGTTCCAAACGCAACATTGCTAATGAAGCATTACTTTTTTGACTCAAAGCATCAGCCACTTTATTTTCTTTTCCCGGATGGTAATGAATTGTAAAGTCATAATCCTTGATTAATTCTAGCCATCTCCTTTGTCTCATGTTCAAATCTTTCTGAGTGAATATATACTTTAAACTTTTGTGATCAGTATATATTTCACACTTTACTCCATACAAATGATGCCTCCAAATTTTCAAAGTGAAAACGACAGTAGCTAATTCCAAATCATGTGTTGGGTAATTTACCTCATGAGTTTTCAACTGTCATGAAGCATAAGCAATTACCTAATCATTCTGCATTAGGACGCAACCAAGTCCTTTCAGTGAAGCATCATTGTAGATAACAAACTCACCATTCCGGGAAGGTAGTGCCAAAACTGGAGCATTCACCAATCTTCTTTTTAATTCCTGAAAACAATCATCACATTCTTTTGTCCAGATAAACTTAACACCCTTCCGAGTTAGCTTAGTCATTGGACTAGATAACCGTGAAAAATTTCTAACAAACCTTCGGTAATAGCCTTCCAAACCAATGAAGCTAGGAATCTCAGTTACATTTGTGGTTCTTGGCCATTCTTCCACAACTTTTGTTTTTGCAGGATCAACAGTTATTCCATCTTTAGAAACAATGTGACCAAGGAAAGAAATTTGTTGCACCCAAAACTCACACTTGCTGAATTTTCCATACAGTTTCTTTTCTTTTAAGGTTTGAAAGATAACCCTTAAATGTCTTTCATGCTCCTCTTTACTTTTTGAAAACACCAAAATATCATCAATGAAAACCACCACAAACTTATCCAAGAACTCATGGAAAATTCTATTCATTAAGTCCATGAATACAGCAGGTGCATTGGTTAGCCCAAAAGGCATTACTAAAAATTCATAATGGCCATATCTCGTACGGAACGCGGTCTTCGGAACATCTTCTTCCTTTACCTTCAGCTGATGGTACCCCGATCTCAAGTCAATCTTTGAAAAAAACTGAGCTCCCTAGAGCTGATCAAACAAATCATCGATATGAGGCAAATGATATTTGTTCTTAACAGTGATATTATTCAAGGCCCTATAATCAATGCAAATAATCATAGAACCATCTTTCTTTTTAACAAATAAAATAGGAGCACCCCATGGTGATGTTCTAGGTCGAATGAAACTTTTCTCTAATAAATCTTGCAATTCCTCCTTTAACTCTAAAAGTTCAATTTGAGCCATTCGATAAGGGGGTTTTGAAATTGGATTAGCATTAGGAACTAAGTCAAAAGTAAACTCAACTTCCCGATCTGGTATTATTCTAGGAAACTCATCAGGAAAAACATCAGGATACTCATTTACCACTGGCACATCATTAATCTGAACAGTTCCTTTATTTTCAACGATGTGTGCAAGGTAACATTCATTTCCATCTTTTACAAGTTTCTCGGCCTCTTGATAAGTTATCAACAGTAAGGGTTCATTCTTGTACACAAACTGAAAACCTTTCTGAAAAGAAACTTCTTTAGCTCTACAGTCAATCTTAGCATGGTAAATAAAGAGCCAATCCATACCCAGGATAACATCATACTCTACTAGAGGTAGAACAATAAGGTTTTCAAGTAGGTTCTTTCCACAGATAAGGATAGGAAGATTCTTATAAATTCTTTTTGCCTCAACATTCCCCCCAGGTGTTTTTACCAAAAGTTCAGGAGTCATTTCTTGAGATGGTATTCCCATTTTACTAGAAAAGGTTTGAAAGATGAAAGAATGTGTAGACCCCGAATCAAACAGCACAATTGCATAATCTGAAAAAACAAACAAAGTACCTGATACAACTTCATTTGATGGCCCGACATCTGCTGAAGTAGTTGCAAAAGATTTCACCACCCCTTTCTTCTTGTAGTCTAACTGCTTCCCATCACTCAAGCTCTTTGTCGGACACTCATTTGCATAGTGACCCATCTCATTGCACTTAATACATTTCACTAACTGTAAATCAAATTTGGTCTTACCTTCACCTTGATCCTTTTCAGTGCAATCACGAGCCTTATGTCCCATCTTACCACATCGGTAGCACTTTCCATAATTCAAAAGACATTCCCCAGCATGCCTTTTGCCACATTTATCTCAAACTGTAAACTTAGTTTTCTTACCATCAGACTTTTTTGAAGAATTCTTACCTTTCTCCTGCCACCTCGGTCTCTTCTTCTGTTGGTTGTTATAGAACACTTGATCATCGGAAAACTCCATTTACACCTTCTCTGCACATCGAAAAAGCTTTTTATAACTTTTAAACTCACGAGAAGCTAATGCCCTTCGATATTTTGGCTTTAATCCTGAGTAAAAACGATCGATTTTACTATCAAGGTCTCAGATAAAATTTGGAGCATACCTTGCCAATCGAGTGAACCTTTCTTCATAGGTAGCCACTGAGTCTTCCTCTTGCCTCAATTCCAAGAATTGTTTTTCCATCCTAAGTTGAACAGCCTTAGGAAAATACTTCTCAAGAAACATACCTTTGAATTCATCCCAGTCGAGAGAATCAATCTCATCAGCGTCCATGATATTTTTAACCATTGACCACCACTGATCTGCTTCACCCTCCAAACGGTAAATAGCAAGACTAACCTTTTGATTGTCTGAACACCCCATGACATCAAAAATCTTCTTCAGTGCTTTAATCCACCCTTCAGCTAGCACAGGGTCAGATGATCCTCTGAATGATGGGGGATGTTGCCTCATGAAATGTTCCACCACTGACATGTTCCTCTGCGGTTGATCTGGCTGATCTTGTGCATGGATACCACCACCATTTATAGCCTGAGTCAACTGTGCAATTACTGCAACAAACTGTTCAGTTCCAATTCCGACCATCTCAGGATGCTGATTCGGAAGGTTATTTCCTTCTGTATGCCTTCCTAGCACTGCTTCCCCGTTTCCTCTGCGGAAAACCATTCTGAACAAACATGTCTTAGATGAAGCAACATGGTAATCTTCAAATGCTATATCACTTCAATTTGACCATAAAAAAAATATTTTTGGATAATCATTTAATAGAATTCTAACTCCTAAAGTTATCTAAACCGACCTCTGATACCAACTATAAGGCCCCAACCTTAAACCTTACTTAACCTTGAGTTATTACAAGATTACACATTGAGGATCTTTTCGGGTTTAGATTTTTAGAGAATTAGATCATAAAACATGCATTACATTCCACATATAAACAAAGTGGTTACATAAAGATAGTATTCTTCATTCCCATCAATGGAAACATATTTAAAATAAACATGGATTCTTTCTTGACACTTCCTTGACACTATCATCATATCATGTACCTTTCCCTTGACCTGTGAAAAATATTTCAAAAAAACTTGGGATGAGCATAAAAAGCTCAGTAAGGGATATAAAAATATGGAAAGGAAACATGGGTACATATATACATAAGGATGAGATCATACTTTACCCATAAAATATAAGCACTTTAACATACCTCATCAAATCATGATTAAATCATAGAAATCATAAGACATAAAGGTAACTTGAGGCATTCATAACATTCTTACGTAGGGAGTAACCCTCTTGGTTACGTTTGGAATACCCATCACAGTATATTCCCTAAATCTCTTCGGAGAAACCTTAACGTTTCACTCCTTCACGTTACCCAATGAATTGGAGAGCTATATCAGGTTCACCCGCCCTTAGTTTATCACGAAACCACTCGTTTTCATAATAATGCCCAAGAGCCTCAACATAATCATATCACATAAAACATGCATAAAGGAAACATAACATTCCCACCTTTCAATCACAAGATATCAATACAACACATTGATATACAAACATTATGAAAACCATTTTCAATACCAAAATAAAATAAAATTAAAACATGGTATTTATTTTTCTTTTAAAAAGAAGGTATGGCTTGTAGAGGAAGCCGAAACTCAAATAATGGTCACGACGGCGGAGAAGTCGTTGTCGCCGCATACGTACGACAAAAACATTCCCTTTTTTCGTTTAGTAAACGCTTCGTATAAAAAATATTCCTTTTGAATAAACGTAAAAGTCAAAGGGGTTTATACACCGTATAAAAGAAGGTTGTGTATAAAACAAAATATGCCTCAATGAAAGGAGATTGAGACGAAGTCCCATACCTCGTATCCGACTTGACCCGACCGTTCTTTAATCTCTTGAATAATAAACTTGAGTTAATCTCTACTTGCTTAAGAACCTTTTTCAAGTTAATTATTCCTTTTATACCATGTTATGAACATCATGTAATCATTTAAGTTAATAATGTTCATTTTGTCGGTATTTGGTTCTTAAGTCAAAAATAGACTTCTTACACTTACATGTTGTTAATTTGGTCAAAATTTCGTTATATCCAGAATGATATTAATGATTTGGATAACATATATATCATATATATTCATCATATACATGTATTTATAATATTACTTCACATTTAGAGGTAAGAAATGAAATGCATCGTTCATGGAGACGGTAAGCCGAACGTACGCATGAACGCTACTTCCATTTCTATTTCGTATTTCTGGAATGGAATCATAATGATATAAGAGTATATTATAATTATAGTATAATATCTTATATAATATAATTAACTTTATCCTTTACACATCCCACGTATGGTATTAACGAATCAAATCACTTTCAGGGGGCGGTAGTCCGCACTTCCTAAAATGAAGATATCGTGTTTACCCATAATGGAAACAATAATGGTATGCCATAAATGAAAAATACAGAAGCTTAAGGAAAGAATAAACATACTATATCATATATAAAAATAGTGACATCATAATGGCCACCTTTGAAGGTGTTAAATGAGTATTGAACAATCATTGTTTCGGGAGGCAAAATTTCACCATCCACGGAAACCGTATGTTGTTTAACCATTTGATGTAGTTGTGTGAGAGTGTAGCTCGAATAAATCTTATAAAAACATCCTAGTATATTGAAGATACTGGTGTTGTTACAAAAGAAGTAAATAAAAAGAGTTTAGGGGGTTGGAGAAGCCAAATAAAACAAATGAACATGAGAGAAAGAATTACCTTTAAAAGTGTAACTCCTTTTGATTTGAGCCTAAAGGCTTCCTTTGAAAGGATTCTGTCCAAAGGGAATCCTATAGGATGAGGAGAGGGATGTGGAGAGAGTAAATGGGCAGGGGATGGCCGAGCCAAAGGCTTGAGGAGTGTGTGAAATGAGGTAGAGGTGGGGGCCTTTTATAAGAGGAGAGGAGGGGCACTTTTGGAAATCATGAAACTATTATTTTATTTTCAAAAGTGTTTCGAATTTCTAAGGTCCCACATTGATATATTTCGAAGATAAGATGATAAGGCTTCGAAATATTCTCATCTAATAGTTTTTGGACAAGTGTAGGTCTTAGATATTACATTATCTTTCCATTTTATTTTAATCGGTAAATAATGAGGTCATCGCTGCATCATCATGATGTCATAAATAATTTAATTTATTTAATGTCTAAAAATTATAAAAAAAAATAATATGATGTAGGAAATCTTTTTAGCTTTCTAATGAATATTTAGAGTCAAAAATAGGATTAGTATAACCCCTTCTAAAAATTGTTTTAGTAAAACAATTTATGTTAGTGTCATTTTCACCTTTATTTAAAAAAAAGCATTAAAGTCATTATCTCACCCAAGTGGCTCCATGGGGTCCCCTAAATCGACCCATGGGTTGTCTTGGTCGGCCATGACACAACCAATAGGGTTAGGACATGTGTCAAGCTCATCTCATTTTATTAAAGCATTATTTTTACCTTAAACTACACTAATTACCTCTAATCGTGATTAATGAAAAAAAAGTTATTATTCACCAAAAAATTATTTTCATCCCATTGAACCACATTTTACATACTAATGACAACCATGTATGTCGGATTTTCAAAATTCAATACACATTAGTGGTAAACATTCATTTAACTGAAAAATCAGTTTGCTTGATTACCACTTAGTGGTTTCACTATTCATCAAAAATTGGAGTTTTTCAGAAAAATACCAAAACTTCACCCTAAGCTATATTTGATATTCTGAATTCAAAAATGAAGTCTATTTTACAAAATTCAAAACATATAAGTCACATTAATTAATTTAATAATTAATTCCCGCTGTCAGAGCAAATAGCTTGTTTTTATGAAACAATAAGAATCAAAAGATTGACACCAGTTTAAGTCCAATTTCAAAGTGAAATTGATTCCAATGACCACCATTGGATTAAATGGTAAAAATATATTCTAATTTCACTTCAAAACCAATTCAAAAGATAATCTAATCATATAAATAAATTAGATTAAAAAGCAGTTTTGATGTAAAATGCAGTATTTTTCACTATTCATTAAAAAATGAACATTGTCAGAAAAATACCAAAAATTCACACAAAGTAAATTTTGATGTCCCAATCATAAAGAATAAGTTTATTTTGACAAACATAGTTTATAAAATTGTCAAAAAAAGGGTTTTCCATCATAAGGCAGTAAAACAATCTTTTTAGAATATTAGTGTATTCCATGCTTAAGATTGGATTTATTTTCATTTTAAGCCTCTAAAATACTATCTAATTCATTAATAGACATAGATAAAAATATCTATTATTCATTACTTACTTGGGATGTTACACATACATTCTCCATAAAAGGTGTTATTATTTTTTCTATCTCTAAAGTTTAGAAGAGAATCAAAAAAGACATGGATGGAATATAAATAATTTTTATTCACTGTATATATTATGGTGGTGTTGGAAAAATGATCGATATAAAAGTACTGGAAAAATTGAACTGAATTTCTCATGAAAATTGAATCATTTAACAACTAAATGTTATGATTTTAATATGTAAAATTTAATAAATCAGTGCTGAAATGTTATAAGTTGATCCTATATGATACTATAATAATGAAATTTATTCTAATATAACATTATCAAACAATATAATTTATTATATATGAATAGAGTGTTCTTTAAAATCCCGTTGAACTTGAGCTAATGTATTTATGTTTTGTTCACATTATTTATCGTGATTTTTTTATGATCACATTTCTCATGAAAATTTTTCAAAATGTATCTATATAGAATCCTATAAATTATATTCTAAAGCAGTTATTTTTGTAGAATTATTGTTTTCCTTCAAAATTACCCTCTTTAATAACTCAGTATGTTGAAATGATTTTTTTTTCATGTGAATAAACTTAGTTTTGTCCATTGGTTGAAAATTAAAATTAATCCATGTATATGGTTTATAAAAAAATTCCATAATTTTTTATAACTCAAAAATGATTTTTAAAACTAATTTTACCTATTTTTTATGTCTATAAAAATTGTTTAGAAGGATTATTTTTTTTTCAAAAAAAAATTATTTTATAGTTTTAATTCAGAATGTGAACAGAATAATTATTTTAAAATACATGTCATAGATTGAATTTCCATCCTCCATGACCAATTAATGATTTTAACCATTAGTTACATTTTTTCATGATTATTTTCATAATAAATCATTAATTTTTTTGTTGTTTTTATATTTAAATGATATGATTTATAAGTGAAAATGGTATATTTCTTATGAAATATTAAAAATAATCTTTTTATGGGATTTTCATATATGATGGCATCCTATTATGTTGCTTATGAATTACTATTTATATAATCCACTAATATAATGCTTATTGATTCTTTATATTTATAATGATTATGATAAAAAGTTTTTTATGAAACCTATTCATTTTACATGGTTTAAGCTATGATGAAATATATAAAATTTCATTAAAGCTATTTCCATTCTAATGGTTATTGTATACCACGAAAGCATAGGACTCCAGAGAGCTCGGTCCTAATAATTTGTTAAAGAAAATAGAAATTCAGTAAAACAAGACACATGCTGCACAAGAATCAGCGCCATACCAGAAAAAAGGCAAAACAAAGCCACTCAAAAATACCAAACAGTCCAAAGACCTACACACCATCTCCCAAATACATCCCGATCACAATGTTCATGAAAAAAGCCTAAATTAGACCTCAAAAACCACTATCGACCTAAGGCTCGAACCGTCGACTCATTGCAAGACTGTGTTGTTCCACCTGCCCTATACATCCATTACCCGAGGGTCGCCCCCTCCTGCAACACCTGTCGCCATCGCTACCTGTCCGCCCAAAGAAGTCATCGCCCTAGCCCTAAACCAGACGACCGCATCTCGAGTCCATCCGCAGCCCGATGCACATGGTAATTGCTTTCGTCGGCGCGCATCCTGTGTCTCCCAATCATGTCATATTTCTGCAAGCCGATATACCGTCCTTGCCGACACTCAAATTCCTCGGCGATCTGCACCACTGTCGGGATCCCATCCTATGTCGAATGACCTGCTCCCTTCGTCGACCGATCATCCCACCCCACACAACTTCTTCCGGTGATCTGAGATTGAGGTGCCCAACCACACCGCCTCCAGGATCTGAGATCCTCACCGATAGCACGGAACCTTGTCCTGGAACACTAGTCAACCTCCCATGTGCCATTGCCGACCTTCTATCCCACTCCCCAGTAGGCTCCCAAATCCCTACTGCAGAAAATTTTCTCCATGAGGGCAGATCCTGCCGCCCCCAGGACCCCATCACCCACATATCCTCACGTCTCCTTCCTACATTGCCATCTTCGGATTTCCTCGTCACCACCAAACGTGTCACCTCCATCGCCAGCCCCTGACACCGGCCTTCCACCCCTCGTGAGGATGCATGCCTCTATCCCAAGGAACCCACACTCTGCCCCCACAAAAATAGGTCTCTTCACGATTTTCTTTCTTCTTGTTGTCTCAAAATGCCGCACCATTGAATGCACTAGGCAGCCTCCCACTAGAATTCTCCGCTGCTGACATCCTCTCGCTGAGTTTCTCCACCAACAGCATCCTCTCAAGCTTTTCCTCCACCGTCGATGCAAACTCTAGGAGATTGCCACCATGAAAATCAAAAATACTTGTAATCAACATACCTCTATTGAGTGGAAAACATAGGGAAAAGAGTTCCCTATGTCCAACCACATCAGAAATTGATCTATCCGCGGTAAGTAGACATGAATCCCTATACCCACCCATCTGATATATATAACAAGAAAGGGAGAGAAGCTATCCCCTTGAGAGAGAAACTGTCATCCCATTCTTAGTTATATCACTGATGGTTATTATATATGATTAATGATTTATGATATATTGGAACATACATAGATGGATAGTTATTATTTTAGGATGGTTATTAATTATTAATCCCTCCAATTCCATAGATAAACATTTTTTATCTCCTTAGATATTAATGAATCTTATTTGTAGATAACTAGTTAAATATGGAACATTATCCAAATTAATTTTTTTGGTAGTGAAATTTGACCAAGGGTGTAATGGAATGGGGATTAAACCCAATACACAATTGTAGCCATGGTAGAGAGAATTTAAAATGAAAATTTAATTCCAAGTTTTTGTGTTTATAAATAATTATGTCTTATTTTAATGATATTAAATCATGGATCATGCAATTTGATTCAATTATAATTCATATTACGTTGTCACGAACCCCTCCCACCAAAGATGCCCCTCCTGAGCTGGCGATGGTGAAAGGGAGATAATGACCCCCAAGTCCCGCCTCCAGTAGGCCCCGGGGTGGCGACTAGCACCAAGGGTATGAGTTTTCAGAAATATGGGAGGCATTACCCTTTTTAGTATTTAGGATCGGGAAATAGGACAAGTCAACCATCAAAAAGGAAACGAACAAGTGTATATAAAAAAACCCAAACCAATCTCACATGCATGTTTAAACAATTTTATGACAAGGTACAAGTACAAGAAAGCTCAAAGTACAATATCAAAAGAAAACAAGAGTACAACAACTGCAACAACTCCAACTGTCCGACTAGAAGGGTCCCGCACGACCCTGGTAGTCCTCCCGGAAACCTAAAAGTAAACGTAGGATGAACATACAAGTATACTCAGTAGGAAAACCTAAAGCTCTCGTGTACAAGTGAGGAGACATCCTAATGTCCCGTGAGAACAACAGAAGAAACCTAGCAAAGAATTCTATCCACCCAACCACACCAGCCACACTCACCAAAAGCACAATCACAACAGGTAGTAGTATATAAGAAGCAAGGGTATTGGGTACCCAACACCATTTCCCTTTAGTTAGCTGCTCTTCCAAACGGCGAATGTCCTGATGCTGCCACACTCTCCCCACCCGCACACACCTAGGCCTCACAACCGCACATCCCGCCCGCACACACCTGGGCCACACAACCACGTATCCCGCCCGCACACACCTGAGCCTCACTACCACGTATCCCGCCCGCACACACCTGGGCCTCACAACCGCGTATCCCGCCCGCACACACCTGAGCCTCACAACCGCGTATCTCGCCCGCACACACCTGGGCCTCATCCCGAAGATTCTTAGGAAACAGTAGAACCTGCCCGAAGAGTCTTGGGCTAAAACCACCCCAATCGAAACCTACCCAAAGAATCTTAGTTGTAAGGTCGCCTCAAGCCATCACAACCTAGGGGAGAAGGAGCAGGAAGAAGCTAGTAACTAAGGGAAAAACATTCTCTCCCATGAAATGAGAGTGTTCGGCTCTAAGTGCTCAACATGGGTGGGGTGCGTCAAAACACAAAGATACAGATATATATATATATATATATATCTATATATACCAAACACTCAGCCCAACCTGTGACTTCTAAACAGAGAAACTGAGCACGTGTCTCGGCACTGCTACCACAAAGAATGCATACAACAAACAACCCCAACCCCATTTAGGTTTTCATGTTTCAGCATAATTAGTCTATTTAGTTCCTTAACTACTGGGAAACTATCCACAACCAACCACATCGATCGTTCGTAAAACATATCCCTGTCATCCACAAAACAAGTTAGGAAAAACACAAGCAACACAACCAAGTCCTTATTAGCCAAACAACCCCATTGATTATTATTCCTGTTCCACAATCATGCCCCACCATTCATTAACTTTTCCACTTTTTATTAATCACAATCCATAGTTCGCTCACATTCAAACCAATTCCTTCAGCCCCGCTGCCAACTACCATAACCACAAAGACACCGAAACTCGTACATCATTATCCCTTTAATACCATTTATCACAGCCCCGCTGCGCGTCACCAACATAACATTCACACCAACCCACAACCAAGTCCACCGCAGCCCCGCTACTCACTCAATCCACAACAACCCACAAAACACCCCCATCACATGCCACGTATCCAAGCCAACACCCACATGTTCATTATTCCATTTTGTTCAACCGGGGTGATCACACAAGGGTTCCAGATTTATAATCAGCCAAATTTACATGATTAACCAAATTCCACATTCAACGAAGATTCCATCCAAAAAAACGGTCTAGAAAGATAGGTCAACATTTAATTTTACAAGCAAAGGCCCCCAATGACCGTGATTTTCAGAAGGCATAAGCCTATTCAATTCACAACATAATATCACAGGATATAAAGATAAAAATAACAAATTCCCCATCCCCGTTCTTTGACCAGTTATTATCTTCGTTTATTGGTTCAACCGTTTCTCATGAAAACAAGAGGATACCCAGCCCATATGATGCACAATTTAGAGAGACGAAGGTAAGATCCCTACCTAAATAGGTTCTGATCGCAATGCTCCCCCGGATCAACTTTAGAAGACGTCCGTCGACGTCCGTCACTTCCATCGAGTCCCGGAAAAACCTCCTCGGGTGGAAGTCGGAAAGGAAAGGCCGAAGGAAAGATAATGGATCCAAGCTCGGAAGTTCTGCCTCATCGTTACAATCCCGTGGCCGCTGACGGATCATAAATTGGAGCTCGGACGAAGAAGTTATGGAAGAAAGAGCCTTCGAGTCTCCTGGGGAGAACTCTACTCAGAGGAAAGGGGAGGAGAGGGGTGAGTTGAAAAGGAGAAGGGGACCCATCCTTTTATAGGTGAGAAAATAAAAAGTACACGGCGTGTACTTTATGGTACACGGCGTGTACTCGGTTATTTTACACAGTCTCCACGCGGCTTCCAACACGGCTCCATGACCGTTGACTGGTCAACACATGGTTTGAGGGTAACACATACGCGGGGAAGGACTACACGACGTGTAGTTTGGGCACACGACGTGTACCAATTTATTTCACACGGCAAGGACATGACCTTCAACACGACACACGGTCATTGACTGGTAACGCGTACGCGGGGAAGGACTACACGACATGTAGTACTGGACACACGGCGTGTACCCACTTATTTCACATGACAAATACACGGCTCCAACACGGGGTATACCCGGCAAGGGGGTACACGGCGTGTACTCAAACTACACGGCGTGTAGTTTCAAAATTCGGGAAAGTGTTGGAAAAGTCCATTTTACCCTCCAGAACACTTCGTGACCTTCGTTTTGACAAAGGAATGGGCCGGAGAGGTCTGGGCCATTACATCAGATACCTCTTAAAACATTATCATCCCTGAGAATTCAAAAACTAACTCAGAGGAAACCCAACAAGATACCTCTTAGGGTTCTCGTTATAACAGGAACCCAAGCAACAACCCTAATCATATTTGTTAGGAATTCCTTCTCCTATGTCGAGATATTATCTTCTTTAGGCGGCACTGACTCGCCTGCACATGTTTAATCGCATCCTCATTAATGCGTCTCGATTGAGAATTGGGTCTTCCCACTTTCATACATTAGGATTTTCCAACTTACACTTCCCCTAACACCGTACAACCCACACATTGCCCTAACATGTGGTTTGGGGAAATTCCTTATCCTATGTCGAGATATTATCCGCTTTAGGTGGCACTGACTCGCCCGCACGGGTTCAATCGCATCCTTATTAATGCGTCTCGATTAAGAGTCAGGTTTTTCCCTTTCCCCACACATCCGGACATGCTACACACTTCCAGAGAACAAGGAAACAAAAGGTATCACAACCGACAAGCCAAAAATTCCATATATCAAAGTTACATAGTGCAACATCAACACAAAGCTCAGAAGAACAAGAGAAAACACAAGTCAAAACAACTCCGGGTACTGAGCGTGCATCTGGGTTTCCCGCTCACAAGTGCTCTCCTCGAGGCCTCCATGCCTCCAAAACACACGAACCATCAGAATGGTTCGTCCATGGAGCAACTTCTCTTTACAATCCACTATTCTGACTGGTCGTTCCTTGAAGGTCGCGTCATCTCCCATATCTAACTCTCCCCAGTCGATAACATGGGAGTCGTCGTGTAAGTACCGACGAAGCTGGGAGACGTGGAAGACGTCATGAACCTTCTCCAACTGAGGTGGCAGGGCCAGATGATATGCCACCTCGCCGACTCGCCTCAGCACCTCAAAAGGTCCGATGAACCTAGGTGAGAGCTTGCTCTCTTTCCCAAACCTCCGCTTCCCCCATAGAGGGGAAACCTTCAAGAACATATGATCTCCCACCTCGAACTCCAAGGGACTCCTCTGGCGATCAGCATAAGACTTCTGTCGGTCCTGAGCTGCTTTCATCCTCTCACGTAAAAGTTGGACTTTCTCCGTGGTGCTCTGCAATACCTCTGGCCCAAGAGCACCTGTCTCACCAACCTCTGCCCATAAAATGGGTGAACGACATGATCTTCCATACAAGGCCTCAAACGGTGCCATGCCAATAGTATAGTGGAAGATGTTGTTGTAGGCGAACTCTACTAAAGGCAAGTGTCGTACCCATGATCCTTCGAAATCCAAAACGCATGATCGTAGCATGTCCTCCAGCGTCTGGATAGTCCGCTATGTCTGCCCATCAGTCTGGGGGTGGAAAGTAGTGATAAGGTGTAGCTGGGTGCCAAAAGCATGCTATAACCCCCTCGAGACTCATGAGGTAAACCGAGTATCCAGATCTGAGACGATGGTCTTTGGAACTCCATGAAAACTCACCACCTCGTCTATGTACCTCTATGCTAAGGTACTCACCGGGCTCGACTCCCTAATTGATACGAAGTGAGCTGATTTTGTCAGTCGATCCACAACTACCCAGATAGCATCATAACCACCCTAAGTTCTGGGTAGTCCTGTGACTAAGTCCATTGAGATGTCATCCCACTTCCACTTGGGGACATCTAAAGGATGCAACAAACCACTAGGAACACGGTGTTCAGCCTTCACTTGCTGACACACTAGGCATTTAGCCACAAACTCCGCTACTTCCCGTTTCACCCCGGGCCACCAAAACTATTCCCTCAGGCCTTGGTACATTTTTGAAACTCCTCGATGTACCTCCAAGGCAGAGCTATGGAACTCACAGAGAACTCCCTCACACATCGATTTTGGAACAAACAACCTTCCATGGAAATGCATCTGATGTCGGCTGTCCTCTGACCATCCTTCTAGAGTGTTCCCTTGATTGACACGTTCCCGCATCACTTCCACCTCGGAGTCCCCCCACTGAGACTCTTCCACCTGCTGCAACAAGGAGGATTGCACCTTCATCTGAAACAAACAGCCTCTAACACCTTCTACACTGACATCCAAGTGCAAGGCAGCCAACTCTCCCATCGCTTTCCAAGCATCAGTGGATTCCCGAACCACTTCCTTATGCGACTTCCTGCTTAGGGGATCAGCCACAATGTTTCCCTTACCTTTAGTGTAAGAGATCTCAAAGTCATAGTCTTGGAGAAACTCGACCCATCTCCGCTGCCATAAGTTCAGGTCACACTGGGAGAAGATATAACGCATGCTCTTTTGATCTGAGAAGACCACAAAGCGCTCCCCAAAGAGGTAATGTCACCACAACTTCAGTGCAAACACTACTGCTACAAGCTCTAGGTCATGGGTGGCATAGTTACGCTCATGAGGGCATAACTACCTAGACCCATAACAGATTAATCCCTTCTTTTGCATCAGCACGCACCCCAGTCCAAGGCCAGAAGCATCAAAAAACACCTCATACAACAACCCTTCCTCTGGAAACCTGAGTACGGGAGCACTGACCAACTTTTCCTTCAGGTAGTCAAAAGCTTCCTGGCATTTCTCGCTCCATAGGAAGACCTGGTTCTTCCTAGTCAAAGCTGTCAATGGAGCAACAACTCGAGAGAAGTCCGAAATGAACCTTTGATAGTAACCTGCTAACCCTAGGAAACTACGAACTTCTGCGACGCTCTTGGGTGCTTCCCATGAAAAAACTGCCTCCACCTTTGACAAGTCCACCAAAACTCCATGCTGAGACACCACGTTCCCAAGGAAGTGTACTTCTTGAGTCAAGAACTTACACTTAGACAATTTCCCGTAAAGATGGTGGTGTCGAAGGCCTTCCAAGACTTCCCTGAGATGCTCAATGTGCTCCTCCTATGATCTTGAGTAGATCAAGATGTCATCGATAAACACAATGACAAACCGGTCCAGAAACTCTCAGAAGACAATGCTCATAAGTCCCATGAACACAATCGGTGCATTCGTAACTCCAAACGACATCACTACAAACTTGAAGTGCCCATACCAGCACCTGAAAGCCGTCATTAAGATGTCACTGTCCTTTACCCTCAGATGATGATATCCATATCGTAGATCAATCTTGGAAAACCAAGTTTCTCCCCTCAGTTGTTCGAAGAGATCATCTATCCCTGGAAGGGGGTAGCGGTTCCTGACCGTTACCTGGTTCAACCTTCGGTAGTCTATGCATAGCCTGAGACCACCATCTTCCTTCTTCACGAACAAAACTGGAGCACCCCATGGTGATACGCTGGGTCGAACAAAACCCTTCTCCATCAGATCATCAATCTGAATCCGCAACTCCCGCAACTCCGAAGGTGTCATCGAAATCGGACGGGCACCAGGCTGTAAGTCTATCCTGAACTCAACATCACGTCGGGGGGGGGGGGGGGGGGGGGGGGTAGAGTCACAACTGTAACAGCCCAAGATTTTATAAAAAATATTCTTTTTAATTAATGTCTTGTGTTGTACGCTACACCAAAAGGAGCTTGCACAACACGCATCCTTGACTTGCCTTGCATTACACGCAATCGCGACCTTCCTCGATAGCGTGTGTAATACGCAATACCGAGTTTCACTAAACAACAATATGCTATTAAAACTAGCCGTTATGAATAGTAATAACCACTTTTTGAAATTTTATAAAATGGACTTCATTTTTGACTCAGAATATCGAAATTAGTCTAGGGTGAAATTTTGGTATTTTTCTGAAAACTTTCAATTTTTGATGAATAGTGAAACCACTAAGTGGTAGGTTAAAAACTGAATTTTGCATAAAACTTAATTTTACCGCTTCTGTGAATGGAATTTCGAAAATCCGACAGACACGGTTGATATCATTAAGTAAAATGTGGTTCAATAAGATAAAAATAATTTTTGGTGAATAGTAACTTTTTACTTTTTTTTTACCGCGGTTAATAGTAAATAGGGTAACTAATGGTAAATATGATATTAATATTACCCTAACACATGTCCTAATTCTATTGGACAAGTGTAATTCCACCAAAAACAAACTTAGGAATAAAATATGACCATTTAGGCCCACTTGGATTAGATTAGGACATTTATTATTAATTTATTTAAAGAAGGGTTAAAATAGTTAAAATCAAAGTTTAATAAGTAAATCATTTTTAATATGGGGTTATACATAAGATAAATTCGACTATAAATATTCATTAGAAAGCTAAAAAGATTTCCTACATAATGGTATTTTATTTGTAATTTTTAGACATTAAATAATTTAATTTATTTATGACACAATGATGATGCAGTAATTATCTTATTAATGAAATATTGACATAATTGATGTTATAAACATCAAAATAAATGTAATTTGAGACTTTTTATGAATTCCACTAATTTTCTAGGTTACTATGATATATTAATGTTGATTTAATAAACTTTTTTGGAACATATAATTCTTTTATGACTTTCACAAAAATCATATATCAAATAGTGTCAAAATTGACACAAAATAGTTTTTAAATCAAATATTATATTATTAATTGTTATTTTATTCCTAAAAATCTAAGGTTCGGCCAAATGACTTAAATAAGGATATATATATTAATAATAAACAATTTGGGGTTCGTTTGGCATGTTATAGTAAGTGTATTAACCATATAGTGAAAGAAAACAAAAAGACACGGTAAAAGTTAAATTAATTAACTTAGAGTTAAATCTAATTGATAAGGTTAAAATAATACCCTAAACTTGTCTAAATCCTATTGGTTGATAGGATTTCGACCCATCCCCACTTTAGCTTTGAAATAAGACCCTTTGGAACCATTATAAACCGATTTTGACTTTAATATAAAATAATATTTTGAGATATTCCTAAGGTGCCCCTCTCCTCCCTTATAAAAGGGCACCTCCTCCCCCTCCTCCTCACACCAATTTGAGCACTCAAGCTCGGCCAACCCCTGCCATTTTCTCTTCTCCACTTCCCTAGAATAATCCTAGAGGTCCTGGTCTTCTCCAAAGACCAATCTTAGTTCCTTAAGTGGAGGATTCAAAGAGGCGTTCCAAAGAAGAGGTAATATCCATTACCGATCTTTTCAATTTCTTTCTTCTTCAACTTCTTCTTATTTAGTTGTTTCATGATAAAGTAATAACATCAGTATTACTTACATACTGATATGTTATTATAAATATGAAACAACCCTAATTCACCTTCTATCCATCCTATGGAAAAATGAAATCACCGCGCGTGCGTACGTACGGAATACCGTCTCCACGCCGTGGTGTAATCTATTTTCCACCATCACCTTACAAGGATGGGTATAATGGTGTAATGAGTAACTATATATGATTATTATGAAGTAATATTGATACTGAAATAATATATATATACTCCAATACAATTCCACGATCATAGGAACGATATCATCACTCGTGCGTACGTACGGAATACCGTCTCCACGATGTGATGCGACTCGTTCTACATGATCTTCATTTCATAATGATTATATAAATGAATTGAATGAATGAATATGGTATATACTACACTAATACCATTCTGGAAATGAATTATCTATAACCTAAAGATAATAATAAGAATTTATTCGACAAAACACACATAAGAACAAAAAGTTATAAAGACCCGAGTAACAAGTAACAATGAAATATTACTAACAAGAAGCTAATAATATGACCATATATGATATCATATAAATATGTATGATTCTGGAATAAGTCAATAACATTATTTAAACCATTATACAGGAGCTTCGGACACGAACAAAGCAAATCGGACCTAAGGTAAGGGAAATATCACAATCTCATTTTTATCCGAGATTGTTTATTCGTAAGTATTTACTGGGGTGTATTTTATCATCCACATCCATGTTTCATCAATATGTAATATTATTTCCATCCACCTACAATTTTTTAAATCCATTTTTACCCTTCGGTGAGTTTTTAGTAATATCTATGAATGGAATCTTTTGTCGTACGAGGTACTTTTTGACTTTTCCGACAAAAGTACGAAGAATGTTTTTTTTAACTTATACGGCATGAATGGATTTTTAAAACATTATTTTCAAGAAACTTCCTTTACAAGTTTTCAAGTTTATTTGTAATCAACTTCTTTTATTTTAAAGTTGTATGACATGTTATGAAAGGAAAAAATGTTTTTGAAGTAGAAATGATATTTTCCTCAAGAATGGAGTTCAAGTACTTTATCAAAATTATTTTCCATCTAAGATAATAAAAGGGTTCTGTTTTTATCCCTATTATTACATGGATTTGATTATGTTGTGATGGAAATATTTTTATGAATTCCTTTATCTTATTTGAATTGTTTTATGATGTCATGTTGTTTAAGAATCCCAATTTTATTACATGGGTTATGTTATAATGTATGGTTTATGATTATGTGGCACACATAAGAAAGGATTCATTATAAGATGGGTGGGACCTATATCTCCCTCCAATGCATTGGGTAATGATTTTATATCTCATGAGATAGACATGGCTGGAATGGTAGGTTATACCGGTTCAGTGAAACAGGACTGAAACGAGGGTTACTCGATTCAGAAAGGGACTTTGTCCACTAAGATAGTCTTGGCAATGAGTCTTGACTAACAAGAAATGATTTTCCATGATTATGTGTGCATGACACAAAGTTTCATGTTTTATGTTATGATTATTGTGATTACATTTCACTGCCATGATTTACCCCATGTTATGAAATTATGATCTCTTTTGCAGGTTAAGATTTCCAAAAGTTATGTGCTTATGTATATGATGTGATTGATATTTCTTTTGTTTACCCTTACTGAGAATTTGAGCTCACCCTTTTATGTTTTCTTTTCCCCAGGATATAAAGAAAGGTTTTAGGTATAAAAAAAAGAAGATCTTTATGGGAGATGTTGAAGATCTTTCACCACGATGAGGGAGAAGTATCCTCATTTGTTTGTTACAAAGTGACGAATTTCGAGGGCGAAATTCATTTTAAGGGGGGTAGAATGTAACAGCCCAAGATTTTATAAAAAATATTCTTTTTAATTAATGTCTTGTGTTGTACGATACACAAAAAGGAGCTTGCACAACACGCATCCTTGACTTGCCTTGCATTACACGCAATCACGACCTTCCTCGATAGCGTGTGTAATACGCAATACCGAGTTTCACTAAACAACAATATGCTATTAAAACTAGCCGTTATGAATAGTAATAACCACTTTTTGAAATTTTATAAAATGGAATTCATTTTTGGACTCAGAATATTGAAATTAGTCTAGGGTGAAATTTTGGTATTTTTCTGAAAACTTTCAATTTTTGATGAATAGTGAAACCACTAAGTGGTAGGTTAAAAACTGAATTTTGCATAAAACTTAATTTTACCGCTTCTATGAATGGAATTTCGAAAATCTGACAGACACGGTTGATATCAGTAAGTAAAATGTGGTTCAATAAGATAAAAATAATTTTTGGTGAATAGTAACTTTTTACTTTTTTTTTACTGCGGTTAATAGTAAATAGGGTAACTAAGGGTAAATATGATATTAATATTACCCTAACACATGTCCTAATTCTATTGGACAAGTGTAATTCGACCAAAAACAAACTTAGGAATAAAATATGACCATTTAGACCCACTTGGATTAGATTAGGACATTTATTTTTAATTTATTTAAAGAAGGGTTAAAATAGTTAAAATCAAAGTTTAATAAGTAAATCATTTTTAATATGGGGTTATACATAAGATAAATTAGACTATAAATATTCATTAGAAATATAAAAAGATTTCCTACATAATGGTATTTTATTTGTAATTTTTAGACATTAAATAATTTAATTTATTTATGACACAATGATGATGCAGTAATTATCTTATTAATGAAATATTGACATAATTGATGTTATAAACATCAAAATAAATGTAATTTGAGACTTTTTATGAATTCCACTAATTTTATAGGTTACTATGATATATTAATTTTGATTTAATAAACTTTTTTTGAACATATAATTCTGTTATGACTTTCACAAAAATCATATATCAAATAGTGTCAAAATTGACACAAAATAGTTTTTAAATCAAATATTATATTATTAATTGTTATTTTATTCCTAAAAATCTAAGGTTCGGCCAAATGACTTATATAAGGATATATATATTAATAATAAACAATTTGGGGTTCGTTTGGCATGTTATAGTAAGTGTATTAACCATATAGTGAAAGAAAACAAAAAGACACGGTAAAAGTTAAATTAATTAACTTAGAGTTAAATCTAATTGATAAGGTTAAAATAATACCCTAAACTTGTCTAAATCCTATTGGTTGATAGGATTTTGACCCATCCCCACTTTAGCTTCGAAATAAGACCCTTTGGAACCATTATAAACCGATTTTGACTTTAATATAAAATAATATTTTGAGATATTCCTAAGGTGCCCCTTTCCTCCCTTATAAAAGGGCACCTCCTCCCCCTCCTCCTCACACCAATTTGAGCACTCAAGCTCGGCCAACCCCTGCCATTTTCTCTTCTACACTTCCATAGAATAATCCTAGAGGTCCTGGTCTTCTCCAAAGACCAATCTTAGTTCCTTAAGTGGAGGATTCAAAGAGGCGTTCCAAAGAAGAGGTAATATCCATTACCGATCTTTTCAATTTCTTTCTTCTTCAACTTCTTCTTCTTTAGTTGTTTCATGATAAAGTAATAACATAAGTATTACTTACATACTGATATGTTATTATAAATATGAAACAACCCTAATTCACCTTCTATCCATCCTACGGAAAAATGAAATCACCGCGCGTGCGTACGTACGGAATACCGTCTCCACGTCGTGGTGTAATATATTTTCCACCATCACCTTACAAGGATGGGTATAATGGTGTAATGAGTAACTATATATGATTATTATGAAGTAATATTGATACTGAAATAATATATATATACTCCAATACAATTCCATGATCATAGGAACGATATCATCACTCGTGCGTACGTACGGAATACCGTCTCCACGATGTGATGCGACTCGTTCTACATGATCTTCATTTCATAATGATTATATAAATGAATTGAATGAATGAATATGGTATATACTACACTAATACCATTCTGGAAATGAATTATCTATAACCTAAAGATAAGAATAAGAATTTATTCGACAAAACACGCATAAGAACAAAAAGTTATAAAGACCCGAGTAACAAGTAACAATGAAATATTACTAACAAGAAGCTAATAATATGACCATATATGATATCATATAAATATGTATGATTCTGGAATAAGTCAATAACATTATTTAAACCATTATACAGGAGCTTCGGACACGAACAAAGCAAATCGGACCTAAGGTAAGGGAAATATCACAATCTCATTTTTATCCGAGATTGTTTATTCGTAAGTATTTACTGGGGTGTATTTTATCATCCACATCCATGTTTCATCAATATGTAATATTATTTCCATCCACCTACAATTGTTTAAATCCATTTTTACCCTTCGGTGAGTTTTTAGTAATATCTATGAATGGAATCTTTTGTCGTACGAGGTACTTTTTGACTTTTCCGACAAAAGTACGAAGAATGTTTTTTTTAACTTATACGGCATGAATGGATTTTTAAAACATTATTTTCAAGAAACTTCCTTTACAAGTTTTCAAGTTTATTTTTAATCAACTTCTTTTATTTTAAAGTTGTATGACATGTTATGAAAGGAAAAAATGTTTTTGAAGTAGAAAGGATATTTTCCTCAAGAATGGAGTTCAAGTACTTTATCAAAATTATTTTCCATCTAAGATAATAAAAGGGTTCTGTTTTTATCCCTATTATTACATGGATTTGATTATGTTGTGATGGAAATATTTTTATGAATTCCTTTATCTTATATGAATTGTTTTATGATGTCATGTTGTTTAAGAATCCCAATTTTATTACATGGGTTATGTTATAATGTATGGTTTATGATTATGTGGCACACATAAGAAAGGATTCATTATAAGATGGGTGGGACCTATATCTCCCTCCAATGCATTGGGTAATGATTTTATATCTCATGAGATAGACATGGATGGAATGGTAGGTTATACCGGTTCAGTGAAACAGGACTGAAACGAGGGTTACTCGATTCAGAAAGGGACTTTGTCCACTAAGATAGTCTTGGCAATGAGTCTTGACTAACAAGAAATGATTCTCTATGATTATGTGTGAATGCCACAAAGTTTCATGTTTTATGTTATGATTATTGTGATTACATTTCACTGCCATGATTTACCCCATGTTATGAAATTATGATCTCTTTTGTAGGTTAAGATTTCCAAAAGTTATGTGCTTATGTATATGATGTGATTGATATTTCTTTTGTTTACCCTTACTGAGCATTTGAGCTCACCCTTTTATGTTTTCTTTTCCCCAGGATATAAAGAAAGGTTTTAGGTATAAAAAAAAGAAGATCTTTATGGGAGATGTTGAAGATCTTTCACCACGATTAGAAGATTATATTCCGAGTTTCCAAAGACACTAAACTATTACGGTCCTTGTGTGTGTGTTTTTGTTATGTACTAAGTATTCCGCAAATGTAATGTAATGTCCATGTACGTCAAGATACGGGTCTCTACAACAACCTCCTCAGGAAAAACATTGAGTAACTCCACAACAACCTTTGAGACATCCATCATCTCTGTATCAGCTAGAACCACTGATAACCCGCCTAACAAGGAAAGGAGAGGCTTCACATGACGGATTCCCACCTGATAGCTCCTCTCACCAACAAAAGCTACACGATGCCCGTCCATGTTGGAGAACACGACTCTTATCTGGAAGCAGTTGATAATGACCCTAACAGAAAACAACCAGTCAATTACTAGGATGACATTGTATGGATACATCTGTAACAGAAGAAGGTGCCCACTAGATCGATGTGGTCCCAACGTTAGCCCACATCCCTGGAAAACAGAAGATACGCTGGTCTGTCCTCCAACTGGTGTACTCATCACCAGTGGTACGGAAATTCTCTTTACATCTAGTCCCAAAGCATGGTCTAGACCAGGTGCAACAAAGGAGTGCGAAGCTCCTGAATCGAACAAAGCAGAAACAAGAGTGCTGAACAAACAAATCGTACCTCGCACCACCTCTGGTCCTGCTGGAGCTGTCAACTCTGTTGCGTGAAACTCTCCATGCCCATCTCCTCTGCCTCTCTGATGTTGTCCACCCCCCCGACCACGCCCTAGTCGAGGTCCCTGAGGAGCACCCTGAGGTTGGCCTCCTCCCGCAAAGTCTTACCTCGGAGGAGGATGGTCATGCTGCTGCTGGAAGGACCTCACCGACAACTGGTGCTGCTGAGGTGGGCGCTGAACCTGCCCACCTCCACCGTACTGATCTCGGGTCGGGAACTGACTCTGAACGTTCCTGAAACCTCCACAAGAAAAACACTTCGGTCCCGGGCTTGTGAAAAAAGGGACAAGGACCTGAAGATCTGAACAGGAACTGCTGGGGCCTGCTCCCCACTGGCCTGAACATGGAAGGTCCCATCACAGGAGACCTGCTGCTGACTGCCTTCCCCTTCGACGAGCCTGGCTGGATCCCCTCTCGGGGTTCACCTCCCAACGAGTGCATCCTCTATACAACCACTGCCTTCTTCTGTACCGCCAAGTACTTCAGAAGGGTGAAGGGGGTGACAGCGTACTGGAGCGAAGGACGAAGTGCCTCCTCCAAACGTCTCGCCTGAGACTCCTCATACGGAAAGAGATCTGGAGTAAAGCGCAGGAGGTCCTTGAACTTGATCCCCAGCTCTCATACTGACATTCTCCCCTAATGAAGGGAGAGTAACTCTTACCACTTCTCCACCTTGATCATGGATGAAAGGAATTCCTCTCAGAATTCCTTCTCAAATTCAGCCCATGAAACCTCTACCTCTATCCTATCTCCGAGGTAGAGCGTCCACCACTGTCACATCACACCTCTCAGCTGACTGACTTCTAGGGGAACCCAGTACTCCCTCGGATCACGAATCAAGGTAAAATTGATCCCTAGCTCCTCAAGCCACCCATCCGTCTCCGTATTTGAAGTACTACCCTCGTACTTCTTGAGGGTATGCCGCTGAAAAGAATGGAGAGTCTTCTACAACTGGCTATCTTCCTCATCTCGGTCAATCCTCAACTGATCGACCGCCTGAATCTTCTGGGCCTCGGCCGTCTGGCCACCCGAGGACGACGTCCAGGAGCCATAGCTGTATGATAAACAAGGATCTCCTAAGCCCAAGTAGTAAGGAAAACTCAAGGTTTTATTTTATCATTTTATTTCAATTTCTTTCCCAGAACACCCAAATAAAGTAAAAAACAATCATGATGATGCATGTACCTTCCCTAGGGTCTCTACCCTGCAATCAATTTAGTCTCACATGGTCATTCGGTAGGCTCAGAGTCCTTGAATCGGATCATGGGGGGCCCTAAAATCCCGTGTCCTAGTCGGTCTTCTCTGGCCTATGTCACGCACCAAGATTAACTAACATTGTCACCCTACAATCCCATGCAATCCTCACTGTGCCTAACTCCAGACTCCATACTATCTCTGAACCATCACCTCTGATACCATTCTGTCATGACCCCCTCCCACCAAAGATGCCCCTCATGAGCTGGCAATGGTGAAAGGGAGATAATGACCCCCCGAGTCCTGCCTCCAGTAGGCCCCGGGGTGGTGACTAGCACCAAGGGTATGAGTTTTCACTAATATGGGAGGCATTACCATTTTTATTATTTAGGATCGGGAAATAAGACAAGTCAACCACCAAAAAGGAAAAGAAAAAGTTTATATAAATAAACCCAAACCAATCCCACATGCATGTTTAAACAATTTTATAACAAGGTACAAGTACAAGAAAGCTCAAAGTACAATACTAAAAGAAAACAAGAGTACAACAACTGCAACAACTCCAACTGTCCGACTAGTAGGGCCCCGCACGGCCCTGGTAGTCCTCCTGGAAACCTGAAAGTAAACGTAGGGTGAGCATACAAGTATATTCAGTAGGAAAACCTAAAGCTCTCATGCACAAGTGGGGAGACATCCTAATGTCCTGTGAGAACAACCGAAGAAACCTAGAAAGGAATTCTATCCACCCAACCTCACCAGCCACACTCACCAAAAGCACAATCACAACAGGTAGTAGTATATAAGAAGCAAGAGTATTGGGTACCACGTACCATTTCCCTTTAGTTAGCTTCTCTTCCTAACGACGAAAGTCCTGACGCTGCCACACTCTCCCCGCTCGCACACACCTGGGCCTCACAACCGCACATCCCGCCCGCACACACCTTGGCCTCACAACCGTGTATCCCGCCCGCACACACCTGGGCCTCACAACCTCATATCCCGCCTTCACACACCTCGGCCTAACAACCACGTATCCCGCCTACACACACCTGGGCCTCACAACCATGTATCCCACCCACACACACCTGGGCCTCATCTCGAAGATTCTTGGGAAATAGTAGAACCTGCCCGAAGAGTCTTGGGATAAAACCACCCCAATCGAAACCTACCCGAAGAGTCTTAGGTGTAAGGTCGCCTCAAGCTATCACAGCCTAGGGGAGAAGGAGCAGGAAGGAGCTAGTAACTAAGGGGAAAACACCCTCTCCCATGAAATGGGAGTGTTCGGCACTAATTTCTCAACATGGGTGGGGTGCGTTAAAACACAAAGATATATATATATATATATATATACCAAACACTCATCCCAACCTATGGCTTCTAAATAGAGAAACTGAGTACGTGCCTCGACACTGCTACCATGAAGAATGCATACAATAAACAACCCCAACACCATTTAGGTTTTCACATTTCAGCAGAATTAGTCTATTTAGTTCCTTAACTACTGGGAAAATATCCACAACCAACCACATCGATTGTTTGTAAAACATATCCCTGCCATCCACAAAACAAGTTAGGAAAAACACAAGCAACACAACCAAGTCCTTTTTATTAGCCAAACAACCCCATTGATTATTATTCCCGTTCCACAATCATGCCCCACCATTCATTAACTTTTCCACTTTTTATTAATCACAACCCATAGTTCGCTCACATTCAAACCCATTCCTACATCCCCGCTGCCAACTACCATAACCACAAATAAACCGAAACTCGTACATCATTATATCCCTTTCACCATTGCCAGCTCAGGAGGGGCATCTTTGGTGGGAGGGGGTCGTGAAATATGTGAACATCCAATATTTCTTAAATGTATAATGATTATTATCTATTATATGTAATGTATGATTTTCAAATGTTAATCTCATATTCTCATACCCTTACAAAATTTTGTTATGATATCTTTTACATCTCCCTTGTTTACCCTTATTTAGAATCTAAGATCACCAGTTCTAATGATTATATTCCCTCTGTTATAAATAAATGTTTTATGTATGATATGACTTACAAGGGTTATTTTTATAAATATCATAGCTCTAGATAACATTGCTCTGTTTGAAAATTTTTTATATACACAAAAAAGATTTTAATATAAAAATACATTCCTCAAATGAATCATAATGTTCTATAATGAATATTTATCTATTAATATACAATTTATATTAATAAAAATTGTTGGTCTATTTATTCTTGGAAAAAGACCATATTGGTATTGATATCTTGCATGTAATTTTCTAGTCTTAACGTGAAACCACGTAACATCATATGTGAAATGAATTGGATCATTTCTAATAATCCATAGATTGATTTTAATTTTTGATGGGTCTCCTTTACTACAACAATTAGTGTTTTCTGAGTCATTCAAGTAGAATGGGATCCACGGTTGAGTAGATCCCAGAAATCTTATTGGGCTATATAGAATGTGATATTTCTATTCTTCTCAGATAGGGAGAGATAATATTTGGAAATTTTTCTCCTTCCAATTATTTTTGAGTTTCTCGATGTCTTCCATTCTATGTTATTCATTTTTTCCACTGGTAAGAGAGGTTGTGTTTTCTATCTACATAGTGTATGGTAATCAACAAGGGTCCATTCCATATTACAACATGGAACCAAGGGAAATGATGTAGTCGGTGACCTAGTTGTATGATCTTCTTGATAAAGGCATTACAGGAACTTGTGTGTCATCATGGAAGGAACCTATTCTATGTTATGAAGGTTGTGGGTTTACTATTCCTTTTTGTTGATTATTGAAAAATAAATCAAGTTACATTAA
Organism: Viscum album; assembly: GCA_963277665.1. Lineage (NCBI taxonomy): Eukaryota > Viridiplantae > Streptophyta > Magnoliopsida > Santalales > Viscaceae > Viscum > Viscum album. Next base: position 116,366,841 of record OY728123.1, on the reverse strand, counting down.
CGTACATGTATCCATTTCCAATGATTGATGACCTGTTTGATCAGTTGAAATTGGATAATTTTTTCTCAAATATTAACCTTTTCTTTGGATTCAATTATTTTGTTATAAATGAATCTAAAATTAAGAAAACCGCCTTTTGGAGAAAGTATGACCATTATTAATACATTTTAATGCCATTTGGTAAAACCAATGATCATATTGTTTTAATGGTGTTAATTAAAAAAAGATTCCATTAATATCTTTACACCATTGTGGTAGTCTTCATAGATGAGATCCTTATTTAATAAAAATCTGAGGAGGATCATGAGTGTTATATAATATTTATTTAGGGAATTTTGGGTTATCACTAACTTTAGGAGAATCTTTCAAAATGTGATTTTTGGATTCGAGAAGTGAAAATCCTGGAAAAAATAGTGTCAAAACATGATATTTCTGTTGACCTAGAAAATGTAAAGGTTGTTATGATATGTGAGAAACTGTGAAATCTTTTCTAGATTCATAGATTCTTGGGTTTAACGGGGAATTATCATTGGTTCGTTAAGGACTAATTAGTATTAGATTCTTTAACGACTAATCTGACTCAAAAGAGAGTAATTTTTTCAGGGGATGAGAAATTTCGGAATTCAATTATTAAACTAAAATGGATTTTGAGTACTATATGAGTGTTGAATCGTCCAATTTATAGGTAAGGCTATGATGTGTTCTATATTTCATTAGGATCCTATTTGGTTTTTGTTCATATATTGGGTGATTATGTTTTTACTTATGTATCTCATCATATTTGGGCATATGAGACGAATTATCTGACCCATGACCATCAACTAACAGCTATGGTGCACCCACATAATAGATGCATGAATTACATTTATGTTAAAAGTTTTAATGTGTTTTCAGAAAAAAAGTTTTTGAGCTATATATTTTGTCAATAATATATCAATATCTTTTAGAGGCATTGGGTAGAATACTAGAAAAATTATGACATTCACATAACCTATACCATGGGAAAAGGGAATTTCGATGCATATTTATTGAGAAAGAAACAATTGACCTAGTACATGAATAAATTTTAAGTGAAGTAGAAATTAATAGATCTCTTTGATCATTTTCATTTTAGAGTATAGGAATCAATTTCCAAGGATTCTTTTGCCAGATTTCTGTTGACATTTTCTATTATCATGATTATTATTCTAGAACAATAACTTGATGATGAGTTATAGAAAATTAGAGAAACTCTTTATAGTGGTGATATAGTTGCTAAGTACACATTCAACAATGGGGAAAATCAATGCTATCAGAATCTCTTTGATGATCTACAAGTAGTAAAAAATGTTGTTATAGTATATGTCCCTAATTCCAAATGGGAAGTGATCCCATGAACCACGAATTTGTACTATGAATTATTGAATCAATTATGGTATAAAAGTATGAGATGGGGCATTGTTGATTTCTTTCTCTCACTATTATCCATTCAAATAGGTAGAGGCTATGAACTAGAAACCTTTTGGGTTTATCTAGCCACTTCTATGGACAACATGATAGTGGTATGATATCTCTATGGACTTTATGATTTTTTTCTGTGTACCCTAAGAAATAAAATTGTGATTGGTGATGTGATCAGTAGGTTGGACATGTGGGATCGCATTATACACATTCATTATACAACCAAATTTGAGGAGTTTGGAAATATATTGGTCAAAATGATTTTTCAATTTCATGGATATCCATATTATAGAGTTTTTTATAAGTTCATTGATTCACTTCTCCTTTTCAGGGGAATTCAGGAGGCACTGGGATATCAAAAACATTTGAGTATGACATACCCTTAAATGTTGGATGGGTTGAAAAAAAGTGTTGTGAGGATTCCTGAGTATATTCAATGTGCTTGATTTTTTTTTAATTTTCTGGGCCTTCGAATGATCACTTGGAGTCTGTTTAGTTTTATTATAATAATCGTTACCATTCGATGATCATAGTGTCTGGTTTTAAGGACTTATATGATCAGAACTACAAATCATCATTGTGTTGGTTGAAGATTGGGGAATGTTTGTTTCTTTTATGTAGATTGTTTTATGATATGATAGTGAAGCCTCAGTAGATTCATCAGAAAATTTTGATGGATGAGAGTCTGTATAATTTATATTCTGATCATTATTATAGGTTGTTAAAGTTATCCATTAGTGAAAACATATTCTTGAATGGTTTACCTGGGTAGGGTCCTCGACCTATTCGGAGGTTAGGGAAACAAGCTCCTCATTTTGTGATACATTTTGAGGTTATTTAGTAGGTGTAAAAAGAGGATTATATATTATCACCTACAACATAACTAATGTCGATACATAACATATTACATAAATCTCTACTATGAATGTATATATCTAATCCATATCATATGATGAACTTGAGTTATATTGAGGTGGATCCTGGCATATCTATAAATAAATTATGAGTCATGATTATTGATTATGAATCCAAGGTTATTATTAGGAGGATGATAACTTTTGTTCATGTAATATGGTTGCATGGTTATGATTATCCTAAGATGTTTGAGAAAGAGGCACTGATGATAGAGGAGTGGCCACATATTTTTGGAATGGATGATTTTTAATAGGATATATGGGAATGTAATGATTCTTCAGTGGGGAGGTTATAACATACTATTCTCTGTTTAGGTATTTGGAAAACCCACATTTAAAGTTTCTTAAGTTGGGTTTCATTTGAGGATGATTTAGGTGATTAATTTTAAATTTTTTAATGTTCTGTGGATGTGCACAATTGGTGCAAATGTTTCCCAAACAATGCACCTTGTTAGATAAAACTATACAAACCCAGGAATTTGGGGCTTTCAAGGTTCTTGAATGGTATTAAAATTATGTTCCCTCTTTGGAGAAACTATGTAACCCATTTAAAATTATCACATGGCTAAGGGAATATTTTATCCTAACTATGTGACTATGTACAAGAAAGCGTATGTGGATTTTAATAAAATAAAAAATATAATTTTAAATTCTATAAAACTCCCATTTAGGTTCCTAATGGACCTATCATGACCCCTATATTTTCTTCTTCCTCGTTATCACCATTTTGGTGATTTTGATCTTATACACCTTTCTAGTAGTGGATCCAATCATGGAAAACAATGTTAGATCTCTACCAAATAGTATTCCTCTTCATGTTCTCTACCTCCCTCTCTCTCATCTTTTATCCCTAGGGATTTATAGATATAATTATTTTTATTTAAGATCTATTACCCGATGTGTTGGATATTAATCCTATGTTTAATTCCATGATTTTTTGACACTGTTCTTCATTGGTGAATCCCGATTGTGGTTTGGTATTTTGAGATCCAGTAATATTTGGGTATGTGGTTCTATAATTATGTACAATTTTTATTTAATTTTTATTCTTGTATTTACATTAAATTTATTGTTTAATGTTAAATTTTATTCAATTAGGTTTTTAGTAAAACTCATTTCTATTGAATTGGGGAATTTGGTTTTGGAAATAATATTTTTTCATAGAATTGGAAAAAAACCCTAAAGAAATTGAATTATGTTGTGATTATCAAATAAATGGATTTTTTGGAATTTAATTTATTGAATTTAAATTTAGGAAATTAATATAAATTTCATGATATTTATATTGATTAAATTAAAAGGTAAAATTAAATTTTGAAATTGAATTTTGAGTTCATTTCAAATTAGTTTTTTTTTTGAAAATGGATTAAAAATTGATTTCATTGAATCCTTTTTGTAATATCATTGTAAAATGATTTCTTTTAATTAATAACCTATTTTGGGTTTTAAATGGAATATTGGAATTTATGAAAAGAATAATGGGATGAATTGTATTTTAAATGGTTTTAAGATAAATTTACCATAGTTTATTATATATTAGTGCACATGCTAGACATGGATAGTAAATGAGTTATTTGGACCTCACTCTACAACTTATAATGTTCCATAATATAAATGCATCATGTCACATCTATGATAGGATGGTTTTAATGTCCTCATGACCAGTGCTGAAGTGGATGTGTATATGAACTTATTTTTGTGTCACCATGAGTGTGTCAAGTTCTTTATCCAACAACTATCATACATTTTAGGCATATAACTATGTTTCTCACTTTTCCTATTTGAAATGAATAAATTCAATTATTTAAAACTATATTTCAAGCCTTTTTAATTTATATAAATTATTTTTTATATAAAAAATTATTAAGATTTTTTTAAAAATATTCCATCAACTAAAATGGGATGCTTCAATTTCTTTTATCTCCATCATTTAAAATGAACAACATTATTTGTTTAATTATGTTTTTTAAATTATGTAATTTCTTTTTGAAAAATTGAGTGCTCTTTATATGGGTAAATAAATGCTGTCATCTATTAAGGAACTATTAGTGAGATCCTACTGAGATTTTATCTCACACCCTACCTATAAATTTATTTTTTTGTATATTTTCTTATTATAGGATTGAGTAGGGGTAATGCACCATATAGAGGAGCTTTAGGATTTTGATCAGTGGACATGGAGAGTAGCATCTATTGGGACATGGAACATTTAGATTCTTGTTTGTATGGTACATTGTTTTAGTACATTAGGTTTTTTATTTACCTATTTGGCTTTGGGTACAACTATGACTATATTGTTTTTATTATTTTCATTCTAAATTGTCGATCATTATTCAATAATGTTTGAGAAAAAATCATTCCCACACTTTTTTGTATGATGTTTGGTTCTAGTCGCCATCCTGTGGGGATTACGAACACCCTTTTGGAAAATTGAGGACTAGCTCAGTTGCCGAGTTATCATGGCACCCTGACTGGTTCATGATAACATTCAAATTTTTACCAAACCATTATTATTAAAAATGATAAAATGTTCTCAGTTTGATGATGATAATATTCAAAATAATCCTATTGCGGAAAATGAAGTAAATTGGTAGAAATCATATATGAAGATGATGTTTTGAATTTTTTGAATAGGTTTGGTGATCCACTTTTACCTGAGATGAAAATGTAATTACAAGATGGTTCTCATAGATCCAACTTTCCTTTACACCCCATCACAAAAATTATTAGTTAGTTTAGATAATGTTTTTATTAGAATATGATACAGGTAATTGAAAATTATTTTTCATGTTTTTTTGTTTTTCAAAAATTGAAATCTATGAAAATGAATCCAATATGATTCATGAAATGCCTTAAAATTAATTTGTAGATATAGGATGACAATACCGGGGATGTTTTGATTGATTTTTTCATGAACCATCTTGTATACCTCAGTATATGGACGCTCAAGCACTCTCTGACATGGACCTAATAGAATTCCCAATCCACAGAAGTTGTCTATTTTTACCTAGAATCCTATAAGAAAAATGATTTATTTTTTCCCAAAACAAATGAATAAAAAAGAAACAATTCATTATTCTAAATACTCCTATTGTATAATTTACTAAAAGTACATGGGAGAAAAAATATGAAAAAAATACATCATCATGTGACAAAAATTATTTTAAAAAGGGATTATAAAACCCATGAAAGAGGTTTATCACATAATAATAGGTACCGCCATTACACAAAGTCCCAAGGATCAAAATCATCCACTTATAACAAGTGCCTAATTATCTATTCAGGGACCTAACATGAGATTATATACCAAATCTAAAAGGAAATTTATGACTATGAGAAAAAATGACTAGTGTAGTCTCACTGAATTGTTTCATAATAAATTCCATAAAAATTAATCCAATTATTCTTTTAATTTAAATAAAATAATACATGGAATGGACTTTTCATAGTTTCAATAAAACAAGATTTCAATTCCAAAACATGTTAGATATTTCAAAACATGATTAAATAATGTTATAATATAAAGGATTTATAAAAAGCTGTTGGAATTTATTAAATTATTTAGAAATCAATTTCATCTAACAATAAAATAAAATGTATCATAGAGTGGTTTTACAATACAATTAGTAAATTATTTTCAGGAAATATTAACCCCACACTACTCAATCCAAGATCATTTCTTAATGTGTGGACATGGCACATGTCTGAGGCCTCCATGAATCATATAACCATTGTGAAAATCATTTTTAGTAAGTTTATGTTAGTTTTTTCATCATCAAACCATTTCAATGGTGTCATATCAAAATGTTCATGTTCTAAATACATACTAACATCCTAGATTTACATGATCTTCAATCATTCAGTAAATCAATCATGATCTTCAAGTCAAATGTTGCCATTAATTCATTTTATTAAATATACTCATTCAATTAAATCCATTTATCTCATGTTTCATTATTATATCATTTCATAAAAACAATTTTCAAATCCATCCATAAATTAATCTAAAATCCTCCCATAATTTTCTATTCCACTGAATTTCGAGATTTTTCAACATTTCAATTAACTTTTAAAAATAACACATTAGTCATAATGAATATTATTTTTAAATCATTTAATAACTCATTCAAAAACGATCTATAACATATGGGTTTCAGTTATAGGGAAAATAAAATCCAACTATCCACCCTTTTTATTGATTGAATCAACACCCACTATAGGAAAAAAATCCAAAAATAATGAGGGGGTGATATTCACTATAAATTCCTCAATTAAAAACATCTTGATAAAACTTTTGTTTAATAAAAAATCACAAGATCACAGTTCTATTAAACAAGGAAAAATTATAGGAGGAGAAAAGAAAGGAATCTCACTAGAAATTAAGTGTGAAATTGATATGTCTAAAAATGGTGGAGTAACTCAATGAACATGGGTGGATCATAGGGTTCTCAGGAGGATCCCATGTAAAATACTAAATTAAAGTTGGTGAGTAGAAAAAATTAAATCAAAGGGAATGAGTAATTAATGTCGTCAATGCTGGGTTTATGGTGTAAATTCACCACAAAGAACATCTTCCAAAATAGGTATCACATATGGTTCAAAAGACACTGAGTGATGAATTTACTCAGTAAGTCCATTTTTTATAGTATACGACACTAATATATAATATTTTAATTTTTTATGGAAGAAAAAAATTTAAATCATAAAAAATTATATTGTTCTATATTTATCAAATAATTTAAATCATTTAGTAGGTATCAATAGTGTAAATTACATCTATATCCAATTCCCAACAGTAGCCCCAACAAAACCACCCACAATGATTCAAATATAATTCTGACCCAAACTGAGCCATGTATATATTTTGACATAATTATACAAGACACCATTAATTGAAACACATATAATTCCCCAAATAATTGGTAATTTTCCATGAAACATGATCTCCTGTAATGGACCAAACCATCTCGGTCCATCCCTTTTCCAATTTTTTGGTGTTTGGATTGCCCTGGACATCAGGTCTGGATCCGAAGGGTGGCGTATCAATGTAAGGATGTCATACTATTTTCAACCATCAGTGGCACCAATCTATGGGTCACCGATCAGAGTGACACAGATGGGTGTGTCACGGATCGGTGTGACACTGATCGGTGTGTCACTGATTGATGTGTCATGATTGGTGTGTCACCGATTAGTGCCAGAGGGGCTTGTTGGGTTTTTCTTCCACATTTTTTCCCGTAACACCACATTTAAGCCCTTTTAACATTTTTTAAAAGTGGTTCAATTCTATTTTTCCCCATTAACAATATTTTTAAATCCTTATGTGTAGGGAAACCCTCAACGGACCCAGAATGTGGGTCCATCAAACGTATTTTCATCTGTTTAAATAAAATCTTTTAACTCACAGTTGTTATAGCCACCTCCCCAATGAGAATTATTAAATAAAAATTTATTCCACCATGTGTAATCACCCAACTGCGTGGTGAAACCATGATCCACCTTTAAATACATTCAAAATTCTTATCTCGTAACTCAAGGATCTCACATCTTTATATCGCACTGGAATTCATTTCTTCTACTTTTTGGCTTGGTTCGTTCTTCCCCTTGATGCGTTTAGAGTCCCCTTCTTGAGGTGAGTGGTGCGCTGTGTTGTAGGCGTTCTTGCTCCATCATAGAGTCCCCAAAGTTCCTCCACTACAGGTCGGGCATCCCCAGTTCGTGGCACATGGAGATAAACACCGAACTTTGATAATCCAAGTAAGGCTTTTATTTCGTCTCTCTTTACTGTGTATCTTGCAGAGCGAGTATTCTAATGTTTCTATGAGAATGGATGAAACCAACCCTTAATAATGATAATTAATGGACTTTTAAAGAATGAAGGGGGTGTGATTGATGTTTCTGTTGTACCATGTATCCTTGATTTATTTTGTGTGGTGAATTTTACATGCTTATGACCACTTAAAATCATGGAAGTTGGTGGTAATTTATTGTGCACTAATGTACCTCTATTTTTATTTGGATATTTAGGTGATTAAATGGCTATAACATGGATACTGGTAAAACACAATAACTCGGTTGAATAAATAGATACACAAGGAATACAAATTCATGTGTGATCAAACCAGTTAACCAAATAGAAATATAAAAATAAATAAATAGAATATTCAAATTTGAAAACTCTATTGCTCTGTTCTAGTGATGTTTACTGTTGATTCTTGGGAAATGACATGGATGGGGATGAGATACCCTATAGTGGTATAGGTGTTGGTTTGTGGATCTAAAGCCGTGTGGGGATGTATGTTGGGGATTGGTTTGGTTCCAGTACATTGAGGGATCTCACGGATCCCTTTTGTTGTTGTGGAATTACAAGAGAGCTGGGTTTGAATGCTTAAATTATTGTTTGGTTGTTTTCTTTCCTTTCCTTGTGGCTATGCCTTTTAATTGCCCAGTAATGAAGAATTATTTTTAAATGGAATCACTAGAATATGAAAACAAGATTGGGTTCGATGCAGAATTTTTTTCCGAGAATGAGTTGTGACATGGTTGTGGGTGTGCTGCTTCTTATGAATTAATAATAATGAGGGTGTTTGTGGTTGGGATAGTTTTGGAACCCCTAGGTTTGGATGGGTGAATGTTTACCTATATGTATAATTTAGTTCTTATGATTTATATTCGTGCCCTACCCTAGTTGAGAACTTTTTTACGAACATGCCCCTTTTAGGGGGGAGGGTGTTTTTTCCAACACTCCTATGAGTGGCTGGTTATTATCTCCTTTTCAGCTCCCTTTCCAGAGTATCCCAAAATTATTCAGGCAGGCTGTAATGGCATAAGTTTTATTATTTACATAGATTCATCGAGCAGGGTACGTGGTGGTGGTTAGCCTAGGTGTGTGGGGGTAGGTGGTTACCAAAGTGTCTTCAGGATGAGTCCTCGGTGCCTTCGGGAGTGGCTGTAGTTGTTCTAGCCCAGGTTTTTTCGCGTATGGTTTTGTGTGGTTGTGGCCTAGGTGTTTGCGGGCAGGATGTGTGGTTGTAGCCTATGTGTGTGTAGGTGGGATGCGGTAGTGGAACTGCAGTGAGAATGGAGGGATAGGTATGACGCATATGATGTCTTCAATAACTAGTGGGAAAGTGGCGCAGGGTGCCTAAACATCGATGTGTTATTACTGTTACCTTACATGACATGCGTTATATGGGGAGTGTTCCATGGTGAGGTTGGGGTGTATAGTTTCCTTGTTAGGTGTGCTGGTTATCTCCTTTTGTCATGGGACATTAGAATGCCTCCCCACTTATGCATGGGAGCTTTTGGTTTCCCCTACTATGTATACATGTATACTCACCCTACATATATAAACTATTTTCAGGATTCCAAGATGACTTTGAGGTTCGTGTGAGACCGTACTAGTTCGGACATTGGGAATGATTCTATTTTTTTCCTTTTCTTGGATACTTTCCTTTGGGGTTTTCTAGTACTTTTGTATCATTACATTTGAACATACACATGGGAATGGTTTGCTTTGGGCTTTACTTTTACCTTAATTTTTGGTTTTGTTGGAATTTAATATCTTATCTCCCGATCCTACTAAATAAATAGGGTAGTGCCTTCCATCTTGTGTGTGATTCTATACCCTTGGTGTTAGTTGCCACTCCAGGACCTATTGATGGCGGGTCTCGAGGGTCATTATCTCTTTTTCAACTTGAAGAAGGTAGGGTCTGGCAATCTATCATCCCATCCCTCAACTTAGTGATGGTGGGTCATGACATCTCCATCCTAAAAAGGACTAAAACACTAAAAAATGGAATCAATAAAGAGTCATTGAGTACCAATTAGAAGGAAATGGTATATTAAATTCTTCAAAAAATTAACACTTTATCTCCCCAGAAATCCTATAATGAATGTTCCATTTCAAATAAATATTTCCATTTCTCCCTCATTAATGCAACATTCTCCCATGTATCAAGTGAATGTGAACCATAATTTTACATGACATGGAGAAAGGTGTTTTCTTCCCATGAAAAACCATTATCTCATAATATAAAATTCTGAATGGATGCTTAGTAATGGATAAATTATGCTAAACATCTGGAACATTAAAACTCCATACTTTTGAAGTGTCAAAAAGATATTTTCAATGATGCAATACATATAACATTTTGAGGATACAATTCAACTGCGATGGAAGTGTGAAATAAGAAAAAACATTTCACAACTTCTCAAAAATCTCTATCATACCCACAGTCCTCAGCGCAATCTTTTCCTATTGTCCAATTTGTCAGTGACCCTAACAAGGAGAATCTTCTAGGAACACCTTGTCAACTATTGACAAATAAAATAATAATATATGATGATCATCATTGGATTTATACTAGAACACAACCATTACCATTTTCTTATTAATCAACTCAATCATTTACACCGTCTCTTGGAATAAACACATCCCTACCAAGGAGATTCCACCAATCTCCCACAGACACAACAAAGATCAATATTGATAGCTACAGAAGGCCTAAAAAGTGTCCAATCATATAGTAGACTGGTAACTATTTTTATAATAATAAACTTGTCACAAAATAAAATCATTTTCTTAACCGATGTAAAGAACATACGAACATAGCATGTCCTTCAGAATTTATATACATCGTTCTTTTTGGACATCCATCTAAAGAGGTTAGACTATGATAAAATGTACCCTCCTTTGGAGATATATCTAGAGGACTATATAAATGATAGAAGAGAAATGTGAAGCTGTGTTAGAGAATATAGAATATAAAATCCCAATAACCAATAATCTATTTCACATATGAATTTTCCAAATATTAAACATCTATTGAATCACGAATGCTTATAATTTGTGCTGATTTGGTATATATAATTATCAAAAACCATATGAAATTCTCCCTTTGTGTTGTCTATGGAAACCAAAAAAAATATTCTATAAAAATCTCATCCAATATTAACGTCGTCATTAGAAACAGAAGAATTAAACATGAACGACATTGGTTCTTGGATTTAACAATTTGTATGGTATTACAACAAGAAAATTTTTTAGCAATGACTTTTCTCCATCCCTGTCATGACACGACCCATGATGGGGCTTGAGCTAGTACTAACCCATTCCCACCTCTATTGGAATGGGGATGGAGAGTAATGCTGAAGGAATAACTACCTCAGGGAGTTCTTTGACTATGTACCTCTATGGACAAACACAACTAACTCAATGAAAAAGTTCAGAGGAAAAGAGTAAAAGATGTAACACTGCTATAAAGTAACTCAATCATTCATGAACCCTTAGGTAATATAAAATAATGGTTGTGTAAAACGAAATGTAAAGGGAAAAATTAAATGACCAAATAGAAATGTGTCCCTGCGTGAAAAAACTATAATGGGAAATGTTGAGATTACCCAACTCATGAATCCTAAGCTACGATCAGTATACACGATCCAAGTACCCAATATCTCTATCCTCATACGATATCTTGGTAAACCTATCAATCAAAAAAAAGGCACAAAATTTGTGGGATGATCTCATATCATGGTGAGTATATTCATACCTATTAAAATTCTCCAAAAGGGTGAAGGGGGAGTTTCTGGAGGTACAAGTGAAGAGGAAATTAATTGATAGAAAATGGTAGAGTATCATTGTACAACTCAACCTATAAAGAGAGTGAAAGTTAACTCATCGAAACACCAGGAGATCTACAAGGAGATTAGATAAAATTGTTGCCGAGTCGTCACAACCTATAGTGGGATTGTAGACTCATCCAACCACGAGAATTTAAATATAGAAAGCACGTGGAATAACCCACATTTCATCACCTCAATTAGAAGGAGAGTAACTATACTAAAAGAGTGGGCACAGATGTTATATATATATATATATATATATATTCTCAGTCAATGAATCCTATATTAGAGAGTAATTGGATCTCAATCTCACAGCTCCGCCCAAGAAGATGAGTAGCCAATTGTTCCAAGGTAATGTATATCCATGATTCACAGAACCTCATGTATCTTCGTATGGTACACACGTCAAAGGGATACATTAAACACACCTTGATGATATCTACTTTGGGTGTCACTGACTCACCCACATACTTTTAGGTTGTGTCACAAGGATTCATCTCAGTGGCTAAAGTGTCCCTCTTCCTCGTGAGTGAAAATGTTCATCAAAACATGCCTCATCACCATGCTTCATAGTTGAGGGGTCACCAATTTTAGGAAAGGATAGCATAACCCAGTATGAAAGGAGATTCATACTACAGTAATAAAAGACTAACGCCACATCCCAATCCTACTGGAGGGTACCCCTTTCGAAATAGACCAGGGAACACTACTATGTTGTCCTGCTGGTGGGTAAGCCTGATGAGTTGTTTGGGAAATGCCAAGAACCTCAATCCTACTGGCAGGTTATACCTAGAGTATATAATTGGGTAATTTCAGTACATAGACCATCTGGAGTGTATGAATAGAATGTATAGGAACTTCATTGCCCAGTCCTAATAGAGGGTAACTCAGAAAGATCATTAGGGGACCCCACTGGCCACTCCTACTGGAGTGTAATCCCAATACTGCCTTTTGGGAAACCCCACTACCCAACAAACCCAGAGGTTAATTGTAGAAAATAAATCGAGTAACACCGTTACCTAGCCCAGCTAGAGGTTAAGCCCAATACTATCCTCAATGAATGGTACTGCCCAGCCTTACAAGAGAGTAAGCTCGTTTCCAATTGAGAGATTTGTTACGATCATTGTCATCTTATGGTTCCATCACAGTTAATTCCAAAACCAAAAATATAACATCTTATTTCAAAAGTCACATATGTTGCAATTGACACATTTTACATGAAAAAACACTCTGGATTGGCTACTCGTAGGCCAGAATATGATTTTAAATGAAGGATATGTGGAACATTGAATTTTCCTCAAAATGAGGTACACTTCATGTCGTGGACCTACATGTTGTGTGGTCCCACTCAACTACCAAGTTATGTCCTCACATGCACATTTATTTCTTGATATGTCGTACTAAATGGAATATTGGGGCTCTACAAAACGTTCCTTGGCCAAAATATTAATGATCGCACATGGTACATCATCAATATGATCGGTTAAAGAGTTATTTCATTAATATGATTTTTTCAACTAGACATGGATAGACATACATATCACACCATTGATTACCTCATTGAAAAGAACATAATATATACTATTCACTTGCTTTAATAAGACACATAGGGAAAAAGTTACATTTCACCACATCATGCTTGAACGGTGATTCATGGGCCCAAACCACGAGTCCAATTAAATAGTTGAAACATTTCTTGAAATAATTGATTTAATTTTAAAGACATAGGTTCATAGACAATTCCCCATTCTAACACCATATGAGGTAGATATGTCAGATACAATATCCAACAAAAACAAAAATTTTATTATTATTGGGTTCTTCATTGACTCGAGGAATGAGCCCAAAAAGTATATCCATCATCGGTTCATAAAATGACACACTCAAGTCCATAGTCACAAATCCAATGATGGTTCCTCGATACAATTCCACATGAAATAGCTGAATCATGATTTTGATATCAATGAAAAATATAAAGATATTATTAATATTATTATATTAATATTAATAGGACATCACTAACATTCAACCCTCACATTTGGGGACCTCCACCTCATGTGAAAATTATATGTCTAACCCTTCTATGTTTTACATTTGACTTTATCAAACATATATAATTTCATTAAAAAACATTAATTGAATGTTTGAAGACATGGAATATTCCTGTTGTTCCCATAGCGTATCTCTGATTCATATAACATCATGCGGCCATCATCAAACCCCCTTATCACATTTATTATTTTCATTAGCAACAAAAATTTTCAGAGTTAATATTATAATATAAAATAATATTAATGAGGGATCCTAATTTAAATTCATCTCATCCCCATTATTTTTATCATTAATAAAAATATTCATGTCAACTAAATTCACCATATCATTAGAGATTCAATTCCTACCACCCCTGCACCAATGTCGAGCATCATCCCCAATGAGATTTCATGCATGAACTCTTCCCAGAATCAATTTTGTCACAGTTCATGTCATCATCACACGCTAACCAAGTCAACGAGGGTTATTGATCAGATCTAAAAACACATCCAATTACAAACACACACTCATAGTGCTGATCTGATCAACACCCCAAACACCATACTAGTCGTTTATCAATCTATCCATATATCATTGATTCACATGTCGTTTGTTATACCTCCCTGAATCTGGGGGTTTGATCGCACTCAAACTTTCCCCAACAATGTTGAATCATGATCCTATGATACAGTGATGAATAATGAGAAGAACGGTGGGAGAAGACCACTGAAACCAAGGATTAAACCTCATTGGCCAGGTGTTCATGGCTAAAAATATATAACCAACACTCGAGGATAAAAAACAAACTTAATTAAATAAAATTTCAATGCTCAGGAACTAAAAAATGATATAAAGGGACCCATATAGAAGAAAGAATATTGAGATGATCAATCATTTCATCAAAAGGCTGTATAAACCAATTGATGAGTGATACCACTATTATATATCAATCATTGGTGAAAAACACATCCACTAGAAATGAATATGATTTTTTGTTCCTGTCTCATGTGGATTCACCTCGATATGATCCTTGATCATCATTTGGTGTTCATAAAAAAATAGATTAGGGATAAAAGATATAGTCAATGATCCTAGGGTTATGTGGATAACCCTGTATAATTTCCATTATAGTTATTTTATATAATAATGTGGTTTAAGTCCATTATTTTGAAATAAATAAATAAATTATTTATTTTAAATAAACACACCCACCAACAGCAGGTTCTTGAAAACATCCCATGTCGAACAAAATTAGGTCGTTCATAGGGAAAAAACCTATTTAGAAAAAATCAATAATGGTCACATGTTTCCAATATAATTCACTATTCATTAGATATTTTGGTTATCATTAAAAATAAAATAATTGAATTCGATTGTTTTATTTTTGGTAATATCATAAATGAAGTTTTTTCTGAAAAAAGTTTCTTTCATCTAGGGTAAATACCACATTTTGGACTCAATAGTGACCTAATATTTCTGATCTTAGCATCCGTATTTGTGATATTATATTATTTATGAAAGACTACATATGTATAAAAAAATTAATATATTTATAAAAATAAATTTAGGCACACCGGGCCTCAGAATCATTGGACGTATCAACGTTAGGATTCTAAAATATTCCTATCAATATTTGAATATATTACAAGATAAAACCCAGAAATCTATATTATTTAATTTTTAAATTATTTAAATCATTGAAAAAACCATTCTAGGAAAATTGGTGGGGAAACTACTACTGGAATCAACATTTAATTATATCAGAGACTCTGACATCGTGATCAGAATCCCCATTCATCCTTGAAAAAGGATTAAATTATTCAATTATTAAATAAATACATTAGGTGAAACATATATGGATATATAGTTGTGTATGACCTCATAGTCAACGTATCCATGGTGAGAATATATTACACACTTGAGAAACATGGGAGTAAAAACCATCGACTGATGAAAAAACCTGTACCCTCTTGCTCAAACAATGTCAGTTATAGGGAAGATAAATTCTCTAAACCGTCATTCTATAGGCTAGATAAATAATTAATTCTAAGGTAAAATGATACAACATGGCCATTACTTGTAGAATAAAATATCTCTAAGTCTTAGTCCTATAGGAATTCAATCTAGAGACATTAACAAAGGTTCATGTCTCTTTGAGTGAAGATGTACCTAAGACTCAGGTGGTTTGAGTAAACCATAATGCATTCTCCCAAAAGGTAGCTATTCCACATCCTCAAGGAGAAAAATAATACTTATATATCTTTATAGCATGTTTCTAAATTAAATTCAGGGGTTCTTGACTAAATTAACCTGTAAGTGACATCTATCTGTTTTTGCATCATTATTGATGCTGAGCACCCAAGAGTACAAACGAACAAGGTATGTAATTGGACTAATTTAACCATGATATGATATATATGGAATGAAACTGGAATACCCAAAGAACCTTGACATATATTGGAGAGAGAGTAACCCAAACCCAAAAAATTTTCCTCACCCACTAGTGGAATCCTATGTCAAAAGTGTCAAGCAGAAAAAACATCATTGAAATTTCCAGGACCTGCTTCGAAACTCTATCGCAATACCATTTCATGAGCGCAAAATTTATAAGGAATCATCCCCCAAAAAATTTTAATATCCTCTTTGGGTGGCACAAACTCTCCATCATGGGTTTTTATGCAAAAAAAGCTTCTCAGTGGGGGATGAACCCCTCTTTCATCGGTATTAAAAGCTACATCTAAGAACACTTACATAGTGTTACACCATCGCCCTGAGTCAACGTAGTACAAACCTAAATAAATAAGAAGGTAGAAAAGGGTAACTCACATAGTGTCTAAAAATTAATTCTACAAATAGTATAATAGACCTAAACTATACCTCTTATCATCTTGTTCTCAATATGATCATAGACATCCAAAGCCTACATTTATGTATATCCTTAACTGCCACCTCCCAATGCTTGATATGGGTTGTCTGGGTGTGGTGGAAGGATATATTATCAATATCCCTCCCATAGCACCTCATAATCCACTACCAGATCCTCCCCCTTGGGTACCAACCTTTCAATGCCGGGGAGATCCTTGATCATGATGTTGTCTCTGCCATGGTGACACATCAACTATTTGAATGTATTAATTATTGTCTATGGTTGGGTAGTATCACGCCATGTGACCCCACCTATTACAAGAATAGAATCCACCCATTATGTTCATTCCTATTTATCTATGCTTCCCCTAAACTATATGACCACATCCCCAATTCTACTCATAGATGGGTTTCTTGTTCTATGATATCTTGCCCTTTATACCTATTGTAAATGACCCAGCTCTATCACACCCATTAAAAAATATAACTAACATGAATCCCTATTAATGTATGATTTCCATCAAAAGTTCCCAATCCAACGCCATGCCATAGTTAGGTATGCACATTGGCACTACTCTGACTCAAATCTCTCTATGGAGTCCATGCAAAAACAAAAATGATCTGATGTATCCATCTTTAATCATGTCAAAAGAGTATCGCATTAGGTCTGTGAACCTATCCGCATACTCAACCACTATAATACCTCCATAATGAAGCTCCAAAAGATCATTGATATGAATGGATCAAAAGAAAGAGGTGTTGTACTCCTCAGAAAAAATCTTCTTGAAGACTTCCAACAAGAGTGTCAACTCATCGTGCATTTAGGTAACCAGGATCCACCAACACCCATCAGCTCCATTGAAAAGACTAGAGTCCAAAGACACCATCTGGTCTATTGGTGTCCATATAATATTGAATATACATACGACTGAATCTTTCCAATCCACTACTACTTGAGGATCTGGCTCTCCACATATCCTCAATGGTATCTAATGTAGGAACTCTCAGTGTGTACGTAGACTATGCATGTAATTATCCAGATCTATTAAAACAATCTAATGATAAAAAGTTGGAGGTGTTTCTACCTATACACATATATGAAGGGTATCATGAGATGGAACCTAAACTAATTTCTCATTGCTCATATGTTCATTATCACATTCCAGAGCTAATATCCTCATATTTTGGCATCACAAAGGCACTCTAAGAGATATCAATGAGTACTAGAACCAGATAATCATATACACATATATCAAGAACAATGTGGAGGAGAATAAAGTAGGAATTTCAATGACTCAATCCAATATGATGGATGTTCCATTGATCCCTGCAAAGAGTATCTCGGAATGTCAAGTCAACAAGTAGGTATTCACTATCCTGGGGAATGGCTACCTCTACTGCTACACTATTAATGGACTCCCTAGCTTGAAGGTGACACTCAAAACACTCGACACTATTGAACTAAATCCATCCAATAACCTTTTTGGGAAACATCTAAACAACATCCCAAGGGTTTAACCACATTTTATACCAATATTTAATGACCATAACCAATTCAAGGCTCGAACCAAAACTACCACAAGGAATCATCTATAGAACAAGGGATGGAGACTACCCCCAAAGGCATTACTAGTTCACAGAAGACATGTCCTATGATTCTTAATTCAGAAACATAGTCATGTCAATGAAAACTTTCATAGGGAATGAGTAAAATATGAAACAATTATATAATGTAACTCAAACATGCATGAAACTCTTGAAAGTAAAAAAATTATGGTTGTGTAAACTGAAAAGTAAAGGTTAAAATACATTAACAACCATAAATGAAACCTGACATGAAAAAAATGAAAAAGTAAACACATAGAGTGCCCAGCTTCTGAATCCCAAGATACGACCCCCATACATGGTCCAAGAAACCAAAATCTCTAGGAACCTCTGATGTCTCGTTCAACCTATCCGTCATCTCAAAAATACAGGACACATGTGGCTGAACCTCGTGTAGGGGATGAGTATATACAGACCAAATAAAAATCTCCCAAATGGTGAATGGAGAGTAGTAAGTGATAAAAATGAAGATGAATGATGTTGATAGAATAAGGTAAAGTAATAGAGTATATCTTAACTCAAATAGAGAGTGAAAGTGAACTCATCCAAACACAAGGATCTTAACATGGTGAGAAGATGAACATCTCTTTGAGTAATCTATACCTATGACAAGAGAGTTGACACATCCAACCACAAGAAGATAATAACAGAAATTTCCTGGACTACCCAATGCCTATTATTAAATCCTAGAAAGAGATTAACCATTCCCATGGAGTGGGTGATGATGTATGATATATATATATATATATATATATATATTCATAGAAACCCATATAAGAATGTAAGTGGATATCTATCTCACATCTTATCCTAAGAAGATGAATATCAGGAAGTTCAAAGTTAAAGTCCATCTGTGATGCATATCACCTCATGCCTCTACCCATGGCACACATGTTAAAGGTAATAAATCACCACACTTTGATACTATCTGGTTTTGGTGGAACTGAATTTCTTGTAGGATATTATGTCACATCATATGTACACATCTCAGATTGGAAAGAATCCCTCTTCCAAGTGAGTCCAATGGTTCGTTAAACCATGCCTCATCACTATGTCACATAGTCGAGGGTATCCTGTTTTAGGAAAGGATCCAGAGCTATAGTATAATAGGAGGGTCCTATATTGGTAGTCACTGATGAATTCAACTTCCCATTCCTACTAGAGTTTACCACTATAGATGGTTATCGAGTTACATCACTGCCCATACATACTAGAGGGTCAGCCCAATTAGTTGTAAGGGAAACAAAAATCCTCAGTATAAAAGGATGGTTATGCCAGCATGATTTCATCATAGAATGAAACTACTCAACCCAAATAGAGGGTAAGCCTAGAACATTGTCGAACACCACTACCCTGTCCTCCTAGAGGGTAACTCAAAAATATCATCAAAGAAGGCCACCTCCCATTCCTGCTAGAGGGTATGTCTTAACATACGATTGGGGAAAACCACAACCTAGCCTATCTGGAGGGTATTACAGGAAATCCCATCGAGTAGAACCATTAACGAACCAAGATATATGGTTTTCCCATTACATCCATCAAGGAATTCCACTACCATTCCTAGCTAGAGGGTAAGCCCATTACTACATTGTTTATTTTTTACCATCACTACTGTCATCTAGTTCCTTATCATTACATTCCAAAGCTGAAACATTTCTCATCATGTCATGAAAGCCGATTCTGAGTGTATCACTATGTTTTACCTGAAAAAAAAACTCAAGATAGGATACTCATGGCCCAAATTCTGAGTTCAAATGATGGGGATACACAATATAGAACATTAATCAATAAGAGGTAGATGACTTGTCATGGACCCACACATTATGTGGTCCCTCCCTGATTTCTGGTTGTGCCCACTTCATCACAAGGCTTGATGGCTATGTAGTACAACATGGCATGTAGGGGTACTACACAATGTGTCTTTGAAAAAATTCTAACGAACACATGAGCATAATTGTTGGTCTGATGGGTATAACCCTTATTTAACTAATTCACCACATCAAAAGGACCTAGATAGACACCCAGAGCATGCCATTATAATCTTCATAAAATTCCCTTTAGAAAGAAAATTTGCATTTCTCAATCAAACACCCAGTGAAAAATCTCATTTCACCACATCATGATTGAAAAATACTTCGTGGGCCTCGATCATGAGTTTGAATTAAATATCATAAATTTATCATGAAAATGTTTCTTTAATTTCGGAGTCACAATGTCATATAAGGTTCTTCATTCAAACAAGGTATGAGGGAGATATTTAAGATACAATATTCTATGATAATAATGATAATAATATTACTTTGTGATTCATTGACCCGAGTCATGAGTCCCAAAAAGATATAAAAAATTGGTCTTAAAATGATTGTCTCAATTCCATAGTCATGATGTCACTGACTTTTCCTCAATCTGATGCCACATGAAAAAGTTGTAGCTAAATCAAGGATTTGATATTTATGTAGATAATAATATTATTATTAATATTATTATACTAATATTTGGTGGAAATAAATAATGTTTGACCCTCAAATATTGGGACCTCCACCTCATGAACAACTTATATGGTCGACCACTCTTTGTTTTCTTTTTAAATTTTACAATATAATTTAATTTCATTTAAAAAATTTAATTGAATGATTGAGGAAAACGCCTCTTCATGATGCACCCATGGAGTATCTCCCATTCCTTTTCGTTAGACTGGCTCACATCAATCACAGTCATGACATTAATTATTATCATTAGATTGAATATTTATCACACTTATTTTTCTTATTTAATATAATAATAATGACATATCCTCATTTAAATTTGACTCATCACCATTATTATTATCATTAATAAAAATATTAATGTCAAAAGTGTTGACTATATCGTCCGATATTTGAGTCTTTCCACCACCATTCCATCACTGAGAGACCTCTATAATTAGATTCTGTGCATAGAGTCTACTCAGAATCAACCTATCACAACACACATCATTGCCACATGCCGACCTAGAAAACAAAGGTTATTAAACATATCTCAAAATAAATCCAATAACAAAAACATACCTACAGTGCTAATCTGATCCATTCAACAGACACCATACCACTCATCCATCAAAAAATCCACAAACCATAGATTTTCTTTTCTTTCATGATAATACCATGGATCTAGGTGTTGAATCGCACTCGAACCCTCCCTAACAATGTAGAATCATGACCCAATGTTCTAATGATGAAGAAAGTGAAATAAGGTGGGTAAAATCACCAAAAACCATGGTTAGGCATCATTGGAAAACAATTATTGGCCAAATATTATGAATATGGACCTATGGTTAGAAAACAACTAAAATGAATTAAATTTCAAATACAATGGCACATAAAAAGGCTATAAATTGATAAAGATAGAAGAAAGAAGATTGATATGTTATGTAATTTAATAAAAAAGAATAAAATCCCAATTGATGAGTCCTACAATGAATATAGATCGATCGTTGCTAATGAATACATGCCCTAGAGATGAAGATGATATGCGACATCATATGCCTATCGATTCAACTTTATCTGATCAGCAGTCATCTTATGGTCTCAATTCACCAAAGGATAAGGGATGAAAGATTCTTTCAATGATCCCAGGTATTTGAGGATAACCCTGGAGATTTTCCATAGTATATTATTTATAGAGTAAAGAGTTTTATATCATTTAATTAAAAACAAATAAATTATTTATTTCATTCCATTATTCTCACCTACCAACAGCTTCTTTATCTGAACATCCTGTGATGACTAACTGTAGGTTATTCCTAGGGAAAACACCTTATTAAAAACTCAACAATGGTATTATATTTCAAATATGATTCCTTGTAAATGGGTTATTTGGATTATTGTTAAAATGAATGTAAAATAATTTAATTATTTTATTTACATTTTATTCCTGGGTGACATTTTCTATAGATGACCCGCACTAAAAATAAGATTTGCTGCACCTGGGGTAAAAACCACATTTCGGACTGAACATTCATCGAGATTTCAAATATGATCATCAATTTATAATACAGGAAATTATTTTTGAAAAAAACCAATGCATAATAAAAATATATTTAATATTTTTATAAAATTAGTTCTGGTCACACCATGCATCATAATTTCTCAATACCTAAGAATCTAGATCTTAAAATATTCTTAGAAATATTCCAAAGTCTTTTAGAGAAGAACTAAGGTCTCCGCATACAATGCCACATAAATGTTTTTATCATTTCATAGATCATATTTTTTGTTCCTAGGTACACCTACCATTGATATTTATTTTGAGTCCATGTCATGTCCTTTACCCTATGAAAAAATTGAACACAATGATTCCTGATACATAGGATATTCTATATCTATAGTTCAAATATTTTTATAAAAAGATATAAAACATGACTTTTATCTCAATAAAATAGTAATCAATTATTTTAAATAGTAATTCTACCATCTGTTGAGAGATTAGTCACAACAATAAGTATGGGATTAGGGTTGTGATAAATCATTTCATGTGGTATAAGCTATATAGAACAACATTCTAACACATTTTCACCCTAAATAAGGAAGGATCCTATATAAAAACATGATGTTGTAATACATAACCCATAACCCTTTCCAACCCTCTAGGAGAGTTAACACTAGAAATAATGTGAAAATATGTTTGATCTCAAAAAAAAATCTCTTAAAATTTCTCATCCCCCCCAAAAAATACTCATTATCAAGTGAGAGTATTCATTTAATAATGAATCTTTAAAATGACATTTAAAACCTAAATTAATGATACACCATGTATATATGTGTCATACCTCAAAAAAATTATGAATTTTCATCTATATCATAAAAACTATAACATTATTTCAAAAAACTGATATACCATTATTTGTGACTATGTTTTTTTCAATGGATTATATTCGCAAAGTACAAAATTAAACATGAATAAATTCAAATAATTTTGAGGATTTTTCCTGATATCCATAGTTTCTATCAAATAACACACATGTTACACTTATATCTAAGAGTAAATAGGGATATAATACACAATTAATTCCCAAAATAAGTCAAGTTACTTAAGAAATATATTTTTATCCAATGTATAAAAAATTATTAAGATAATGTAGAAAAAATAGAATAACATGGTAGTAAAAATTGAAATATATACTTCAAAAGGACACCTTATAAATGTCATATTATTTAATTGTCAACTATTGATAACTAGATCGATGAATAATCATTTAGAACCACATATTACCTTTCATCTATAAAACATATCATCAATTTTTGGAATAATATATGTACTCATCATTTGGAATTGATTGTGTTTCTAATAACCAAGAAAAATGTGACGATTCCCATAAAATGTTTTATAGAGAAAATTTTCCTCTAATAGTGACACACTAATGCATAATAAACCACTATCTTGTAAATCATCCAAATATGACATAAAATTTTTAAAAAACGTTTCTTCCATATGATAAGAATGAATAGACATTGGCCTATTAATAGGTAGTAAATCATCAAAAAACTCCACCTCTATTACTAGTGGGGAGTATAGAGAAAACACACCTAAAATAAAAATAAACATGGGGAAAATGGAGATATATCATCACATAATTATTCTTTATCCATTAAAAATAAATACAATGAAATCAGTTTTTACAACATCAAAAAAGGGATAGGATCTACTCGCCCAATGATCCCATTCCTTGTAAAAGATTAAAAATACACCATCAGGGTTTTTAATGTTTTCTAAGTGAAGATAAAAGTAAATTTGAACCCTATAGTCAATCATCCAATCCATATCGAAAATGAAATCATAATTTTTCATGTTGAGAACCAAAACCATTAATGTTCAATAATTGAAAGTGTGAAAACATAAGAGGTAAATCAAAGACACTTTTCTCTCTTCATTCCAACTTGAAATGTGAAATAAATACCATAAGATAACAGTTTACTGGAATTATTCAATATATATACAACATTTGTCAATATAAATTGGTGATATTATTTAGTATAAAATAAAATATCCACTAAAGAATAATTTTTTAGGAATGTACCTACCATGGTCGATGGACCTGCATCTGCTTCCTCAAGAGAATCTCTCTCTCCGTGATGAAGAATAATTCTAGATGCATGTGGCCGTAACACTTTATATTAAGAGGAAATTGATTGAACACCAGTAATTATTAGAGATGATGTTCTCATTCCACTTTAATGAGTAGAAGATAAATTAAATAAGACCATTTATTCACATTAGTGAACACAAAAACTATAGATCATTGGTTATTCAGTTCAATACCATTTTGAATTCTTATCATTGACACCTTCAATGAATTTCAATCAACCTCTTCAATTCACATCATGAGGTATGGATGATTCCTACTCTATATAAACACCAATAGATGCATCATGATATATTTTCCACTTTATGGAACTCATAAAAATATCATTGGGATAAAAATAAAGTTTCATCAACATTGAATTACAAGAGAGTTCAATATCAACCATAAATTATTTTGTATATCACATTAGAATAAAATGTGAGCATATGAATGAAGAACATGTGATCATATATCATGTCCTAGATATATATCCATTCATTATTTATCTATCTTTACATTGGATATAACATAAAGAGAAAAATAAATTTTCATAGAAAAACTATTCTCATACTGTGTCCTAGCCATATAACACTATTTGAGATTAAGAAAATATATGGACATCCATAAGACCATCAAATAAAAATATAGATAAAATTTAAATATTATTTGAATTTTTCCCCGCAAAAATTTCATTCTTATTTTTCAAGACAATCGAATCCCTCAAACTCATAATACCCCATCAAGTGTGTTAGTGTCTTCCTTCACATTAATCGAATGACAGAGTTCAATGAAATCAAAATTTCACTATATATTTTTCACCAAATTCTCAGACACTATATTAATATTAAAATCTTGAAAATCATATGGATTATAGAAATGAAACAATTAATCATGATATCTAAACTGATATATTCAATATTTCACTAATATATCCTAAACAGTTTTGGCTGTAGGTTCAATTCCCAAAGAATGGATATTATGCATCCTTATCTCATAATGAATATGACCCACCTGAAGAAAAATTTTATAATATTTAAAATAGTATTCCTCCCATGAAATATTTAAATCTAATATCAGATGAATGATTATGATAATATAAATATAAAAAAATAAAAGCCTCAAAAATGATACAAAGATCATCAAGTCAAACAAGAGTTGTTAGAACTTCAATTCCATAAAGAATACTTCTTGATTGGTATATCAATATAGTGAGATATATTATATATAGAATTATATAATTCAAATCAAATTATTCCTCAATGAATGTTTTCCTGAGTACCCATGATGACATAATTATTTTTATGATGAGTGTTTCCATAAACATGATAATAAACACCTCTTATGTACTAATGGTTATACAACATATCTACCTGGACAATCCAACTGCATACTGAAATCATGGAAATTTTTAAAACCAATTATCCAATTATAGAACTTTTTCATGATCCATCCTAGGTACCCTAGTATGTTGATATATTATAGGTCTTTTATATATAATTACCATTGTTTCGGGCCCCGACAGGTTGGATACATGCACCGATAATCACATAAAAACAAAATGTATTTAAAAAAAAATAGCGGTAACCAAATTATTAAAGATAGTATTGTCAACACTCTAGAAGGGATAAATTAAAATAATTACAAGGTTAAAATAATATGAAAATAGTAAATCATTATTTGAATCAACTTACACCAATGTACAAATCATAAAAAATAAAAAGAGTTGATAATATATCTAATAGTCACCATAATCACTCTAGGTCCCACAGATTAAGAATATCCACCAGCACCACATAGTTTATTCCCTTTTCATGTACCCTACATAGGATAATCATCCAAAGAATTAATTCGATGGTAGGTAGTGATCAAAATAAAAAAATTGGGTCTCATCATGTATAAAATAATCAATAATATAAAAGTTAATCATTTATTCTATCAATTTATATAAAAAATGGAAAGTCATTAATTTTTTAAAAAATTACATGGTTTCAATTTCAAAATTATATTGATATTTTAAAACTGGATTAAATAGACATTTTATATGGTGCATTGATATAAATTAGTTAGTATGAACACAAATTCAGTAATAAATGTTATGTATTCAAGAAAATAAATAATATAATAGAACTATTTTATAATCCCTTAGGTTCATTAGTTTTTTTTGTAATATGATACTCAAATGATTTTTTTTATATTAGATTAATGTGTGCACGTGTAACATGAATATGGCCATCAGGACTCAACTCAACATCATGGAAATCCTTTTAAAAAATGTTCATTTCATTGCCTATATATTTATATGTGGCCATATCCTAGAAATAATTTCCTAATTAGTAATTAAATAATGATGGTTACATGTTATTCAATAATTCAATCGCACAATCATGGAAAAAATTATCATTTCAAATAAATTATAAATACATTTTCCCAATTTGAATTTTCAAAATTCCCTTCTCATTTAAATTAAGAATTATAGTTTTTTTGAATTCCTTCCTCTTCAAACTATATTTAAATTTAATCCATTTTACATAAGGTATAACATTAAATAGTTTAATTAAATACATTTTAATATCCTTCCATTAATTTTTTTCATATCGGCAATATAATTTCAATTGCATTGAAATTTGGGGATTTCACATTTTCTGTTCCTTTTTAAATGTAATAAATAAATCACATCAAAATAATCAAATCATTTAAAATAAAATAACAAGTAATTCAAAAATGCAGGGTTTAAAAATTATGGCAAAATAATATTGAACATCCTATCATTTATTAGATTTCAAAAAATCACCCACAATTAGGAAAAGACAATGAAGAACAAAGGAAGGGGTGGAGAAAATGTATTTACTAAAGCATAAACCATAAATATCTAAATCTGATTCAATTATAACTCAAGAGATAAATAAACTATATAACATGGATAGTTGACATAATTTTAAAACTAATGTAAAGAATCTCACATGTGATTAATCACAAAACATAGATTTCTATAATTGATGGAGTTTTTTATTGTGCATTGGAGGAATCCTAGGATTCCTGTGAGGAGTTTCTAAATAATTTCAAATGGAAAAAGGAATTTAGTTATAATAAATTATTTGGGAATCATGAAATTACGTCCAAAATTCGTGGTTTATGTTCTTAATGAATCATGTTTATCATAATATGAAAATGGAGACTCTTAACGTTAAAAAAATATAAAAAAGTAATTTATGGAATATGGTTTATTTTTATCTAACAATAAACCCTTACATCATTAGTACATATTTATTGGAATAAATCAATTTACACATTTATCTATTCTCATGGATTGTTACCAATGTAAAATTTATTAAGAAAACTAATGATTTAGGGTTTAACTTACTTCTAAAGCTATTTCCTTATAGTGGGACCATAATGAATCACCTGTAAATCATATAATTCAAAATTACCCAATGTTAACTAACTAAGGCATTTTGAAAATATTATATCTATACTCCAATAATTCACACAAACAAAAAATCTTTAACATTATGTTATTTACCCACAAAAAAATATATCTACCCATGAAAGGCATGAAATACACAAAAAATAATTAATAAAAAATCATTAAATGTTCCTTGAGGAATAGGATGAGATATTATAGGATTAACAAAAAATCCTAGAAATAATGGTGAATTATTTGTTAATGATGATAACCTCAAAAAATATACATATTTCTTCACTATAGGGGATGATTTTTCTTTGCAACACATTGAACGACATTATATTATTATTGTTGTAAGATTTCATGGTGCCCAACATTGATGATTTTTTTCAGGATCATCTATTAAATAATAATTAATGAAATTTATTCCAAAGGATTTTTATACATTGTTTCATTTTATAAGTTCCTATTATCTTAAAACAGATAGAAATTACGAATAGAATATTAAAAAATAGGCAGCCTATTTTATGTTATTTTTACTTGTCATTATATGTATGTGGGATCAGTATTTTCCTCTAGTATAGTTTATCTAAAACAATAGCTTCTTATTATGTATTAAAATTCCTTCACATGAAGAATTATACAGAAAGACCTTTTTTGCTACATCTATTTTGGAAATATTCTTTAAAATAATACTTAATGATCCATATCATGTGGGTGATAAAATGAATGAGGTTATGGATATTCAAAATCATACTATATTGTCTCAAATCCAGAAAATGATTTACGCTAATAACTGAAGGATATTCTAGAAATTCAAGTGGGAGATTATGGTATCTTGAAATTATCCCTAGGGATAGTTGGTATAAGATTCAAAATTAAGGGAAACTAATCCATTGTCTCTCACACATTCTGATATTATAGAATAAATAATAGTGGTAGTTTATCGAATGAAAATTCTAGCACACCTATCTAATTTCACAATGTGTTCCATATATCTATTATAAAGAAGTATACTCTAGAAAAAATTCTTTTACATACATATGAATAAATATAACTATAACATAATCAATATAAAAATGAAGATATAATCTTGTATCATCATCCAACAGAGCAGGTAGTGAGGAATCTGATGACTTGACCAGTAATGGTACTTTTGATATATCATATAATAGATGAATCCATGTTTGAACATAATGATGTTATATCGAAGAAACACCACCATCAGTTCAAACTGTATTAATCAAGAAAACGTAGAAAAATTGTTTTTATAGGCAGGAGGAATATAATATAATGAGTTTTTATGTATAGTTTCCTTGATAGATAATATTACAAGAAACACTAAGCCTAAAATAACAATGAATTCTCTTAATATTAATAGGATTATTATGACATAACCATTTATTTTTTCAGTATAAATTATATTAATTAATTAATGAAATATACATTATGTCCTTACTGAAAATTAATACATTAATTACTTCTGAGTAAATAAACAACATGTTTTTAGTGAAGTTATTTTATGATTTAGAGATATATTTTCATTAAAAATGTTTGTTTCATTCTATGAGAAAAAAAATATAAATAATTTTTTCCACATCTAGAAAATTTGTTTGATGAAATTATCTTCATTTATTAAAAATTAATATGATATTATATTTGGTGTAATTGTTCATATTTTTCTAAAATGATTGATTTTTGAGTAAATAGTTAAAATAATTCATTTTTTATTGAAAAAAATAGATTTTGATTAAATATTTTAAAATTTTATTTAAATTATAAATAAATTTCATTGTAAAAATAATTCTATTATATTATTAATAATGATATTATAATATTTTCAATGATTTTTATAATTAAATATACCAAGAAAACATTTTTTGTAATTCAAAATCAGTTTTTTCTAAAGAACTTTTTTTTATTATGGATTTCATGTTTTATTTTAAATTAAATGTTAACACATATATAAATTTAATTTTTAAAAATAAATTCCATATAAAGAATTAATTGATCAAAATAAGGAAAATATTTCCATTTTATTTATTAAAATAACGAATCATAACCTTAGTAATGGTTTTTACAATTATAAAGGGAAATTCAGGAAATTAAGGTAAATATTAAATATTAAGGACAAAAAAATGACCCTTATATTTTGATTAATTTCATTTTATTAAAATATACCATCCTTAATAATCAAATATTAGAATATTTGGCCCTTTGTTTCCATTTTTCCATGATTATACCTTTTTAATTATTGTATATAATTAAAGGTCAAAATTGTAAATGAATTTATTTAATTAACTATAAAATATTGAAATTTGTATAAAGTGGTGATATATTTAGTTATAATTATTCATTTAATTAATCATTAATTTTCAATTATATAAATTTATTTTTTTAATTTTTTGATAATGTTTTTTCATTAAAAATATATGAAACACTAACATAGTTCTTGTACAAGAAGTAAAAAATTGATTTTGAAAACCCTAAAATTAATAATATATGACTTATTTCCATTTTTAAAATATTATTTCAGACAAAAAATACAAGATAAATATGTTTTTATTATTTTTATTATAATTAGATTATTTCCATGTTATTTTAAAACATAAATTACATAAATATTTCAACAATTTATATTAATGATATAATATAATATATAATATTTTCTTAAAATATTTAAATTGATAAAAATCAATGATTCAATAAAAATCATGGTATATAAAATTAGACATCAAAAATTTTATATTTTATAGTATTTTATTATTTATAGTAACATTTTTAACAATTAAGGAGTAGAAAACATTAATTTTGATGCAATTGTCCAAATGATTAACATGATATTGGAATTGAATGACACGTTTTTAAGAAAAACTAGAATATTCCAACAATATATTTAATATTAGTATTTTAAAACATACTAATCATATATTCTAATATAAAAAACATTATCCATTTAGATATGAAAATTAATTTATGTTAATTTAATGCTTTAATAAATTTGGACAATGTCCCCCCAATCTCTTAAAAAAGGAATCATATTATCATAATTCTTAACAAAACATTGTTACATCACGATATACTAACCCCTTTCAAAATCTTTGATAAAATTTTTTTTGTAATGTTTAGAGGTAAATTTATTTCTAAAATTCCTTCCCAATCTCCATTGTTAGTAGATTTAAAGGAAGTCTATCAATGATATTGAAATAATATTTATCGATTCATTCTAGTATATTTCTTCTTCTACCTCCTTGTAAATTATTGTATACAAACTATGATAAAATATATAGTTTAATAAATATATATATATTTTATAATGATTATGGTACATCCATGATCTATTTTTTTTTCATATAATTAAAGTAAAAGACAACCCTTGAGAGTATGTGAGGAATATCGTCTCCTCATAACAGTATTATTTTTTTCATTACCTCTTAAATTTTATGTTTAAAAAGATGTTAATATGGAATTTATATGATAATTATGTCATATATATATATTTTAGGAAATATAACATCTTTTATAACTTCTTGTATTCTATTACTTTGTAAAATTTTAACATTTCTTATTCATATATGTGGACTGCCAGCTACATGAATTGATGTGATACATTTTTTATTTATAGTTTAAAAGGATGGTAGAAATGATATATTAAAATATTTTTATGAAAAATATGATATAATAATTATTCATAAATAATTAATTTGTTCAACCATTTTTCGTTTCATTCACCAAAAAGAGAATTAAACATTAATGCATACATATTGAAACTATCTCCATGAAAAATATAAATCATTATTCAATAAAAATTATTTACAGATTATTATACACATATAAAAAATATATATAATTTATTTACATCAATTATAACAAACTTTTATGATTGAACCAAGATAATGATACATAGAATGGGACTACCAAATAAAACAAATACTTGAAAAATATTGCATTTAAAATCTAGAATAATAATTATAATAAATTTCTATTAACAAAGGTGTGCTAAAATGATATTAATGGATCACATATGATATTATAGATATGAATATACTTTCATAATTTAATTATAAATAAATTGAATTTATAATAATTTATGTCATAAATCCTCTGATGAAATTCAAACATGAGATAAGGGATATCATCTCAATTTCAACTCCCATAAGATATACCTGGTAATATGGGCTTATTTAATTTTATGTGGTGTAGATATTGTAATTTTGAGTTATTGAACATGAATATTTATTTAATTATGATGATTAATGATCAATTAATGTTTAATATTTTTGGAGTTTTCATATTTTCTTCAAATGCTTCCTCTGTTTTTGGCCTTAAATTATGTAATGAAATGTTTAAAATGAAACTCGATATTATATCTCTTTTGATGAGATATATTTTTATTAAAAATAGATATTTTATATAAATTTTATCCTGTAATGTCTTTATAATTATATAATTATTTATAAAAATATAATTATACCCATGAATCAATTTTAAACAAAAATTAAATGTAATATTCCATTCATTTTCATAATTAGGCACATTTTTACTTTTCCAAAAAAATATTGAATGGAATGGTTGTTTAAAAATATAAATCATATGAATAATTTCACAAAATCCTGAAAATTATATTTCTTGATCCTTCTTCAAATGTATAAAATTTATTTTGAATAAAAAAATGTTCCTTAACATTCATATAAATTTTAGTTCTGAAACGTTAATTTTCAAGGTCAAAATGATATTTTCCTAGAGATCATTTTTAATGAAATCAATATGATATTTTTCATCCTAAATTATAATACTGATTTATTTTAATAATTCACCGATTTTGAAATTATGAAATGATATAGTTCATCAAATAATTATATTTTTTTGATTACTGAATAATACATTTTTCCAAAAATGTCCATATTCTCAATACAATTGATATGATTATTTCCTAAACCATATATAATTATTATATACTATGATATAATTTAAATGTATATGATTTATTATGTAATTTTTGATAAATTAATTCTCAGTACACATTATGGATATTTTATGATAAGTAATATTTGTTATGAATTAAAAAAAATATTTTATATTTGAGAGAATAAATTGATATGTAGTGATGGGTGGGGACTCAAATAAAATATCTCCATCAAGTAAATAAATGTCTCATGAGGAAAAAAATTTGTCCAAATTGAATGGGTATTTTCCCATAATTTATTTTTTGTTTTCACGATGTCATGATTTTAGAGATATCATGATATATTAAATTATGATATCTAAAATTATGCATTTAAATCATTAAAAACCCTTTTACTTTTATCCATGATATAATTGCATTGATATTATGCATATCATCATTTCATACTAATGTTATTCATTAATCAAAATGTTTTTTCACTTATTTACCATTCCATATTTATTATTCCTTATTTACACATGATATATTTCACTCTACATAACCCATAATTATAATATGATATCAAAGTTATTATTTTCTATTTCCCCATGTTAGGTAGAATAAATATTAGGATGAGTTTTGATGATTCATAACATTAACGTTTTTTTCATATTAAATTCATAATGTATATTATGAATAATTTATCTATCTGGATCTCTAAGACTACTAAAGTGGTATATAATTTATGAATAGACACCTTGTATAAATAAAATTTTAATTAATTAGAAACCTTCCATGGAATAATGGAGTTCGGGTTGTCAGAATAATGAAATAGTTAATTTATTTTGATAAAATCACATTGGATTTACCAAAAATATATTCTAAAAAATAATAATTGATAACATTTAATGATTTTAAAATAATTCTTCTCAATTAGTTAAAATATTTACATAAGAGTGTTATTTTATTTATATATATTTTAATTATATATATTTACTGAAATATTTTTTCAATAGTTATCATTATAAAATTATCATATAAAAATTAAGAACACATAAAAATATTTCACCTAAAATTTTACTTTTAGTCATTAAATTATTTCTCTAATGCTGATTTCATATCTAATTATATTTAACTTTATAGACCATTATATATATTTATTTCATAATTTGGTTAATAAAATTCATACTACTATATCCAAAATCTTTGTAATAATTGGATAATATTACATTTTTACATTGGACTGAGGGTCATATCCAATCCATCATATCTCATACATGATTTTTATTTAAAAAAATATAAATTTAAAATATTATGTTGTTTCTTTATAGAACCTATAAAATTCATTTCTCCCCTAAAATATCACTAATATGATATAAAAATTTACAAAATCGTTTCACTATCATTTAGTAGGTCCCCATGTTTCCTCATCAAAATATTATTCATACAAATTATCATTAATTATGTTTGAAACCTTATTCTGTAGATTTTTATCTCTATAATAAAATATTTACAATAATTATTGTATATGATAATGTGGTCGACCTGGTGGTATAGTAAAATCCTAGACTTGAGTGTCCTATATCAGGTGGCTTAAATTATTACATTTATACTCTGAAAAGGAGATCACATTCAAAAAGTCTAAATAGTGTAGTAGCTTTGGAAAACCGTATACAAATATAATTATTTCCTTAAAACTAGAAATAAAATACTACATATAAATCTATTAGAAACACCAATAAAATAAAGGATTACCCTTCCAAGTCATCCAAAAATGTATATATTCACATCCTTGTAAAAAATGAAACATAACAAATGGGTGAGATCAAATGTTCAGTAAGGGTAAGAAATAATGATAAAGCTATCATAAATAAACATAAATAAAAAGGGACGGTGAATAAATTAAAACACGTTCCATTAAAACATAATCTATAAAATAATATTGTAGGAATAAAATATGATTAAATAATTTCATAAATTTTCACATGATAAAAAAAATTAACCACGGATATTATTGAAGTTGAATAATGATAATGGAAGTTTATTAAAAAAAGGAAAACTATAAATAATAAAAAGATACAATCATGGTACACCCACCAGACATAATGGTAGTTATGGTGTTGGAGATCCAAACCAAAAGTATCAAGAACCTCCCAATGAAGTAAGGTGACCCATAGATGTCAACAGAAGGATCTTCCTTTCCTTCCAAATCAGAAGGCCGCACCAAGCTCTCTATTCTAATAAAAGCAATGTGGAAGGCCACTCTAGGATGAGAGCATGGCTCTACATGAACTTCTACCTGAAGGTGGAGTCTTACGATTTTTAAATCCAGAAATGGGCCAAATTCAGAGAACATAGCCTCAACAGTGACCCCCTATAAAGGACCTAATTTTACTAACCATTCACTACATGTTCTAATAGGGTCTCCCCTTTAAAGATGCCTTTAGATCCCATGCGATCAAATGCAGCATTGAAGAAGAATCTTCTGGAATTTCAGTTTCAGAAATTTTCAACGATTATCAAAAAACAAGCCACTCCATTCATGTCAACTTCAAATAGAGATGAACAAAAATGAAAAAAAAAGTTGAAAGCTTTAGAAAAATATCAGATATGTTTAATCTGATTAAGAAAGAGGAAGCACGGGACAAGGAATAAAATCACCACAAGAGGCACCTTCTGAGACACAAACCGAAATATGCATTCTAGTAGATACACCTTGAAAAAAAGTGCCAAAATAATTAAGGATCGTTAAACCTTACACTTCTTTCTTGTGAAAAAAAAACATAGAAACAAACCAGACTTAGGAAGCTAAAATATTGAGACTAACCAAACCCACCCAAAGGAGTTAATACAGAACTCTAAAATGTAAAAAAACCCCATAAATAATAGCCTCAAACAGAGATGTGATCGAAAAATAAAAAACAATAAAATGAAATTAAGACACCACAAATGACATTTTAAAACCAAATAAATATTTAAAATAAGAGATACATTACACATGTCTTAAAATTGGAGACTTATCACAATCCATTTAATGAAATGGAAGGAGATCATCAGGAACATGATCATGCTAAGAATAATCAACTCCATTAATGCCATTAAATTCAAGACCATCAGTAATAGAATTAGATTCCCTATAAATGTGTGTGGTAACATGGTTCTAGGTATATAGAGTATCCAAAAATTTAATCAGATGATTAGTTATCTTCCAAGACAATTGATAAAGACCCTTCCTTATGGAAGAAACGACAATAGTAGAATCTCTCTATATCCATAAATTATCCCATCCACGATTCATAGATTTTTCCAGAGTAACGATTATGCCAAGAATATCGGAATAAAGAGAATATGCAGGGCCACAAGAAAGAAGGAAACAACCAAGGACATACCCTTTATGATTTTTTGAAAATAGCACCTTAACAAGAAATCCCTGGATTACCTCTAGAAGATCCATCATAATTATATTTTAACCAACCTAAAAGATATTTGTAAGGACCCGACCCCAGTTGCCCAGAGCAGGTTCCTTGTATGATTACGTTAGCATACATATAGGAATATGAATCCCGAAGGACTGAGTAGTTTAGTATTATTGGAAACAATATTCATACATAAGTTCATTATTACAACTTGAAGAGAAATACGACATGGAAACTCCATAGACAACACACATAACTCCTTGGTTATTTCATCATGTCATTCATAATAAACTTCTTCATGTCCTGAAAAAAATGATACATAATAAAGGGGTGAGTTCAAATGCTCAATAAGAGTAAGCAATACAACGGAAGATTGTATAAACATAAGATATGGGGCATAATTGAAAACACGTTCCTTTAATAATAAAGTTTAACACATTATGGAAGGAAAATGAGCTGAGTAAATAATTCCATAATAAAAAAAATTCTTGGTATTATTCTAATAAAATAATGACATGAAATATCAATATCTGAACTCATAATGATGGAATGCATAAGGCCAGACATTCTGAAACATTTTGTCAAGGCCTCGGCCAAGACGTTTAATGACTAAGGCCTCGGCCAAAATCCATATCACATTGGGAAAGTCCTTAGCCAATTACATGTCTATTTGTCTCATGAGACCTACTGATGTATCGAGGGGCTATAGCAGGCCCCACCCATCAAATAATAAGTCCAATGAATTCCTCATATGAGCAGGGATAAACATAAGCAACTAATACATTCATATTGAAACTATCACATGAAATGTAACTATATTTCCCCAATCATTAAACATAAAACACTAACTATTCAGAATAATATGGTGAATGGTTTTAGGATAGATCATCCAAAATAGAGTTAGTAATAAACCATTAAATCAAATGTGGTAGATTTCTTTATAAATGATTAAACCCAATAATACCATGCAATCAATAAGAGCATTGAATCAAATGAAAATACTCTTATAAAATATTTAAGAAATTTTGAGATAAATAATATTTTATTTTGAAAAGCATAGTTATCTTGGAAAATATTTGTATAAAACCAGAAGTGAAGTAAGATAGCATTTTCATAATAAAATGAGTATTTTTAGAAAGATAATAGTTTCCAAAAACAGATTACAGAGTTCCCTTGTAAATAGATATGAATTGGAGTAAATCCCTTGAATTGGGCGTGTATTTTGGAAATTTTTTGAATGTTTCTTTTAAAATGTGTAACTATACATAAAATAAGGAAGGGTTATGGTTATTAAAAATATATATGATACTAAAATAGAATTTATTATGAGTACATAACAATAGATAAGAATTTCATTGAGGTAATTAGACAATGAATGTATCCCGAATGAAAGTGAATGTTCGAGTGGAAAAACCCTTACACTTTGTAATCAAATGATTCTTATGCCCCAAAAATTAATAATATAAAAATTATAGATTTAATAAAATGAAGATAAAGATATTAATTATATGTTAAATCAATGGTCAGTATACATACACCATACAAATGTACTAGAAGTGAATATGGAAAATATCACGAAAATGGATGTGAGATAAAGAAACCCTTACCTTAACTCCAAACATGTTCCGATCTTGTACTTAAGATCCTGGAATATGAAATTGCACTTGTTAATAACTTATTTATGAACTTATTATACATGTATTTAGTTACAAAAATTATGGTTAGTTCATTTATGTCTTTATTGATAATTTATTGAATTGAATTTCATCGTTCTGGAGTGTTCATTTCCCTTATTTTCATATTAGGTTCACTTGTTTTTAAGTAAAGAAGTGGAATGGATGTAAATATTTAGAATTGAAATGATATATTACTTATGAACAGAAATAGGTGTTATTGTTCATTTATATAACTTTGTTAACGGGAACGAGGATGAATTATCATATAGAACTTTAATGATAATTGTTTCGGTTAATTTGTGGGTTTTGATTACAAAAAACTCATTTTTCTTTATAACCTAACACCATTTGAACAAAGGGATTAAAAAAATATTAAATAGGTTATATTATATATAAAAATATTGTTCACCCATATCATGAATGGTTTCATGACCAGAATTTAGAATGATAAAAGAAATAGAAAGTCCATCGTCCTTGAATGTGTAAAATTGACACATCTCGGATGGTGTTCTTGCATCTAGTATAAAAGAAGGTAAAAATGGAGAGATGATGATAACGTATTCCACTATCATGAAAAAATTCCAGTACATATAAGGTACTAGAGTCATCACAAAATTTGGATAAAGATAGGAACTAGAAAAAGAAAACAATTGAACTTGAAAGGAAAGACAAAGAATTGAAAAGTGGAATTTACCTCTTGAACCAAACTTCCTTGAGAACCTCCTTAAGGGAGAGGTTTTGGTCTTTTAATGAGACCAAATCTTTCTGGA
Source organism: Viscum album (assembly GCA_963277665.1). Lineage (NCBI taxonomy): Eukaryota > Viridiplantae > Streptophyta > Magnoliopsida > Santalales > Viscaceae > Viscum > Viscum album. The sequence continues at coordinate 116,328,112 of OY728123.1, read as the reverse complement.
CGTGGGAGAGGAGGTTGGGAGGGTATTTTGGCCCAAATTAGGAGAAGTCACAAGGCTTGAAAGGAGTGATTGGAAGAGGGAGTGAGAGGGGGTTTTTATAGTGGATGAGAGAGGGGATTTCTTAATATAAAACTCATTAATTTATTATTTCTTCACAAGGAAAGTAATAGTAAGTATTCCTTGACTAAGAATAGTAATTTTATCATGTGAATTCGAATTAAGGGTGTTGACATCATACATGATTCTAGGAATAGTCTATTTAGCTTATAATGTATATATACGGTAAATTATCGTATTTTACTATTCATCAAATAATCAAGTTTTTCAAAAAAATCCTAAAAATTCACCCTAACCATTTTTCGATGTGTAGAATCCAAAAATGAAGTCCATTTTTCAAAAATAATTTTCTAAATATTATAAATTTAATATTTAATTAAAATCATAATTTATTATCAAAAACTAGTTTTAAAACATTCATTAACTTATTCTAAAATATAGGTATATCGTACTTTCAACTTGAATATTATTCATATATTATCATAGGTAAGGTTACTATTCATTAGGGTATATCACTATTCATAAGGGTTTGTTACTATTCATATGGGTAGGTTACCATTCACAAAAAAATTTAGTTTTTCTTATTGGACTCTAAATAACTTACTGATCATGACTGTGTATGTCAAATTTTTAAAATTCACATCACATAAGAGACAAACTTATGTTTTAAGGGTCCCATAGCACATAGCAGTTAATGTTATTATGAAATATTTATATGATAGTAATTTCATTTAAAAAAATATTGGGTCATTACATTCTCCCCTCTTTACAAAAATTTCACCCTCGAAATTTCATTTACAATCTCGGCCAAGAACAGGTGGGGGTAATTCTCCTTCATTGATTCCTCTAGTTCCCAAGTTGCCTCTTAGTACTTATGGTTTCTTCATAGTACCTTGACTAGTTGAGTAGTCTTGTTGCGTAGAACTTTGTCTCTACGATCCAAAATTTTTACTGGCTGCTCCTCATAGGAGTGATCATCCTCCAACTGTACCACCTCTGAAGAGAGTACATGTGAAGGGTCTAGTATGTACTTTCTTCATCACAAGTAACTGATGATATCCAGATCGAAGATAAATCTTTGAAAAATATTGGGCTCCATGAAGTTGATCGAATAAATCATTATTTCTTAGCAGAAGATACTAATTCTTCATTGTAATAACATTGATTTCCATGTAATTAATGTACAGCCTCATGGATCCATATTTCTTCTTAACAAAGAGGATAGGGGATCCCCATGGAGAAACACATGGTCGAATAAATCCTTTATCACTAAATTCTTCTAGTTTCTTCTTTATTTCCACTAACTACATAGTGTCCATTCTATAAGGGGTCTTTGATATGGGTCTTGAACCAGGAATTAAATCAATGAAAAACTCAATTTCTTGTTCTGGAGAATGTTCAGGTAAATCGTCTGGAAACACATTGACATATTCTCTCACAATAGGTACATCTTATATTGGAACATTACTTTCCTCACCCACAGTTATTTCATTCTCTTCATCACCAATAACTGAATTTAGTTGAGATACCGTGGGTGGATCTAGATAAGAATCAGGTGGTGATGATTCTGCTCAAAAGATAAGGTGTTCTTTATCATCGTCATCAAAAATCGTAACCTCCTTTTTCTTACAATAATTTTTTACATCATGATCTGAAAGACAATCAATACTGAGGATTATATTGAATTCAATCATGGGAATAATGATGAGATCAGCAGATAAAGAATATTTGTATGCCCTAATGGGAATAGATTGACAGAACTTTGTAGCAATGAAACTTCCCTTAGGAGTTTTGACTGACAACTACATTGTTAAATCAAATTGGAAATATATAATTTTCATTGAAAAATAGGAAGATATGAAACAATGCGATGATCCAAAATCAAATAATTCATTGGATAATCTTGATAAAACTATCAAATTACTTGCCACCACGTCACGTGGAACTTCAACCTCTACAGTTGTGATCACAAATGCTTTTTCCTTTCTCCCTTGTCCTATTCTGTTGCATATTTCCTTGAGTTTTTGGACAATTATTATCATAGTGCCCCATCTATTGAAAATTATAGCATAAAAAAATTGGCTTCCTTCTATCCTCTTCAATGCCCAAAAATATGGCCTTTCTGACCACATTTGTAGCATACTCCTTTTCCTTTTATGCACGCACTATGGTTTTTCCTTCCACAATTGATAGATGGTGTAAATTCAACTCTTCCATTCTTCCCTACTATCTTATTTCATTTCCCATGGTTTTCAGCAGCCCTCTAATTTCCTTTATTTCCCTTAAAGTCATATGAATTAGAGAATTTTTTTAGTCTTGATATCACATGAAACTATGTCCTCATATGATGAAATTTTTTTGGAGACCAGTGCCTGCCGGAGGAATAGATTTAGGCCATAAAAGAGTCGATCGATTTTTCTCCTTGGATTTCGTATATAGTCCACAACATGTCTTTCCAGCCTTGTAAAGTTGTCTTCATACTTGGAAACATTTTCATCCTCTTTTTTCCTCATATTCAAGAATTTCCTCACCATATCTGCACTTTTTTAACGCGGGAAATATTTTTCTATGAAGATTTCCTTAAAATCCCTCCATTCCATATCTTCTATTTCTTCCTCCTCCTTTTTGTTTTTGATTAATGTCCACCATTGATCCGCATCTCCCAATTGACGATATACTACCATGAAAACCTTCTCTCTTTTATTACATCCCAAAGTGAGAAATATCTTCTCGAGGGAACATATCCACTACTCTGCTACAAAAGGGTTTTTAGTCCCATTGAACAATGAAGGATGTTGTCGCATCAAGCGATCTAGCATAGATCCTTTACGTGATGGATCACAATGCTCCATACGGGATAGGTTATTATTCATAACCTGAGTAAGTTGTCCCAGTATATTTATGAGTTGCTCAGCACCAGTCACAGCACCAGAGCCAACATTATTATCTTGCATCGGAGGAAAATCCCTAAAAGGGACACGTGTGTTCGTGCGGTTTCCATTCCTTCCAATTGGAACCATATCTAGATAATGGAATACACTAGATTAGGTTATGAATCATAATGTATAATCTTAACTTAAAAAAATACTTAGAAAAAAAGTTGAGATCCTACGAATGGCTAATCCCATATTCACAAATATGGTTTCCTTGAGGAATATTTTACATTTCAATCCTTCATAATGGATTTTAAAGATAATGTGAATTATCATAAGCTTATCCCCCGGGAGTGTCGTATCCCAGAGTGCATCAAGTCCCGTTATCGTGCACCAGTTCCCGTTCGAGTCTAGCTCAAAGCGGTGTTTTCGGGTTTTACCCCTAGATACATCTATGCCAGAGCAGCCTCTACCTGCTCGTATCTAGACAGGGATGTATTAATTGAAAGATCCAAATAATCTATTCCTTACCAAAATAAAATGACTTTATTGTATTTCTATCCTCAAATAACAACTTATGGACTATTCCCTAATTCTACATTTTCTAAATCTAGTTTCCAAGTATTCTACTAAACTTCCTCTAATACCAACTGTAAGGACCCGACCCAAGTTACCCGGAGCCGGTGCCTTGTTTGATTACATTGGAATACATATAAGGAATATGAATCCCAAAGGACTGATTAGTTTAGTATTATTGGAAACAAGATTTATACATAAGTTTAATATTACAACATGAAGAGAAATACAATATGGAAACTCCTTACACAACACCCATAACTCCTATGTTATTTCATCATGTCATTCATAATAAACTTATTCATGTACTGAAAAAAATGATACACAAAAATGGGTGAGATAAAATTCTCAATAAGAGTAAGCAATATAGCAGAAGATAGTATAAACATAAGACATGGTTCATAATTTAAAACACATGCCTTTAATAATAAACTTGGACACATTATGGCAGAGAAATGAGCTGAGTAAATAATTCCATAATAAAACATAATCATGGGTATTCTAATAATCTAATAACCACATGAAATATCAATATCTCTACTCACAATGATGGAATGCGTAATGCCGGACATTCTAAAACATTTTTTCAAGGCCTCGGCTAAGACGTCTAATGATTAAGGTCTCAGCCAAAATCCATATTACATTAGGAAAGACATCGGAAAATTACATGTCTATTTGTCTCATGAGACCTACCGATGCATATAGGGGATATAGTGGGCCCCAACTATCACATAATAAGTCCAATTCATTCCTCATATGAGCGGGGATAAACATAAACATCAAATACATTCATATTGAAACTATCATATGAAATGTAACTATCTTTCCCCAATCATTAAACATAAAACAGTAACCATTCGGAATAATATGGTGAATGGTTTTAGGATTGATCATCCACAATAGAGTTATTCATAAACAATTAAATCAAATATGTTATATGACTTCATAAATTATTAAAACCAATAATACCATGGAATCAACAAGAGCATTGAATCAAACCAAAATACTCTTATAAAATCATTAAGCAATTTTGAGATAAATACTCTTTTATTTTGAAAAGCAGTGTTCTTTTGGAAAATATTTGAATAAAACAAGAAGTTAAGTAAGATAGTATTTTACTAATAAAATGAGTATTTTTAGAAAGATAATGGTTTCCAAAAACAGATTGTAGAGTTCCCTTGTAAATAGTTATGAATTGGAGAAATTCCCTTGAATCAGGCTTGTATTTTGGAAACAATTTTGAAAGTTCCATTTAAAACGTGTAACTATCCATTAAATATAGAAGGGTTATGGTTTGTAAAAATATATATGATACTAAAACCGAATATATGATGAGTAAATAACAATACATATGAATTTCATTGAGGTAATTAGACAATGAAAGTATCTCGAATGAAAGTGGAAGTTCGGGTGGGAAAACCCTTACACTTTGTAATCAAACGATTCGTATGGCCCAAAAATTAATAATATAAAAAATATAGATTTAATACCATGAAGATAAATATATTCATGATATGTGAAATCAATGGTTAGTATACATACACCATACAAAAGTATTAGTATTGAATATTGAAAAATCTCACGAAAATGGTAGTGAGATGAAGAAACCCTTACATTAACTCCAAACGTGTTCCGCTCTGGTACTTAAGCTCCTGGAATATGAAATTATAATTGTTAATAAATTATTTCAGAACATATTAGAAATGTATTTAGTTAACATAATTCTGGTTAGTTCATTTATGTCTTTATTGATAAGTTATTGTATTGAATTTCATCGTTCTAGAGTGTTCGTTTCCTTTATTTTCATATTCGCTTCACTTGTTTTTAAGTAATGAAGTGGAATGGATGTAAATATTAAGAATTGAAATGACATATTACTTATGAACATAAATAGGTGTTATTGTTAATTTATATATCTTGGTTACATGGAACAAGGATGAATTATCATATAGAACTTTAATGATAATTGTTTCGGTTAATTTGTCGGTTTTGATTACAACGAACTCATTTTTTTATAACCTAACACCATTTGAACAAAGGGATTAAAGAATCTTAAATAGGTTATATTATATATAATAATCTGGTTCAACCATAACAGTAATGGTTTCATGACCATAATTTAGAATGATAATATAAATCTAAAGTCCATCGTCCCTGAATGTGTAAAATTGACACATCTCGGATGGTGTTCTTACTACTAGTATAAAAGAAGGAAAAAAGGGGAGATGATGATAACTTTTTACACTACAATGAAAACATTATAGTACATATAAGGTAATGTATTCATCACAAAATATTGATAAAGAGAGGTAAAAGAAAAAAGAAAACAATTGAACTTGAAAGGAAAGACGAGGAATTGAAAAGTGGAATTTACCTATTGAACCAAACATCCTTGAGAACCTCCTCAAGGGAAAGGTTTTGGTTTTATAATGAGAAAAAATAATGTTGAAAGTGGGAGAGGAGGTTGTTAGGGTGTTTGGACAAAATTTTGAGAAGGAACAACTCTTGAGAGGAGTTATTCGAAGAGGGGGTGAGAGGGGGATTTTATAGTGGATGAGCGAGGGGATTTCATAATATAAAACTCATTAATTTATTATTTCTTCACAAGACAAGTAATAGTAAGTATTACATGAAAATGAATAGAAATTTTATCATGTGAATTCGTATTAAGGGTGGTGAAATCATCCATGATTCAAGGAATAGTGTATTTAGATTATAATGTATATATACGGTAAATTGCCGTATTTTACTATTCATAAAAACAATCAAGTATTTTAGAAAAATCCCAAAAATTCACCCTATTCATTTTTGGATGTGTAGAATCCAAAAATGAATACCATTTTTCAAAAATAATTTTCTAAATATTATTAGATTAATATTTAATTAAAATAATAATTTATTATCAAAAACTAGTTTTAAAACATTCATTAACTTATTCTAAAATATAGGTATATCGTACTTTAAACTTGAATATTATTTTTATATTCTCATAGGTAAGGTTAATATTAATTATGGTATATTAATGTTCATAAGGGTATGTTACTATTCATATGGCTAGGTTACTATTCACCAAAAATTATGTTTTTCTTATTGGACTCTAAATAACTTACTGATCACGACTGTGTATGTCAAATTTTTGAAATTCACATCACATAAGTGAAAAAATTATGTTTTAAGGGTCCCATAGCACTTAGTAGTTAATGTGATTATGACATATTTATAAGAAAGTAATTTCCATTAAAAAAATATCCGGTTGTTTCAATATTTCTTTATAATAACATCACATGTACCATGTAGAGGCCTAAAGATTCCCTTAAAAACTATCCATTTCTGTACAGACAAATCATGAACTGAGTTGATGAAAAAAATGCTTCCTCATTATTTCTACATTATGCATAGCAGCAATAATAGCTGATAAATCCCCCTAAATAAATAGGAAAAGCTATCATGAATTACTTTTTCTGAGAAAACAAAATAAAATGAAGAAGTTCAGTAGTAGAAACCCTAAAAATATCAAATAAATGTGGATAAAGTGATGTTGAATGCCATCCTTGGAGGAAATCATGGATTGAAGAAATACCAGGCATAGGGGTTTTAAAAGATATCATAATCATCTATCCACATGGAAAATACAGCAACACAAATAAGAAACAAATTATCAATATCTATCCTATGTTAATGTCAAATCACACATGAAGAAAGAGTGAAATACAACATATTTTTGATGGAACCAATCGGTATGAAGCATCTGATGAGCTAGCCTCTAAGAACAAATTGTCTAAGAAGGAAAAAAAGTTTATATGAAGATACCCCATCCACTTATAACATATATTTCATGATAAATAATTTCTATAAATTTTTTTAGAGGTCATTAAGCCATTGATAGCAGGTTCCCATGCCCAAAAATCCTCTCTGTTAGGGAATCAGAAACTATTGATAATATTAACAATATGATTTGGGAGACTCCCCATATTATCAAATTATATTTATTCGTGGAATCCATATCATCATTTAAATCATCATTAATCAAGGAATCAACAGGGGGAAAAAGAGTCTTGTTCACCTTCCAAAAGGATAATGATGACATTTTTGAAACAAGCCATTTGGCATGAAAGTCAATAGAAGAAAAAATGGATTTAAAAGTAGGCCAAATAGATGAATCCAGTTAATTAAAAACCCCATTTTTGAGCCTATCCATAAATTTATTTCAGGGAAAGTAAATATACTTTGAATTACTTTTGGCAATCCTCTATATGAATGAATCTAATAAATAATCATTAAACATATCATGATTCTTAATACCAAGACCCCCTTCTTCATAGGGTTAACAACAATTATTCCCTGAGACCGTGGCTAATTTTCTCTCCATAATATTACCACTCCAAAGGAAATTTTTAATAAAAAAATTAATGCTCTTGATGAATGAGACCGACCACTTATAGACAATGAAATAATAAACATACAAAGAAATAATCACAACCTTAACCAAACAAACATGAAACGCTTGGGAGAGGGACTTACCCTTCCATGTAGAAATATGATTTTTGATTTTATAAAGAATATCAGAAAAGTAACATGATTAAGGCCTCCCCCAGGAAAAGGAATACCCAAATATGTAAAGGGAATTCCTCCTTCATGATTTCCCAAATCCCTGATAATCCACGTCTTTGTAGAAATAGGAAAATTCCCACTAGAGTAAACAAAGTACTTACTCAAACTAATTTCTTTACTACAGACATTTTCATAATGCGAAACGATCTTGTTAATATTTTTAATATTTAACTTATCCCCTCTTTTGAATATAATAATATCATCTGTATACTATAAGTGAGTGGGAGCTACAATTTATCTACTAGCACAAATAGACTTCAGTTTCCCACTACCATCCATAATAGAAAGTAATCTACTATGATAATCCTCCACAATGGAAAAAATGATGGTAGAGAGAGGGTCACCTTTCCAGAAACCCCTATAAAAATCAAAATATCCCTCAGGGAATCCATTAACAAGGACAAATATACGAGCTGACTCAAAAATTATTTTAACCCAGTTAATGAAAACATCCACAAAACCAAAAAAAATATAGAACCTTTTAAATTGAATTCCAATTTATAGTTTCAAAATAATTCCTTACATCTAATTTGAGAGCAATATTACCATCCCATGTGGATTTCAAAAGAAGTATAACACATTCTGAGGTAGTAATAAGGAAATATTGAATAGAACTACCTATAATAATGCCAAACTGATTAAGAGAAACAATCTTACTAGCAATAGAGAAAAACCTTTTTTCCATGATTTTGAAAATGATTTTAAACATTGTATTGATCATTAAAAATGGTCTAAATAAATGATTCTCATTACCATTATACGTCTTTGAAATGAGAGTAAGGAATTGAGAATTCTAACCCTGAGTAAGAGAGACACCTTTAAAAAAATTAGTAACCAACCTACAAACATTAACATGAATGACATACCAAAATGTTGGAAATAAAAAATTTCCAAAACCATCTGGACCAGTGGAGCTGTCAGACTTTAGACTAATGTCCTCTTCCTTGATTTTAATATCTAAAGGTATAGATGTATGGTTGTAATTATCCTATTGATTGAAAAGACTCGAAATAATACAATCTAATGGATAAGAAATAAGGACATGATCATTAATGAGATTCTTAAAATAAATAAAAACATGATCATAAAGATCTGTTTTGTTTTCAAAGGCTTTATTCCAATTTCTGACCAATGATAGAGGCCTTGAGACCTCACTAATTCCTAGAAAGGAGTTTAAAAATTTAGAATTTCTATAACAATCACCCAACCAATTAGACATAAATTTTTCCTTGCATAGAATCCTTGAGATTCAACAAATTATTACGATTTGAAATAGGCTAAGTCTCACCCAAAACCTCATTAGATAAGTCATTTGAGGAATTATGCTCTTGCATTTTTTGAAGAGATTTTTTAAGAGAGGAAATTTCAGAATAAAGGGAACTAAAATGAAATTTACTACATAATTTCAATGTTCTATTAAGGATTTTGAGAATGATGACCTAAGAAAAATCATTATCCCTACCTTCCCATGAACTCTATGTCTGTTAGACAATTGTTCTGCACTTAGGGTGATTAACCCAAGATTTATTAAATCAAAAAGAAAATGGAGGTTTGTGATCCTTACTCACAAGGACAACCAAAATGGGATGACAATCATAATTAATTCTAGAAAGTTTCATACATGAAATAGAACCACAAAAATCAAGACACGACTCATTGAAAAAATCCCTATCGATTATTCATTAAAAAATTTATCCAAATCATTCATGTACCATGTATCCTTATCCCCAACATGGTTAACATCATTCAACCCATTATCATCAATGAAAGAATTAAAATCTCTTGAATAAATGGTGTTAGTAAGTGCTCCAATCAACTCATTAGAATTCATGATAGTGTTAAAATCCTGAAGGATATACCATAGACAATAGATGGTAGAGTTAAGAGGTCAGATATCCATCCATAAATTCTTACGACCCTGATAAAAGTTATGATGTTAAATAAAATAGAAAAAATGATGGAGCCCTAGAAAATTGAATGTTCATGTGACATGATAATGAGTATTAGAAATCATAAAAATATAAGATAAATAATAATGATCTAAAACCCATAATCATTTAACAACCGATGAACATTTGTTAGATTCCACAAAATGAAAATCCATATTTTCAAAATTGGAAATATTGGGAGGAAAATCACATTTAGGTTCGAAGAAACCAATAAGAAGGGGCCTATTATTTTGAATGAAGAGACTAAGGGGAATCATGGTATATTGATTGGGTAGTCCCTAGAAATTCCAAAACAGAAACATTATTTAAATCTATGACTGGGACAATTTCTCCCTTTTTTAACCCCCACTGTAACTTGCTTGCCAGAAATAGGAGGCCTTCCACCCATTCACTTAGGACCAGAGGCCCCTTGTTAGAGATCACTAAAATCCAAAGTACTGGTGGTTCCTTTTACATTTTTGACACCAATAGTGAGAGTGTAAATTAATCCTCAGTATGAATAAGGAACACCCATATCATGAAATGTCACACCACCACTAGATGAAACAAGATCCTCGATTTCCTCAACTTGTGTGGCAATTCCATGTGTAAAACTAGTATCATAACGAGTGAATTCATAATAATGTCCATCATAATCATAGTTTAAATCCTTCACTAATGAAACCATACATAATTGGGTAAAAAACTGATTTAGTTAGCCTCATGAGACCTATCGATACATCGAGGGGATATAGTGGGATCTATCCATCACATAGTATTCCTAATGTATTCTTCATATAAAAGGGTATAAAGAATAAATATATTAATTTATATTGAAATTTTCATATGAAAATTTCATAAAATTTCTTAATCGATAAACATAATCATAAACCTCATATATTTAGATGTAAAATGGTACCATGATAGTACTTCTCTAGTGAGAATAACCGTTAATAATTTAATAAAATATGATAGATCGTAATAGAAGATATCAATATCAATTCATAATAAGATTCAATATATGGTGTTCAAATATATTAATTTACTATAATAAAATCATTGAGGAATTCTTGATAGAAATACCCTTTTACTTTAAGATAGAAGAGTTATTTTGGAAAATCATTTTTTAATTTTCATAAAATCATATAATTAGAATTCATATCCTAGAAAAGTAAAGGAAATAAAATTATATTTTTGGAATATTAGTTGAATATTAAAACTGAAAATTATAAAATATAAGTTAAATTATGTAAAAATAGAGTTTATAAAACATTAGAAATGAGAAACTTCAGTGCGGTTTAAGGGAAAATATACAATAGTCTTTAATGTGGAAAAAAGAATAGTTTTTGTATAAAATTAGAAATAAAATAATATAGTTTTTCAAATAATGATTTCATAAAAATATAGGTTTCTCAAAATATATTATGGAGTGGCATTGACAGTTGGTGAGAAATTGGGATGTTTCTATTAATCGGGCTTTCTCATGAGAAGGAATTGAAAAGGGAAACCTTTTAAAACATGTATTTCTCCACAAAAAATAAGTTGAAAGATATGGATAAATGAGTTTAGAAGATATAAAATGAATTTACAATAATTATATAAAATTAATGAACAATCACATTTGGGTAATGACATAGAAAGTTTAACCTGAAAGAAAATAGGGATTTAGGTAGAATCTATTACCTTATGTCTGAAAATAACATGGACATATACTTACCATGATGGATAATGAAATTAGATTTATTAAAAAATTAATTAAGAACCTATTAAAAATTTATTTTATTTAGTATAATATTAATAAGTTCATTTTTTCCTTTTCATGAGTTTTATGATTCAATTTCATCATTTAGATGTGTTTGTTTCCTTGTTTTTTATGATTGGTTTACTTGTATTCATATATGAAAGTTCTTATCAAATGGGAATAGTTACCCTATATTGAAATTATATGTTATTAATGAACATCCTGAAATCTAAATTTTCTTATATATCCATTTTATTCCAGATATGAATATGAATTATTAGTTAAAATGTTAATGAAAAAGGCTAGGATTAATTTGTCACTTTTTTTGATCATGATATTTATTTGTTTTATTAATTATTATTATATATATACAGTCAATGGATAATAATAATAATTTATTAATATACATATTATAATCTTTTTTAACAATAAAAATTTATTTATTGCCATCTATTAGGTATGTAATACAAAACAAAATAAAAACATTTGTCCACAAATTTTGGGAATCGACCACTCATGGATGACATTTTCATTTTTTGGAAAAAAATGATGATAATTGAAGTAACGGTGGATAACACCTTATCCTAATAAAATTCTAGTATATATAAGATAATATATAAATAATTCATCTTTTGAAATAGGTGGTATGTAAATACAATGAAAATAAAATATAGTGAAATAAAACTAAAAGAATGAAGTAGGATTTTACCTCTTGAAATCCTCTACTTCAGAACCACCATAGGGAATTGTAAATGGTATTTTGGGTGAGCCCAGAAATACCATAACATAGGGGATGGTTAAGGATGTGTAATTAGGAATCTTTTGGACAATCTTCATTGGTTTTGGGGGTGTGAGGAGAAGGTGTTATGATTGTGATATTTATAGTGGGGGAGAGGGGAATTATTTATTATTTAATTCATTGGTTTAATATTTTTACTAATAAATATGAATATAAGAAATCATATAACTAAATATATAAAAATAATTATGGATTGATGGTAATTATGGCCTTACATTAGCGATAAGTCATATCTGACTTAATAATTCAGGTATTAATTAAATACCATAAATTACCGTACTCCACTACCCACTAGAAAAACTATTAATTTAGAAAAATCCCAAAACTATCAAAAACAAAATTATGATATTTTCAATTCCCAATAAAAATACACTATATGACAATAATTTTATAAAAATGATAAAATAAATCTTTATATAAATTCCCAATTTACTCAAAAAATAATAATTTTAAAATTATATCTGTTTTTTGGTAACATTAAAAATTAAATTAATATCTCATAAAATTATATAATAATTATAAAATTTCAATATATTAATTTATGAATTTATTTTATGAAAATAAATTTTCTTTTATATAATATATTAATTTTAAATTCATAAATCATCATTTTTTTCACAAAAATAACAACACATAATTTATCATTTTAGTCACTAATTTTCTTATTCAATGATGTAAACACACCGTATTTTCATTTTTAAGATGCCCAAATTTTATTTATACTTTCAATGATGTTGTTAATACACTATTTTTCATATCACTATTCTTAATGGTCATATTACTATTATAATGGGCATATTACATTGTATATTATGGTTTAAGACATAGTGTTGCATGGTACATAAAATATAGAAAATTTTAAATTTTAAAACATGCATAAAATAAAATTTTTTTCATTAAATTCATCCCTACATCAAAATTAATTCTTCCTAAAAAAATTTTAAACGTCACCGCATAAAAATATTTGGGTAGTTCATCAACATAAAGATCTCTTGTCCCGTCATTTCCACATAAATTTTATTATTTATTGAATGTTCCTATAACGTTGAAGTTTTTTGATCTACCAAAACCTATTTAATTTTTTCTAGAATCAATATTGTCTATTCACAATAAGTAAAATCATGTTATAATTCCATTCCTACAAAAGTGAGGACATGTGTGGGATCTGAAATGTAATTCCTTATCAATGATATTTGAAACACATTATCTAATTTAAATAGGATTTATGGAATGTCGAAATGAATAAAATTATAATTCAATACATGATTTCAAAAGGACCAATGTACCTAGTCATAGTTTCACATTATTTCAAAATATTATAACACCATTCAATGGAGAAATATTCATGAAAATATTTTCTCCAGCATGAAATTCCAAATATTTCCTTCGATTACTGAAAATGCTATTTTTCAATTCTGAGATTCTTTTATATGGGTTTGAATATATTTTTCCTTTGATGTTGTATCCTCCAAATGATATGGTCCAACAAGATTCCTTTCACTAAGTCCATCCCAACATGTTGGCCTACAAAATCTACATATATACAATGCTTTATATAGTTCCATTAGAATACTTGAATAGAGACAATTATTAGTGGAATACAATACCAAAGTAAAATATAATACACACATACCTAGAATGTCACGTAATAATGATATCAATATGTCATATAATGTTTTAATGATCATTTTAGACTCCACATCTGTTTGAAGGTGATAAGATGTACTCAAAGAATTATTTGTGTCTAATGATTTCTAAAGAGTTTTACATAATTTCGATGTAAATAATTGGTCACATTTAGAGATAACAAGAAGTGGTAATGCATTATTTCATACAACATCATTAATATATATTCATCTATAGCAGTATAGTGTAAAATCCTGCCATATAATGTGAAAATGTGTATATTTTTTATATCGATCAACAATTTCCCCTATTGTATCATTCCTTACAGTATATTTTAGTAATCAAGTGAATGAATCCATAGTAATGTCATCCCACTTCATTGTAGTAATATTTATAGGTTCCAGGAATACTCTATGATGGTATCATTCATCCTTCACTAATTAACAAATTAAACACCTTGATACTAAATCAGCAATCTTCCAAATTCATGTTACCCCATCAAAAATGTTCTTTTAAAAATGTAAATATCTTAGTTCTACCATAGTGTATATAGAAATATGAGCTATTTGAATCATCCAATAACTCCCTTTTTAGATTGATTATAAAGAGAACAAAATCCTCTTCCCAAATTCCATAATTCGATCATCATACATGAAGTCTTCAAACTTTCGATCATTAAAAACCTTAATTTTCATTTTAAAAGCATCATCATTATAAAAATTACTTTATATCATTTACAAAAATAATTTTGTGGAATAATTGAATATGTAATGATGTTCTACTTCTTTTTTAATTATCATATCCATTATGTTTTGATCAATGTACACATGATTCTAATCACTCCCTATTTTTTCATTGGTCCTTCAAGCTAAATACAACAGATACCTTACTATCCTTCCCTGGAATTAGTGTATTGTAAATTCAAAATCCTTTAGAATCATGAGCCATCACCTTTTCCTCATTCATAGTTCATTTTAATTGAAGATATATTTCATTCTCTTGTGATTTGAATACAGCTCAAATCATTCAGCATATTGATAGTGTCTCCATATCTTAAAAGAAATTATAATGACTACTAACTCAAGATCTTGATTAAGATATTTTTTAATGAGTTTTTATTTACCTTGATGTATAGGATATAACTCTACCATTATACATACAGAAACAACCAAGTCCATTCTATGAAGAATTACTATAAATAATAAATCCACCATTTCTTGATTATAGATTCTAGTTCAGTTGATTCACTAATCTCTTATTCAATTCATCGAAATATTCATCATAGTATTTTTTCTATACAAATATAAACATTTATGAGTAATATTGTTTGACGGGTTAGGTTAGCAGAAAAAATTCTAAATGATACCCTGTTTATAGCCTACTAAACCAGTGAAACTACATAGTTGGATTAGGTTTGTGGGGACATTTCTACCTGAATGTAACATTTAAATTATAGGATCAACTAAGATTATATCCTTATAGAAAATATTTAAAATAAATGGAAATTTTTTAATCCAAAATTCATACGTAGTAAACATCCTATATATCTATTTTCTTCTAATAATCTGTAGAAAAATATTCAGTTGCCTCTCATATTCCCCATAGATTTTGGAATATTTCCTGATATAATAAAAAAATACAACAAACAAATCATGAAGTTATTCCTTGTACACTCTATTGATTAGATCCATAAAAATAGAGGTTTAATTAGTTATTCTAATTGGAATTACTATATACTAATAATTTATTTACATGTTCAAAAATGATATTCTTGGAATATCATTCTTCTTTATACAAAATTATTGACAAAAATATTGAATATTAAATATTGAAGATATTGAGCTCAATAAAGCTAATAAAAATAAGTCACCAATGTGAGGGAGAAAATACTTTTTCCTTATAATAATAGAAATGTTCTCCCAGTAGTTATTAGAATGTCCTATATATCCATATTTCTTCTAAGAAAATGATAGGGTCTCCCCAACGTAAAATAATTTTTGATATAAATACCTTATCTCTCAATGATTTCTCTTTTTTCATTAAATCTATTAAATCCACCACGACCATTCAATAATGATACTTTGATACAGGTCTTGTATAATAGAATAAATCATTACAAAACTCATCTAACCACTCTGGTATATTTCTATGTAAATCTTATGAATATACATCAATGTATTGATGTACAATATTTATATCCTCACTTTTATGATTTCTTTCCTCATCCATAGATTATTTTTTATCTACTTCCCCAAGAATTTTATTTAGAAGAACTATTAGAGGTGGATCCAAATATGAATTAGATGATGAAGTCTCCCCTCTATAGATATGAAATTCTATATCATTATCACAAATCCTAATTTCCCTCTATTTAAAATAATTTTTTGTTTTATATTTTGAAAACCACTTTATAAAAACAGATTCCATCAAAATCAACCATAAATATGATGATAAAATCAGCAATTAGAGAAAATTTAAGTGTTGTAATAAGAACATCTTTGAAAATCATTTTTGTGATATGTTATCCACTTGAAACATTAAAGAAATCTCTATTTTTAAGGTGATCCTTAATTATCTAATTTTTTAGAAAATATAGGATGATATACTAGATTTTAATGATCTAGAATCTGATAAATGCATAGATAAATATTGGGATATTATTAAAGTATATTCTAAAAAATCATTAGGAACATCACAATTAGCTGATGTGATAACATAAGTGTATCCTTGTTCCCTTTGCTTTTTCTGCGGTAAGATTTCTGATCACTTAAGAAAATAATTTGAATAATGTCCCATCTCATTAAAATTGTTCAATTAAACATTGGTAGATTCTTTATTTTCTTTATAATCATGGGATTGATGGAGTTTTTCAAACAGTTTTAACAAAATCCCATCAACAATAGGCATGATCAGTGATGTTTCTTACCACATTATTTAGATGATGGAATTCAAACTCTTCCCTTATTACCATTTTCTTTATTTAATTTTATAGAATGTTTAGCATCCCTCTTTTTATCTTTATTTATTTTAAATTATTAATACCTACAGAATTATTTCCCTCTATTGTTATCACAATAGTCTATATCTTCATATAATATGAAATATTATGAAACAAGTTCCCTTCGGAAGAATGGTTTTAAATCATCAATAAATCTATAAATATTGTTCATTGGATTGCATATGTAATACACATTATTCCATGCTAACATTATGATGTTAGATCCATACATGGAAATATTTTTATCCTCTTTATGACTTAGGTTCAATAATTGAATCTCTATATTCACTCATTGTTCATTAGGGAAATATTTTTATATAAAAATTTCATTTAAATCCTTCCATTCCATATTTGAAATTTATTCAACATGTTTTTTGTATTGAATTAATGACCAATATTGATCTTTATATCCTGATAGATTATAAAAATCCATGATAACCTTATCTATTTTGTTAAATCACAATATGATAAATATATTCTCTAATGAACTTATCGACATATCTATGATAAGTTGGTTTATAGTCCTATTAAATGACAGAAGGGTTTTCAAATGATTTGGTCTATCTGTTTCCCTATATGTTGTGGATCAGGGTGATCTTTATGGGTAATATTAGTTTTCACAACCTGGTTTAGCTATAACAGTATAGTTTTCAATTTCCATGATCCAGTTTTATTTAATAATCCGATATTGTAATCATTCATTGGATGAAAATACCTACATTGAAAATGTTCTTTGATACATTTTCCTTTCATTACACTAGGTGCCATTTTTAAAAAATTTCATAATGTAGATTAGACTATAAATCATAATTATATGTTTAAAACTAGTAACACATTACATAAATATAATAATTTATTCATACCTAATCTCATAATCCTAAATTCTTTTTCGTTGGGGGCATATTTACATCTAAATCCTTATAATAGTTTGTCAAAAACATGAACTATCCAATGTATATCCCTTGAGAGTATCAAATCGGGAGTGCCTTAACGAACATTGTTCGGAACCAGGACACACCGAGTTATTCCCAATTGACCATATCATAGTTTTTACTCATAGGTACATATGTTCCAAAACAAATATCAGTAATTTTATCCGAAAAAGGATGTATTTCTAGGAAATATTACATAATCATAACCTTACCATAACTCTAGGATATTACTCAATGATATTCCTAAATTTTCATCATAAAGATATCTTCCTTAAAATTTTTATTCTAAGTATAGTTTTGTTTATTTATGGTAAATATGATCCAATACCATCATTATAGAACACGACCCTCATTTCATGGTGTTGGTTCCTTACTTTATAACATATGTTATATAAATAGGTGATCACATTAGAAATAAAAAATTAGTTTAGTAGGTTTGGAAAACCATAAAGAAACAAAATTATTATATTATAACTTTGAATGAAATACAATATAGAATCTCCATTTGAATCTCCCATAAACTTCTATATTATCCCTTAATGTTATACAAAATATATATCATTGACTCCTTGGAAAAAATAATACATAAGAAATGTGGGAGATTAAATTCTATGTGAGGGTATAAAATACCATGGAAGATATCATACGTAAACATAATCAGTAAGGATTAATTTATAACTAAAAAAAATATAATGAAGATATAATCATGATAATAATATGTAAAGAATAAATGATGATTAAAAAATTCAATATATAATCACATGAGAAATAATCATAAAAATATATATTATACTATTAGAATAATAACATTGAATATTAATTATATGAATCATAATATAGTAATTCATAAACCCATACATCATAAACATACCATCAAGGATTTGACCAATACACCATAAATAAATGAGTGAAAACCTGGGATATTTTGTTTCATGATACATTCCTATGCACTTTGAGGCTATAGATATCCTCACCGATCACATAATAATTACAATGAGATTGTAAAATAAAAGGGGTGAATCATAATAAAAATATATATTAATATTGGAACTATCATTTTAAATGATAATAATATTCCCCATACAATAAACATAATCATAAACCATCTAGCATAATATGGAGAATGATATCTCGATAGCACATACATGGTAAAAATTATCATATTACATTAAATAAAACATGGTATAAAGTATCATAGTTGATCAATATCAATAAATAATATGATTCATCATATGGTCTTGAAATTGTTAAAAAACTATAATAAAATAATTGATGAATTCTTGAGAGAAATACCCATTTACTTTTGTCATGAAGAGTTATTTTGGAAAATAATTTTGTATTTTTTTATAAAACCGGATTGTAAACCTGTATATACCATAAAAAAATATAATAAATTTAAATATGAGTAATATTAATATAACATTAAAACATATATTTTCTTATTTAATGGAAATCATATATAAATAATGTTTAAAAATGTTTTGAAATGAGACACTTTTGTACAGTTTAAGGGAAAATATAAAATAGAACTTAAATTGGAAAATGAATAATTTACCCCCTAAAACCAGTTATGAAATAATATTGTTTTTTATGCAATGAATTTAGAAAAAAACTGTTGGCATAATATAGCTTATGGAGTTTACATGAAAGTGGGTGAGAAATTGGGATGTTCCATATAACTGGGCTTTCCAATTTGGATGAATTGAAAAGGGAAATATTATAAAGCATGTATTTCTATATAATAGAAAGATTAAATGATTTGGATACATGTTTTAGGAAGATATAAATATTATTTAGAGTATATATATAAAAATAATGAATAATTTAAATAGGTGAAAGATATATTGTGAGCTTAACCTAAAGGAAAAATTGAGATTCATGTAGAATCCCTTACCTTATATCTGAAATCATTCTTCCCATGTATTTAATTTCCGGGATAATAAAATAAGATTAAATAAATATTTAATTAAGAACCTATTCAACATGTATATAATTTATTATAATTTTCCTATGTTTATATATGCTGTTTTGGATGATTTATAATATAAATATTCATCATTTATAAGTGTTGTTTTCATTGGTTTTCATTATTGGTTCAATTGTATACATCTATGAAAGATAATGTGAATTGGTAATGGTAATATAAATTGAAATTATATGATATTAATGAACATATATAGGATTTAATTGTATTATATATGATTTTTCTTGATATGATGATGACTCATTAGATAAAACGTTAATGTTAATCGTCTGGATTATTTTTTCATTTTTTTGATCATCACATAGTATTTTTGATTTAGTAATTAATATTTTCTATATTAACTAGTTACATAACAATAAATAAATTTTTATATTCATATTTTAATTTATAATCATTAAAATAGTTTCACGACCATCTAAGAATGAGGTGTTACAAAATGAGTGAATCATCGTCTACAAAGGTGGTGAACCAATACCTAAAAAAATTCGTTTTCATTTTTAGAATCAATAGGGGGAAAGATAATAATTTAATGGGAATACCCCATTATAAAAATAATATTATAGTATATATATGATAATCGATTTATCATATTTTTTTTAAACTTATGTTAAGGAAATTTTAAAAAATAAACAAAATTCAATCAAAATTAAAAAAGCAAAAGGGGATTTTACCTCATGAATTATTCTCCTTGGGAACCTCCTTAAAGTCCATTGAAATGTTCATTTGGGTGAAACCAACTAGGAAAGAATATGGATAGAGGATTGAGAGAGCTATTAAAAAGAACTGGACATGATATAGGGATTTGGATGTTTGAGGAGAAGAGGTGGTGAGGAATGGTTTTTATCGTGGAAGAGAGGTGTGTTTTTTATTATTTAATTAATTAATTTAATATTTTGGATCAATAATTTGAATAGTTTGAATTCTATAAATAAATATATTAAAATAAATAATGATATATTTATATTATGGGCTTACATAATCTATATGTCATATATGACCTAATAATTCCTGTATTTATTATAAACCATAAATTACCATATTTCATTATTCACAAAAAATTAAACTATTTTAGAAAATTCAAAAAAACAACTACACGCCAACCATTATTTAAATTGTGGAATTCATTTATGATCTTTATTTTATGAAAATATTTTTCTAAATATAATTTCTAAATAAAATACTCATTTAATTGAAAAAACCGATTTTAATATTATAATTCTTTTAATGACACATTGAAAAATTATGTAACATTTCATTAAATATTCATAAAATTATAAGATATAGAATATTAATTTATTACATTATTTTTTGATTATAAATTTATTTTAAATCAGTATATCAATTATAAAATGGTAATTATTCATTAATGTTTGATAAAAATAACATCACATAATTTATCATTTTGAAAACATTTATTTACATAATAAAATATGTAAAAGTTACATATTTTCATTTATAAGTTTCCCAATTATATTTATAAAGTCATATATTAATATAGTATTCTATTTTTTATATTAATATTCCTAATGGTCACATTAATATTTGGGAGGTAATATTTAATAGAATATTAAGGTTATAAATGTGGTGTTGTGGGAAACATAAACTATAGAATATGGTAAATATTAATACCGACATACCATAAAATAATAGGATGTTACAGTTAAAAACAATGAAATTAGTATATGTGAATGATCTAGTATGTTGTTCCTCAATAGCGATATATTGAAGGCAACATGTACATGAGAGAATTTCGGTGGATGTAATAAAGTGATTTGTTATAGTTATAAATATATCATGAAAATACATGGAGATATTATACATTGAGAACATAATTCTCCTCATTCTATATCATAATTTTTTTCCATGGATATTATCATATGGATGCATTTTCAAAAACATTGAATTTATAATTACACTAATGATTGTATGAATAACACTTCTATTGACTCTAAGATGCCTTCTTGTTTTGCTGAATAGAAAAAAACATGGTCCTTTATTTATATAGGAATATAAAGTCCCAATATCATTATTTCTCCATCATTATACAAATATTTTGGGGTTTTTCACTTAAATCCATTGAGGGATTCATAAGGATCCATTTTAATGCATGGGTGAAGTATATAATAATGATGGAATTTGAAAAAAAAATTGATTAGAATGTAATATGATATATACAGAACATTTTAATTTCATATCCTACATGGGTTTTATTGGTTCTATTTGGAATACCATTTATTTTTGGAATTTAGGTTCTACATAAACATAAAAAAATTTCATTATCATACTGAATAATTAATCAAAAAATTAATTTAAGCATCATATCTCAGTAAAATATAATTAGGTAATTTACTCCATGTGACCTCACCAATTCTATAATGTATATCTTGTAATGATTGTAATGAGATAAATCATTTATCATTGAAATGAAATGTGATAACTTCATATGGTGATTGACTAAAACCCAAATATAATTATAACCATTAATCATTTGGGGGAGTTTAGTGATGAAATTTATAAGGATTTTACCAATTTCCATTATAGTATGTTAAATGTTTATAACATCCCATTATATTTTTTCTCTCTGAATTATCTATTTTTCATACTAGGAAATGAGGTACAATATTTTATATTTCTCCATCAGTGTTCTTCAACAAAATATTCCACATATGATCCTTATAAATCAGTGTACTTATATAGTTAATAAAAAATGATGAGCTATGAGCTTCATCCCACAACTCATTCTTAAAATCATGTATAAATAGGAACTCATAATCAATTTTTAAACCCAATCATTCTATTATAATAAATATCGAATACATGAACATGTCTCACATTATTTTGTATCTCTATATCCCAATTCAATTTCTCTTTATTAATCAGACTTAATGTTGGATATTAAAAAAATTTAGATAGATTATATTTGACAACTTCCATCAACAATTAATGGTCTTTAAAATTTAAAATCATTAAAACATCCTTATTTTTTCCATAATATATGAAAAGAAAACATGGTCCGTTCAACTCATCGAATCAACCACCTTGTCCACAATCCAATTTTAGTAGTATGTTATGTAGTCAAAATATTTAATCAATTTTATCAATCCCCTATGGAACATAAACTACATTTATAAGTGAATTTATAATTTATCATTTTATTATCAGAGTATATTTCACTCCTTCAACTATAATGAAAAGTTATATATATAATTAATGAATTGATTACAATTGCAATAAAAATATAAAGGGTTGAGAAATTTTCCCTATAAATCATAAATTTGAGGGAGGAAACTATTATCAATATATCTTCAACTATAAGAAAAAACTATATCCATAGACAACCCTATAAATTATATACCCTACTCAAAAACATTGTAGTGTGATATTAGTATCACTAATCACCCATAACGCGAGTTGCTTGAAATTTTTCTCATAATAATTATTCTAAAGTAATATATATCAATCATAAATAACATGTTGAATGGATTAGATATCCATGATGTTTTTCATAATGTGTATATAATATCGATCCAATATAATAAAACTAAAAATATTATTCCCCATGGTTGGTTTGGGATATTGTTAATTATATTATCTCTTAACTGGATAAAATAATGAAACCTTCCATGTTATTATAAAACCAAAACAAAACTTTCTAGATTAAATTTAGACCGTTTATTTTTTTCATAGATATTCTAGTTCTTTAGGTTATTCATTAAAATATTCTAGTGATAGGCATGCTCTTACACGTTCAATACACATATAATAATATTTTCTACATTGACTGACCAGTACTGATGAAGGTAATCTCTAGGGTAACTATTCAATAAATATTCATAGATAGTTGGAACATTATTATATCTATGTTGAATCCATGAAAAATAATTATTTCTATATGGAAGGAAATATTTTTTTCATTCACATTTGAAATTTAATTTATAATATCTATAATGATGAGTAATCATTGTGAGGAAATGAGATCCTCTCAGTTGAGAGAAAAAACCATCAATATATTGTAGACTATAATTTCTATGAACTTTTATATTGTTATATTAACAATAATAAATATGTATTATCATTAATCCATATGTTATATTTTAAAAAATAAATGACTTACCCCCATCTAATTATGTTATTTTAATGAATCCCATTTAAATATTGTCCCTATGTTTAACTATCAAAACCTACAAAGAAGTTGGAGCCATTATATATATATTAATACAAATTTTTGTAGAAATATTTAATGGTTATAATTAAAATACACCCACTCATTTATGAGTAATATTATTCAAATATTCATGAAATACATCAGTGAACTAAAATAACAAAAGGAATATCGATTTTTTTTGTTTCTTTCCAAAACCATCTATGATAGATATTCACTATAAATTGGAATTAAGAACCATCAAATAGATTTAATTTCCACATTAAATATCATATTAAACATCTTATTGGTAAATTATTTTTTATTTTAATGTAATATGAAATTTTAATTTTCTAAGTTGGAAATTGATATTGGATATAATAATTAAATCCAATTCAGGGCCAAATTAACTAAAAATTAAACTTTTATATGTATTAATGCTATTTTCATGAAAGAAATTATCACATACATCAATCAGAGAGGATATATTTAAATGATATGGTATTATCATACCATTACTATTTTTCCTTATAAATTATTATTTTAATCATCATGATTGAAATTTGACTGCCATAGAAAATTATTTATATATAAATAATGTGCAAGATTATGAATAAAGTAAGATATTATATGTCATAGAGTTGTTGGTATGTGTATCATTCAAAAAAATTTATCATACCACGAATTGAAAATATTTATTGAATGATATTTCACGTTTTCTCTTCTCTTAAGATGTTATAGACATTGACCATCATCATTAACCCTCATATTCAAGAAGAGGTTTATATAATATTAATAAAACTCTATTTTAACCAATGGATTGTGTATAGTGCTTTCTCTAAAGATTTATCCCCACTCATATCATTAGTTAACTTCTTCCCCTTATATCAGCAATTGATTTCCAAATTACATTTATTTGCAAAGTTGAATAACTTACTAAATGAATAATTAAATTCCAATATGTTTATCTCCACACATATACCAAAAAAGAGTAGACAACATCTTCACTCAACTATTTTTATTATTAGATTTTTTTTTAAATTATATGTTCCATTTTTTATAAAAACAAATATATTGATAGGTGTGTCTGATAAAATTTTTTGATTATAGAACATTGAATTAATTCAACATAATTACTAAATTCTATTTTGGATTAAATAAATCATTTAACATTATTTAAAAAATTTAATAATCAATCAATCAGGATTTCATATATTTCCGTAATACTAGAACTATATTCCATAATTGTTTTAAGTAATTTTTACATTTATTAACAAATTAATCATTCATATATTATATATTTTGGAATTATTTCTCCATTTTTTATGAATAATATGAGGAAAGTAATTTTTCATAAAATATTTCTAAACTAATCCCACTATATGGTGTTTATGTTTGATTGATTCATTATTTTCTTGAAATGATTCTCCAATTGCATTGGTTTACCATTAAAAGGATAATCCATTGAAATAAATTTATCTTGTTATATAAATTGTGGAAGATAAAATATATTTTATGTGGTATTGATCAATTTTACATTATTTAGAAGATAAACAGACACAATAAAATAAGGTGGATGGTGTCTCATGAATGACTAAAAAAATCCACCATTTCTAGTTTGGAATAACATTATCCAATATATAATGATAATTTTGTGTATGAATTGGAATGATACTTCTCATTACAGATCCCATTACATTTGGTCAAATCCAAGGTTAGTCGTTTCATTTTATATCACATTTAGGGTTAGCACAGTTCAGTTTGATTCCCTCTATTGACATAATCCAATAACTAAAGAATGAGTAAAATCAATCATAGTGGAAAATTGTATTATAATGAAAAATCAATAATATTATGTAAATGTAAGATCACCTTCCATTCAATCTATACCACATTATGGTTAACATATAACATCTATGGAAATTGTCTTTGTTATTTAATTCATTATAGTTCATAAAGAAACTTTGCATTAATATTAAAAAATCACCCAATAATGTCCAGGTACATGTGAAATAATAGTACCACTCATAATGAACCAATGATCATAGAGTTAATACCTAATACATCACATTCAGGGTTATTACCGCAAAGTGAATCTTGGAGATATCAGTATCAATATTCTTTTATAAAAATGAATGTATTTTCTAGAAACAAATAATGAATTCATTCCAATATATTAGTATGTTATACTATACAATAGATTATTCCATTGGTTTTTTTTGTTTTTTCTCATCCTTGTTTCAAAAAATACATTTAAATTTTCTGGATTTCAATTGAGTTAAACTGAACATTAGATGTATAAATTTTATAAATTATTTGATGAATATTCGGTATGTAATGTTATGATATTGGAAAAGAATATAAATATTTACCGCCTTTTGAAACATGGGTACATTGACATCCTCTATGTAGAATATCTATAATATCTCTTTTTGTGTTAGTCCTTGCTAGCACCCTTCTTTGACATATCATAAAAAAACATTTCATCATATTATTAGGAAGATGAAACTGGATAATTATTTATCTCAAATATTTTTTAAGGGTAAAAATGTAGGATATTAGATATTTTTTACATTTTATATAACACCACATAATTTTAATTAAAAAAATTAAATATTTCATATAGTTATCTTATAATAAAATCCCGCTCTTTAGGAAAGATTCACAATAAATATTATTATTGAAAATTAAAAATTAGAGCCTATATCATTAAATAGGGATATGAATAGAAAAAAATTATGAAATTTATTTATAGTGTTTTTATATAATTCAAATGTATTCATTAATTGATAAAAAATATAAACACAATTGTCACGGTGGTCATTTTATTTAAAATAAATTTATTGCCTTCAAAATTAATATTTTTATTTATTTTTATTGGAAGATATTTAAAATTTTGTCAACCAATGTTATTAATGTTTTGAACAAATAATATAATTTTTTACATCCTAATTCCATAATAGGTGTATAATGAATTGTTTTGTTTTTTATGAAATAGTTTTATTTTGGATGAATATTAGGAAATATATACTTTTGTAAAATCTCAATTCATTTTCAAAGGAAAATTAATTTTTACATTGAATTTAATAATAATTTTTCCAAATTACCCTTTAGTTATAATTGGTGTAATTAATTACAATAATATCTATACTATGCGTGATTTAAGAATACATTCTATTTTAGGTTGAAAATCATTTTTCTAAAAAAGGATAATCTATTTGTTTTATATATTTATATTAGAATGAAAATTTGATAATATTTTAAATGAATCACAAAAAAATGAATTTTATATGTATATTCAGAAAAAAATTAATATAATTTAATGTATTCAACATAAAGTTTGGTCCATGTGAAGTGTATTAGTGGTAATGATTTCTCACATTGGGAAATATTGTAATATAGTGCTATAACTATGCGGTAAAGAATAAAAATCAACCTATAACTAGCCATTATACTACTGATTGAGGTGTGTTTAAAAAAATAGTTGTTTTATAAGATAAATAACATATTTTAGAACTCTTTTTAAAAATTTAAAACACAATATTGAATATTTTTTGAAATGTTATATTTTATTAAAAAAGTATAATTATAATTAATTATATTTAAAGGAAATATTGGAATATTAAAATTATTTTATTCATGACCCAAAAATTCTAGGAACCTTTCTCTATGTGTTATTTAACCAAAAGAATCATGGAAGCAATTTTATTACATGATTTCCTATTAAAATTATTTTTATTCAAAAATAATATAGTTTCCTTAAAACTATATATAATGAATATTTATTTCCTATGTTAAAATAATTTAATCAACATATAGAAATCATGTATAAAAAATTAGAATCCAAATTTGGGATCTTCATTCTTGATTTTGTTAAAATTATTATTTTTTGTAATGAAATATTTTTTTGGGGTATCTAATATATTATTTGGTGATTACAGATAATTTTTCTGAAAACTAAATAAACTATGATATAATGATTTAAATGAATCAAAACACATTAATTTTTCGGTTTTTATATTCGAATAATGAATTCCTTGTATTTTAATTTTGGGTTCCACAATGTCACATCACATGATTATGAAATATATAATTTTCAAAAAATTATGTTAACCAAATCATATAATTTCTTCCACATATAAATGTGATCCCCCTATTATGTTTTATTCAAAATGATTTATCATTATATCTTTTTCAATACCAATTATAAAAAAATCTATCATCCATCTCAATTTTCCATTCATTTATTTTATTTCTATAAGACCACCAATTAAAGGAATATTTTTTAATCTAGTAGTTGGTTCTCAATGAAGATTTATAATTATAAATTGGGTACGTTATATTTTATTTATTATTCTACATTGACTAAATCTATTATACCCATAAAAATTTATAGAATAATGTATCAGAAAGATATTAGGTGATAGTAATATTAAAATACATACTCTTTGAATAAACTACCATCTCCACATAAATTATAACGTCTTTGAATAAAGTATCTTTTGTACACATAAAAATAGGTAGAATAAAGTACCATCTCCAAAAAATAGTGAAATTTATTTTTTATCATCATTTTTTAGGGATGAATAATTGATTGTAGTTAACTAATATAAATTCTATATATGAAATAATAATTGGGTTGTAAATATATACTAAATTTAACAATATCTCCTTTCCACTAGTTAGAAAATGATAATGCCTCTCATGAGTACATGAAAAAAATAAATTATATAAAGTGATGCATTGCTATTTTTTTAATATTTAAAAGTATGACCATATAAATTTATATAATGAATATATATTTTATTTAAAATTTACTCAAATTGTATAAAATATTTTTTTCTATTAAATTTTTCAAAGGAATGAAACCATATAACTAAAACTTACTTGAAAGGAGAAACATTTTCCACTCAGAAACAACGATTTTAAAAATGTATTATTTATAAGTGGGTGTTATAATTTTATAATTGGATCATGTATTATATTATAGGAAATTATATGGGTATTATTTACATTTATAATAAAAATATAATTATTTTTTTTGCGGATAAATCATGTTAAAAGAAGTGATGTCATGAGGTACGGTGTTTTGGATCTCAATTTAAAATCATGGAGTTATACCACTGTATCTTATATTATGTTATTCCAATACTATGTGGGAAATGACCTTTAAAAAAACTGTGACTCATTTTCACTCATCTTTTGTGGATTTAATTTTTTTTATATTAATAATGTCTTTTATTTATTTTCACATTACTATATTACATATTTTTATAGGATTTAATTTATAGTTTATTTTTATTTTAGGATTTATGTGGTTCAAGTTTGGTTTAGGAATATTATATGAAACAAATATATTAAACACTATATTTTTTTCATCATATATTGACCTTCATGGAGCTAAAATTTTTATTTTCAATTTATTATCTTATTTTATAATGTATCAAAATTTAATTTACATGTAAGTGAAATTCAGTCATAAATTTATTTTTATATTTTCATTCAACCATTTTCAATCCATTATCATATATTCTTTATGTGGTTTTCATTAATTTTTTCCCTGTTAATAAAATACTGATTTTTTCATGTATATCAATTTATTAATTTATATAATAACATTTAAAATGCATATTAATATCATTTTCTAAATGATTTACATTTGAAAAAATTTCTAAATTAAATATTTATTGACATAAACCCCTTGAATAACTTTTCCTACCACATTTATTTGTAATTTAATTGAAGCTAGATTTCCAAGAAACAATTTTTATTTTCCAAGAAGATACTTTTATTAATATGAAGGGATTTCTTAGATTTTGATTATGTTATATAAAAAAGAAATGGGGTTTTCCTCAAGAAATGGTCAAATTAAATTTTAATGTTATTTTACACTTTAAAAATACCCATCGACAATACTAGTGTTATGTTACAAAAATAACATCACTATTCATTCTACTTGTGGCCTATGATGATGATATATTGATGTTCGATACACCTGATTCAATAAGTATAATTTTTTTCATACCCATATGTTTGAGAATAAAATTTGTTAATCATTTAATACATTAGTGTTTTAAATTACACGAATTTTATGACTACGTAAAAGGTATATATATTAAATAGATTCATTGACATGTATCATTAGATAGAATAGCTGAAATTTAATATTAGATGGGTATTTGGTTTCCACCAACAAATTTATTAAGAATGAAATATTTAAATAGAGGTTTTGATGTTATGAATCATGATATCTTGGTTAAGAGTTCTTCATCAAAAATATCCACAATTATGAATTTTTAGTGTTTATGTTTCCATTTTATTCATACATGTGTTGGAAATGTTAATATTACCCCTGGAAGCTCACTGAACACATTTTATTTTTGTAATGTAATTTCTTATCATTATCCAATATCCATAGAATATTCTTTTTCGGTTTATTAGGACAAAATCAATTATATGTATCACATATTAATCATTCTATCTGTCCCATTAGTTATTTTCCCAATCCCATGATAAGAATAATGATATTATTAGTGATAACATGGGTTCAAATTTTTTTCATTATGAAATTATTTTATTTCTCAAATTTCATTTAGGAATCATATTTTTATGTAGTTTTTCTAGATTGATAAAATGATCAATCCTATATGCTGAGATCCCATACTTCTTGTAACAATTTAAAAATCTAAAATCTTGATCTCGGTTTCTAGGTTCGGTGTATTGGTATGTATTTAGAGGAATTTTTAATAGAATAATTTGGAACTAGATTTATGAAAATATTTATTAGTGAACATATACCTATAAATAACAATGAGGATATGTTTAATGAATTGATAATATAAAAAATTCATCTATAAGGTAGATATTATATTGTTTTCCTAGAAATAACTACATTTTGAAATAAAACTAGTGGAAACAGTTTGTAAAAAATGCATCATGGGTTATCAAAACTAAAAAGAGTTATTCAAGTATATGTCATCCACCATTCTAGATCACGATTAATGTGATATTACTACATAATTAATTTTAAACTTTTGTAGGAGAATATTAGGTTAATTCAACTTTTAATTAAAGATAAGGATGAATGATTTTAAAATATTTGAATAATTTTTTAACATTTCCATGGAATAAAAACATATTATTTGGAATAACATTGAGTAAAGTTTCAATTTATGATTATTATTTAACTAGATTTAGTCTTATATATATGATTCACAAATGTAATAATCTAATATATTATTATCATCATTTTTAAATGATTCACTATTGAAGGAATTGATATTGAATCAACACAAATAATGAAAAATTTGATTTCCCTCATGCATACATCAATATTACTATATTTAGGGATATGCTGATTTTTAATATACTAAGAAAGATGACTCATTTTATAACTTGTTACCAGTCTTATATAGAACATCCAATTACTTGACATTTTTAATTTTTTTATGTACATCTTCAGGGAAAAAACATTCCTAGTTTATTGGAACTACTGATCCTTTAATAATTTAATAATTGATTGAGACTATTTAAAATATTTTTTTTTGTTATATAATTTTATAATTAGACATGGTTATACTATATTTTTGTCGTAAAATGGAATATGTTGGTCATTTTTTTTGTTCAATGCAAATAAAAAAGTTTAAGAGATATAGAGAATGGAATAGAATATTTTTGAAGAGATACTCTTATATAAAACAATTTCATCATGAGAAATAATGTATAATTGAATGAAAATTTATAAAAATAAGACAAAATTAATAGGAATGTGTTATTGAGTATGAGTAAAATTATAATAAAATAGAAACACATGATATGAATACATATTTTATCTATAATAAACGTTTAACCAATACAAAGATGGGTTAATCTAAGCCTTTATAGTGGAATACTATCTCAAATAATTTCAATATATGATTTTTTGGTTTCATCGTCACTTTTAATGAATGGGGAATTTTTTAAAACATATACATTCAAATTTCATAAGGAAAAGAATGTGAAAATTAGCACCATGAAAAGAAAATATGGTTATGGAATTGAATGGAAGAATGAAAAAAACCACATATGATAATTTTTTAATGAATAAAATGAGCAGAATCATGAAGGGAAATAGATTTTCTTCAAGTGTGTAGAAAATGTCCATCAGGAACACGATCATAAGGGAATGAAATATTTTATAAATGTATTGGGTCGCACATGTATGAAAATGAGAACTATTTATAAAATACCCCTATAATCATTATATTTTATCTTAGAAAAGGATAAGTAAGAAAGGTCATGATTAGGCCACTACCAAAGATGTAGTTGAAATCCTACAATTTGTGATAAAAGGTGCATTATTACTAAACTCATACATTATTTTATTATATTTTGTAAATCTTTTTTATTTTTCATGGGTAAACAAATCATATCATGACACTGTGAGGAAAATATTTTCCAATAAATCTCTTAGTGGTAATCTAGTTATAAAATACTGAGTATATTTTTTTTATGCTGATCAAATATTTCATAGTTGTAAGCACGAATTTCATACTTATTTCTTGTATATAAATAATGTTGATATTTGTTATTGTTTGTTTTTTAATGAATTTACATGATTTTATAATATGGAAAAATAATATAGAATTTTTTTTTTAAAATAAATTTTTTATCATTTTACATTATTTTTTGAGGAATTGATTATGTTCTTTACCACTTACTAAATTATGGTTTTTTTCATTAACATTAAAATGGTCATGTTATCTATGAGTCTCAATTTTTTCATTAATTACATTTTTTTTTCATATATATCAATATTTAGAATTTAAAATGTGTCTCCTCATCTATGAACCATATTATGTGTTATATCACGTATCCTATATGTTTGTCACTTCCCCTTTTAAAAGGGAGTTTTATTATTCCTCTGTATGATTTTGATTTCTTATAAGAGTATTTTGAAATATTTATTCTAGTATTAAAAGGATAAAAAAAATCATGGAGTAATTTATTTCTGGTTTAGATAATGCTACAACTATGAAATTTAGTTTCATAAAACATAATATTCCCAATAGCTAACAGAAAACTCAAAACTGATCCAAATGGTAACTAGTTAAAAATTACTGAATTAAAATTATAGGATTAAAACATTGTTTGTAAATTAGTGAAATGAATACAAAAATACATTATGATATATTTTCTTAATGGTTTAATATAATTCAAATTACATTAATAATTCATCATTATGTGTTCTCAATTTTTAGTAATATAATTTTATGTTTCCAAATTTTGTTTTCTCCAAACATGCTTTTATTGGATTTGGTGTGATGATATTATAATTAATTTTTTTTTTAAAAAATATATTAAATTTTAAAAATATATTAATAAATTTTTATATAATCATGTAATTTTTAATTTTTTTGAAATAGTTGATTTTTAATGAATAGTTTAAATAATGTTTTTTATAAAATTGAAATGTCATATTATTAAAAAAAGCTCTATAATATATAGAATTTGATCAAAAAATATATTTATTTAACATTATTTATAAATTATATATTTAGTTACATATTTATAATCATTATAATTTAATTTGATATATGTTTACTTTTGTACTTAAATGAAATTTTTACCAACAAAAAATTTTAGTGCTTTTAATACAAATTTATTGAAAATAATTTTTTCCACATATAAGGATTTAATAGTTTAAAATAAATTCCATATTTTAATTGATCATTTTTAATATAATTTAATTTTTTCAACATAATATTCAGTCATTATAAATTGCAACCAAGTAATATAGTTTTAATATAAGATAATGAATAAAAATGTTGTTGAAGTTATGTGGTAATGCTATAAAATTAATCTAATACATGATTTTATACTCTTGTGTGAGTAGTGTTCAAAAAAAGGGTATTTACAGGGATAAATAATGTATGTTTTAACATTATTTTCAAATTTGAAATCCACTATTATATTTTTTTCAAATAAGTTATATAATATTAAAATAAAAAACTATTTTTGGGTCATTACATTTTATAAAACTATTATAATATTACATACAATTTTGTAATGAAGCAATATACTATAAACCTTCCATTTTAATTATTTTACATAATACAATCATCATTTTTTTGAGTATATTTTATTGTAAAATGACTTTTTTTCAAAAATTATGTATTTTACTAAAAAATACATTTCTTGTGTTTTTCATTAATATATGTAAATTAATTTCATCCACCTACAAAAAAATAATTAACATAAATGACATAAAAATCATGTTTCACTATTTTAAAATTTTGTTGGATATACCTATTTATTCATTTAAATAATTATGTTTTCAGGGATAAAATTTAAGAAACCATGTATCGGGATAAAAACTATTTAATATTGTTTTAAATTCTTATTATCCCAAAAATGTATAAAAACATACCAACATGTAATTTTTTAGTTTATTTTAAACCCATAGAATGTTAAATTTGAATATGGTGTGTCTTGGTTCCACATTACATTATTTTTGTATTTAAATATTTAAATCCTTTAAGTCATTCAGGTGTTCCATTTTTCTTACTTATATATGGGAACCCAATATTATACATTATTCTATATGATTGATCCATTTTTTTCTCATTTAATCTCTTCTTTATACCATCATATCTACCTTCCACATGTATTAAATATTCAGGTATTTACAATGGACCATAAATTAAGGGAATAAGGTGTAATATAGTACCAAATTCCCATTTATGTGGTGTAACATTTATCATAGTACATTCGATTTTATTCCTTATTAATCATTACAAAAATATATTTATCACACCATTTAATAAAAAATCCTATATTTTAAATATAGTGAAATTATATTATAGAACAACCATTTTAAAACAATTTTCTATCATACAAAATGATTTAATAAATTGGAAATATCATATATTATTTTTGAATATTGGATGGACTATGTTTGAGACAAGGATCTGAGACTGTGTGTGATTATATGTCCTAGTGCTCCATAAATAAAAGTTTGCAATATTTTAAAAATATTAAATATCATTCATACATAGTTTTCCTGAATAAGTGAAAATGTTTTAAAAAATACCAAATCATAAATATTTGGGAAACATTTAATTTAAAGAGTGGGGTTTACCCTAGGGGTGACATAACCATGGTTGACATGGGATGTTTTTAGAAAAATAATCCTAGTTATGAAATTAATAATGCAATTAATTAACATATTTTATTTCAATTTCATTCACTCAATGACTTGCATGTAATTATGTAGATATTTATCATAAAGTACTTGTGTTAGAAGCATTACTCTATAGCCATTGGAGTGGAGTTGGAGAGAGCGTCAAAGGTTTTCTCTCAGATGAATAGGGACTGGATCTTGGACCAATGAACGATACACAACAGAATTGTAGGACCTCACCAATGATCACACATAATATACATTCATTGTTAGTGATCAATAAAAATATATATTGAATATTTTTATTAAATTCACACCTCATTCTTAAATTCAATGATGAATATGAATTAATATACCAATAGATTGATTCATGGTCCAGTCATTTTGTAGGATTGGTTATATAAATTAGGTTTTGAAGGAATTAATTTGTGATTGTTGATTCTGCATTATTATTCTCAAAGTAATGAATCGTGGTTGAAATAAATGTTGACTATGGTTTATTCCTATGGATTCTTCTTGTGAATTTCTACCCAAAATCATCATTCATCATGGGTGTTCTTTATTTGGCCCATGTTTCAAAATATCCTGATGAATCAATTATTGTGTACCCATTTTTTGGTGCAACAATATGATATTTTTGATCTGTGATTATTATAAGATAATAATTGTTTGATGAAGGAAGTATCATAAAATCAGATTTTTTGGATACCATATTTTGTTTTCTTTAGAACACAATGGAAAATTATGTATAAATCCATTGTTTGATCGGATTAAAGAACATGAAACTATTGATCAATGATTTAAATTGTCATCAAGGCTTGACTCGTGATTTTTTGGGTGAGACGTGGAATGAATGTTGTTTGGAGCACTAGAGAAGACATTTAAATTTCATATCTGTGTTTCTGGAAAATTCCACACTACACAACATTTAACTCAGAGCCAAATTTCATGTGGTCCCCACAATTAGGTAGCTAGGCCATTCAAATATATTTAAGTATCATACAACTTGTGGCACTATCACACTATGTGTAACATATTCTCGTTATATTGGTATGTTCCTCGTATGGTCCACAGACACCGGTTGGGGAAAACTGGTTGGAGCATGCCCTGTGTACCCCTAAATTTAAATGTCATAGACAAGCACACATGATAAGCAATGTATTTTTACCCATGTAGGGTACATGGGAAGCCGAAAATCCATGTGATGTTATAGAACCGTGTTCATCAAAGACATTCCATTTTCATGGGTAGGACCTGGGTTCGAGGGGCATGGCA
Organism: Viscum album; assembly: GCA_963277665.1. Classification (NCBI taxonomy): domain Eukaryota; kingdom Viridiplantae; phylum Streptophyta; class Magnoliopsida; order Santalales; family Viscaceae; genus Viscum; species Viscum album. Next base: position 116,291,410 of record OY728123.1, on the reverse strand, counting down.
TGTGACCCTTCTAAAATCCACGTACTTTCTAAAACATGTCTTGGATCTAATCTAACCTGTATTTTGGGAAATTTTTTTATAGTGTTTTCTTATCATCCATTCTATGAGGTTTACTAGGGCATCACCACCAAAAAATAAGAAAATGATCCCTTCAGTATGACTTCCTAAATATAGTTATTGAAATCATAATGTGAGGCCCAGATTGAGATCCTCTATTCGTCTTTATTTCCTAGGTGGAGTTATTAGTGTCATCATAAACACCAATATGGAGGCAATGATACACTATATAGTAGGATAATCATGATTAATTTGTTGTCATACTGCATGGTCATTGATGCAATATTTACCTGTGTATCAATTCTCTTGAGACCATTAGTAGGTACTTTTAGTGGCGAGACCCAATAGGTATTACCTCCCAGACAATTTCATTATTTTTCTTAGGCACAACTGTGTTTCCTCTTAGAAAAGTGATTTTTTGGAATCATTGAGCTATAATCCATGACTAGTATATTACATATGTGAGTTAACATTGATACATTGTTTATATTTTGAGTGTATTTAGATATTCTTGTTATTTGTGTTGTAGAAATATAACTGTGTAGATTTGAATCCACATCATTTATTTTGTTAATTGTTGTTTTGGTATGTACTAATGGGTTTTTTATATACTCACCCACGCATGGCCTTTTCCCGGACATGGCATGTCTTGTGTAGGCTACTAACCTTTTGATCGAGTATTAGACCAAAAAGAACAGGATGGTCTTTACTAAGAAAAAATATATCGTAGTTTGTTTGTCGACATCATGACAATAGTCTATATCATTCATTACACAATGGAAATTTTTTTAAGACACTTTATGGTGGGATGGTATTTAGATATTTTTACATTCCATTTCCTCATTTCATATTCTTGTTGTACGATTCATATTTTTTAATTCATGTTAGTTAGTTGTTTTTACATTTCATCATTGTATGTGATATGTGATATGTTTTTGTGTGCAGGTATAAATTCTATGGCCTACCATGTCATTCATATTCTTACATGTATCAATTTTATTACCCCTAGACTATTGAAGGTTGGCTTAGGGATTTTTGGCATGAACCTATCGGGACATGTCATGATAGAGTTATATCAGAGGAGTTATTTCTACTATAGGAACATGAGTTTGTTAGATTGGTTTGAGCTAACAATGTTATGTTTTTTGAGTTTATGTCTATTTAAAGGGACTATATTATTGGTGAAACAACCAAAAGATACATACAATATGATTCTGATCATCTCCACTTTGACATAGTATATACGAACACTAGTTTTACGGTATACAATGGTACACACATCATATATGAATTTGTTGTGGTTTCCAGGTCCATCATAAGTTTTATCATTATATATACTCATTTACCAGGCTATATCATTTTTACATTTCATAATATTCTACATTTTCTTCCATCTGAGGTTCAGTATTAGGCTCCAAAGGCTGATCCCCTTAGTGATGTGGAATTTATATAGGTACCAGTTCTAGAGGTAATACCTTTTTGTGGTGAACTAGCTATACCAACATAGGTTGAGATGCTGATGGTACCCATAGTTTATGAGTTAGGCATGCTGAGATCACTTCATGATATACATATACAGTTATTGGGTGGGTATTTAGGTGATCTTAATAAATATGTAGTTGAGGACTTCCTTTTGGATGTGACCCAATTTTTCCATATATTCAAGAAATCAGTAGATATTATGGTGGTCGTGATGGTGAGAAATCATCATAGATCAACATGGTTATTTTTGTATTTAGTTATCTAGACATACTACGAGGATAAAAAACCATTTTAAAAGTTTTAATTCATTTTAATATAGGACATCTCTCCATATATACTATGTAAAACAAATTTCTACGAAAATCTATAACTTTAATAGGGTTGTGAAACATAAGATGAGTATTCATCAATGTTTACCAGCCTCTATAGGTACTCAATTGATATGGTTCTCGACATGCAATGCCCAAATCCGAACATCAAGTGAGATCATGGTAAAAACATCTAATCCATTGTTATCCCCATTTGAATACCAAACTATCAAGGGATTCTATAATGATTCTTAGTTGTTGATAGTTTCAAGGCATAGTAGATATATCCAATGGTTTCTAGTAGTGGTAATACAAGAGAACATACCTCAGAAGTAGAGGCACAGTTTTAGTCTCAAGGAATTTTATGTGCAAGATATTTCAAGAGGATGTCTCATGTTCAAGGTTCTATTATTCAGGGCTCGAAAAATTAGTCTATTCATCAGAGTAAAAGGTAATGATACTCATGTGATTGTTGGAGAAATCATGCTCGACAATTTTTGACCCACCATATGTATTTCATTTATTTTTTGGTGGCACCACTAAGGTAGAGACAATTTTAGTAGAAGGTAGGTCCATAGGGAAACATATGTGGAAGAGGAGATAGTGGAGAATCAGGAGGTGTTATATGTTTTAATTTGTCTACAAAACCACCCTCATGTGTTCCATGTCAGGGTTAGGGAGATTGTAAAAATGTGTGGGGAAAGCTGAAGGCAGTTAATGATTATGTCCCATAGGCTTCGAGATTGATATGAGGTATGATATGTCTTTTATAACTCAAAAATAGAAATTATAGACATAGAATCTATCGTTCCTTTCATTCCACATATATTTATTGAGACTTGTGGAGTCTAGTCGATCCCTTAGATTTATAATTTCATTTTGAGATTCCTACAATAGATTACACTAGAATCAAAATCTTGTTCTTGTTGTGTGACCTGAAACATTGAGATGATTTTTTTTGTTGGTATCTCATTGTAGTAGTGATGAGGCCTTACAACTTCATCTAAGGTATGGACTAGTTACCCAAATTTCATTTCCTGATTTATTATTTTAGTTTGACGATGCATTTGGTCAGAAGTTTGGATCTATGTTCTACTTTATAGATGAAAAGGAAACCCATGAGGCATTGGATAGACTCAAGCATAGTAGGGTACAACCGATTATTCATTTGTTTTAAAACATGATCCATGGAGTAGTGGATGTTATGAGTTTTGTGTTCCCTACAATGGTGGAAGAGTATGATAATGTGTTCCCTGAGGATGATATCTATTTATCTCCCTAATGAGTGATAAACACATCCATTGATCTACACTGTGGTAGGGAAATGACAAAGACCACATCATATCTGATGACTCCCACAGTGTTTCCCAAGCTTATAGTGAACTTGGAGGACTTTTAGACGAAGGTCTCTGTTAGAACCCTTAAATAATACTAGGAACACAATGGTTTTTACACTTGTAATTAAGGATAGAGTGTGATGTTATTCATGTAATACTAGTGCCTAAACTAGGGGACCCTAATGAACAAGTATCCAATATAATGGATCAATGACCTCTTTGATAATTTGAGAGGGTCATGATGGTTCTTGAATGTTGAACTCATGTCAATCTATAACATTTAATGTATACGGGATGAGGATATACTAAAGAAAAAAATTCAAAAGTCTCTATGGACAATATGAGTACTTGCTGATGAGATATGGCATGATGAACACCAATATAGTGTTCATAGGACTAATGAACTAGATCATTCTATCTTTCTTACATCGATTCATGGAAGCCTTCATTGATGATATCATTGTTTACTCAACATCCATATAAGAGCACATGAAACACTTGAGAATATTTCTTGATGTAGAAGTATAAAAACATATTCACCGAAAGCTCTGGAAGTGCTTGGTAAAAATTCAATAGGTCCACCATCTGGGATATGTTGTCTCATCAGATGGTGTGGTAGTGGACATGACCCTAGTCTAGGAAGTGTTAGCATGTGATCTACCCTATAGAGGGTTGATGGTACAAATATTCCTTATGATGGTCGAATATTATTAGATTCTAATACATGGATTCCCTATGATATAAACCCCCATGACATCTTTAACCAGAAAGGGAAAGCATTTCACGTGGATAGAGATGTTTTGGTAGGCATTTCATCAGTTGGGGATGTGTTGGAAAATATCTCCCATCATGGGATTGTAGATGGAAGGTGTTGATTATATAGTTCTGTATGATTCATCCGGAACGATGATTGGTTATTTTTTGAAGTAGTTCTAGGAAGTTATTTCCTATGTTTTACATTATTAGAGACCACATGAGTAGAACAACATGTCCCAACATCTTGGGATAGTAGAATTAGTATGCACATTAATGATGTGGAAACACTACCTGATGAGAAAGAGGTTTATCTTCTTTTCTGATCAAAAGGGACTCAAGTATATCGTCGATCAGAATGATATTAACATAACATTGATTATATGGATAGTGTTCATACAAATTATATATTTTATATTGGCTATAATCAATGGATGGGAAACATATTAGGAATTCTTTAAATATGAGATATTTTTTCACAGTTGCTGAATGAGGAATCATAGTAGTTTTCCACATTATAATTATCATTTTTTGATTGAGGTGGAGAAGCTTACCATTAGTCAATTATTGTCACCCATATGATCTTACCATGATTCTGGAAGAATCACCTAGGGGATATTGACTGTGATACCCTATGTACTATGATATCAAATCAACATACTTATAAGGGATTCTATAATGGGGGTGGGATCATGTAATTTTTTGAGGACATTTAAGGGTACTAGTTACAATATGGGATGATATTCTGAGAGTGTTTATTACATCTAAAATAGTGGTACATGTAGGTGTGGCTATGATGTAAAAATACCTCCAATGTAATTTTTGGTAGATAAGGGAAAAAATGAAGTTTTCATGTTTTTATCTTAATTACTTACTTCTGACAAGTGAAGGCTGAGTAATAAGTTTTAGTGGGTTTAGCTCAACCCCTTCATGTACTATAATGGGTGTGGAATGGAATATACAAGGTCTTCAGGAATGGATTAACACATACATATAAGGTACATAATTCAACCTGGGTGATCATAATATAAATCAACAATTTATTCCACTTCATAGCTAATTGGGAGCACAGTTCAGTCAAGATCTTGAGAAAACTCTACGAGTATGATATATTATGAATCTATAGTTTTCCATCGATGTTAATTTATATCCATGATTAATGCTTTACATCGTGTCATGGAATGAACTGTTTGTGGCATTTGCGACTCAGTTACACATGTGAATAGATATTCATCCCTAAATTTTTTTCCAGATAATGTAAACCATTCATTCTAAGAAGGAAATGCTGTCGGATTTCATGTTGGACCGTGGATGTAGTTGGGAGGATCACCAACCACTATTGTAGTTTACATACAATAATATCTACCATTCCACCATTTTTATTTCACCATTTGTTGATTTGGGTGGGTTACCCTATAGGTCACCACATTACTGGACAATACTTGATGAGCTAGAACATATGTTCCCAGAGTTGGTGCAAAACAATACTGAGAAGGTGAAGATCATTGTGGAGAAGATGTATACTACACAAAGTTATCAAATTTTTTAAGAATTAATTATACAGTTTCCTTGTTATTTAAGGAATGTTACCATGTGTTACAATAGGTTTCACATAGGTGTGGATTATAGAGATTTTCTTGGGGGGAGCTATCTCTTGGGTACATTTTACCATTCAAAATATTTGGTAGAGGTGGTGATGTGGTGTACCACATAGCTCTTCCTCTATAGTTAGAACCAGTACACGACTTATTATGCATGTCACAGATGAGGAGATAAATTCACCTCCCATAAAAAAATATTGAATCGGGTGAGCTGTACATTATGTATAGTGAAAACATTGGTTATCCCCTGGTAGAATTGAGAATTCGCATGAGAGGATCTTTCATGGGAGATCATTTCCTTCTATTCATGTCTGATGGTAGCATGAGAATCTCCAGAATAACACTTGATAGTGGGAGGCGCCTATTTTTTGTCAGTACCAACATCTCTTTATGTTTCCTTTTTAGGAGTTTTTTGTTGTAAGTCTGTAAGGATACATGAATTTATTGAATCATATTTTCCACGTATTAGTTTTAGATATTGAATTAATTGTTTTCAAGGAATGGAACTGATATTGATAGCGATTCTAAGGCCAGGTGTTCAAGAATTTGGTTCAACTATATTAATTATATTAAATACCATCCACACATAGTTTCCCAAAAAAAATAAGAATTATATATAAACGAGGGACATGATATGCAATAAAATGGAAAAGTTTAGTTAAGAACATGGGTTTTACCATAGGAACTATAGAAACATGGTTGGCGCTGGGTGTCTTTTGAAAATTCATCAGAGACTCAGAATAAAAAAAATATTTATTTAAAATATTTAATTTCATTTTTTTGATGCAGCGACTAATGATTCATTATGAATACTATAATAAATAAATTATTGAGTTATCCACATAACACTAGAGGAAGTTTAGAGCCATTGGATAGTGTGTTTTAGGATATCTCTTGGGTGAACAATGAATAAAACATGGATTAAAATTAAATTAACAAAAAAATCGACTAATATCACCAATTCTCTGAGCCTATCTCTATTATTCATGAGTGATCAATATAAAATCATGTAGAATTAATTTTTTAACTGATTCATTTACCAATATTATTTTTAATGAGTAACATGAATTGATCAAAGAACCGATTGTTTCAGGGATTGATCATCATGCAGGATGGGTTAGATTATTCTGCTTTTGGTAGAACTACACTGTGATTGTTGATTCTATATTATTATTCTCATAGAGATTAATAGATTTTTATACGAACATAGATTAAGATTAATTACTCATGATTTTTCTTATACTTTTTCCCCCCAACTATTCCTTCATTATTGGTGTTCTTCTTATGGATCATGGTTCAAAATATCCATATGAATTGATAATTGTGCACTAGTTTCATAGTGAAATGTTCTGATATTATAGATATAAGATTATAATGACATGAATGTAGTGCAATTATGGATGTTCTAGTGAATAATATGGTTTTGGATACCAAATTTCATGTTTTTTTAAACAAGGAATAATGAAGTATGAGTCCTTTGTATGAATGGATCGATGTCCAAAAGTTGTTTGTCAATGATGTGAAGGTTTATTGGTACTAAATTCATAGTTTTTTGAGTGGGGTGTGATTTTAATGGTTGTTGGATAACATGAGAATATGTATGAAATCAATATATGTGTTTTTGGGTAATTGTATAATAAACGACATGTATATCGGAGCCACATGTTGTGTGGGCCCTCCTGTGTAACAAATAGAGTTTTCCAAGACAATTTAATAACACATAACATGTGAACCATTCAAATATAATATACTCTCGATGAATCCTCATATACCTCATAGGGTACCCAGTCATATGATGTAGTACATGTGTTCTATTATGTCGTGTACTCCCAAACATGACAGGGCTTGGTCAGAAACACATTCTAATCCATGTATTTATAAAAATGTAGAGTATATAAGTAGGTGAAACTCCATATACTGTTATATATACATGGGAATGAGATATGGTTCATTTACACAGTTATTACCTGGGGTTATGGGACATGACGTCTGACCCTTCTATGCATCCTGTTCTTTATAAGACATGGATTGTGGAACTTTTACTCTATATCTTGTACAATTATGATTTGGGTTAATTTTTCAATAAACAGTCCTTTTTTTATTTTATGAAAAACCACTTTTAGGGATAGTGGGAACCAAACAATCTAGATATCCAAAACAAATACCCAAAATTACTAAATTCAAAACATCCAATGCCAAACCAAATTCAAAATGATGCGAGAAATCATCCAAATCAATAACCAAAAATGAAAATGAAATTGGACTGGCAACACCAATCACATCGGTAAACCAGTCTAAGCCACGAGTTTCCACCATCCCAATGTCATCTTCATCGACCACACACCACACTAGTACACCAGAGACCATCAATCCATCACCACCAGTTAAAGATGCCCCTGGAAATTGAAACACCACCAAAAGAAACTCCAAACAGCACATCTCAAGGCCACAAGAACCACCTGCGGAAGAATCTCACAGCCATTATGAGATCATTTCAAACAAAAAAACAAAAAAACATCATAAAAACTGTCACCGAAGGATTAATACAAATGAAAAAAAAACCCGTGAATGTGAATATAATAGAAGTATAAAATTCATCATCCCAACACAGTGACAATAATCGTCAAGAAGGAACACCATCAATGAAATCTTCTGATGACATTGATGAAAAACCATGAACAGATCCAAAACATCACAAGTACAAACATCAATTGTGACCAAAATAAAAACCACCAGGATTGTAAAAATCTCTAGAAAACAGAAGGCCTGAAGCACACCCAACGAAGAAAACAGAAACCCTAAGAGACCAACACGAAACACAGTTCCAAGAAATCAAAATATATCTCAACCAAAACATCTCAAAACACCCATGAAAGCCACTACATCAAACAAAACTGGAGTCTAGTGTAGTAGATCTGGGAGCAAGGGAAGATATTTAAATGACCTAGGCCTCAATAATGATCCATGAGTGTAAAAGAATGGAAATACGATTGGGATAGGTGGAATGATAATAGAAAGGGCATAAATAATTGGAGGGAGAAACCCTAGAGAAAACCAGGTCCCCGGAGGAGAGAAGACCATCCGATAAGGATAGTTGAAAGAGAAACAGGGCCAAAGGAGAAACAAAATATGGAATAGGAGATGAAATAAGCAGCATCACAAGAAAGGAGAAACAAAATCCAGATGAGGATGCTCCATCCGTGAGGTCCGTAGTGAGATCCTCCATTCATCTTCATAACCTTGGTGGAGTTCTTTGTATCATTGTGAAAAAAATATATGAGTGAAACTATCCGATAATTATCATGTTAATATATATTTATTTGTTGGTATACCTTAATTCCATGGTTCTGATCATCATATAGTTATCTTATCTCTCCAAACATTCAGATTATACTTCTAGTGGAGATACGTGACAAGGATTACCTCTCAAACAAATTTCATTAGTGTTATCCAACTCAAGAGTTTATTATAATAGAATTAGAATCTTCATGATGAAATAATAGGATGCCATATTATTTTTGTAACATTCCATTGATACTTTGTTCTATGTTTTGTGTAAATCAGGATATTCTTATTATATATACTATCGATAGATACCTATGTAAAGATAACTATACTAATTCAGTAATGTGAAATTTGATTTTGATGTGTCCTACTAGGTATTTTTAATCTCACCCCTACATGATATTTTCCCACATCTATCATTCCTTTTATAGTGACCAACCATTTTATAGTGTCCTAGATGGACTAGAACTAGATGGTGTGCACTGCGACCGGATAGATAGAGGTGTGTTTCTGTGGAATCTTGAGATGATTACTAATATTTCATTATATTTTGAAATTTTTTTCATGCTCTTTGAGGATCGATTTAATTCTTCCCTATTTACTTTATTCTAAATCCAATTATACTCTTCTTCTATGATTTAGATGCATTCATACATGGTTGTTTATTTGTTTGTACATTTCAACATAGTGTAATCTTGGAGATGCGTTCTTGTGTACTGGTACTATGGATACAGACTCTAATGTTAGTGATATGACTACTACATTTTAGTCAACATACCCTAGCCAATTGGAGGTGTTCATGGAAATTCACGACACATGCACCACTAGTATGGGTTATGACAAAATCAAATACATCATTCATGGATATGTAGCGATTATCGACACTATGTGGTGATGCAATTCATTTTTAATCTATATTTTATATGGACTAATATAAAAATTAATTTAATGAAAATATATTAAATTTTGAAATGTATGACATAATTAAATTTTAAATAATAAAACATATCTTTAGCCTTCTTATACTTGCACTCATTAAACAATTATAATGTCACTCATCTGTATATACGGACAAACATCACTATTATGTAATGTCATTTATTTTTCATTTAATATTTCCATTGATAAATATAAATATAAATATAACTAATAAATTATGTTTAAATTATTATTATTTTTAAATATAAGATGTAATATTTAGAATGAATATTGTAATAAAACCACCAATCACGAACATACAAGAAAAACAAAATAGTTAACACTCGGTAATGATAATTTAAAAATAATTATTTTTAAACTAGTATTATAATGTTATAATAGGATCATGTGTGATGTGATGAGATTTTATATCATTATTTTATTAATTTATTAGAAATATAATTATATTCAATTTAATGTTAAAATACGTTCATATGAGGTGAAACATGAGGTAATGGGATTCATAATAAATCTTTATTGATTGAGTTATATGAAAACTTATATTATTATACAATAAAAAAATTATGTTAATTGACCAATGATTAAATTATAGTATATTTTCAATTTTGTTAAATGGTTACAATTTTTATCACATTCACTTCAATGATTGATTCCCACATTAAAATATACCACATTTATAAGGGGTTTTTTGTAATCGCTTTTTACTAAGGGGTTTTATATATTTATGTTTCTATTGGGAATATTAAATTAATCTGTTATCATAAAAACCATATACATTTGTCCCTTATTGTTATTATTAAATTTTACTATTTTACTATCCACTTATTAATATTTTGTATTCAGAATTAACATGTTTATTATATATAAGGTGATTTCATTAAATAATATTTTATTTAATATTTCTATCAAATTCTTTTTAATCAATGCCCATTATTTCATTAAATAGATTTCATGAATTATTTTTAATATTTTTTAAATAATTAATAATGTAATTATTATTCATTATAAACTAATTATAAAAATCATCAAAATAGATATTCTTTCTACATCATGTGTGAGCTACTTGTTAAATTTTTTTGGAAGGAATAGTTTATTACCAAAAAACAACAAAAACATAATTTCTAGTCATCATAGAATGTCATTGAATTAATGATTCCATCAAATTATTCAATTATTATATTAAAATAATCTTACTTCCATAATATCTTAGAATTTTTAATATTTTAAATTTATGATATAATAATGGAATTTTTATTTTCCGATAAAAGTTCCAATTATATTATAATGGTAATTTGAATGATGAAGAAACACATTTATGATAATTGTGATATCATCCACATATAAAATCAATATAATACTTATATATGGTACACTGTAATGAAATATTAAAGTTATATATATTTTATTTTATTAGGAAAATTGTTGAGTTACAATGATTTTTGAGAATTATTTTTATTTATTTTTCAAAATATTTGGAATTAATTAGATGTGAAAGTGATCAATGTTTCCTAATTATAGATATCCTATTGAAAAACTAACAGGTATGATGTGACAAAATTTTAGAAATTCTATATTAGATAGATATTTTGGTTACACCTATCCATTTAATAAGAATAATTTCAATCATTAGAAGTCATGATGGGAAGATTCTTGGTATAATGTGTGAGAGGCATTGATTATGAATTCACACAATTATGAATTTACCTAATTATTAATTAAGTTTTTAATTAAAAATGTTTTTAAATATATCTATTTTAAAAAATTTTATGATTGAACTAATGGTTTAGATTTAATGCTATCTATTTTTATGATCCACTCTAAAATCATTATTTTTTATTACTTTCACATTAAAGCTTCCTATATAAGTAACGCATATCCATAATATGAGATCATCCATTATTTTTTTTCAATTTCCTTAGATAGTAAAGAGGTTATTATAAAATATATCTATAATATAATATTGTTCTTTATTCAATGATTTTATTTTTTAGTAAAATATATGAATCATGTATGAATGAATTCTTTGAAGACTGCCAAACTGATCAGTCTTACCTTGGGGATCCCAAGTATATTGTTCCAATGTAATAAAGTAATCAACAAATATAGAATAATTAGGGTATCATATTTACATGTAATAATATCCTATATATAATGGTAGAAGAATATGAAATTTTAATTTATAAATCATACCCAATAATTCACATATTTTAATCAGGGTCCTAAAATAATCCTTGTAATATTACAAAAAATAAATATAATGCAACTAATATAAATGATCTTTGATATCATATTAGTTGAATAATATCATAAAATAATTATAGGAATTATCTATAAAATATTCATAAACATGGACATATTTTAAAAAGGCTTAAAGCCAACTCTATCATCACATATTTGGAATGGGAGAATAACTCTTGTAAAATAATTTTGGATAAAAAAACCTATCTTATACCATTTTTGAGTATGGTATAACATCCCATGTACCATTTTCGTAGCAAATAAGATATTATTATCTTCCCAATTAATTAGAGGGAAATAAATAACATAAAAAACAAATTATCACAAAAATTTTATATGTATCAGAAATTAAAATTAAAATAATTATCATATCATTTTAGCTTAATCCCTTGAGAAGATATTAATGTTTATCAATATTTCACCACAATAAAAAAACCATCCAATGAAGGGATAATGGGTACTATCACATGATATTATTCCAAGTAAAATTATACGATGTTGTCATGGATTGATAATTACATCCAAATATCACAAGAATATTTATAAAAAACAACCATTAAAATTTGAAATCACTTATTTATAATCTAAAATTTTCATATCTGAATGAAAATTTAAAAATAATCCTTCAAAAATAATAATTGAAGAATCAATGAAAATATTATTAATGATGGTGTGAATAGTCATTTCTTTTTTATAAATGAAATAAAATATTATGTTCTCATTATTCTTTAAAATAAATTTTTCAATGAATGAAAATAATATTCCATTTAATATTTAACCGAAAGAAAAACATATGAAAAAAAATAAAATTAGTAAATCATTTCCAAATAGTATAAAGATTATAGAATATTATTTAAAATAATTTTTTTTCATGGATTAAATGAGACTCATCCATAGAGGTAAATAATTTTTGAATTCTTAAAAACATAACTTCAGACATTTGAGTATATAGATAATGGTAAATAAAAGGAAAACATAGGACATCAAAAAAATAGAATATAGAAGAAAAGAAATATGATTTTTGAGATATATATAATAGAACATGATCAACATTAATTAATAGGATATAAATTATATTAAATATGATTTTTTATAAAAAAATCATACCTTATGTCTGACACACATTGTAAGATATCTCACCACCGCATCTTTGAGAGACATCCTTTTTCTTACACATTAATCTGTGAAGGACCATTCATTAGAGAATAAAAATGGATATATGATTTAGTTAATGATTCCAATATGATTTTTATGTAAGATTTTACAAGTCAATATAGATTATATTTCTTGTTTGATGGATGAGAATATGTTCCCATCTAAAATTGTGAAGAGGTGCACAAAAATAATTGTAAAAAATACTTTATTAATAGAATGGATCATTCATGTTTTTGTGGATAAAAAATAAAAATAAATTTATTTAGAATAATATATGTTCAAAATATCTTTATCAAATAATAAATATAAATGATTATATGTAATTCATTCCCTCATATATTCATTTAACCCATAGAAAACTCATTTTCATATTAATGATGTAATGTCTTTTCTTCTATTTTCCCAATTAATTGAGTTAAAATAGTAACTTCTCCCTATAAGAATATAATAATTATGTTAATAAAAATATATAATATAGTTTATATATTTCAATTTATATTTTTGGAAGAAAATATCATTAATATAAACTTATAGAACACCATGAAAGCATATATAAAAAATAATGTTTAATTACAAAACTAAATATAAATTAATTTCATTAAAAGTAATGAAGTGGTTCAACATGCTTTAACCTAAAGTGTGACCCAAGACATATGACCGAAAGGTTTCATGTGCATTTTGTGCCTCCATGATAGATAGATAAGCACTTGGGGGGTCAATATTTTCCAAATTTGGAATAATGTTACACAAAAATAGATGGCTCATGTACCAAATGATATACATTTATATACCAGAGTAAAAATTATAAGTATTAATAGTTAACAAGGGAAATACCATAATAAAATCTGAATGGCCCAAAAACCTAGAGAATCTGTCATCTAAGATTCTATCTCCCTTTGACCATTGGTCACTACCATCCCAATAATGTCTAAAACAATATCAAATAGGGGGATCATTGAAGCTACATGGAAGAATTATCATAACATAAATATTAAAAAACAATGTCTATATTTTCGTTAAGGCATATTTTGTTTATTATTAATGTCCAAAAATTATAACACCATGAATTTAAAAATTTTATTTCACCATGAAACCATTAGTTCATGTTTTACTAATGAACCAATTTAATAAATTAGTTTGTCTAAAAGTATTCATGAAATGACTCATTGATTATACATCAAATGAAAAATCTATATCACATTAATTATGAATACATAATTTTTTTATTATTTAAATTGAAATAACTAATAAATCTACACATATTAAAATGAAGTCTAATTTAAAACTAAATAATTAATGTAATGGATACTAAAAATTGAAAAATGATCCATACAATAAATACTATGATACTAGAAAAACCAATGAAGTATATCTCGAAAAGTTACTATTATGTCTCATTAATGACATGTATTCCACAAACTACACAAGTTTATCATTTCTACTATTACATAGAAGAGAATAAAAACAAAAAAAATGAATATCACTCTCTGGAATTTCAGGGAACACATAATTTAAAAAAACATTTAATGAAATATTTTTTAAATAATATCAATTAACAACTAAATATCTCGTAAAAATGATATATTTCAATTATCTTATGAACACTAATCCACAAACTATTATTTGGAAGAATAAATTTATTCCATAACAACATTATTGTTTTCCTTTGGAATGTATGCATTGGTAAAATATTCCTTCCTCATTAGTAGAAAACAAATTGATTCCATAAAATAATGTGGGGGAATCAATGGTATATTGTTCTAAAAAACATTATCTATAATAAAAATTTACAATGACCAATCAACCCCTTTAGATCTATTAACCATAGCTTAATCTGCCACCAACAGATCATGCAAAAGAATTACAAAAGAAAGATCTTGAAAAAACATGAGAAATTTATTGGAAATCAGAAAAAACATTGGAGAGATCTGGAAAAAATATTTTAGAATATCCCATGAATTGAGGGGACACTCAAATTATGAATCAAGTATGGTATATAATGAAAAAATGATGTGGATTTTTATGTTATTTGAGTTAAAAATATCCTATGGAAATGGGGCGACTTTTACTTTTATCTTATAATATTGGTTCTCATGGATAGGCCACATGGCTAGAAAAAAACATTTTACAGCAGTGTGGTGGACTATGTAACATTATATATATATTTCTCATGGTGTCTTGAGAAAATATGAATTGTTTGAATAACATTTCACATGATGAAAAATAATCACTATTACCAAACCTAAATACATTCATGGTTTAATATTAAGCTCGAATGATTAGAATCACCATTCTCTAACTATGAATATATCCTAGACGAAAAAATGAATAATATCACATGGTTAAATCATAGTTAAAAATAATTGTTCTCCAGATCCATTTGCATAGTATGGTTCCCCTAAAGATCCAAATTTTAATGCCCTATATATTATAATCATATAGAACTAAAAAATAGATACACCTAGATCTAAATAAAATATACATGTGGCCTAGAGAGAATACCATTTATCCCCACCATGAAATATTATATCCATGGAATGAACTCATAATTCCATAGTCATAAACAAATCAGCCCACCAGTAACTCAAAAAGTTTTATTTCTTACATAACTTTTGGAGATATGATCCATTATAAATGTATAAAGAAATGATTTTACAACACAATACATTATCTTAATGATCTAGAATCTGAAATTTACTTGAAACACTATGTTATAGGGTTCAATATTGACATCCAGACATTAAATCATGTAATAAGCGTCAAGATGATACTTCAAAAGCCATGAATCCTATAAAATTAAGGATTTGATTCCTTGTTGTTTGGTAAGTTCAAATGATGTTCCTAAATTCTATTTCACAAAATGATCTCAAAATGTCAAATATATTTCATATCCAAATTAACAATTATCCTAAAAAAATTATTCCCTATATGAGGATAATCTATGACAAAAAACTTAATAAGAAAAATGAAATTAATATTTTCAATATTATTGATTTGAATATGATTTCTCGGAATTGTTACCTATTTCTTATAACATCTTATTCAACTACATCTTCTCCATCCTTCGTTGTAAAATTTTTGGTCTTATAAGAGACATGGCGCTATGATTCCCTTAGAAAAATGGATATATACATTTTCATTAATACACTACTTCAATGAGTTCCATTTAAATAGATTTATGATAATATTTATACAGTATAAAATGTATCATGTGATTATTCTTCTCTCATGAACTGCCAAAGTTAGACACATTAATAGATGTGTGTATTCTAGGATCTGGATAGCTCTACTAGTCACTCCATCTATCTGAGGATGAAACGATGTTCTCAACTTGAAATGAGAAAACATCACATAACAAAGTCCACTAAAATTTCTACATGTATTGTGAAAGTATCCATCTGAAATTACTATAGATTTAACTCGATGTAGAATCATGATTTCTAAGATAATGAAGCTCTTGAGATAATTTATCTTCATCAACTATATTATTAGAATTATGTGAATGATTTGGTGACTCAATAAATAAATACCAATGTTAAATTCATTCAACCAATTTTATTAGGTAGTCTATTTATGAAATCAATGGATATATAATACCATTTCCAAACTAGATTGTGTAGATTCTATAAAAAAATAATAGCGTTCTGGCCCTTGGTGGTACTATTTTGGGATATAAGTTATCATAACACGAAGTCTGTAATTGATCCTGTTTTTCATTGAAACCAATATCTATTTCTTATGTCATGATAAATTTTATTATCCCCCATATTCACTTTAATACACAATAAATGACTATAATCCATTTATTTTTACCTTGAATAGATCAAAAAACTAATCAAACTATGAAAATTAATTTGTCAATGGGAAACCAAGATTTGTCTTCAAACGAAACTGCACCATTAAGGTCTTTACTAAATCACTGACAATCGTTGTCCATTTATTTATGAATATGGATATAATAAGAATATAATGGATAATATTTCATACTAAATAATAATAAATTTGAATCTTCCTCTTCCACCAACATTCTATCCATTGAATAAATGATCACCAATTACCACTCCTCCACATATTCATTCAATTCATGAGTTAGTATAATTTTTTTGACCTATCAGTGAACAAATTCACCTTCCAAGTTAAATTATAATTATGAAAAGCAATAATCTAATGAAATTTAGCACTATGTATATGATTTATATTCAATAATCTCCAAGGGAAGATAATCATTAGGATCATAACATCTAAATGCATAGTGACCCGCTAATTGAAGAGGTAGCACATTCATGTATAATAGGTGAGAATAATATATTTCCAGTCTTGATCATGTCTATTATATTTCATATCATGTTAGAGTAATTGGTGAGATCCATTTTCTACCACCTATATTCCTTATATAAAAAATACCCAACCCCTAAAATTGTGGTAACACAATAAATATCATAGATCAGACCATGATAAGGGAGAAACAGAACCAGAGATAAAGTCCAACTTAGTATAATTTCCCCATTTGATCAATAGAAAAATTATTCGAGTCTAATACAATAACATTACTAGTTAATTCAATAATATGATATGTTATTTTGGAGGAGTCGTAACAAAAATTACTATAATAGATTTTAATCCCATGATGACCATGATCACAAACACATATCAAGGATCCTCCAAAAAATAACTACCAAAATATTCTTTAGATCCACCGAGAATCCACAATAAAATGTCAAATTTTCATGAGAGATAATTGTTTAGATCAAAAATAATATTATTGATTGCATTACATAGAGACAATGTTTTTTAATTATTCTGAGGATAATATCCATATGTTCCATGTGTATAACCTTTGATATTGATTACACAAAAATATCATCCAAAAAATGAATAATTAATGATTCCAAAAACAAATTAATTATCAAGTTCATCAATTCTATTAATACCAAGGGATATATAGATGTTCAAAAGGTAATAAATTTTAACTCAAAATTCTTGTACTTGAATCTATGAATTGACATAGATATATATCCTTGTACTCTCCTATGATTTCAACATTACCATAAGTATATCAAAAAAAATAATTTCACATTTATGAAGATTTTTGAGAACATAAATACAATTTAAAATATATATTTTATTAATTTTCAATTGATTTAGATACTAGTAATGACCAAATCATTTTGATACCATCAACCTTCCTTGAAAGTTGAACTACTCATTTCCAAGGCAAAATTCATGGATGAATATATAACATTGAATATTGATTATATTAATGGATATTAATATCTTATAACTCAAATGTTTCCATATCATATGTTTGTTCATAAATCATTAAAATCCTAGGATAATGTTCAAGATTTATCTCAACTTTAATCTAGGAGTGAACCTGAAAAATCATCAATGAAATCCTCAGTATAATAACACGAAAAATAAAGAAATAAACTACTAAAATGAAGATTGAATTCATAAATATATATATATGAATACTATTATAATATCATTACATCATTCGGAACAACAATACCTGATCACCCAAATAGAGAATCCCACAAACCATCGATGACTTAGAAGACTCCATTAAAAGAATAAAACTGAACTGGATGAGTTTGACAATTAATCATACCCTTAAAACTAATCCAAAATTACATTCAATTTTTTTGATGATATCCATATTAAAAAACTATAAATCCCATGTATTGTCAATGTAAGAAATTTTTACCTAACATAAGATACATTTAATACCTTTCCCCTAAACATTCCAAGGTGAAAAAAATCCATTGTTAAGGTAATAAACTACCTATAAAAAATATCTTATCAACAAACATGTTAGATATGATGGATTGAGAAGAAAATATATTATAAAATTAAGGAGACATGAAACAATAAATAAATCTTGTACCTCTTATAGTAGTTTTCCATATTTTAGATTCATATTCCACATACACCATTATATACAAATGATGAGAATCAGCTCATCCTTTCACTATCAACACAACGTGTGTTTCACTATTAAATAAGAGTGATATCATGTAACAACTGGGACCTAGTGAAATATAGACACCCTAATTTAACTAGGTCAGAAGGTCCTGGCTTACTAGGTACAACTAGTTTCCCTACAGACACGTGGTGCCCCCTGCCCCCATGGCTGAATGGGTCATATGACTAATGATATTCATCACAGGCCAACACATTTCCTTTCCAGTGTTCATTTTCCTCACTCACAAACACCATGGGAATCTTCCCAAAAGGTCACCCATCCTGATCACTACTCCAGGACAAGCACACTTAACTGTGATTTTTTAATCAGGTGGGATTTTTTAAAGGAAGATACACCTTGTTGACATGAGTCCTATCATTTATTTATTTAACCCTTTATCATTTAAGGGTGTAACATATCCACCGAAATTAGTTATTTTTGTCTATAAATGACATCCTTTATTGAATGTGGATCCAATATTTATTCATTAGGTCACCATTCTATAAAAGTTTTAGACATGCCTATAATTCCCATATATGTGGCATACTCTCGTCATCATCCAGAAATTGTGATTAGTGTGGGAATATCTCTAAATTTAGATGATGGAATATTGTGTTGGTCTATTTTTCATCTTCTCAAAAAATATACCTCAAAATATTTTCCTAATTTTGTTCCTCTCCAGTTTAGAAAATAGACCCCATAACCCCACTATGGATATTGAATCCCTATTAAGACAAGTCATTCCATATATGTTTTCCATGACCATAGATAAATTTACAACAACATTTGAAGATGTTTGAAAGAATAAGGGAATGGATATTGACTAAATATCAACCATATAAATCACCTCAATCCACTATGACATATATTAGTCATTATAAAGAAGAATGAGAGATAATTTTAATAACATATAAAAAATAATCCTGATGTACAACCAATTGTTCTTCTTCTTCCATGGTAAAAAATGTACCATCCATCACCAAATGTAGCGTTTCTGGATAAAACTACTTATTAGTGTTCTTTTTTACTGTATTATACGTATGATCATCAAGAAAAATAGAAATCTTGATTGAATAACATGATTCACTTCACATTATTCCATGAATTTGTGAGTTGAAACACATCATTCAATCCTATGAAGACTTCATGAATTGAAAATTCCATTCTATCTATCAGTTCCACTACCTCGGTTCTTGGGTTAATTTGTCAAATTTATTTATTAATTGATTCTACTTCATTAACATTGAATCATGTTCCAATATTAACCCTTGACATCTAACACACACTTTTGTTGGGTTCAAGATTATATATATAAAAACACCAACCACTAATGGTTATAATAGTGGATTCTTCGACACAACCTCATAGCTTCTTATCTTGCAATCAGAATAACATTCCATGGTGAAATTATCTATTAAAACCAATAGATTAATCATACTAAAAATTGTAACTAATATACTACATAAAATATTTACCCCATGAATTTATTTTAAAATCCCTATTTAATGAAAATTTTAGGCAACAATAAATTAATAAAACAAGATATCCATACATTATTAACTGAAAAAAGACAATTCAGTGTTCATTAAAAGAATGATAAAATTAAATTTCAATTAAATAACATTAAAACCCAAGAATAAGATGATAAAAAATACATGAAATTGAATGGAAACATTATGTTTTGACATTGGAATGTACTTGATAGGCACCCTTCAATGATTATTACCAGAGATAAGATAGTCTTAATCATGTCTTACAATAGCCACAATGATGACCAAAATAGATGAAAATTTGTGGTGAAACACTCAGTTTGAATAGATATGTCACCTAAGAAAACCCACCATATAGTCTGGAGAGACTTCCCGATAGACATGGAGATTTGATAAGAACCTAGATATAAGCATTTGATATATTGGGCAGTATTTAACAATATAACAGATGTCTCATGTACCAGCAGATATATATAATAAAAATTAAATTTTTAATAGGAAGTATGAGTATAAATAATTTTTCATAAAATTTAAAATGTGAATGGGTCCATACTAGAGGATAAACTATGACCTAGGATCCCATCATAATGTGACCATTATCTACCACCATCATTATCAAATTGAATATTTCATTGACATGCCCCCAAAAAACGTTACACCATACTCAATACTCGAGTCCTACTAAAATATTTCTATAAATTCCAATTTTAATATTTATGATGTGAAGAAATTATAATTAGGATACCATGATGGATCTATCATAGAACCGTAAATATGGAAAAATTAAATAGATTTTAAAAGATAAAAATTAATTTTAGTTCATTTAAAAACACATTTTATCAAAATGTACCACTTGCTAATATTTTTATTAAAAATCCACATGCAATTCCTTATGAACATGAAAATAATACATTTTTATATTTTGGGAAATAACATTGTAATCTATGTATATTGGAAAAAATTTATGTAATGCACAAGAATACATGTAACTTCAACTAACAATTCAGAAATTGGAATGATGATATAGGCTATAATAATAGGACAACAAAAAAATCTAGTCATTATAATAAATCATATGTCAATAAAAAATAACATATTCTATGGTTATCACTATTTTCCAATATCTAAGATTATGTACATTGTAATCCATGAAAAATATTTTTAGAAAATCCTCATTGAATTTAATTGAACAAATATTTCTTCTTAGAAATTATTTATAACTTAATCCATATGAAAAAATTTCTCCTCGCCACCAAATATCATTTAAAACTCATGGATTTTATTTGGAATGTAGGGGAATTATTGTGATCAACATAAACATTTTTGAAGAAACAAATCTATAAATGTAATCCCAATGTAAAAAAATAGAAATGAAATTATAATATCATAATATAATATAATATAACATCACATTAAACCTCTATCAACATGGATTCATTATGAGCCCAGAAATAAATATATATCTTTAAAAAACCCATACATCCAAATTTTCTTTTTTAATTAGAATCCATGAATGTTTTAAATTTTTATAGATCATTAAATCCATTTGATTTCATTGAATAATTTAATAATTTAATTTAATTTATAACATATACCCCATGACTAGAATAAAATTGGTGAATAGGATTCAAATATCAAGGAAGAAAAATTATGGTGAAGAAATATATAAGATAATGTAAAAAGTAAATCATAAATGTTATATGGTCTCAATGAAATGAATATTAAAATATAATGAAATATATATAAAATGTATATATGGTATTCTATGGTGTTTCCATAGTTTGGTCATCAATTTTTACAGACTATATCGAAGATAATCCTTATACAAATAATATACTCCTGATAATTGATAAAAAATCATAAAGTTCTTATAGTGGGTTATTTTACAGAGTTGATATATTATTATGTTCCCAATAACAAATGATGTGATAAATTATCTAATCATTCTTCTATAGAAGAGATTAATTACAGCATATAGTGACAAATTATGTAAATTGAATACCTTGACATGAATCGGCTAGAGTTCCTTATTCAATTCCTATAACTCATTTGGGTCCATTATATATGGTCTCAAAGAAAGTGGCATTTTTCAGGGATTAATATATGTTGAAAACATAACAACATAATTCATTGGAATATTAGAATTGTTATTGTGATATTATTTTGAATATTATTGAACAATATATATATCTTCCATGTTGATTTTCTACCTAACAATTTGATATAAATAGTACTCCTGAATATAATGTAACTCCCACATAAGAGAAACTATTTCAATTATATTTACATATTCATGCACACATATAAATAGGATTATATGATGATTCAGAATTAAAATCTGATGTCTCTTAATTGAATATTGATTCCACATTAATAAAATGAAATTCAATTATTGACGAACATGAAACTAAAATTCAACCAGTTGGATAATCACAATAATTATAGTGAGAATATTACAAAAAAATTATATTAGAGTATACATATATACATTATTTGTGATTATCATTCAATTTATATTTTTCACTAATAATTCAATATCATATCACTTGGTATTTGAATTTTAATTTTTAGAGACAATTCATGATATTGTGAAATTTATATGGATTTCCTCATATAATATGGTAAAATATTTAAATGTACCAGTAACAAAACCAACAAAACCATTCTATCATATATTCCTTAATAAAACCAAAATGTTTATTATGAACATCAGGAATCTATAAATAGATTAATGATTCAGATAATTCTAAAAATCATTCCAATAAATTAATATATTATGAATATATTTTTTCAACTAATGGATCTTTATGAGTATCCATCAGACAATTGTGTTCATAGTTTTTTTTCATATATTCTATTCTATTTTTAGAAATTATTGTTCCTTCATTGAAATTTAATTTACCATATAATATCCAATAGAGGAGTCAAATATGGTGTGCAATCGAGCCCAATTTTCAGGTATCATTTTAAGACCACATCGATACTCAACCAAAATTTTTAGGTTCATTAACCCCAGTTGTATCAGTGAATAATGTTATATACAATATTTTTTATCCTAATGAAAATTTCATTTATTAGAAACTAAAAAATCTATATATTCAATAAAAAACTCATTATAAAGCCCCATTATTAAACATTAAATAATCATGAGTTAAGAAATGAATTTTAACTTTATTTCAAATTAAGAATGTATTCATTTTTAGTGATTTATAGAATTAAGACATTACAATTAAGAAATAAAATCATAGTAATACATTGTGGACAATTCTAAAAGTATCCATTTCATTAATAATATAGAGAACTTTTAAAATGAAATGTGATTTATTTTCATGTTTAATCATCATATGTTTTCCTTGATTCCATACATGATAATAATCTCCATTAAATCCAATAAAGAACATTTAAAAACATATGATGAGAATATAAAGCATTGTATGGGACATTAATAGAATGATAATCATTAGTAAAGTGAAAAATTGTTATCCCATTTAATGTTCTACGAGCAAATGAAAAAAATAAATTTTCAAATGAATAACAGTCATACTTACTCAAAGAAAAACATTAAATCCAATGTCAAGTAAATATAACTCCATTAGGTGACTTAGAGCATCATATTCATAAAACCCATTCAAAATCGTTTCAATTTGAATAAAAAAAATACCTGACATCTATTATTATTATTATGCAATTAATTATAGTTATATTATGGGGATCACACTTGGAATATGATATATCTTGATCACCCATGAGCTATAATGGGAACTATCCCTTCATATAAGCTATAACGGGCTCACTCGTGAGTTATAAAGGGAATCAACCTTTCTATAATCTATGTCGGGCTCACATTTTTATATAATTTTCATGTACCATTAAATGAATAAAACTCATTTGTCACATAATCCGTTTTAAAAACACTTCAATTCCCAAAAAAACATGTTCATCTATAAATACCATTATCATTTAAGAAATCAATTTCAAAACCAAGTTACTGAAGAAAAGAATATAGGATTTCATTTAATTTTTATTAACATTAGGGATTATATAGAAATCCAAAAATCCAATCATATCTATGTTGATGGAGAAGTGGTTTTTATAGTATTTATAAATAAAGTCATTCCTTTGGTCTTTTTATCAAAAAATTCCTTATAAAACATATAAAAATTTACTTTTTCTAAGGCCATTGTAATATATTAAGAAGATATAAAAATATTCTTTAATTTATATCAATTTAAATACAGTTTAAAATAATTTCATCCGGGAATGATTTGATAATTAAATCGTAAAACATTAAAAATGTCCCATGCCACATTGAACATTTGAATCTCAATCACCATGAATTAATACATTTACGAAAAAATTAATTAAAATTTGTATTGATTAAATATGGATATAAAATGTATTATTAATTGTAAAGAAACCTTATAAAATAATGAAGGATCATATTATAATTAAATTTCACAATGAAAGGAGACTAATACTATGTCCCATACCCTGAGTCCAACTCATCGTGTGCAATCATTAAATCCATCTTCTTCATATGATTGACATTGAAGAATGTGATAAAACCTATAAGATGGGTGTTCATCCTAAAATAAGTCCTCAATAATGTAGTGATATATTATATTAAGGTATTTTTGTAGATATTGGCTTAAATAAATAGTTCATGATGTGTGACTATTAGAGAAGAGTCAGAACCTTTTTATAGGAGGGGGGAGGGGAACACTTGGAAACACTTAAATTATTACATTAATATAAATTAGAAATCAGTGACCAATGGTTCAAAATTAATTTATTTCTAATATAAGTTGATTTTTGTTTGAATCTAAATCATATTATGAAAATTATACTAATTTGGAATAATTTTTAATCCTTATCAGTTTGGTCTAACACCATTTACCCATTTTAATCTTATCGTGATATCTTGTTATTTAAACTATGTGTGTTAATTTAATTAAAAGAATATTTCAGAAGACAATATAAAGTTTCATTGGTGATATATTATCACTAATCCTAACCATTTTTTCAAATCTTCAATTTATGGGAATTTTATTGAATTTAATAATCTTTTTTACATTTTAAGTTATGAATTTTGTCAGTTTTTTCAATAATCATACATGTTTTTTTAAAATTCATATCATATTCATTTCATCAAAAAAAATTACTCAATAGTAACATGTCATAGTTATTCATAATATTTGTGATTGGACTAATATATTTTTAATTATTTTTATTTTAATATTATTAATATCATTTATTTGATTCTTCCTTTAATAAATCTAATATTGCATCATCATCATGTCATAATTAAATTTTATTATTTAATTACAAAAAATTATTAATAAATTTCAATGATATATGTATATATTTTAACATTAAATTGAATATATATTGAATATTAGATCACTTATATAACCTCATATTAAAAGGTTTTTAATATGAAGAGACATGTTTGTAATATATTTCCCATTACTTTAAATTATAAGTTATTAATGTCAAAATCACACACCAAGTGGCATCCAAAGTCTACAATTTCGGAAGATGTATTGTATTGGTCATAAAAATCTCATAAACTAATATTATAAAAAATGTTATTGTATTTTAATATTATTATAATATTATTTTTACCCTTATTTAACTGATTTTCCTATTAACAGTGGAAAATAAAAATAATTACTAAAGTAACTATATAAAATGTTCACAAATAAAACGGACCTATTTTCTTAATTTGAACCTTTTAATTCCATATATAGATTCAGTTTTTCCAAATTCAAAACACATAATTTTTAAATATTATTTAAAAAATTAGTCTTATTGGTGGAATAAGAAAACATTTTTTTAATAAAAACAATCAAAAGATTCACATGTGTTTATATCCAATTAAAAGGTGAAATAACATACAATGAAAAAATTGGATTAAATTATAAAAAATAATCTAATTATGGTTTAAGTCCAATTACATTGATAACATAACTATATAAAAAAATTAGTTAAAAAAGATGTTTTGAATTAAAATGTAGTATATTTTACTATTCATTAACATATAAATTTACATGAAAAATAAAAAAAATTCAACCAAAGTAAATTTTTTATTTTTCAGTTCCAAAGAATAATTTTATATTTTTCAAATAAAATATGTAAAAATGAAAGAAAATATAAACAAATGTTTCTCCACCAAAAGTTTGTAAATTTAAATTTTAAAAAAACACTCATTTTATCCATAAAATTGAATTTGTTCTCATGTAAAGGCTAGGAAACACATAATATCAATTTTTAAGCTTATATTGAATATTTATTTCATTAATATATTCCATCATGGGTTATTTTATTATTTAATGAACATAATTATACAAGTTTAAATAGTTTTACATAAAAACATATCCTTTATATTTAATTTCGAATTAATTTTCAAACAAATGAATAATTTTATTGACATGTGTAAGAAATTTTTTTATAATTCAGTGAACTATATTCACTCCCGACTTTCTAATTGTTATGATATAAATACCCTATTACATAATAATATTTCAATTTATTATTATTTTGATATAAGTCAGTCTTGCGTGCGTCGTCAGATTTCAAGGAAACCCCTTCTTCTTTGTCGAGTACCCTATTGGACATAACATCTATATTAAGGTTACATTACAATATAATTCAGAAATATTTTAAAATATTAAAAGTATTATTCTATATCTACCTGGGATGTTACATCCTTCCCCCTTTTGGAAACTGGATCCTCACAATTTTATATTTCGGATTGGTATATACGGTTTATCTCTTCAAAATTTCTTCATTGAAACCCCACATCAAAAAAATTATCAATAAAGGAAATACTTTAAATGAAATAATTATATATACAAAGGTCTCCTATGAAAACCCATACTAAGATACCATGTAGGCAAACATGTATAGGGAAATGAAAACCATCCTTATAGATATTATTTATAGTGAAATATAGCATTGTCAAAGAAAAATTTAAAAATTACAAAGCTATAAATTTGTGATGATCTAAGGGAACATTTGATTCATCCGAAAAGAATGTACTAGAGAAAATATTTTGGTTTCATTATCTTTTCATTAGATTTTTTGAAATCCTTTAAATCAATGACTAAGAACATAAGTAGGCATAATAATATTATAAGCCTAATTTCACCCTCATAATATTCCTTTATTTATGACGCACATACCTATGAATATCCTTATTCATCAAGGATCACAAAAACAAAAAATTTTATCAATATTTATAAACTAAGGATCAAAATTAATGGTATACTCCACATTAAAAAAATAAAATATATAATCATAACACAAAATAACATCTTTAGGAATGGTCCTTAATAACTTATTATCATATCACATAATACCATAGAAGGTATATCTAAAACCATGATCTTATGTTTATCCATTGAATAATATCGGGATCTAAGTAGCTTCCCCCACTTCACATGATGTCTCAACATCAACTATAATAGTTGATATTGATTACCCAAACCATTTTATTTTTTGATCATACTAAATTCCTCCCTCTGTAACTATCTTCTAATAGTTTTTTGTTTAATTTCCCATCTCAATACATCTAAATATTCTTGTTGTAGGCTGGCTATCTATTATCTCATTATTGGACTATTCATGACCATTATCCCTACAGTAAAAATCATTGTAACCAAACATTCCACACTGTTAACACATTCTATATCCTTATATACATTCCCTGAAATGTATTTTACCAACCATGAAACATGTTTTAGGCTTACCTCCACAATTCATAGTTTGTTGCTTCTCCATTTACTTTCAACATGTCCATTTCTTACTTGTATCAACTGATGGTAGATAAGTGTCATCAAAAACTATTTCAACTTTTTCAGCACAATGAAAACCCTTCCCATAACTCATAAATTCATGGTGTGACAAATCTCTTTATAGACCTAGTTGGAGTACATAGTAAAATCTATTAATTTTATTGTAAATGTCTCAAATATTATCCTGAACATTCCAGGAAAATAAAATGATGTTCTCTTCATATGTGTAAACTAAATCATTATTCTTTTTCATTAATTCTATGAATGGTTTCTCATTCCTATGATGAATAACCATTGGGAAATATTTTTCAACGAAAATATCCTTAAATTATTCTCATTCTAGGGCTTCAATATCATTTTTATCTCTAGTATTCTTAACCAATGGATTCCATTTATCAGATTCACCTTCAAAATGATAGATGGAAAGAGATAGATTTTGATATTTCTAGTATTGCATTACATCAACTATCTCCTCTATGATAATTATTCATCCATCAGATACGAGTGGGTAAAATTAACCACTGAATCATGGGTGATGTTGCCTCATAAAATGTTCCCCGAATAAAAAAATCTTCTTTGGTTGAACTATATGATATCATACATGGATACCAACACCATCTATTGATTGTGTCAACTAATCTATCATAGAAACAAACTGTTCTTTTCTAATTCTGACCACTACATGATGTGTGTTTTAAAGGTTGTTTTCCCCTCGATTCCTCCCATTATAGCATTCTTATTTCTTCTATGGAACACAATTATGAATAGATATAGTTTAGAGTAAGAAACAAGGTAATCTCAAAATGTTTCATAATTTCAACTAATCTATTATGTAAAATCCTCTAAAGTAAATCAATTAACACCATCCTAACCTCTAATATTATTTAAACCATCCATTGATACAAACAATAAGGATCAATCCTTAAAAATATCATAATCATGAGTTAAGTAATGAATTTTAATTTAATTATGGTTATATATCTTTAAATATTTAGAAATTTAGAGAATAAATCCACAACTATTACATAGAAAAACCATAGGAATACAAATTGGACACTCCCAAGTGTATCCATTTCATTCAAAACACACACAAAACATTTGAACATAAACTCAGTTTCATTTCATATTAAATCCTAATAAAATTCCATTGATTCCATCCATGACTCTATTTTCCCATACATATTATGCATAATATTTATAAACATAGTATGTGCATAGAAATAACATTAAGGGAAATTAATAGAAAGAAATTTTTTAGTCTAGTGAGATAATGGTAACCCATTTAATGTTCTTTGAATGAATGAAACAAAATATTTTCTCATTAATAACAAAAACATTTTTTCTAAAAGAAGAACATTAAAACCAATGAAAAGTAATTATAAAGCCTTTAGGTGACATAGAGAATCATATACATAAAACCCATTCAAAACACATTTAATTCAAATAACCAAATGACTGACTTCCAATATTCTTATTACATAATGAGTTGGAGATCTATAATGGGGATCACCCTCTATATATGCTATATTGCTCTCACTTGTGAGCTATAATGAGGATCCTCCATTCATATAATCTATAATGAGCTCAATGATGAGTTATAATGGGTATTAACCCTTCATATAAGTTGTGTCAACCTCACCCATTTCATATAATTCTCATGTACCATTTCAAGAATAAAATATGTTAATCCCTAAACCCTTATCAGAAACTCTTCTAATATCATACAAAATATTCATATAAAAATACCAGTTTTATTTAAAATATCTTCTCCAAAACCAAGATAAAAAAATGGAATAGGGGATTACATTTTATTTTAAAATACATTAAGGATTTTAGTGGGATCAAAATATCAAATAATATTTACAATTGTGTATATGTCGTTGTCACTATATACATAAAATATTTCATTACTTTTGTTGTTTTTTCAAAGCGATCTTTATAAAATAGATTAAAATATTCATTCTTTATGACCTATGAATTAAATTTAAAAATTATAAAAAAAATAGTTTTATTTATATATATATTAATCATGCTAATTAATTTCATTATGAAAATATTTGAAAATAATTTCATTATACAATCATGCTGTCTCATACTACTTTAAAAAGTTAAGTCTTAATTTCCATGAATTTGGAAACATTAGAAAAAACATTAATTAACATTATTATAGATAATATATGGATAGGAAAATTTTTACTCACTGTATTTGGACCTTAAAAAATAATTAAGGTGAATATTATCATGAAATCACTCAATGAAATTGGATTGAGACGTTGTACCTTACCTTGATTCTGACTCATCAGGTACAATTTTAATATTCCCCTTCTTTGGTTGATCACCATTAAAGAACATCTTAACACCTTTGAGAATGGTATCACGACCCATCCTCGGGGCCCATGTCGTGACTACCCCAAGCCTGCCTCCCATAGGCTAGGGGCTGGCGACTAGCACCAAAGGGGTAAATCTCGATAAAAGGGAAGGCATTGCCTTTAAATATGTAAAGAAACACAACCGTGTATGCAAGATGAAGTAAACACTAAGTAAACTGAGTGGAAAAGTATGTACTAGAAAGTAAATGGTCCAGAATACAAACCCAATTGAAAGTACAATACAACAGTAAAGAAAAAACAGCTATAGTAAAGTGAACCAGCAACCACTGAGTCGTCCTCCGGATGTCCCACCTGAAGGGTGAGTACATATGGTGTCCTCAGCTCCTCGGGAATGGCCGTCTGCTCCATGTACGTCCCGCCAAGTGGTCCACCTCCAGGTACCATCCCACTCCACTAGTCTCCACCTCGATCAGTGCTGTCTGTGGTCTGCATCCAACACAACGTAGTGCGGGTATAGCCCGTGTAGGGGTGAGTATACGATACTCATTAGGGACCCCGAGACCCCTGAAGTACTCCCCAAATCCATAAAGGATAAACCACAAAGGAAAGATAAAAACATAAAGTATCAACCAACTATACTTAGGTATATACCCATTCATATACCTATGTCCTCAATTCCAGTTCGCCTCTAACTCACGAGCCCAAGTACAACCCAATCCACACAGGAAAGCACAACCCAGTCCACATAGGAAAGCAAGTCAATCACATTGATTATAATTATTTAAAATCAAGACTCAGCTCACACAGGTATACTACTCACGAAGAGGGGTGAATATGATATATGTAGCCTCTGAATCATCTTCCCTGTTGAACCCACATAGGATCCAAGAACAGAAGTCGTTGCTGCCGAACCCACGTAGGATCCTAGTACGGGAACCATCACTGCCGAACCCACATAGGATCCAAGTACATTAGTCATCTCTACCTAACCCCTGGAGGATCCAAGTACATTCTTACTCACTGCTGAACCCACATAGTATCCAAGCACAGTCGTAATCGTCGTCATAGTCGCAACCAACTCTAGGGTTCCCGCACACACCACACTCAATTCCGGGAGGGTCCGCTCCACGAGCCAAGGGTGTCGATACATCAACTATTATGAACTCTATCATTGATGTATCCCAATGTTCCGTCTTGTCAATAGGAACTCAACGCAATAGATGACGCATCAATCAGACGCTCGTTCTGAGAGATATTGACTTTTTCATCCCAGGGGCCCGGTTGGTTTTTGAACTAAAACCATCCCAACCGTACTCCAGCTGTGTCTAAACCTCAAGCAGAGTAAGCCAAAAGAACCATCTCACTATGAAGAATCCAACAAAGTCAATTGAACATCAATCGGACATTCGGAGCTCATGTTATAACTGTTTCCACTCCGAGGGCCCGGTTGGTTTCGTGTTCGAACCAACCCGGCCGTACCCCAATTTTCCACACCGGCGGCGACAAGCGGCACCACCCTTCCCCAAACCGGCCAGATAGACCTTTCGGTATTTTTCACACGTGGCCCGCTTGGGTGGGCCGCCGTTCTTCTTTTGCGCGGTGCCCTCCTGGTGCCACAGCTCCTTTTCGCCCGATTGGTTCTTCTGCCGAAGCGGCCCATGTAGCGGGTCGCGGTTCTTCCCGCACAATGAACGTGACAGCATCAGTCTCCCTTGTCTCATTCTTGGCATGGTCCGATGGTGTTGGCTCTTCCACCTTTTCTTTACAATTATAAATAATTAAACAAGATCAACGAAGGGTCATGGGGCCGTGTTCGTTCGGCCTGCACCTTCTGCGTAATGCGATAGAAAATGGATGAGGTAAACAAGATCCTCAATGACAAACCAAAGCACAATTTTAATTCATTAAAATTGAACTTAACCCCTACGTCAATAGATGATGTCTAACTTCGGCATTGCGGTTGATGGTGTCACGAGATGAGGTTCCGTAAGCGATGACGAAGAGAACTCGAGGAGGAAGCGGCGTCTCCTCTTTTGTCACAGAGAGAAGATTATAAGGAGAGATGTCTTTGGTGAGTTCCCACATCGGTGTCTCCTCCATTGTCACAGAGGTTGAAGAGGATGGAGAATTTGGGATTACCGAGTCAAAGTTATTTATCAGAGAGTTGGAGTTCTTCAACAAAGGAGATGAAGCGTTCTTCAAAACTCTAGAGCTCTCTCCCCAAAATCTCAACACAACCAGCCAACCAAAAATAAAATAAGGCTTCTCTTTATTTTATTAATTCATTCCATGCATTCAAATTTTACAAATCCAAATTCCAATTCATTTAATTAATTAAACCATGAGTAGTCTAATTAATAAGGTGATAGGTTGGAAAGTTTTAATGAGGGAGAGAGGGGAGAGGAAGAGTTACCCAAATAAATTCAAGGGAGGTGTCAACATTAAACAAATGATTTTAATGGGTGGTTTAAGGGGTTTAGGGAATATGAATGGTTGTGGCTCATTTTGAACCCACCTCACAATTATCCTCACATGGGTAGTGGGGAGATTGTGGGTCCCATCCCAACTCCCCCATGTAGGATATAACCACTTAAGTTAATGAATAAAAATTGTTCCACAATTTTTTATTCACATCTTATTAAACTACAAAATTAAACTTCTCCTCCCATGCACATGTAATTGTGGTAAAGGTCCTATTATGAAATTACTAACATTGTGAGTTCATCAGTGCCCTTGGATTTCAATTCCGAGCATCAGTTCAAGAGATAGAAAAACCTTCTCGTTTTTTTACTAAACGTACCCGATCTAATCTTTGAAAATTGATTTCGAGAAGACTGGGCCTCAGAATCAGGTGCTGTCAGAAGCCACATGATTGTAAAATAACAAAGTATTTATGAAAAAAAAAATCTTTGAAGTTTCCGAGTCTTTACGTTACTCCCACATCAGGGCTTTACATCCCCGTAAAGCTAAATCATAAACTAGGGAAACAAATGAGGGTATTGTGCACGCATCTGAGCCTCATGATCCCATGTTCTCTCTTAGAGGTTCCCGTGCTGCCAACGAATGAACACTAGAGGAATCGACTATCCATGTAGGACCCGCTCCTGTCGATCCTCGATCTCCACCAGGGCCTCTGCAAAAGTCGCCCCATCATTTATGTTCAGCTATCCATGATCAATGATATGTGTCGGGTCATGAATGTATCTTCTCAGTAGAGATAAATGGAAGACGTCATGCACCCAGTGCAACTGAGGTGGAAGGTCCAGGTGATAAGTCACCTCGCCTACCCTGCTGAGAACCTGGAATGGTCCGATGAAGCCCAGAGATTACTTGCCAACCCATCCAAATCTCTGTAATCCAAGTCAAGGTGAGACCCGTAAGAAAGCGTGCTTTCCATCCTCGAACCCCAGTGGTCTCCACCTCTTATCAACATAGGACTTCTGTATGCTCTGTGCAGTCCTCATCTCCTCCTGGATGATCTACACCTTCTTTGTCGTAGCCTATACCATCTCTAGACCTATGAGTACTGACTCCCCATGGTCAGTCCAACACAAAGGTGATCTTCATGGTCAGCCGTACAATTCCTCGTATGGTTCCATCCAGATGGTGGAGTGGTAGCTATTGTTGTACACAAACTCCACCAAGGGTAGGTGATCCTCCCAGTTGCGACCAAAGTTGAGGACACATGCAAAGAGCATGTCCTCAGGAGTCTGAATGGTACACTCTGTCTAGCCATCCGTATGAGGGTAAAAGGAATTTCTCAGGCGTAGCTACGCCCCAAAAGCCTCCTACAACGCCTTCCAAATCCGGGATGTAAAGCGACTGTCTCGATCGGAGATGATAGATGATGGAACACCATGAAGCCGTATGATCTCTTGAATGTAGAGGCGTCCCAAGCTATCCACTGAGCCCTACTCTCTGATAGGTAGGAAGTGGCCCGAATTGGTGAGTCAGTAGACAATCACACAGATGGAGTCATGTACTCTAGATGTATGAGGGAGCCCCATCACAAAATCTATAGATATCCCGTCCCACTTCCACTCTGGGACCTCTAAGGGATTCCCCAAACCTGCCGGAACCTGGTGCTCCGCCTTCACCTGCTAGCAGGTGAGGCATCGTGAAACAAACTCTGCCACAACCTTCTTCATACCCGACCACCAGTGCTGTCATCTAAGATCCCGGTACGTCTACGCTACTCCTGGATGTACCACCAAAGGGGAAGTGTGAAACTCCCCTAGCACCTCCTCCTGTAATGAAACTCCTTCCACGGTACGTCCCCAGAAGAGGATGGCGTGCTCTCCTTCTACAGAAAATCCATCAGGTGAATGTCCTGTGGATATCTGTGCATGTCATGTCTCACAGTCAACATCCCCACGCTGTTCCTCTCTGACCTATGGAAGTAGTGGAGGAGTGACTGTGAGTGACTGTAGAAAGGCTATTCCATCCACATCCATGAAGGATATCTTCAAAGCAGCTAACTTCTCCATCACCTCTCTAAGTAGATGAATGAACGATCACCTTTTGAAAGAATCAGCTACTACGTTCCCCTTCCCAGGAGTATAGACTATCTCAAAGTCATAGTCTGGGAGGAACTCAAGCCATCTCTACTATCTCAGGTTCAGGTCCTTCTGCGAGAAGATGTACTTGCGACTCTGGTCGTCAGAATAGACTATAAAGTGCTCGCCCGTCATATAGTGCCGCCACATCTTCAATGAAAAGACCACTTCTTCTTACTCAAGGTCATGGGTAGCGTAGTTCTGCTCGTGCTGCCTCAACTATCGTGAACCATAAGCAATCACTACATGCTCCTACATGAGGACACACTCGAGTCCGGTCTCTGATGTATCACAGTAATCTACGTACCCTACGCCCTCCTCTGGTAGCCTCAAGATGGGTAAACTGGTCAATATTTGTCTCAGCTCATGGAATCTCTACTGACATCTATCTAACCACACAAAGGGTTTCCCCTTCTTCATCAATGCTTAATGTGGTGCTACAACTATGGAGAAGTCTGGCACAAATCTCCGATAGTACCCAGCCAGACCTAGGAAACTCTGTACCTCCATCAAGCACCTAGGTGGATCCCAAGAAAGTACTTCCTCTATCTTCACAGGATCCACATCAAATCCTACCTCAGAGATGACGTTCCCCATGAAGTGGACCTCTCGAATCCAGAACTAATACTTCGAGAGCTTACCATAAAGCTGGTGCTCTATAAGTGTTTCCAGTAGAACCTGTAAGTGGTATGAGTGCTCCTCCTCAGTAGTTGAGTAAATCAGAATGTCGTTGATGTAGACTACGAGAAAACGAACAAAGTAAGGCTGTAATATGTTGTTCATGAGACTCATGAACACTACTGGTGCATTGGTTATGATGAAAGGCATAACCAAGATCTCATAGTGGCCATACCGACACCTGAAGACTGTCTTCTGCACATCCTCATCTCGAACTCTGAGCTAATGATAGCCTGAACTGAGGTCTATCTTTGAGAACCATCATGATCCCTTGATCTTATCAAAGATTTCGTCAATCTTAGGGAATGGATACTTGTTCTTTAAGGTCACCTTATTTATGCGACGGTAGTCGACACATAGTCGTAAGCTCCCATCCGCCTTCTTGGCGAATAAAATCAGAGATGCCCAGGGTGAAACACTGGGTCGGATGAATCCCTTGGACTATAAGTCCTCCAGCTGTACCCACAGATCATGAAGCTCAGCGGGAGCTATCCAATATGATGGATTAGATATCGAGGCTGTCCTGGGGTATAGGTCAATGTAAAAGTCTACCTCTCTCCGAAGAGGTAGTCCTGGAACATCGTCAGGAAAAACGTCCACATACTGATCCACCACAACAGGAAAAATCGGACTCCGCACATCAACTGCTCCTAGGATGAGACTATCCAACTTATGGGTGATTGGATACCCTCTCCTTTGCATAATTACATCATGCACTACAAAGGATTCCTTCTCGCCGGTGCATCTGTGTGGACACACAACACTTTGGGCCTAATACAGTCAATCTGGGCATGGACTATAGATAACCAATCCATGCCCAAGATGATGTCGTAAGGACTCAACATCGCTAAGAGAAGATCCCATCCAAAGCTCTTGACTCCTAGAGTAAGCTTACACTTCCATCACCCATGCATAATTGTCGAGTCTACTCCCATAGGAATCTCTAGCCGTAAGGATTGAGCCAACGGCTCCGTCAGAATCTCCGAGCTCTGAAGAAGGGTAGCAGAAATAAAAGAATGACTTGATTCTGTGTCTATAAAAACTGTAGAAAGGGTGGAGTAGACACAAATAGTACCTCGAATCATCTCAGGTGCGCCGTGGTCGTAGTCCTCGACTTCCTAGAGCTGAGCCTGCCCCTGTCTTCTAGCTCCCTATGGTCGGGGTGGTCCTCCTGGTGGTGGTGGTGGTAGAGCCTCGAAGAGTTGTGCACCACCTGCTGCTTGGACAACTCCACTGCCTCGTCTACCAGCTCCCTACGGACCGCCATGGTCAAAACTCTGCCTCTGCCTAGGTGGTCTCTCAACCGTCTACTGCACCTCTGCATGGCGGGTCGGGCAGTCACGAGCCATGTGGCCCTGCCCGCCGCATGCATAGCACTACCTGCCCCTCGTATGACTGGATCTGCTATGTGTTCCCCGCACCTCTGAACCAGAATCCTGAGGTCACCCACATGATGGCCTGGTCCACTTGGATCTCTACAACATTTGTCTACTTCTAGCTCTAGAAGACTCTGCTACATGTCACCCTACGGTAGGCATTAATGCTTGAGTAGGCTCAGCAAGGAAGCTCTCTACAATAAGGGCTTACTCCAGTAATCTTGCCTACGTTGGAATGATGAGGGATATCATAGAAGCCCTGATCTCATGCCTCAGTCCCTGCTTGAAGGTCCGGGCCCAGAAGAATGGGTTCCGTACCATGTCCGTGGAGTAGCACGAGAGGTCTATAAATCTCACAGAGTACTGGGCTACTGTCATACTAACATGCTGCAGCTATAGTAACTCCTAGATACACACCGCACAGAGGGTGGCTGGAACGAACTCTGAGTAGAAGAGGCTCTCGAAGTCCGTCCAAAGTATAGATGCCTCGTCGTGCACCTAGAGCATCAGGCTCCACCATCTTCAGGTTGCTGCATGCAGGAGACTCGCGGAAAGGATCACGATAAGGTCCGATGTTGTCCCTACCAATATGAAGACTCGAACAATAGCCTTCATCCAATCCTCGGCTTCTTGAGGGTCCGTCTCTCCATGGAACCTATGCGGCCTCTGTCTCTAAAAATCATGCAGTGCACTCATGCGGTGTGAACTCTCCGCTGCTAGGGCTAGTTGTATCGGTGGCCTAGTTGGTAGTGGTACCACTAGTGGCTCCCCTGTAATGGGGCCCTGCACTGAGGCCTTTTCACTCAATGGGCTTCCATCTCGCACGTAACTAGGAACCCTAGCTGGATGCTATTGTGGGGCCATCTTGAAAAGAAACAGGTGCACCACAGTTAATATAGTATACATGGTGAGCTGACACAATGTAATCACTTATAAAACTTTTGAAACACACATGCAATCAATGTTTTTGTGCACTGAGTTAGAAATCAGAAGTCATGGTCCTGGTGTATGGATACGTCAGCCGTCACACCAACACTGGACTCCCTGGACTGATAACCACACTCAATACGCTTAACAATATTGCTTCCTAGAAAGAAATTATCAGAGTCCTATGTTATGCAGTAGAACCGACTCCTCTGATACCAATTTTTCATGACCCATCCTCGGGGCCCATGCCATGACTACCCCAAGCCCGCCTCCCATAGGCCAGGGGCTGGAGACTAGCACCAAAGGCATAAATCCCGATAAAAGGGAAGGAATTTCCTCTAAATTTGTAAAGAAACACAACAGATTAAGCAAGCTGAAGTAAACACTAAGTGAACTGAGTACAAAAGTTAGTGCTGGAATGTAAATGGGCCATAATACAAACCCAACTGAAAGTACAGTACAACAGTAAAGAAAAAACAGTTGCAGTAAAGTATACCGACAACCACTGAGTCTTCCTCTAGATATCCCACCTGAATGGTGAGTACAGATGGTCTCCTCAGCTCCTTGGGTCAGGCCTTCTGCTCAGTGTATGTCCCTCCATGTGGTATACCTTCAGGTACCGTCCCGCTCTACTAGTATCCACCTCGATTAGTGCTGTCTGTCATCTGCATCTAACACAACATAGTGCGGGCATACCCGTGCAGGGGTGAATATATGATACTTAGTAGGGACCCTGAGACCCCCGAAGGTCTCCCAGAATCCGCAAAGGATAATCCAAAAAGGAAAGATACAAACATGAAGTATCAACCAACTCTACTTAGGTATATTCCCATACATATACCTAAGTCATCAATTCCAGTTCGGCTCCAACTCACGAGCCCAAGTACAACCCAGTCCACACTGGAAAGCACAACCCAGTCCACACAGAAAAGAAAGTCAATCACATCGATGATAATGATCAAAAATAAAGACTCAACTGACACATGTATACTACTCAATAAGAGGGATGGAGATGATAAATGTAGCCTCCGAATCATCTTCCCTACCGAACCCACGTAGGATCCAAGTACAGAAGTCATCGCTGCCGAACCCATGTAGTATCCTAGTACAGAAACCATCGCTGCTGAACCCACAAAGGATCCATGTACAATTTCCATCACTACCGAACCAAAGGAGGATCCATGTACAGTCGTCCTAACTACCGAACCCACGTAGGATCCAAGTACGGTCATCATCATCGTCGTAGTCGCAACCAGCTCTAGGGTTCCCGCACACAGCACACTCGATTTCGGGAGGGTCCGCTCCACAAAACAAGGGGGTCGATACATCAACTGTCATTAACTCTAGCATTGATGTATCTCAACATTCCTTCTCATTAATAGTAACTCAATGCAACATATGGAACATCAATCGGACACCCGGTCTGAGAGGTATTGGATTTTCTGTCCCAGGGTCCCGGTTAGAAATACATTTGTTTCTAACCCGACCAATATCCAAATTCATTTGAAATTCACATAGATTATCGCAAAAGGGCCATCTCATCGAAATAGTCCTAGTTCTTGTAGACGGCGCGTCGATCGGACGCGCGGTCCTTAAGTTATTCATGTTTTAGTGAATAACAGGCCCGACCCGTTTAGCCCAGTGGGTAGACAGGTCGGGTTGACCACGTTTGATGGGTCCGACCCAGCAGGGGTGTTAGACCGGTCCGAAGAAATACATAACTCGGCTTGAAGGGACCCGGACCGGCCCAAAGTGGCGCTGCCTGACCCGAAGTGGCGAGGCCCTGCCCGGCCCGGCGGGGCGCGGCCCGGCCCAGCCTGGCGTAGCCCGGCTCGGCGCGGCCTGGCGCGGCCCGGCTGCCATAATGGCCTGGCTGGCTCGGCTGGCTGGCCAAGTGGCTCGGCTGAAGCTGAGCGTGTTCCAAGGGGGGGCACCCCGCCCTATTTTCTGCACAGGTGGCGCTGCCCTTCCCCAAACCTGTCGGCTAGACCAGCCGGTCTTCCACGCATGCGGCCCGCTTGGGTGGGCCGCTATTATTATTCTGCACGGCGCCCTCCTGGAGTTGTGGTCTGGTTCTTCCCGGCCAGCCGACGGGCCGACTGGTCCTCTAGCACGACTCCCTCCTCGCGCCACAGCTCCTCTTCACCCGGCCTGCCGACGGGCCGACCAGTTCTTCTGCCGAAGCCGCCCGTGTAGTGGGTCGCGGTTCTTCCCACACAATCAACACGACGAAATCGGCCTCCCTTTTCGCATTCTCGACATGGAGCGATGGATTTTCCTCCTCTGGATTTTCTTTCCAATTATAAATAAATTAAAAAAGATCAATAGAGGGTTGTCGGGCCATGTTCTTTTGGCCCGCACCCTCCACGTAAAGCGATAGAAAATGGCCAAGGTAAAGAAGATGCTCAACAACAAACCAAAGAACAATTTTAATCCATTAAAATTGAACATAACCCCTACCTCGATTGTCGATGTTGAACATCAACGTCATGGTTGAAAGTGTCGCGAGATAAGGTTCTGTAAGCGATGACGAAGAGCGCCTGAGGAGGAAGCGACGTCTCCTCTTTTTTCACGGATAAAAGATTATAAGGTGAGACGTCATTGGTGAGTTCCCGTTTCGGTGTCACCTCCCTTGTCATAGAGGTAGAAGAGGATGGAGAATTCGGGGTCACCGAGTCAATGTTCTTCGTCGGAGAGTTGGCGTTCTTCAACAAAGGAGATGAAGCATTCTTCAAAACTCTAGAGCTCTCTCCCCAAAATCTCCACACAACCAGCCAACCAAAAAAAGTTTCTCTTTATTTTATTAATTCATGCCATGCATTAAAATTTACCAAGTTCAAATTCACATTCACTTAATTAATTAAACCATGAGTTTTCTAATTAATTAGGTGATAGGTTGGCATGTTTCAATGAGGGAGAGAGGGGAGAGGAAGAGTTACTCAAATAAATTCAAGGGAGGTGTTGAAATTAAACAAAGGAGTTTAATGGGTGGTTTTAGGGGTTTAGGTAATGTAAATGGTTGGGGATTGTGTTTATCCTCACATGGGTAGTAAGGAGCTTGTGGGTCCCATCCCAACTCCCCCATGTAGGATATAACCACTTAAGTTAAAGAATAAAAATTGTTCCACAATTTTTTATTCACTTCTTATTTAAACCAAAAAATTAATCTTCTCCTCCCATGAAAACACAATTGTGGTAAAGGTCCTATTAAGAAATTACAGGCATTGAGAGTTCATCGGTGCCCTTGGATTTCAATTCCGAGCAACGGTTCAAAAGATAGAAAAACTGCTCGTTTGTTTAGTGAACGTAACCGAGCTAAACTTCAAAAATTGATTCTGAGCACACCGGGCCTCAGAATCAAGTGTGGTTAGAAGCCACAGACTCATAAAATTCCAAATTATTTTAGGAAAAAAAATTACTTGAAATTTCTGGGTCTTTACAAATGGTGTTATGCCTAAAATAAGGACTCAATAATGTGTGGAGGGATTCTTGGAAGGAGTTTTTTGAAATAATGTTCCAAATAATATGCTTCTTTATGTGTGAATATAATTGAAGAGTGGGTAACTTTATATAGGAGAGGGAGGGTTTCCCTATGAAACCATTAAATTAATAAATTAATATAAATTGAATTTTGATTATATGTACTCCCAAACATATATATTTATAAGATAATATGATTTTCAGTCGAGTCCATGTCATCAATTTAAAATTAAACATGTTTTGAATATTTTTTAATCATTATCATTTTGGTTTAACGCTTATTTTACCCTTTTTAATCAAACCCTGATATCACATTATTTATATTTTTTTGGGTTAATGTAATCATCCTAACATAAAAAACGACCAAAAAACGTGTCATTAATGAAATATTAGATTGTATCATAACTATTTGGTTGAATCTTATATTTTTTGTATTTTTATAAAATTTAATATACTATATTATATTTTATGTAATTAATTATGAAAATATTTACACTATTCAAACTTGACATTTTTTACCAACTCATTACAACATGATTTCATAAATAAAAATACATTTACACAATCTTAATATGTAATATTCATCAAAAAAATTCATTTATTGAATTAAATATTTCAAATGTGATATATTTTAATATTATAAATTTCATATATTAGACTCATCATTTAATTAATCTATTATTTCATCATCATTGTGTCATAATTAAATTTTATTATATAATTCATAAAATTTGTAAATAAATTAAAATGATGTAGTTAAAATTTTTATCCTTCTAGTGACTATTTATAGTCAAATATATCACTTATAAAACCCCATATTAATTCTTTTTTAGTAATAAAAAACATGTTTAAATTATATTTTCCATTACATTAAATTTAATGTTATGTATTCCCTAATAACAACCAAGTGGATTCCAAAGGACACCATTTGGGATCGAGTATTTTCATGGCCATCAAGAACTCATCCAATAATATTAGGATAGGTACTATGGTAGTTTTATATTATCATTATATTATTTTTACCCATATTTACTTTATTTACAAGTTTGGTGTTGTAAATTAATTACTAAGGTTACTCTTAAAATTTTCCAAAACTAAAATCGGGCTATTGATATAATTTTGACCTTATTATTCCAAATATAGAGTCTATTTTCAAAAATTCAAAACAATCAATTTGAATAAATTAATTAAAAAATTAATATTGTTGACAATATACGAAAATCAATTTTTGAAGTAAAAACCATCAAACAATTAAAATATGATTATATCCAATTTAATTGTGAAATTAAATACCATGAAAAAAATTGTATTAAATTATAAAAAGCAATTAAATTACACTTTAATAACAATTAAAATATTAAGATAACAATATAGATAGATTAGATGAAAAGAGAGTATGAATTAAAATGAAGTATTTTTTAGTATTCATTACAATTAGAATTTTATCAGAAAATTACAGAAAATTATATGAAAGTTAATATTGATGCGCATATTAAAAATTATAAGTTTATTTTTTCAAATATAATATATAAAAATGATAAAAAAAGATTTAAAAATGGTTCAAAATCAAAAGGTGGGGAAACTATATTTTTTTTAAAATCACTCATTTTAGACATCAAATTTTATTTGTTTTTATGTAATGTTTAAAAAACACATAATATGAATTTTATTAATTAAATTGAATTTATATTTCATAAATATAATCAAAGAATATTTATTTTATTATTTAATAAACATAATTAATCATATTTAAAAACATTTAAATAAATACATATCCTTTATATTCAATTTCTACTTAATTTTCTAACTAATGAATCATTTTATAAACATGTGTATTCTTTAT
This sequence comes from Viscum album, assembly GCA_963277665.1. Taxonomy (NCBI): domain Eukaryota; kingdom Viridiplantae; phylum Streptophyta; class Magnoliopsida; order Santalales; family Viscaceae; genus Viscum; species Viscum album. The sequence continues at coordinate 116,247,814 of OY728123.1, read as the reverse complement.
TTTTATAATTTAGTTAAAATTTTTAGTTAACTACATTCTAAATTCGAGGAGATAACTACTATGTTAGATAATAATAATAAAATTTATTATTTTTCAGTATAACTCAGTCTTTCTTGTTATATAAGATTGTAAAGAAACCCATTGTTGCATGTTGAGTACGCTATTGGACATAACATCCTTATTAAGGTAACATAACTATATAATTCATAAATATTAATATATATTAAGAAAAGTATTATTCTATAATTTCCTAGGATTTTACACCCATACACCTAGATCAAGCACCCAAAAATAAAATGTTTATATATTGGTTTTAATACCAACTCATGAGATCAAATTTTGGCCATCTAAAATTAAAAAAATATGAAATAATTAATACAAATGAATAATAATTTTTTTGGTGTTCATATCATTTGAGTATTTTTAAAATCATTATATAACAATCATAATATCATTCTTTTGAAATGTAAGAATTTCCATTATATAATAATTTTTTTATTCATTATTGAATTTTCAATATATCATATAAAATTCCCCACAAGTGATGTTATTCAATACGTATATTAATTATATCTTACATCATCACCTTTTGAAATAGAAATATGTAACCTGCAAGATCATATTATCAATTAGGGAAAATTTACTTTCTAATCTATCATAAAATAAATAAAACATGAATAATATGTGATGGATGGATAAAGATAAAATTTTCAATATAACCAATATAATATAAGAGGAATATATTTACAAGAAAAAATCATCACATTGACAATAAAAACATATTAAATATTAATACAATTTATAATTGTGGACATCATAATCATTCCATTAATTCCTTATTCAGAATCAAAATACAGAAACAATTAAGGAGTATACCACATTCCCAAACTAGTGTGTCTCATGATACAAAAAAAAATCATATATGGGTTATAATTGAATGATACAATAATATAATAAATACAATGAATTAATTATATGATTATAATTAAAATAAAGACAATACATAATAAAAAAATATTTTTTTTAAAAACAATAATAGAAAATATCCATAATTTCTAATTAAATAATAAGGAATCATGATCATAATATGTGAAAAATAATGTGGATGGAAACATTAGTTTATTCCCCGACTGATTCATAAAAAATATTACTAGATTTTGGAAATGATAATATTATCTAAAAAACATTCAAATAATTCATTGAAATCATGAGAAATATACCCATATATTTTTATTAGGTATTCATTAAAAAATTTATAATATTCTGATTGATACATTAATTTAAAATAACCATAGATACATGTAAAGGAAAATTAAATTTACTGAATAGTTATTATGGGGAAATTTATCATTTGGTAAACAAAAATAAATTTATTTTACATTCAATTTTAATAAAAAATATAAAATCCCTCTTTTGAAAAATGATAGGAAGAATCATAGTAAAAAATTAAATGAAATTCATATATATTTGAAAATTAATTATAATTATATTATTATCTTTATAAAATAATATTATTAAAAATAATTTAATTAAAATTGTTTTGGAAAAAAATGTTTTGTGACCAAAGAGTAATTAAAATATGTTATTCTTAAAAATATATCTCATTCATTTTATAATGTAAAGAGTGGAAGAATGGACAAAAACATTGAAAAAATAGAGATAACCATACAAGATAAAATTATATTGGAACATAGAATTTGGTTGAATAATAATTCCTCAAATTTAAAATTATCACATAATCAATCCAAAATTAAAATGATATTGTAAAATAAAACATTAGAATAAATAAGAAATTCTAATAATAGGACACATAAGGGTTATAATTGATATAGAATAGTAAATTTTATTAAATTAAATAATTATTACATAAAAATATATTAATGGTTTAGAAAAATCATTATAGAAATGAAAACCTGCTTCACATTATGAAATATTTGTAATGTAGTTGAAATTTCTGGCCATGAACCCTCAAAAAATATTATATTAATTTAATAAAAACCACATGAATTAGAGAAATTCAAATGTAACCATAATAAATATTATTCATAATTATATTATGATAAAATATTTTAATGAAGTATCATATACATTATTTAATGTAAATATTTAAAAAATATAAAACGTATCTCAAATTTTTTAAATTCGAGATGAGGAACCATTTCCAATGATTCCATCATTTTATGATTTTTATGTCATATGGAATTATCAATTAGAAATGATTAAATAATATATTAAAATAATTTTTCAAAATGTTCTAATTTTTTTGGTCATTTCATAATCTATTAACATTAAATTATTATATTGTTAATTCATTTATGAAGAACCTGAGGTTATTTAATCAATTTCTATAATTCATATTTATTTATTGACCATTTTAATAAATTTTAAGTATTGGTAAAATATTAATAATAATATTTAACATGTAACAATTTTCATTTTTTATATTTAATAATATATTATAACAATCCATGTACGATTTAATAAAATAATAATAATATCATTTCCTAGTTATGAGAATCTGTGCATTCTCCCGAAAAATGTTTTATTTTTTCTTTTGGGTGAGAATTTAAAAATTAAAATAAGTATTAAAAACTATAGAATCATAATAATATCATAAATTTCATATTATATACAGCTTTATTATAATATTTTTAGCTTTTGTTTGAAAAATAAGTCACATTACTTTGTTGAGGAGGTAGTCCACACAGATACTTTTGTGGTATTTTCATTTCCCAAAAGAGAATTAATAGTTTGATAATATCACTTATTTTAAAATCATAATTATGTCAAAAATAATATATATATATATATATAATCATTATAACCATTTTAATTTCTATTGATTAATAGTAGTGATGGAAAATGAAATTCATGCTCTATTGAGGAGGTATTCCACACATCCTCAAATGAAACATTCAAATTTATAATAGGATCGAAAATGTGATGACTATGATGTATTCCATAAACATAATACTTTTAATCTTTATGGGCGATGGAAAATTTTTTATTTAAGAATATTTATAGAATATGTATAATGTTGTATGAATAGATAAATATTAAAACTGTTAGTTATGAGTTATATATATTTATGTAGAACCCTCCTTTCGATTACTCCATATGCCCTATAGGATGGTATTTCAATCATGAAAAACCAACAAGGAAATTGTTGGGATGGATGGTTATATATTCAAGAAATATTTAGTAAATATAATTGGATCATTAGGTGTGAAAAATAGTGGAGAGTGTGTGACATTTTATTGGAGAGGTGGGTCATAATATTTTAAATATATCAAATATCTGTATATAATACGATTCTAGCCATTGAAAATTTTGTCTAAAATTCCATAGTATCGATGATAAATAGTTTTTGGTCCAAATAAAATCTCTCAGAATTTTTTAGGAAATTTAATGTGTCATGTTACCCTTATATCCTAGTTTAAAAACCTCATAACCCTTTTAACATTAATTGTGTTAAAAAATTCATCAATCATTAATGGAAACCAATTATTATTAAGAATTCCATTTTGAAAATATTTGAACCTTGTTTGATATTCTAATAAAATTAAAATATACTTAGGATAAAATAGGTTTTATATATTCTATAATGATTTTAAAATAATTTTTTGACATTTTATATCATTTAATGTTATATTTTGTACTACTAACATAACATGACATTATTGGAATGTAGGTAACAATGTAATTAATATATAAATATAATAAAAAATATTAATGCCTTAAAATTTTCCACTATGTTTTTTCAGATACATTAATTAATACAAAACAAATTATAATTAATTTAATTAATTATATATAATTTATTTCTCAATTTGGGAAAAAATCGTAATGTCAACAGTGTTTATTTTTTCAATGTATATATAAAATCTAGAAAAATAAATAAATAACCAAAAATAAATACATTTTTTTCTATATATTTTATTTATATTTTTTCCAATATAGTATTTTTATTAATATGTTTGCCCAGAAAAAATAATAATTGAGAGAAAGTTAAATTTTTTTAAAAAATAATTGTATTTATATAGATGTGAGTCCATGGTCATATAATGTGGGAATAAATTGTACCATTAGTCAAAAAAAGAATGTGGTATATATAATAACCTAAAAAAATAATTTTTTAAAAATTGATTATTATATTATAATTACTTAACAAACGATTTCATACTTTTCGCAACTTTTACGGACAAATTTTCTGAAAATATTTACCATGGATACTACACATTATGACAAAAAAAGAAATGTTTCTTATAAAATATTTATAACATGATTAATTTAAATATGTATAATATTTTATATTATTAGCATTGAATATTATTTACAAAATAATTTTAATATATGTTATCAAAATGATATAAAAAATTATTTTATTAGAAATCCATGCCTTTATAATAAAAAAATATTTATAAAATTTTCATATATATATTTATAAATATTACTGAAATAATGGGATTATATTTAATAGATGTTTAATTTTTTGAATTTGAAATAAATTCAAAACCAAAATGATCCTTGGGAATGCATGACTAGAATAGAGGATCCAAAAATATTCGTTCAATGAGTAAAAACATTACACAGATTTATAAAATGCAAAAAAAAAATCCAAAAAACACATTATATTATTTATTAAATATATATGATTCTATAAAAAATATAGAAACATCTATGTAAATATTTTATAATCATAATTTCATCTTATTGATATTTTTTATATGATTTTCATTTTTCCTTATTCACCAAAATTTCAAAAAAATAAAAAAATAAAAAAAACATTAATAAGCTAATATTTTTTTAAACCCAAAATAAATTAATTTTTTCAAAATTATTTTTTTACACTCAAATTTATATTATAAATTTAATAATTCAAATATATATCCTAATACAATTTTAGGATAGTGTCCTATTTAAAAGTTCTTGATTATTAAATACTTATGGTTTCATTAATATCAATCAAATCTTATTTCCTATTTTATTGAAAGTAACAAATAAAATTTTTATTTCATAAAATTGTATATACATATTTCATATTATTTTAGTCCTAGTCATAACATCAAATCCAATGGCATTTTTATAGTAGTCATATTTAAATAATGATATTTAAATAGTATATCACATTCAATTTCATTTTAGTGTTTTAAGTAGTATGTTTTATTAGACAAAATATTATTTTAATGGATAATTATATAATGAAATAATAAATTGATACACCCTACCCTACTAATAAAAATTATTTCATCACAAATTTAATTTTAAAATACGAAAATGAATGTATCCTTTTATAGAAATAATAATAGACATATATTTCATAATGATAAGGTATTTATAAATTCCTTATACATATATTCTATATACTTTTATAATATTTTGACTAAATAACTACATCCTTATGATATATAACCTCAAACAAACATGTGTACCATCAAAAGAATACACAAGAATCGTTATTGAAATAATATTAACTATATTGACTTATAATCAAATATTAGCTCATAATTTTCCATTTAAATTTATTTCATATAATGTTTCAAAAAATATAATTAACTTATTACCAATAGAATATGACCACATAATCCTAAAATAACTCATTTTTTGGATTCCATGGTTATCTATATGTTGTATCATATGTTGGAAAAAATATAATAACCATTCATCCGAAATTTTATATACATCAATGATCACATTATCCCAAATGATTATCATTACCTTACATATTGTGTCACCTTTAAATAAAATTCTTTCCAAAAATCATTTATATTAAAGGAAATTGTAACCATAGGGTTATATAATCCTCAATAATATATATTATCTAAAACACAATATGTTTTTTCACAAAATAACATTAATCATCATAAAATATCATTAAAGAATACACCAAAAGGGTACATGTGAAATAAAATGTATGATCAACCATATAATTATTATACCCTGATGATTAAAAAAACATAAATATTACATATTCATGAAATTAATATCATTTAATGTCATCTAAACCTTAATATGATGAAATTTTAGTAGCCCAAACCCGTAATCCAAGATCTATTTCTAAAACCGTAATCACTTCACACTACTTTTAATACTATCCTAAGTGACCATATATTAATTTTATATTATCAAAATATTAATTTAATGGTTAATATCATAAATGTTCACGTCTAATTTATTTCTAATTATTTAGTGAATTTTTAAAATAAATAATTAAATAAATTCATATCTTTAAACAGAAATGGATTTTTTTCAAATATACCATGATTTTCATATTTCATAGTAACACATCTAAAAATCCCTCAATAGTATCCACATTTGAAAACCACCCAAACATATCCTACATAATATAACTCTTTATAAAATAGGTTAACACATATATGGTAATAGTGAACTTAGATAGTCATTTTTCAAAAACATACTATAGAAGATATAGTAGAATAAACAAAACATGACTGATATAAAATAGATAAATAATAATCAAATATGACATATAATTAATTACATGAATGTGGAAATTATACATGGGTCACATTAAGATATTAATTATATCATAAAAAATAATTATTTATCTTTATTGTTAAAATTTATAATGTTTCAAATCATATTATTCCCATTTTGGACTAATTCCATGATATAATAGGTAAATAATTATTGCACATTCCAAATACAAAAACTGATTTTTTATGGGATATAAGATTACATTGAGGGGCTATAAAATTCAATGTATATAAAATATTAATCATAATTCATTCATATATGAATAAAATTTAATAACAACATAATACAAAAAAATGTGGTGTTAAGGAACTCAAATATTAAGTATAAATATTTTCTATATTCAATCATATGAAAATCATGATCTGTAGCCCTTAAAAATCAATGTATTATAGAATCAATATAATATCACTGGTTAAGAATAATATTCCTCAATGGATGTTAACATAGACACAAATAAAATTAATTTAACATCTCTATGTTTATTTGAAAACATGAATAATAATAAATTTCAATTGATAATATTTTAAATAGAAATTTAAATAATATTATGAATACTTCATTAACTAAAATTAACAAAAGATTCATATAACGGTTTCCTCAATTTAAATAATATTTATAATTATGGGGAAACATTTTTTGGAAAATTTCAAAACAATAATTCTATTCACACAATGGGTAAAAAAAATTAACTCATTTAGAATCAATATGAATAATAATTTTTATGATGTGAAATTAAATTATACATAGAAATGATATTAAACAATACCATTACCATATAATGGAACACTATTAAAATCTATTTAATAAACATGGATAGAGAATTAAAGGATCACTCAATAAAAATGAAATCAAGAAAGAATTTATTAAAAACCATTTCTCATATATATTTTTTACTAAAAGGAGGAAAAGTTTAAAGAAAATAATACAAAAAAATAAAAAATTCCATGGGGGATGAAAATAAATGTTCATTAATAATAATAAAGATAAAAAATTCCATAAATATAAAACTAAACATAATTATTCCTATATAAAACAATATTGAATAATAAACCCTTACATTATATGTAATATTCAAATCAATGGTCATTATAATTTGAAAAATGAAATTTTCATTTAAATTTTCAAAATGAAATGAAATATTATTTAAATATATATTAATATATAAATAATCACATCCTAAAAAATAATATTTATCATTATGAACCATTTCATAATGAATCAAAATTTCAACCATGAACCCCAATATATATTAATAAACATGAATTAGATATCGTAATAGAGAAGAAATAAATGGAGCATTAATTACCATTATAAAAAGTGTATCATTATTTCATATTTATTTAACGAATCTTATGAAATATGTAATTGAAATAGACATAACATTAAAAATATGTCTCAATGGTGAGAATTTTATATTTTAAACACATTACTTCAGTTCTAAATTAATAATATTTGTTATATATTCTAAAATATCTATTTAATTTTATTAATAAAATTTATTATGAGCATTTTTATTCAATATTTATTTATAAAATTTCCCCTATAATAATTTCATATCGATTAAATTAATAGTAAATTATAATACCAACATTATAGAGTTGTTTTGGAAATATATCTAAAACTAATTTTCTACAATGACATTGGTAAAATGTTTTATGAAGTTTTGCAATAATTTCGAAAATCATAAAAAATTAATAATAATAATTTTGATGCATATGATACACATCAACAACCATCGGTGCATGGTATTCAAGGAATATAAAGAACATCATTTCATGGAGATGTTAGTCCATATAGATACATGAATAAATTTTATATTTTCTAGTTTATGTAATGTAAATAATGAAAATAAATAAGTTACATTCCAAAATAATATTATCATAAATATGATATTAAATCCAAACTTATGGCCAATTCAGTTTTGATTAGATATAATGTGAACATCATCACTTCATAAATTTTGTAGTTCACACCTACACATTACGGATGTAATCAATTTAAAATAGATATATGTGTAATAATGATGTTGATATATTACTATTATTATTTTTATTACAGGGTTATAAAAATATCATATATATTATATATATACATTAAATTTTAAATCATAAATACCCTCGAATAGAAGTTTTTGAAGAGTAAATACCTCACTTCATAAAGTTGGCAGTCCCCACATATGCCTGAACAATGTTACGGTTTTTCATTATGTGTAAAATGAAATTAATAAAATAATATCCTAATAATAATAATTAATTATATTTAATATAATTATGTAATTAAATGTGTTATAATATAGGTTATTAGAAAGAGGAGGAAAAATAAATAAATACGAATACACATTGTTAATAGGTTTACATCACAATTGAGAAAATACCATTAGATTATATCTTAGGTCATTTATGTTTGTATTACAGATATATAGTAAGCATTAGGGTGTGGGAAGGTTGGTTGTGAAGGGATTTTGGAATACAATTATAGAGAAATTTTTTCAGTAGGTGCTAGGAATAGATGAGTGTATGTTTCCTTTTTAATGATTTATGGGTTGAATTATAAAAAAACATTATTAATATATAATATTTTCATAACTCATTTATAGTGGGACTAAATAACATATAATCATTAATATGGTGGGCATGGTTTAAATAAATTAAATAAATTATATTTTGACATGTTTTGGTCGAATATGGAAACATATTTCTTATTTCAAACCCTTCTTTTAACCCTATAACAATAAATATGGTAATAAAATTCAACCTATAATGGGTTGGGATTTAATTTTTAAATCTTTAATATGGAAAATATTTTAATCACATGTCATTTTTTTGATTCATTACCATATACATCATCTAATGTAGTATTTTTACAATTTGGTAATGATTTAAAAGTTTTTATAAATCATTTTACAATACTTAAAATTAATTTTCATGATAATGCACTTATCATGACTTTAATGGAATCATGAAAATAATGGATTTCAATTGAAACTACATTAATAAAAACTATTCTGATATAATTATCCACCATGTTCAATGAATACCATAATTCATCAAAAACACATTATTTTTAATAGAGTTAAAATATTTTACTGGATATTTATATGTATTTCACAAACTCTACATCGGAGTTTTCTTCACAATAAATGAACATAAAAATTAGTATAAATAAATAAATAAATACTATAAGACATATATTTCATTTTTATTAAATTTACTTATCTAGATTTATCTTTATTGATTTTTTATTTATATCATCATCCAACAATGATAATATATAATGGATAATTACATGTTTTGAAATGTAAATATTAATATATAAATGGGAGGTCATATTAATATAATCTGGCTCAAAATTTTTCTATTACTAAGAATAATATATATTCATGTTGATAACAACCATATCCACATATTTTATGATTATTAATTCTGATATTTTAAGGGATTGACCATCAATTTATCATTTTAACTTATTTAGACATTATTTTATTGATAATTAATACCATCGATTCTATTAATTATGATAAAATGGGAATATGCCAATATAAAAAATTGTACAAGTTTATTTTAAATATATATATGATTTTATATGGTTCATCTTTTAGATTTGTTAAAAATTTGGTTTTCCATATGTTTTTAAAATTAAATAATAGTTGTATTAAAAAAACTTTCACTACAGAATAAAAAATATTTCGTGCCAAAATCATGTATAATATTTACTACCATTACTTTAATTGGATTATTACATATCAATAGATATTAATTTTATAATAATAACCGTTATAAACAAAATTTTTCCTAGAGAAATCCAAAATGAATCTATTTGAATAAAATAAATAAAATAATTTCAAAATGTCAAAATTTAGTTTCGTTGTGGCGGATTATATTTTCTAATTAATTATATTTTTAAATAAATATTTTTATTTTAAATTTATTTTATGACTGAACGTCAAGGAAAATATTATAAGATTAATATTTCAGAGAACATATATTTTTAGTAAAATAATTTTTTCACTAATCATCAAAAAGTGATCTATTTTATAAAAATATAAACTATTCACAATTTGATAAAATTGAACTTACGAAACATAAAACATAATTATTTTTTTTTTTAAAGTTAATAAAATAAAATTTATAAATTTATCATTTAAATGAAAATACATAATATATAGAAAAAAATATTTTTCTTGAAAAAAATTATTTTAACTAATATTGTTTTATAAAATTACATGATTTTATTCACAAAATTGTAACATGAGAGAATAATTACATATCAATAATAAATAAAATCATATTAAGAAGAATTTAAAATATATATTTCATAATATGGTTATTCAAATTCATAAACTCCAATTCAATTGAAATTTAAAATGGACAATTTTAAATGATAATAAATTTATAGTATATCTATGATCATTTAATATTATTATTGTATTTGGTACATGCTTTCGATATTTGAATTAATTTAATTGATAATTAAAAATTGAAATATAATGGTGGTAAATTATACATTATAAAAACATCAAGATGGTATCATATTCTTATACATTACTGAGGGGTTTTCAATGATCTTTTCTAATCCTAATATACATATATTTGAATGCACATCACTGATACATATTAATGATATTAAAGAATTAAATAAATAAATGCTATATATTATTAGAATAATATTAAATACATATTAAAACAATATAATACCTAGAACTATAACAATTATGTTTATTAGAATACTAGACACATAATCAACCTTTTTTATTAAATGTATTCAACGTCTCTATGAATGTACATCTAATATAGTACACTTGTATTAAATAATCTATTTAAAACCATTACAAATATATTTTGGAAATTGAAATAGATTATTTTGTGGGATAGAATTATCAGTATTAGTAAATATAGATGACAATGATCTATGATCATAGGTCAGCTTAATATATTGAATGAAGAATGATAACATGATTATAACAGAAAAATACATTCCCCATCGATCATTACTAAATAACCATGGCATGATGATTAGATAAGAATAAAATAAATATGTTATAATTATTATGAATAATTAATAAAACATCATGATCCATCAGAATATATCATTAGAATTTGACATTCATTTTTTGAATACACATAATAAAAGAAAATCATTTACTACAATGACTACCAATTTGAAAAATAACCAGCAAAAATTGATCTCGCTCCCCATTCCATTATTTATATTTTCAATATTCACACACAGTTCTACCATAGTTATTAGATTCGAAATATAAATATGGTTAACTCAAAATTTTAGTCTATTTGATCTCATGATATTTCAATCATTACTCCACGAATTTGATGACTATAAAATTATGTCCCCACCCACCAGATAAAAAAATACCATATATATATATATAAAGATCTTAAGAACATTCATAATTTTATCATGTAATAACAATTTTAAGAGAAACTAAATTTTTAGTCATTAAATCACTACATTATCATAGAAATGCATGGAAAGGAAGTGGATGATATCATTAAAACATATATTAATTCATCATATGTAAATAATTTAGTCAAAGAGTAGAAGGTTTCATATAGTCATCCTTCAGAATTCATCAATATAATTCATCTGGATAAAGAAATTGTATGGTATAATATGTCTATATTCCCTATTTATAATAAAATTCCTTATAGGTTGTTTACATAGATGATAATACCTTTAAAATTTCATTTGAACATTTATGTGAAAATTAGAAAAAATAAATTTTCATTCAGAATAATTGATAAAATTCCATTAATATTTAAAAATATATTTTTCATTTGTCAAAATAGAAAAATGTAAATTAATCCTAAACTCACAAAATAATCAATATGGATATAAAAATGGTTTATGTAATACATGTTAAAAGAAAATATTCCTATCACATTTTGGTGGAATTTATCATGTGACTAATAGATTAATCATTTGAAATGATAAAATTTAATAGTTAATATAGAAATTAAAAATTACTAAAAATAATATTAATGAAATATTTATATTTAATAAAAAACATCCAGGAAACATTATTTTAAGAATACACACATTGAATAAAACATTTTTAACCAATGTAGAGATAAAGATATCTTTAAAAAAAATCATGATTGATTTATGTATCAAAATGAAAAAAATGGTACATAAAAGTAAATAATTTAGTAATAAACATTTTGATAAGAAAATTTATTTAGTTTATCTGATATTTATTATATAATTTCACTAATTTTAAATTTTAAATAGAAAATGTAGAAAATATATTATATAACAAGATAATCCCTTACCGCAAGTCATGTCATGGTTCATATGCATTCAATCCTTCATTATAATAAATATGAATTTATTATACCTATTTTCATGAACCATATTCATATAAATAATAGAATATAACAATACCTTATACATTTCATTTTTATATTTATCAATAATTGATCATTAAAATGACTATTCATGTGAAAATAGGATCATATTCCACACATATTTTATTTTTATTATTTTAGTCCTCAAAACATTCCCATAGTTTTATCACTTCCAAAATATTAATTATTTCCTATGTACACTTGTTTTAGTTATAAAAATTCATAAATCAATTCCTAAGAATTTTTGATAAAAAAATAAAAACATCACTTAATGTAGACAATTGATCATATAAAGACATGGCTGACATTTTCTTTTTTCTAATGGATGTGATGGGGATAAATATTAACTACACTATTAATAGAAAAATAAATCAGTATATTAAATATTTTTATTTACTCATTATATGGTTGTTTTTATTTACACTTTTTTATTTTTAAGAATATGATAGGGATGCTTTTAAAAGAGAAAGAGTGTGTTTGAACTAATTTTCATGATTGAAATGTTTTGTAAAATGTGTAGAATATTTTTTCCCATGGAGGCTGTAACTATAGTGAAGAAGGGAAGCAATATAATACTGGTTAGTTTTTATCGTTACTTATGATTTTACATAGATGTTTCCTGAATTTATATCTATGATGTGATGTCATAGAAGGTGGAGTTTGGGACATTCTTTCAAATTTGGAATCATTGAACCATATATGGTTCTATGATTTTTTGGCCCTAATAGGAATAATGTATAATGTATGGTGATGACAATAGTTGAATTTCCCCTTATAATGGGTTTGTGGGTCAAAATATTTTACAAGGCATATATTAAATACACATTTTAAGTTGGAAAAATTTTGAGTGACTGTATTTTTGGCATTGTGGGGTTTTACCAATTTGGAATCCATTCTAGAATAGTTGTATGTACTATTATATGAACTATATTTTCCTATATATCAAATAAATCACTATGTCCGCCCAAAATATCCCATTTCAAATCATTTCCTATCAAATAGTGGGTGATTCAATGGAATATTTATGAATACTTATACATTTAAAACACTTGGATTCATATATAAAATTTAATGATAAAATATTAGTGACTACACTTGTGATTACCTTCCATTAAAATAGGTTATCTACCATCATATTCAATTTCATCTTCATAATTCACCTTGAAATAAGATGTGGTTGTTGAAAATGGTAGAATTTTTAGGTTTATGGAAAGCGATATGGAAAATAAATTATTTTAATAGATTAAAAAAAATTCCTTAGTAAAATGATAAAATTAAAATGGAATTTCATTTAGATTCTTAACAAACCCATAAACCATTCATTATTTTGATTATTTTTTGGAATTGGAATATGAGTCCCATTCTAGTTTTTAATTTTATTTATTTTTGGTTCCATCACTCTTTATGCTGATTAATCCTTACCATGGATAACCCATTTATAATTGTATTTCCATTATGTAGATCAAATGTGTGTTCATGTGGAGCCTGTGAGACCCATGTTTCATATTGATCACATGTGGATGTATACCTTGAGATGATTATTTTTTCTAAAACATATGTCATTTTTTTGTGTTAGGATACTGAGAATCATACATGATAATATAATTTTAGATTATAAATATTATCAACTCTTTTTAGTGGATTTATTGATTTTGGTGGATTTTGTTATATTATCAACTGATCGCTTTTCCATCAAGGATTCATTTTCCTATATAGGTCTATAAAATAAAACAAGTTGTGATAATTATAATTTATTAGGGAAATAGACTATAGAAAAATATACTTGAGGCATATCATGTGGATCTATTAGGATATGGAGGCTTTTTTACCAACCAAAGGCTTAGAAGGGATACGATGGAGTTGCGATATGGCATGTTAAATGATATGGGGCTTTCCAGCCATGTGGATTGACCCAATAATTGTAAGGAATGTTTAATCTCAATGATATATGTTTTTTTATTTTCATCAACCAATGATCACATTTTATATTAGGATTATTCTTCCTACATGGATCCGAAGATGGTATGCCAACTGTTCATTCTACCTTGGTTAAAAAACAACCACATGACACTTGACTAGTTATCTTTTCCAGGATCATATTATTTTATATGTAAAATGCATCTCATTAATGTATAATAATATTAAGGATACATGGGAAGTGATCTACATAGTTTTTAATCACAATTTATATGTTGATCCTGAAGATCATGATGACTTTGTGAATAGTGATATAGGAATTGATAATGTCCCACCAATAGGATGCTAAAGAGACCAGGCATGGTATCTTTAGGTGGTACCAAGATGGGCCAAAATCTACATATTAGTGACCATATTTATATCTTATTTTTTATCTTATAACCTTGGTTTTACCTTCATCATTGGGTTTTTGGGATTATTAATATTTATGAAATGATTTACCCATCATATCAACAAAAAACATTTTTTATTATTGACATCTTCTTTAAAATATTTATTGATCATTTATTTTTTTTGATTATGATAAATGGAATTTTATAATGATGGTAATGTATCACTACTTCTACATCTGTATCCTCACTACTTATCGGTAAAATATTCTATACGGGGAAAAATGTAAGAGGTAATGTGTCTCACCGACCCAGATATTGTTATTTAGTTCAGGGATTTCCAAAATGCTATTATTGGATATTATATTTTTTATTTCTTATTAACAATTTTTTGTTAAATTTAGAATGTAATTCATTCATGTAAAACTCAAGTAGGTGAGTCGAATGTCTAACTTAAAATTGTGGGATATTCAGCGACCACCTCCCCCTAAATGGTACATAACCTAGGCTTTCATGGAGAGAAAGAAGATAGTATTTTCACTTATCCTACCACCAGTAGGCCCAATTTGATGAATATAACTGAGTGTATAACAAGCATAAAATTTTAGTCCTTAAAATATGAAATTTTTTATAAAATTTATATATGATGGACACACCATTAAACATTTCAGAAACCCTGATATTTTTGGAAAATGAAACTATATTATATATTATATTCGACATAAAACAATGAGCATAAACATCTGTGAAATATATATCCCATATTAAATAACCTTCTAATTAGTTATTATGAATAGAATTGACTAACATATAATATATCAAAATATAAATTCCCCACTCAATACAATTTATTCATAAATTCTTATTAAATGATCAACAAATTTTTATTAATTAAATCCTATTCTTCTAAAATATGTTCTCGTCAAAAATATTTTTATTTCATTTATATAGAATATATTAAAATAAATTTTTAAAATACAAGATAATATATATTTTAAAATAAAAATAATTTTTTAATCAGTATATAAATATAAACAGAGGGTGAAATTTAGGAATTTTTTTTTAAAATAATGATTTTTCATTTAATATTGAAAATTATGATTTAAAAAATCATTTCTGTTTATTATATTATGTAATTTTACAATACCCTTAGGTTTGAATAATAATTAATTTAAAGTAATCATCCTTTGTTTATATTTAATCTACTAAAATACATTTTAAAAGTTTTTATTTCTTATTTTAGTATAAGTTAATTTTTGGGGTTAAAATCACGAGTTTTCATATTTTTTTTTGATGTGCAGAATGTATCTCTTTTATAATTAATTAATACACCCCTAAGAATGAATGATTTTGGTAAAACGTTTATATTTTATATCTATATATATTAAATTAAATTAATATAATTATTTTTACTAGTCTTATAATTAATATGAAATCATAATTTTCATGACAAATACACTTTATCAAAACCATCTTTTTCATTATATCTATTGTTTGTATTTTGAATTAACAATTTCTAATTCTTTGAATTGAATCTATTAAAATGGATATAATATTTATATTCATTGTAAATTATATTATATAATTATTTCATGTTATTTTTTACCATAATTAAGACTGAAAAAATAAAATTTAATTACCATAGGGAAGGTAAAAATGGATTTACCGTTTTTAACATAAAAATTTAAGGATTTCAATAGAATAATCACATTTCTAAAAACAAATTTTTTATAAATATTTATACCTTATAATATATATATTTTTAATTTTCCATTTTTAATATTATTTTCTTTTAAAAAATGTGGCAATTTTTTTTTCATTTAACAAATTACAACTGTTATATTCACCTTACATATAAATTTAAACTACCACTATTATCTTATTGTAAAATTAAAATACTATTGGATTATATATGACCTGAAATATATCATACTAAATTCACACCCAATTTCATGGAGACAATATATTGATCAAAAATAAATACTAATAATGATTTGGTGCTTACCTTATGAGGTTGGTTGAAGAAGAGGTATCATGTTAAAAAATCTATTTTTTGTATTCATCCATAACTATAAAATAGTATTAAATTTTTATGATATAATAAAAATAGTATTTACCATAAAATCATTTTTTATAATTTTAATTTAATATCATATAGCCATAAAATATTCCTACAAATCTGATATAAAATTATCATTCCTGTAACAGTGGTCTACCACCTCACAAAATGATGTCACTAATTTTTATTTATCACTTCTCACGGATTGTTATAATGACTAATTTAAAGTATATATATTAAAATTGTAACATATTTATAATTTTCATTTTCTTATATCACATATACCTTTTTACATTCCATTCCAGGGGGGATTTGATAACATCGCTCGTTTTTATGGCGAAAAAACACCTCATGATGTGATGTGATTCATTTTTCACTAACATTTTACATTGATGATAATAAGATTTAAATAAATTAATATATGTGATATAAATGAAATAATTATTATATTAATGATGTATTAATCATTATGAAAATATAATATATCATTTTTAATCTTACAATGTAAAAATATAATTTCGTTGATGCGTTCAGGTGGATTATCACCTCCACAAAATGATATGCGTTTTTTCCATCGAAAAAACACATAGATGATATATAAAATTATTTTCAATGAAATAATTTGATATTAATGTCTCTATTATCATTTTACAAAGATAAAATATTACTTACTATCTTTCCATAATTATATTTGAAAATTAAATATTTTACATATGCCAATGTACATACTACCATCCCCATGATTTTAACGTAGTTCATTTTTTATAACCTTATATAATGATTGGATAAATTTTTTCCAATGATTTAAATATATAATAAATATTTAGATATTATTATAATTTTTATTTTTAGATATTTCCCTCCTTGATGATGTTAAAAAAGAGAATCTGTTTTGAAATAATGAGTCGAACCTCTTAAAAATACCTGATATAAAACTAATGTTTATTTTGTGTTTTATATAATACACTTTTTGTAATGGCCTGGGTTTTTGGGGTCCATTACTTTGTGAAAATATCGTGTTGGATTTTCTGGTCTAGGAATCTCAGTGAAGTTTGGCGTAATGGTAGGCCTACCGGTAGCCTTAGCCAACCGGTAGCAGTCCTACCGGTAGCTCCGTCTACTAGTAGCCGCAGCCTACCGGTAGCTCTGTCTATCGGTAGCTCGGTATACTGGTAGCTGCAGCTACCGACAGCTCAGTCTACCGGTCACCATAGCCTACCGGTAGCTCGGTCTACCGGTAGCTGCAGCCTACCTGTAGCTCGGTCTCCAGGTAGATACAGCCTACCAGGAGCTTGGTATACCGGTGGCTGCAGCCTACCTGTAGCTCGGTCCACCGGTTGATACAACCCACCGGTAGCTGACAGCCACCGGTAGCTCAGCTACCGGTCGCTGTTACCCACAGGTAGAT
This sequence comes from Viscum album, assembly GCA_963277665.1. Lineage (NCBI taxonomy): Eukaryota > Viridiplantae > Streptophyta > Magnoliopsida > Santalales > Viscaceae > Viscum > Viscum album. The sequence continues at coordinate 116,229,181 of OY728123.1, read as the reverse complement.
CTCATCCCCCGGTGGCTCTGGCCTACACTGCGGGTTCTTTCTAGTGGCACTCCTTCTTGCGCAATTAGGGTTTTAAACCCTATTTTGACTCCTTTAAGCGTGTTTTAATGCCCGGTAATGCCCATAAATGTTTTAATTAACTTGTTGTCTACGTAGGTTTAAACCACCCGACCCTTTAATAATGTGTGGGGCCGCGTGGTCAACCCACGACGCCCGCTCCTTATAAGGTTTCATGTTCTTATCTCAACCACCCAGAACCTTATAAACTAAAGGGTTCACCGTGGGTTTCTTCTTTTCTTGTTCACCCAGCTCTAGATTACCCATCCTTCAGGCGAGCCGCATCGCTATGTGTGAAGTTCCACGCCCGGCCTAAGCATTGATAGATGAGGCTATTTTCGTTCAGGCGAGCTGCATCTCTTTCCATGAAGGTCCACACCAGGCCTCAGCGTTGATCGTTGACCAACAAGTAGGGAATTTCTCCTTCATCTCTCTCTTTTGTGTATCATGCGGGGTGGGCTTGCTTTTGATTCTTTAGAATTGGAAAAACCAGACCTAAATAAATATAAAGAACAGATTATTTAAAGAAAGAAGGGGGGGGGGGCTATGATCGTTGATACTGTTATATATTATGATCTTATTTTTTAATTGTGCGGCTTACGCCTACTGAAAATTGTGGCCGTTGGTGGTCGTTGTCTGTGCACTAACAAACCCTTACCTCTGGTGATGTTTAAATGGATCGTGTTTATGGTGGATAAACCTTGCTGTGTAAATGAATTTTGTTTAATTATGTATATTCGGCTAAATGAATTGGAAGCACCAGGATAAATCCTTTTCTGTGATAACCCCAGTTAAAGCACACAAAAATTGAAATCATGGAGTGTGTTAAATCTTATAAATCTAAAAATACTGGCATGGACCTGATTTGTGTTGGTGGTAGTGGTTTGGTTGTTTTCTTTTAAGGGACGATTGCTGGAGATGTGGGAGGGGACGAGATCCCCTGTTTTTATACTCTCTGTGGTTATGAAATTGGGGATGGGATCCCCTATTGTTATGGATTTGGTGGTTGTGAGTTTTAAGACTGGGTGGTTACCTTGTTTATATCACGAATTGGGGTGGGATCCTCCGTTGATAAAAAACCTTTTTGGGGGAGGGGACACGGGGCAGTGTCTCGGGGTTGTATTTGGTTCTAGTACTTCGAGGGATCTCACTTATTCCTTTTTTTTGTGACTTTACAAGAGAACCGGTTGTGGATACTTAATTGATGTTTGGCTGGTTTCTTTTACTTGGTTATGATTATAGTGTTAGTTTCCCAGTAGTGCTTAAACTTATTTGAACATTATTACTAAACATGAAAACAAGAAAGGGACAAATGGGTTTGTTGGCGACAGTCGTGACATGGACCTAAGTCCTGTTTGTGTCCTTTAGGCTAGCTGAAGAAAAACCTAACTTGCGTGATTTATTGTTACCTAAATATACATACATGTAGTTTTGTGTTTCTTATTCATGCCCCACCCAAGTTGAGCACTTAGTGCCGAACCCCCCCATTTCATGGGGGAGGGTGTTTTTCCCAACACTATTATTAGTGGATGGTTATTAGATCCTTTTTTTCTCCCTTTCCTGGATATCCCAAGTGTCTTCGGGTAGGTTGTGATGGCCTGAGGTCCATTATTAGCCCAAGAATCTTTGGGCAGGGTAGTGTGGGGGTTGGCCAGGTGTGTGCGGTAGGTGGTTTCCCAAGTGTCTTCGGGATGAGGCCCAAGTGTCTTCGGGCGTGGCAGTGGATCCTCTAGCCCAGGTTTCTTCTGGCGTGGTGGTGGTTGTTCTGGGCTAGGTGTTTACAGGCGTGGTTATGTATGATAGTTGTGGCCCAGGTGTTTGCAGGCAGGATTCGGCAGTGGGACTATGTGTGGTTGTGGCCTAGGTGTGTGCTGGCGGGTGTGGCAGTGGGACTGCAGTGAGAATGGTAGGATTGGTTCGATGCGTAGGATGTCTCAATAACCAGTGATAAAGTGGTGCAGGGTACCCAAATATCGATGTGCTCTTATTATATATATTACTTGACTTGCGTTATTTGGGGAGTGTGCCTTGGTGAGGCTTCGGTGGATAGTTTACCTTGTTAGGTTTTTGGTTTACTCCTTTTCTCATGATACTTTAGTACGTTCCCCCACTTGTGCATGAGAGTCTTTGGTTTTCCCTACTGAGTGTACTTGTATGCTCACCCTACGTATATAAAACAGCTTTCAGGTTTCCAGGAGGACTTCAGGGATCGCGCGGGACCATACTAGCTCGGACCTTTGGGGCAGTTGTAGTTGCTGATTTTTTTCATTCTTTGGTACTTACCTTTGTAGTCACTTTTTTATTTTGTGGCTTTTACTTTTTGGAACATGCATGTGGGAATGAATTACTTTTGGATTTACTTTTATTTTTGTTTTGGTTTTGTTGTGTTTTATCATCTTATCTCCTGATCCTATAAAACAAAAAGGGCTAATGGCTTCCATTTGTGTGTAATTTCTATACCCTTTGTGCTAGTCGCCACTCTGGGACCTATTGAGGGCGGGTCTCAGGGGTCATTATCTCTCCTTAAACCTAAAGAAATAAGGTCTTGTCAATCTTCTGACCCTTCCCCCCTTTTTTGGTGAAGGTGGGTCATGAAAGAATGATATCAGAGGTGATGGTTCAGAGATAGGATGGAGTGTGGAGTTAGGTACAATGAGGATTGTATGGGATGGTAGGGAAACAATGTTGGGTGACCTTAGCGCGTGAATTAGGCCAGGGAAGACTGGCTAGGACACGGGATTTTAGGGCCCCCCCATGATCCGATGGAAGAACTCTGGACCTACCTAACGACCAAGTGATGCCACACTAATTGCAGGGTAGAGAGACCCTAGGAAAGGTACATGAATCATAATGACTTGTGTTCTTGTGTTTCTGGGGTATTTTGGGAGTGAAGAATAAATGAAAATTTTAAGAAGTTTTAAAGAACAAAATTATGCACTACTTGGGATTAGGCATTCCTTCTTTACCTTATAGCTATGGCACCTAGAAGGCGACCGCGGGTGGTACAAGAGATCGAGGCCCCACATACTACCTTGGCCGATCGGCAGAGAGCTGACCAGGAAGAGGAGGATGACCAGTGGAAGAGGACTCTTCGGGCCTTCCAGCGACAGACCCTCGAGAAGTATGAGGGCAACACCTCTTACATGAAGACGGAGAGCTGGCTAGAGGAGCTGGTGATATCCTTCGGCTTGATCCAGGCTCCGACCGAGTACTGGGTTCCTCTATCCATAAGCCAGATGTGGGGAGCAGTGCGTCAGTGGTGGACGCTTTACCTGGGGGAGAGGAGAGAGGCTGAGGTGGCATGAGCTGATTTCGAGAGGGAGTTCTGGACGGAATTCCTCTCTTCGACGATGAAGGCAGAAACGAGATAGGAGATACTCTTCCTCTAACTGGGGAGTATGTCAGTGAGGGAGTTAGGGATCAAGTTCAAGGACCTCCAACGTTTTTCTTTGGACCTCTTTGTAGGTTCCGGGCGCAGCCGAAGCGCGGTAGTGGGTTTGCCCAACGTTAATTTTAACGTTAAACAATGTTCAATCCGATATCTGTCACGATATAAAACGCCGAATCTTCAGAATAGAATGAATAAAGAAAAGAAAAGAAGAGTCCCGGAACCCTTGAGGAGGATCATCATATGTTGATTATAATTAATTTAATTAATGCATAATAATTACCTCGTTGGAATTCTTTCTTTGTTGATGTGTCCGGTCACGATTCGGTGATCCGTCGTTGCGTCGTAGAATCCAAGTGTAGGATTCCCCTAGTGGTCATCCACACGTGTGTCACGTATCTCCGGACGTCGCCGAAGGGATCTTCGAGTGCTAGCGCGGAAGAAAATTCGCTTGCGATATCCGCCTTTGACCGCCTTGATCCGGTGGAGGATCTTGCTCTCGTAACTTGAGGGAGTTCTTGGTGGAAAGAGAATTCTCTCTTGGCTTGAGAGTATTTCCAAATCCGTTGTGCACAACCAATGGCTCTTCAAAATGTTGGGGTTGTGAGGATATTTATAATCATGTTTGAGGTTAATAGAGTTATGACAATAAATAAACGCGTTACGCGTTTTATTTATTTCATTAACTCTTATTGAAAACCCCCCCAAGTCGAATTATTAATTCCTTGACATGCGCCCACGCTGATTATAATAAATATCATTTAATAAAATAATATTAAATCCTCAAAATCCCAACTGGAAAAACTACACAGCGTGTAATAATTAATACACGACGTGTACTTGTTTTCCATAAAACTACACGACGTGTATATTTAATATACACGGTGTGTACTTTTATTTTTCATTTTTATCCACCACATTTATTAGACCTTGAGTAATGACTATTTATTTCTTAAATAAATTTAACTGCATTACTCGCTAATAAATATATTATTTCGTCCATAATATATTCTCTCGAATAAATAGTGTCAAAATAAATGCGATCAGACATCCTTAAATAATTATTAAACCACAGTCGGGAATAATATTTATTTAACTTGTTAAATTAATATTTAACTGAGATACATGAACACACTTAGTGTGTGACCCTCTAGGCCTCTTTCTCAGTGGAATTAGGCTGAGCCTACCTAAATTTCAAGGTTAGCGTCTAGCAACACGCCAAGGCACCCATAGAGAAAGAAGATAACACCGCAATGACATGTTACCTCCTACGAACGCTTACCGTTTAATATAATCCCTTTGTCTAGATATCTCCAATCAAGAGGGTTGCATGCTAGTGACATAAACCCATGTGCTTGATTATTCTTTCTTTGACTTCCCGTAATTGAACATGCCCATACCTTACCATGGCCATGGATTTATTTAGGCTATATCAATTCCATCAAAGGGCCTGAGATATCTACTTCCGTTATGGAACGGAAGGGACAAATCCTTTCTCGCATTATCTATTAATGCAGTATTACTCGTGACGCACCTAACGTATCCTACCTCGCTACGAACAGTGTGTCGTCACAGTTTTCGTCAATACATCTAAGTGCGTGAGTTGTAATACCCATTAATAATAATATTAAATTCTAAGGATCAATACACACGTTCGTATATAGGAACATCCAATGACACTATGAAATGTGGTTTTCCTACTGGCGGGTCTCGTTCTCATAATAACCTCCTGGATATTACCAAGGGCGCACACCATGAGAAGGTGCCTCAAAGTTTTATGAGTCCTCACCCCTAATGACCTGTATTATTTGTGTCCCTCAAATAATATCATCCGTCCATAGAACATACATTCAAGAACAGTGTTATGGAACTTCCGGGTTCCCATCATAGCAGGGATCCGCTACCACCCTTTAATGCAACAGTTGTCCTTAGGACATTATCACATGACATGTCACGCAGAAGAACAATCAAGATGTGATAAGGCTTTTATTTAATGAATAATGTACAAAGTAGTTAGTTCTAGACCACCAACTCCAACAGACTCCCACTTGGACTAGAGCCAACTACTAACAACCTTTAACCCGCTAGCTCTCACATGATATTCATGCTTCTGTTGAGATAGGCCTTTAGTCATGGGGTCCGCCACGTTCTCTTCCATGGATACTCTGCTCACTGCAACTTCAACCCTTTGATAGAAATCCCTCAAGAGGTGATACTTCCAGAGTATGTGCTTTGTCCGTTGATGTGACCTTAGTTCTTTTGCAAGAGCCACCGCTGCAGTATTATCACAATACAATGTAATGGGATCTTTACTGCTAGGCACCACATCAAGCTCCTGGACAAAGTTCCGAATCCAAGCGGCTTCTTTGGATTCATCAGAAGCCGCTATATACTCGGAATCCGCTGTAGAATCGGCGACAACTGGCTACTTTGAACTCTTCCAGCTCACAACTCCTCCATTGAGACAGAAAACATATCCAGATTGCGACTTCAGATCATTCTGATCTGTTTGAAAACTATCATCAGCATACCCTCTGATGACAATCTCCTCGTCTCCTCCATATACCAGGAATATATCCTTAGTTCTTCTCAGATACTTAAGGATAGTCTTAACAGCAGTACAATGTTGTTCTCCTGGATCTGCTTGATATCTTCCTACCATGCTCAGTGCATAGGCAACATCAAGCCTGGTACATAACATGGCATACATGATGGATCCTATAGCCGAAGCATATGGGATCTTGCTCATCCTATCTTTCTCCTGTTGTGTCTGGGGACACATTTTCTTAGAAAGATGTAAGCCATGTGACATTGGAACCAATCCCCTCTTGGATTTTTCAACACTAAATCTCTTTAGTATCTGGTCAATATATGTACCCTGACTTAGTCTAAGCAGCCTCTTGGATCTATCCCGAATGATCTTGATCCCTAGAATGTAGGCTGCTTCTCCTAAGTCCTTCATAGAGAAAAACTTGCTCAACCAGTCCTTAACTGACTGTAAGGCTGGCACGTCATTTCCAATAAGTAATATGTCATCAAGATATACCACTAGGATGATGACCGCATTCCCATTAAACCGCTTATAAACACATGGCTCACATTCTTTCTTAATGAAACCAAATTCCTTTATGGCTTCATCAAATTGAATTTTACATGACCTGGATGCTTGCTTCAATCCATAAATAGATTTCTGCAACTTGCAAAACTGTTTGGCTTCACCTGGTGTCACAAACCCTTCTGGTTGTGTCATATAGACATCTTCCTGAAGGTTCCGGTTAAGGAATGCTGTTTTGACATCCATCTGCCAAATCTCGTAGTCATGGTAAGCTTCTATGGAAAGTATGATTCTTATGGATTTAAACATGGAAACTGGCGAGAAGGTTTGATCATAGTCAATTCCTTGACGTTGTCTGAATCTTTTAGCCACTAGCCTTGCTTTATAGGTGCTAACATGACCTTCTATGTCCAGCTTTCTTTTGAATACCCATTTGCATCCAACATGATTTACATCAACTGGATCATCGACCAGAACCCAATCTTGGTTCTGATACATGGAATCCATCTCAGAATTCATAGCTTCTAGCCATCTTGCAGCTTCTGAGCTTTCTACCACTTCCTTGTAGGAGAGAGGTTCATCATTGTCCAACAATAATGATTCACCATCCTCGGTGACTAGGAAACCAAATCTCTCTGGTTCCCTTGCCTCTCTTGAGCTCCTACGCAGTACTTGTGTTTCTGGAACCTCTTCCACAGGGACCTGTGGAACTTGTTCCTGTACCAACTCCTGTGTATCTTGAGCATCAACTTCATCGAAGTCAATCATGCTCCCACTATCCTTCTTGAAGATGTGCTCCCTCTCAAAAAAGATGGCTTGTCTGGCGACAATCACTTTCTTGTCTTGGGGGTTATATAGGTAATATCCTTTCGTTTCCTTGGGATATCCTATAAAGATACACTTCATGCCCCGGGGTGCTAGTTTGTTTCCTGAGAAGGCCTTAACAAACACCTCGCATCCCCATACACGTGTGTGCGACAAAGTGGGGTTCCTTCCATTCCATAACTCAGATGGAATTCCATTTTCCTCCTTAGTTGGTACTCGGTTTAATGTGTATGCTGCAGTTTGTAATGCATATCCCCAAAAGGATAATGGAAGATCCGCATGACTCATCATCGACCTCACCATGTCCAACAAGGTGTGATTCCTCCTTTCACTAACACCATTCCACTGTGGTGTATAAGGAGGAGTGAACTGAGATAGAATCCCAAACTCCCGTAGAATATCGATGAACTCTTGGTTCAGATATTCTCCACCTCGATCCGATCAAAGCTTCTTTATCTTATTACCAAGTTGATTCTCTACTTCATTCTTGAATTCCTTAAATTTCTCTAAGGACTCTGACATATACCTCATTAAGTAATCATAGCCATATCTACTCAAATCATCAGTAAAAGTAATAAAGTAAGAATATCCACCTCAAGCTTCTACTGGAAATGGTCCACACACATCTGTGTGTACCAATCCTAGAAGCTCTGTGGCCCTTTCACCTTGTCCACCAAAAGGCGTCTTGGTCATTTTTCCTTGTAAACAAGCGTGACATCTATCAAGTGGTTTTAGCTCAGTAGAGTCTAAATAGACATCTTGGCAGAGCTTTGTCAAGCGCTTCTCATTCACATGACCAAGGCGGCGATGCCATAACTGGGTGATGTATGAGTCATGTGAGTTTGTTTCGTTATCGATTGCCAACACTTGGTTTTTGTAATTTAATACATACAAACCATTATTCAAATGTGCCATACCATAACATACATTGTTCTTATAAAAGAGACAACCCTTATTTCCAAACTTGAAAATAAATCCATCCATATCCAAACAAGACACAGAAATTATGTTCTTGGAAACACTAGGCACAAAATAACAGTTTTGTAAAACCAAAATCATGCCAGTTGGCAATGAGAGGTGATAGTCGCCAATAGCCAACACAGCTAGCCTTGCGCCATTGGCAGCTCGAAGATCCACCTCTCCTCTGGCGATTTTTCTAAATCTACTTGGTTCCTGCATTTGAATACAGATGTGAGCCCCACAAGCGTTATCTAATACCCAATGTGTAGAAATAGTATGATTGCACTCGATAACGAACGCACCTTTAGCGTCCCCACGCTTCTGGGTGCAATTCCTCTTCCAATGGCCCTGCTTGGCACATGAAAAACACACTGCCTCCCATTCCTTGCCCTGCCACTGGATCTTCCCCTTCTTGGAGGGACGGTGCTCGGGGGCTTCAGACCGTTTATAAGTCTTTTTCCCCTTTGCCTTGTCCTTCCTTTTCTTGTTCACCATAAGGACCGTGGGTTTGTCACGCCCCATGTCCTTATCTACCTGGCGAATCAAGGTCAGAAGCTCCGATAAACTCTTCTCATTGTCGCTCATGTTACAGTTAACAATGAAGAAAAAGAAGGTCTTTGGCAGTGATGATAGGATGAGATCTGTACGCAACTCATCTGAGAATTTAATCCCTAAGATATCCAAGCGTTCAATGTAGCCAATAAGCTTGACTACATGAGACCCAGCTGGCGCAGACTCTCCAAGCTTCGTGGTAAACAAAGAATTGGAGATCTCATACCTCTCCTATCTCGCCTTCTCTTGGTAGAGATCTTTAAGGTAAGAAATCATGCTATACGCATCCATGTTTTCATGTTGCTTCAAGAGCTCATTAGACATGGCCGATAGCATGAAACACTGGACATCTGTGGCATCATCCATGTGTTTCATGTAGAGAGATAATTCCTCATCACTAGCCTCTTTCCCAGGCACAACTGGAATAGGCTCTTCCAGCACATATAATTTCTTTTCGTGGCGAAGGACGATGCGTAAACGCCTCTGCCACTCTTGGAAATTGGTGCCGGTGAGAAGGTTTTCTTTCTCGAGTATGGTGCGCAATGATATGTTTGAAGTCATTTTCTTGCCGTTTCTACAAATTAAGATGAGAAAATGTTTAATACTTTATTATAAAAATTGAGACAAATAAATTAATACTTATTAGTCTCCCATTATTTTATCGAAATCCAATAGCCCTCACCATTGACTTCGGAATATTCTGTTGCATGAATATTCTAGTGGCAAGGATCCATATTGCCCTTAGAATTACCCCAACTAGGGTTGGTCAAGAAACTTGAAGGGTTTTAGGTAGGCATTCCAAATGCCAACTGCATTAACTCGCAGTTCCTTGATCCGCTGAGTGGACTCCCCAATCCTGAAATCCTTTTTTGGATTTCCTCAACCTTTGCCTCCTGGTCACACCAAGTCCTGCTGTGGCAGTCAACCCTTGATGCGAACCAAGTCAAGTCAACCCAAAACCTTAAATTAGAATTCCCCGATAATAGAAAGCACCCCAACTAGGGTTGGTCAAGCACTTTGAACTATGGTTCGATTCTAACCAAGATTATGGAAGGCTATGCCGACTTAATATTTATCTTGAGGGATTTTATCCTTATATGTAAATTGCCATTTTATTATCTTTGATTACATGCTTGTTAATATTAAGTGGGATATGCTTAAGTGATTAACCATGTCTAAGATAATATTTACGTATAAGACAATTTTATTTTAGTTCCATCTTGCATGCTCGTTTAATTCATTAATTGTGTGATTGTGACAACACACCCACAATAAATAAACCATGCAACTGACAGAAATAAAATAAATGGTATGATCATGAGATTTTCTATAGGTTAGTTTATCTAGCGGTTGATAAACTAACCCAAGACCTAGGGGAGAAACAGCTTGAACCTTTCGGGTTCGTGTCTACAGCTTTCCACCTGTCCACCTTTATATCTCCATGGATTGGTTTCACCTTGGCTCCTGACTTGAGCCGCCTCCACTAGCTTGGGAGCTCCATCCATTAAATATGCATTTATCTCACACGCAGGTGAGGGGTAAAAAGGGGTTTTTACATAAAATAATCCTTGGGCACACAGGCCCTACATATTAATGAGGAGATGGCTCGTAGGCCAACAAATTTAATTTAAATAAATAAATTAAAAGAAACCATTCTCATACAAAGGTCTCGGTCTAGCTCATGATCATCCATACATGCAACGATATTTACGCATAAATAAAACTAGCATTCAATTATTTAATCGTTATTGTTTAAGATAAATCACCCTCGAATCAATTAATTATCTTTAATTAATCAATCCTTTTATCTTAAATCAATTTTCTGAATTTCCTTGAGATTCTCATCCATCATAATTTTAAACAAATAAGTTCATTTAAAATTATCCTTGTACGTAACTTGTACCTTGGAGGCAACCCGGTGAATTCCCATTTATTATACAGATGTTAAATTAAACACATATATATAAAACACCTATCACTTGTTGTGCCTCAGCTTTACTCCTGCACCATGGTACACGTCTCAAGGGTTTGTATAATATAATAATAAATTTTAATAAATCTGCGCAATTTGGGTGAGTACACGGTGTGTAGTTCCGACTACACGGTGTGTACTTTTCTTCACTGTCCATCCGAAGTACACGCCCGGGGATAAGTCATGTTAATGTACTTCGGAAATTTTCGGAGTACACGTCGTGTACAGTGGGACACACACCGTGTAGTTTCCGCGTTACACGGTTTCAAGCCGGGTAGGCCGTGTACGGAGTACACGACCCAACCCTAACCCGAAGGGACTACACGCCGTGTTCATTGGACCACACAACGTGTATTCCGGAAACTGTGTGCCACCTGTTTCTGGTCAACACACGGTGTCTTAAATTCTTAGAAATAATCCAATACACGACCTGATTTGGCGGATCAGTCAATGCATTGAACCTAGACTACACGGCATGTACTTCCGAATACATGCCGTGTATTCTGGTGTTATACGGCCAGAAATGTTTGGCTCCTCCGGATGAGTTCCTCTATTTTATTTTAATCAAAATTAAAAGAAAAATCCGTTTCTGTGAGGTGAACGAGAAACGAGGGAGGAAGAACAGATCTCAAGATTCATATTTTCCGAACGATTAAACATGAATTGAAATTACTAAATTATTAAATGCGTAAATCACCAACGAAAAACTAAATAATTATAACCAACGATATAACCCCTCTGATACCACTTATAGGTTCCGGGCGCACCAGAAGCGCGTTCGTGGGTTTTCCCAACTTTAATTTTAACGTTAAACAATGTTCAATCCGAGATCTGTCACGATATAAAACGTCGAATCATCGGAATAGAATGAAGAATGAAAAGAAAACAAGAGTCCCAGAACCCTTGATGAGGATCATCATATGTTGAATATAATTAATTTAATTAATGCATAAGAATTACCTCGTTGGAATTCTTTCTTCTTTGATGTGTCCGGTCACAATTCGGTGATCCGTCGTTGCGTCGTAGAATCCAAGTGTAGGATTCCTCTAGCGGTGATCCACACATGTGTCACGTATCTCCGGACGTCGCCGAATGGATCTCCGAGTGCTAGAGCGGAAGAACATTCTCTTGCGATATCCGCCTTTGACCGCCTTGATCCGGTGGAAGATCTTGCTCTCATAACTTGAGGGCGTTCTTGGTGGAAAGAGAATTCTCTCTTGGCTTGAGAGTATTTCCAAATCCTTTGTGCACAACCAATGGCTCTTCAAAATGTCGGGGTTGTGAGGATATTTATAATCATGTATGAGGTTAATTGAGTTATGACAATAAATAAACGTGTTACGCGTTTTATTTATTTCATTAACCCTTATTGAAAACCCCCCATGTCGAATTATTAATTCACTGACATGCACCCACGCTGATTATAATAAATATCATTTAATAAAATAATATTAAATCCTCAAAATCCCAACTGGAAAAACTACACGGCGTGTAATAATTAATACACGGCGTGTACTTGTTTCCCATAAAACTACATGGCGTGTATATTTAATATACACGGTGTGTACTTTTATTTTCCATTTTTCTCCACCACATTTATTAGACCTTGAGTAATGAATATTTATTTCTTAAATAAATTTAACTGCATTACTCGCTAATAAATATATTAATTCGTCCATAATATATTCTCTCGAATAACTAGTGTCCAAATAAATGCGATCAGACATCCTTAAATAATTATTAAACCACATTCGTGAATAATATTTATTTAACTTGTTAAATTAATATTTAACTGAGATACATGAACACACTTAGTGTGTGACCCTCTAGGCCTCTTTCTCAGTGGCATTAGGCTGAGCCTGCCTAAAATCCAAGGTTAGCGTCTAGCAACATGCCAAGGTACCCATAGAGAAAGAAGTTAACGCCGCAATGACATGTTACCTCCTACGAATGCTTACCGTGTAATATAATCCCTTTGTCTCGATATCTCCAATCAAGCGGGCTGCATGCTAGTGCCATCAACCCATGTGCTTTATTATTCTTTCTTTGACTTCCCGGAATTGAACTTTCCCATACCTTACCATGGCCATGGATTTATTTAGGCTATATCAATTCCATCAAAGGGCCTAAGATATCTACTTCCGTTCTGGAACAGAAGGGACAAATCCGTTCTCGCATTATCTATTAATGCAGTATTACTCATGAAGCACCCAATATATCCTACCTCGCTGCGAATAGTGTGTCATCACAGTTTTCGTCAATACATCTAAGTGTATGAGTTGTAATACCCATTAATAATAATCTTAAATTCTAAGGATCAATACACACATTCGTAGATAGGAACATCCAATGACACTATGAAATGTGGATTTCCTACTGGCGGGTCTCGTTCTCATAATATCATCCTTGATATTACCAAGGGCGCACACCATGAGAAGGTGCCTCAAAGTTTTATGAGTCCTCACCCCTACTGACCTGTATTATTTGTGTCCCTCAAATAATATCATCCGGCCATAGAACATACATTCAAGAACAGTGTTATGGCACTTTCGGGTTCTCATCATAGTAGGGATCCGCTACGACCCTTTAATGCAACAGCTGTCCTTAGGACATTATCACATGACATGTCACGCAAAAGAACAATCAAGGTGTGATAAGGCTTTTATTTAATGAATAAATTACAAAGTAGTTGGTTCTAGACCACCAACTCCAACACACTTTCCCGACGAGGAGTCTTGGGCAAGATGTTTGGAGGAGGCACTCCGACCCTCCCTCCAGTATGCTATTACCCCCTTTACCATTCTGACATACTTGGAGGTCCAGAAGAAGGCCAGAGTGGTGGAGAGGATGCATGCTCTAGGAGGAGTAGGCCGACCTCAGGGCGCTCCTCAGGGACCTCGACCGGGGCGTGGTCGGGGAGGTGGCTGATAGCCGAGGGGCAGAGGAGATGGGCTTGGACAGTTACACGCCGCAGAGCCAGCAGTTCCAGTAGGGCCGGAGGTTGTTCGAGGTACGATCAGTTTGTTTAGTACCCTTTCTTATGCCTTGTTCGATATCGGAGCTTCGCACTCCTTTGTTGCACCCAGTCTAGCCCGTGCCTTGGGTCTAGATGCCAAGAGACTACCAGTGCCCCTGGTGTTGAACACCCCAGTCGGGGGTCAGACCAACTTGTTGTTTGTTTTTTAGGGATGAAGACTGATGATAGGGCCACATCAGTCAGTTATGGATCTTCTTTTTCTACAGATATAGCCATACGATGTCATCCTAGGCATCGACTGGCTATTCTCTGTGTGTGCCGTCATCGACTGCTTCCGATGAAGGGTCATGTTCTTAGACTTGGGCAGCCAGCGTGTTGTTTTCACCGGTGAGCAGTGCTGTCAGAAGGGCAACAGGCGAGAGGAAACCCTCCTCTCCTTGTTAGCTGAGTTGTCAGTAGGGTCAGTAGATGCTGAAATGGTGAAAGTGCCAGAGATCATCCGTGGGTTTATGGACGTCTTCCCTAAGGAGGTGATGAATCTACCCCCTTGACGTGATATCGTGTTCATGATAGACCTGTATCCCGACGCTTGTCCGATCTCGATGGCTCCTTACCAGATGGCACCTTCAGAGCTATGGGAGTTGCAGATCCAAATTGACGATCTGATGAAGAGGGGTTATGTTCGGCTGAGTGTGTCACCATGGGGTGCTACAGTCTTGTTTGCAAAGAAGTAAAATGGTGGTCTCAGGTTGTTCATAGACTACAGGATGCTGAATCAAGTGGCGATCAAGAATTGCTACCCTCTTCCGAGGATAGAAGATCTTTTTGACCAGCTGAAAGGGGCAGGATGGTTCTCGAAGATCGACCAACGGTCTGGGTATCACCAGATGAGAGTGAAAGAAAGTGACATCCTGAAGACGACGTTCAGGTGCAGATATGGACACTTCAAGTTTGTAGTTATGCTCTTCGGCATTACGAACGCCCCGGATGTGTTCATGGGGCTTATGAACTCCATCTTCCGGGAGTACTTGGATTGGTTCGTGGTTGTGTTCATCGATGATATCCTGATCTATTGAGAATAGAGTAGGACCATGCAGAGCACCTGAGGATGGTTTTGGAGGTCCTCCGACAGCACCAGCTCTATGGTAATTTGTAGAAATGCATGTTATGGACACAAGAAGTGCACTTCCTCGGGTACATGGTGTCCGAGCAGGGGGTAGCGGTGGACCCGTAAAAGGTTGAGGTAGTTGTTTCTTTGGAAACACCCAAGAATGTGGAAGAGGTTCACAATTTCATCGGGTTGGCTGGTTACTATCGAAGGTTCGTACCCAACTTCTCCTGAGTAGCAGCCCCTTTGTCAGCCCTGACCAAGAAAGACCAGGTTTTCGTGTGGAGTGAGCAGTGCGAGTCAGCCTTCAGCTATCTGAAGGAGAAGTTGGTTAGTCCCCCAGTACTGAGATTACCAGAAGAAGGGGTGGTATATGAGGTGTTCTGTGATGCTTCAAGATAGGGCCTAGGATGTTTGTTGATGCAGCGACAAGGGGTGATCTCTTATGGGTCCAGCCAGCTACACCCTCATGAGCGCAATTATGCCACCCACAACCTGGAGCATGCAACAGTCGTTTTTGAGCTAAAGCTATGGCAGCACTACCTCAACAGAGAATGATTTGTGGTCTTCACAGATCACAAAAGCTTGAGATATATCTTCTCCCAGCGGGACCTAAACTTGTGAGAGTGGAGATGGGTGGAGTTCCTCCAGGATTACGACTTCGAGATCTCTTATACTGAGGGAAAGGGAAATGTAGTGGATGATGCCTTGAGCAGGAGGACGCAGAAGGATGCAGTCCGAGAGTCGGCAGACGCCTGGAAGGCGATGGATGAGTTGGCTGCCTTATACCTGGATGCGAGGATGGATAACAGTACAGGTTTCTTGTATCAGATGACAGTGAAGTCATCTCTGTTTCAGCAAGTGGAGGAGTCTCAATGGGGAGACCCAGAGTGCAAAGTGATGCATGACTGAGTTGACCAGGGAAATGCTCTAGAAGAATGGACAGAGGATGGTCCGAACCAGATGCTTTTCCAGTGAAGGTTATTTGTTCCAGAAGTGATGCGCGACAGGGTTCTCAGTGAGTTCCACAACTCACCCCTGGCGGTACACCCAGGAGTTTCCAAGATGTACCCGGGATTGAAGAGGCAGTTTTGGTGGCCCGGAGTTAAGTGAGCGGTGGCAGAGTTTGTGGCCAAGTGCTTAGTTTGTCAGTATGTGAAGGCTGAACACCGAGTTCCAGGCGGCCTACTACAGCCTCTAGATGTCCCCGAGTGGAAGTGGGACGACATATCAATGAATTTAGTCACGGGAATACCCAAGGTCCAATGGGAATATGACGCTATATGGGTGGTAGTGGTTCGGTTGACAAAATCGGCTCACTTTATGGCGATCAGGGAGTCGAGTGCAGTGGATTCTTTGGCGCGAAGGTACGTGGATGAGGTGGTACGGTTGGATGGAGTTTCGAGGTCTATAGTCTCGAAAAGGGATGAACGTTTTACCTCATGAGTCTGGAGGGGTTTGCAGCAGGATTTTGGCACCTAGCTATGCCTTAGCACTGCTTTCCACCCCCAGACAGATGGGAAGACAGATCGCACCATCCAGACGTTGTAGGATATGCTACGGGCATGTGTTCTGGACTCACGGGGATCATGGGTGAGATAATTTCCCCTGGTAGAGTTTTCCTACAATAATATATACCTCTCTACCATTGGTATGGCCCCGTTTGAAGCCTTGTACGGGAGGCCATGCCGTTCAACTGTGTGTTGGATCGAAGTAGGAGAGGCAAGCATCCTTGGGCCAGAGGTGGTGCAGATCACGACAAAAAAGGTTAAGCTTGTACGGGAAAGGATGAAGGCGGCCCAGGACCAACAGAAGTCGTATGCGGATACCAGGAGGATGCCCTTGGAGTTTGAGGTTGGAGACCACGTGTTCTTGAAGGTCTCCCCTCAGCGTGGGCAGGAGAGGTTCGATAAGGGGAGTAAGCTTTCTCCCAGTTTCATCAGACCCTTCGAAGTGTTTCGGAGGGTCGGCGAAGTGGATTATTATCTAGCGTTACCACCACCGCTACTGAGGATACATGATGTATTCCATGTGTCCTAGCTCCGTCGGTATCTGCACGACGATTCACACATCCTTGATTGGGGTGAGCTGGACATCGAGGACGACATGACTTTTGTGGAGATACCAATGATGATCGAGGATCACAAGGAGAAGGTGCTTCATGGGTGAACCATTACCTTGGTTTGTGTGTTGTGGAGACATGGTGGGCTTGAGGAGAGTATGTGGGAGAGGGAAGCCTAAATGTATACCCAATACCCAGAGTTGTTTTGAGTTTTGTTCCTTGTTGCACCGGTTGTGGTAGAACATTTTGTCTTTTTGGATATGAAATGTACTGGTTTTCTTTCCTCTGAATGTGTGTGAAAAGCCCTAGCTATGGGGGAGGAGAGAAACCGAACCCTAGTCAAGACGCATTAAGGTGGATGCGATTAAATCCGTGCAGGCGAGTCAGTGCCACCCAAAGCGGATAATATCTTGACATGGGGGAGGAGACTCCCCAACCCACATGCCTGGGCAGTTTTGACATGGTATGTTACTTGGATCTTGACAGGAAAGTGTTTTTAATTATCATGGGTTCACTCCTAAAAGGTATCTTTCGAGGTGGTTGTTCGGACCCTCTCTTTCCTTATGTTTTGTTTTGATTCTCGAGGACGAGAATCGTTTAAGAGGTATCTGATGTAATGGCCTGGGTTTTTGGGGTCCATTAATTTGGGAAAATATCGTGTTGGGTTTCATGGTCTGGGAATCTCAGTAAAGTTTGGTGTAACAGTAGGCCTACCGGTAGCCTTAGCCTACTGGTAGAAAGCCTACCGGTAGCTCAGTCTACAGGTATCCATAGCCTACAGGTAGCTCCATCTACTGGTAGCTCGGTCTACCGGTAGGTGCAACTACCGGTAGCTCTGTTTACCGGTAGCTTGGTCTACCGGTAGTTGCAGCCTACCGGTAGCTGTCACCGACCGGTTGCTCTCAGCTACCGGTGGCTCTGGCCTACCCCGCGGGTGCTTTCCAGTGGCGCTTCTTCTTCCGCAATTAGGGTTTTAAACCCTATTTGACTCCATTAAGCATGTTTTAAATCCTGGTAATTCCCATAAATGATTTAATTAACCTCGTGTGTGCATCGGTTTAAACCACCCGACCCCTTTAACAACGTGTGTGGCCACGTGGTAAACCCACGACCCCCGCTCCTTACGCAGTTTCACATTATTATCTCAAGTTCCCTAGACCCTTATAAACTAAAGGCTTCACCGTGGATTTCTTCTTTTCTCGTTCAACCTGCGCTAGATTACCCTTCCGTCAGGCGTGCCGCATCTCTATGCGTGAAGTTCCACGCCCAGCCTAAGCGCTGATAGATAAGGCTATTTTCATTCAGGTGAGCCGCATCACTATGTGTGAAGTTCCACGACCAGCCTAAGCATTTATATACAAGGCTATTTTCGTTCAGGTGAGCCGTATCGCTTTCCGTGAACTTCCACACCAGGCCTCAGCGTCGATCGTTGACCAACATGTAGGGAATTTCTCCTTCACCTCTCTCTTTTGTGTATCATGCGGGGTGGGCGTTCTTTTGATTTTGTAGAGTTGGATAAACCAGACCTAAATACTGATAATGAACAAATTTTTTAAAAATGAAGGGGGGGGGGCTGTGATCGTTGATACTGTTTTATATTATGATCTTCTTTTTGAATTGTGCGTCTTACACCTACTGAAAATCGAGGCCGTTGGTGGTCGTTGTTTGTGCACTAATGAACCCCTACCTCTAGTGATGTTTAAATGGATCGTGTTTGTGGAGGAAAACCCTTACTGTGTAAAGGAATTTTGTTTAATTACGTATATTCAGCTAAATGATTTGGAAGCACCATGATAAATCATTTTCTGTGATAACCCTGGTTAAAGCACACGAAAATTGAAATCATGGAGTGTGTTAAATCTTTTAAATCTGAAAATACCGGCATGGCCCTGCTTTGTGTTGGTGGTAGTGGTTTGGTTGTTTTCTTTTAAGGGCCGATTGCTGGAGACGTGGGAGGGGATGGGATCCCCTATTTTTATACTCTCGGTGGTTATGAAATTGGGGATGGGATCCCCTGTTGTTATGGATTCAGTGGTTGTGAGTTTTAAGACTGGGTGGTTACCTTGTTTATATCATGAATTCGGGTGGGATCCTCAATTGATGAAAAACCTTTTTGGGGAGGGGACACGGGGCAGTGTCTCGGGGTTGCCTTTGGTTCCAGTACATTGAGGGATCTCACTTATTCCTTTGTTGTTGTGACTTTACAAGAGAACCGGTTGAGGATACTTAATTGACATTTAGATGGTTTCTTTTCCTTGGTTATTCATATGGTGTTATTTTCTTAGTAGTGCTGAAACATATTTCAACATTATTATTGAACATGAAAACAAGAAAGGGACAAATGGGTTTGTTGGAGAGAGTCGTGACTCAGACCTTCGTGTTGTTTGTGTCCTTGAGGCTGGCTGAAGAAAAACCTAACTTGGGTGAGTGTTTGTTACCTCTATATACATACTTGTAGTTTTTTGTTTCTTACTCGCGTCCCACCCAAGTTGAGAACTTAGTGACGAACCCCCCCATTTCATGGGGGAGGGTGTCTTTCCTAGCACTATTATTAGTGGCTGGTTATTAGCTCCTTTTCTGCTCCCTTTCCGGGATAGACCAAGTGTCTTCGGGCAGGCTGTGATAGCCTGAGGTCCATTATTAGCACAAGAATCTTCGGGCAGGGAAGTGTGGGGGTTGGCTAGGTGTGTGCGGCAGGTGGATTCCCAAGTGTCTTCGGGATGAGTCCCAGGTGTCTTCGGGCGTGGTAGTGGATCCTCTATCCCAGGTGTCTTTGGGCGTGGTGGTGGTTGTTCTGGACTAGGTGTTTGCAGGTGTGGTTACGTGTGACAGTTGTGGCCTAGGTGTTTGCGGGCAGGATTCGGCAGTGGGACTGTGTGTGGTTGTGGCCCAGGTGTGTGCAGGCGGGTGTGGTAGTGGGACTGCGGTGAGAATGGCAGGATTGGTTCAATGCATAGGATGTCTCAATAACCAGTGGTAAAGTGGCACGAGGTACCCAAATATCGATGTTCTCTAATTATATATATTACTTGACTTGCGTTATTTGGGGAGTGTGCCTTGGTGAGGGTTGGGTGGATAGTTTACCTTGTTAGGTGTTTGGTTTACTCCTTTTCTCACGGGACTTTAGTATGTTCCCCCACTTGTGCATGAGAGTCTTTTGTTTTCCCTACTGAGTGTACTTGTATGCTCACCCTACGTATATAAAACTGCTTTCAGGTTTCCAGGAGGACTTTGGGGATCGCGCAGGACCATACTATCTCAGACCTTTGGGGCAGTTACAGTTGCTGATTTTTTTTCTTTCTTTGGTACTTACCTTTGTAGTCACTTTTATATTTTGTGGCTTTTACTTTTTGGAACATGCATGTGGGAATGGTTTACTTTTGGCTTTACTTTTCTTTTAGTTTTGGTGTTGTTGGGTTTCATCATCTTATCTCCCGATCCTATAAAACAAAAAGGGGTAGTGCCTTCCATTTGTGTGTAATTTCTATACCTTTGGTGGTAGTCGCCACTCCGGGACCTATTGAGGGCGGGTCTCGGTGGTCATTATCTCTACTTCAACCTAAAGAAGGAAGGGCCGAAAAATCTGCTGACCCTTCCCCCCTTTTTTGGTGAAGGCGGGTCATGACAACTTTTATATGTAATAAAGTTAATAATTAATAAATAATGGTACTTTTAAGTTATATTCAATTAATTTATTAATGTTTTATTGACTTAAAATTTTACATTCCATAAGGAATTTCAAAAATAAATTTCATTTCATTAATAAATATTACTTCTTTGTGGACATTTGAATGTCATGATTATATGTGTAATGAAATTTGATATACATTTGTTTTATTTCAAATTTTATTATGTAAATTTAAATTTAATACACATATTCACTACATTGATTAACTCTCAATTAAATTATATGTTATTTGGATAGTTTATTCATCTCTTGTTATCATTAATTGACACATGTGTTTTTATATGAACCTGAAATCATATAATATTTTTATATAATACAATTGAAGAGATTATATAATGAAAATAATTATTTTCATGAAATAGAAAATATAATCTGATTTTATTTTTACATGGGTTTTATGATTGAAGAGCTACCAAAGTAAAAATGCATTATGTTAGAGTCATATTTCATTAAGGATTGATTAGGTTCAATGTTATTCATGTAGAAATAATGTGATATTATATTCTTAAATCTTATATATTTATAATCAACTTGTTATGAATGTTGATAATATGATTAATTTCCATTTCCTCCCTTGTTTATTGAATAAATGATAATAATTTTGTTTATAAGTTTTATTGATCTTGTATTTTCTTTTTGGTCGAGTATCATCCCCTTCCGTATACATTTTTTCGAAGAGGTTATCAAACTATTTATTTTAAAATAGAAATTATTTTCTTGATCAATTTATATAATACTTTCTCATTATTAAAAAATTTATTAATGGTTCATTTCTTGTTTTTTTAAATTCATTGCTTTTGACTCCATTTTTCATAATATTTTTAATGGAATAATTTTTTTTATCATTTATCACATGATCAGATTTCTTTTCTATCATTTCAACAAATCAATGTTCACTACACTTGATGTTTCTAATGATAAACTATTGATATGTTTAAATTATTCAATACCCATTCTTTATCTAGATAGTTTGTTATTATTTCAATGACATTTTTATGGGAAATTTTCATTTCAATTGGTTTACAATTTTTCAAAGTTATTGTTATGAAACTCGTTTGTTTTCCATGGGTTAATCCAGTTAAATATATATTGTTATGGATCCTATTTAATTCCAATGGTTTAATCATTTTATAAAAGTAGTAATGAAGGTATTTTTGTTTAATTGTGAAATTAAAATTTTTATACATTATTTATTGTTCATGGACATTGTTATATGATGGTTTTCCCAAGATAGTTCTATAATGAATTTAGTAATGTAACATTTATCAACTTATATGAATGATGGAGTTACAGATAGGATTCTCTTATGTATTTGACTAGAATTTAGTTATATATGTCATGGTTTTAAAATATGTTATAAAGATACTATTTCCATGATACTAGCACAATTAAATAATTCCTTCTAGGTATATAAATGATTATTGTGATCATGATTGATACCATATGGCTCGTGAATATTGATTATGATGAATCCTTCAATTGTGATAGCCTTATTAAAAGTGATTATATTTGATTAACCATTTATTTGTGGGTATGAATATTCTTATGTTATTCTCATTCTCCATGTTTATATCACCATACCATTATACTCATATTATACTAAATGATGGTATATAATGGTTAATGATTATGAATATCCTAAATGAGAATTTGACCACATCTTTATTATGATTCCTTTTCCCTAGGGATCAAAATTAATATTAAAGGAACTATGTATATATGGGTTTCACATGAATGATAATGATGATAAAACATGGAATTTGAAAAGATAAGTATTGTGGGGTATGATTTTTATATTTAGGAAACAATTGATTACAAATCAATTATTCTAAGATTTTTTTCTTATTAAACAAATATCTAAACATTAATGTTCCATTACAATGTATATGATCCAATATTTCCTTTTTATTTTTAATGTGTTGTGAAGTTAAAATTGGGCCTCCGTCATCAATATCAATGCTAGAAATGAAATTTTCATTATTTAATTATTGTATTTGAGAGTGAGAGTATGGGGATATTATAGTTGTTATCGATTGTGGGTTTATAATAAATTATATAATATAATATTTTTTATTTGAGGCTATATCGAGAATTGTGGATACAATTACAGTTCTATTATAATAAGGTTTATCATATGTTCAATGTATTATAAAATAATTTATTGGTTTTAGTTATTGATATATTGAAGTGACTAATGACACTTTAAGATATGTTTTATTTTTTTTTAAATATACATTAATCATATGTTTAATTTGTATTATTACATTACATTTTCATACATAATTATTATCATATTGATAATGTTTAGGGTTCATATGGTTTTGGATTTTGATGTAAATATTGGAATAAAAAATTTATCACATAATATAACCATGGGAATGAATGTGATTTGGTGACTAATTGAATAACGTTACTTCATAAAAAGATCACTATTTTTATCATGTAATAATAATGGTATTATATAAACTTTTAGGCTAACAATGGTTTAATATTGAGTATATATAGTGATTTATTTTGAACATGGGTCTTGTTGTTGAATGATTGGGATTAAGGTTACAATGTTTTATTCATTTTGGGAAAAATTTTACTATGTAAAGAAATTTATATATATTTAATTCCCAAGGATATGTATTATCCCATTTATGGATATGTGTTCCTTTAAATGATTATTTTATTTGTTTGAGCATGAGAAAAAATTCATCTTGAATAATAATCTTGTATTGAAAAAGATGACATTTTATTGGAAATTGATCAATTGGTGAAGTTATATTAATATTTCATGTATATTTTCTTATTATTATTATAAATGTTGAAATGTAACTACTAATATTTGGTAAAATAATATTTAATAAAAAATTTTCTAATTAACATCAATTCTGATTACATCAATGAAATTTTTCACACCTCACTGCATTTTGGTTTTGTGCTAGTGGTGTTTTTTAATCATTCACTTTCTTGTGTTAAAAGTTCTCTATCACTCCCCATAATAATTTAGGATTTAAAGATTTAATCTATGACCATGTCTTCACATATTAACTTTTATTTCATACTCGGGAACATATTTTTATGTTAGTCGAGATGACCTTCATACATTACTTTTCTATAATCACGATGATTTTGTAACCCCTTATATCTTTTTGATTTTCGACAAATTTATATGAAAATATAAAAACATTATTTACTAATATAAATATCAAATTTCAATTAGAAACAATATTAAATATGGGGAAGGATGTAGCACCCAATTATTATGTTAAAAAAACTTTTTTTGATAGAGAATCTGACAAACATCACCAAAATTAACATTCTTGTATATTATATAAATATTTTAATCTCATTATAAAATTTATATTATTTTAATAATATTTACAAATATATAAAATATCAATATATAAAATTCATAATAAATATATACTATTGAAAAATTCTTGGAAAATAATAAAGTAATTATTAATATTGTAAATTTAGTCATCAAAAATATGTTTTCTTTAAAATTTTGGTTTATTTGCCATTGTTAATATTTCATTTTTATTTTTTGAAACGATTGGATTTTTTTTGAGAAAATATAATTCACTTTTTAAATATAATGTAATGAATTTTCTTTTAGATAAATTTCATGATTTTTTAGTAACTATTAATTTTCCATTATATATTAAAACATATCGATATTTGTTAAACATACATTTATTCTAAATATATTAAATAATTTAAAATAAAAATTATTTAATTCAATGAGATTTCATGATACATAAGTATTAATTGGATATTCTTAATACAATTAATTAGATTTTAATTCACTATAAATTGGGTTTTAGTATAATTTGACTATTTGGTATAAAATTGCAAATTATTTTAAAAAAATTTTGAATTTCGAAACCATTTTCATTTTATTTTTATTTGAAAACCCATATTGATGAATTATATCAATTAAAATTATAGGTAACATACCAATAATTTTTAATTTTTAATTTATATATGGATTTGTAATATTTACAGAGTTAATATAAAATTTACTTATTCATAAAACAACAATTCTTGAAGATCTGCTCTTTTATCTCATCTGTGGGATTACTTTTAAACTAAAATTTCCATATTCTATGAAATTAATATTGAAAAATTGATTTAATATTTGGAATAAAACCAATTTATGTTATAAAATATTCAAAAAACAATTTTTTTACAACAATGATTAGGTAATACAATAAAAATTATATACTACGGTTAACGTTAAAATAGATGTTCCTGGGGTTATAATAAAACAATAAAGGTTAAAAAGATGAAAACACATTTATAACATTTATTTTTAGACAAATTTTTACATTATCATTCTTGATTATATAAAATGTTCTATATTGGATTCTTTTTTCGTATGAAACATTTAGTACAACCTTTTTCATTGAAAAACATACAGTTATGCTACAAACTTCATTATCAAAGGCCTCCTCATATTATCCAATTTTAAAACCATAACATCTATTTCCCATGAAAACTAAAACCTATATATCTTCATAAATTACCTCTTCATGAACATTATACAATATATTTTTCAGAAATTTGTCCTATGAAGGCTTTTGTTGTTTATATATGGAGGTTTTCTGAATAAGGTCTATTTTGTTTAACCATGCATTTTTATTTTGTTTCTTCTTCCACATACAAAAAACTTTCTTCAATTATACTGATATAATTACACTAGTATATCCCATATAAATGGATATTATTACATTAATTGATATTTCCAAATCAATCCCCTCATATATCAAATGTGCTATTAAATAATATTTTGTGTGTATAGTAGACTACCAACTCACGAACCAATCTCAAATATTTTTCATAATTTCCTATAAAGGATTGTTATTATTATGGGTTTAAATTATATATATATATGATAAATTTAATATATTTATACTTATTTGGAAATTATATTGCAATTACATTCACACAATCCATTTCAAGAGGGATATGATAACATCACACGTTTGTATGGAAGAGTAATACCTTAATAAGAGATGTGATCAATTTTTCAATAAATAATTATATAGAATATAATACTGAAAATTTTATGGAATATTTGTGATATAAATGAAATAATATTTTTTCAAATTTTATTTAATTATTATAAAAAAATATATATATCATTTTGTTTTTTTACGATTAAAAATTAGTAAATCGTTCATGCGTACATGTGGACAACACCTACTATAAAGTGAGGTGATTCATTTTCATCACCAAAATAGAGGATTGATAAAAAAAATTATAATTAATGAAATAATATAAAATTTATGTTATGCTTATTATTATAAAAAGAAAAATTATTAATTACCTTCTTTCTATAATTATTATTGTTAAATTAAAATGTTATCCATGCATATGAACGACCAACTGTCTCCATGACTGTAAAAATGTAAATTTTTCATAAATGTATTTCTTGATCAGTTATAAAAGTATAATTGATTTATCAATATGAAAATTAATTCTTTGTTATTATTCTGGATATTTTGATATGATCAAAATAATGACAACTCTTAACACAACAAATTTATTTCGAAGCATTGATCTGAACGTCCCCAAAAAATACGACATGGACATAACTAATATGTATTTCAATGTTTTATTAAAAAGATAAAAAGTATATTAATTATTTATAAGCACTTAAAACCAATTATTTTTCTTAGAAAAAAAATAATTATTGAAACATTATTGTAAAATATGAATGAAAAAATCATTTATGTAGGACAAGAGGTAAGAGTTTCTCACATGAAATTTTATTTATATGAAACTTGTTTAATATTCACAAATTTTTATTATTGGGTGGTGTATATTAACACACATGACATGTAATAAAAGGAAAAGCTTCACAAATCATGTTATTTGAAGTCTATATTTGAATTATTTAAATTAAGGCTATTTGACATGGAATTTACCAAGTGGTAATGAATTTGATAACTCAATTTCACTTAAATAGATAATAGTTCTTATTTATAGAAATTAACATATCATGATTCTACTTACATTTTATTTTATTTTTTTTAATTTGAAATTTATTTTTTTACAAACACTTATTACAAATAATCACTCTAATGATTATTTATTAATTCAATGATATGATATTTATAATGATTATGAATCTCGAATTCCTTTTCATTGAGACATACATTGATGATATACATCAATATTCATTTGTGAGGTGTTTATTCTTCCCCTTATTTTGTTATAAAATTAGACACCATATTTTCATATATTTAATGTTTCATTATATTTTATTATTTAATTTGTATTATGATTTAAGAATAAACATAATAAAAAAATCATGAATGTTACAGTACCATTTCATTTCAAATTGAATATGTTCAGTATAAATTTACATTAATTAAAGACTTATGTTTTCCAAAAATACATATATTTGTAATCAGCTTCTCATGAATTGGTTTAACATATTTTATTCCCATTTTCTCCCTTATTTATCTAATAAATTTCAATAAGGCTATTTTAAGTGATATCGATCATGTATTTTCTTTTAGATAAGGTATAATTTGCCTCCATGTCCATGTTTTATATGATTTTTTCAAAAAAGGTCTTTTAAAAAAACAAATATTTTATTAAATCATTCAAAATGACCATTTACCATTCATTACATGGATTTAAAAAGTAATTAATTTACATTTTACAAACGGTTCACATTTTCTCCATTCGTTAGAATGTTTTTGAAAAGAATGATTATTTTAAACATTTATAAGAGGAATAGATATACCCAAAATCATGTGATTTATTTTATTTGATTATTCATTCTGATGTTTCTAAGGATTTTTTAAATGAAAATTATTCTCTCAATATTTTTAGAATTTTGAGTATTTAAATATTATTTTCGAAATTAAAAGTTCTTTTTTCAAAAAGATATTTTTATTTTCCACTTTTTTTTAATTCATCAACTTCTAAATCCCTTGATGTTAATTATGTTTCATTGGGTTTATTCATAAATTTTAATATCCACATTCTTCCTCATGATGGATTATGATTATTTTATTGGGATTTTTATGGAAATTGTTAATTTTTTACAAGTGAATCATGATTCATAATGATTTTTATGGAAGATGTTTGTTTTCCATGGGATAATTATGATTCAAAATGGATATTTTATAACCCCTAACTTTTAAATATTTTGATAAATTAATGAAAGGAATAAGTATTATTTTTAGTATTTTTTATGAAAATCCTGATCTCTGTACTTTATTTATTGTTATTGGGAATTTCTATATGATGTGTGCACCCAAATAGAATTTGGTGAGAATGATATAACTTATACGATGGGTGTCCTTGGGAATAACCAGGTGTTCCAAACAAATATTATATAATTGATATTCCAATATACTCTCTAATGAATTTGGTATGTTTACTTCTATAAAGATTCAAGAAGGATGTAGTTACAAAGGGGTTTACAATATTGATTAATACTGGTTCTAGTTATCTCTGAATGATATTTAAAGCAAGTTATAATGAAAAATTAATTAAGATATGAATTTTTTTATTTATTCATACTATGGTAAAAAATGTTTTTGGTTATAAATAATGATATTATATAGAACAGAATTATTTATTTTGACGATGATTTACTTTGATAATGACTTATTACATGTTTAATTTTTTTATTATCCAAATGTTGATGGGTATGAATATTAAAAAGTTGTATTCATTTTCCTTATTATTTAATCATATTTTTATTCTCTTATCATTCTCACTAATGAAATTCAATTAATAATTCATAGGTTTTACCTTCTTAACAATTTTAAATCACCTTAAATATATTTCCATTTCAATTGGATATGAAGAATAGCGTTTGTCAGGATCTAACTTGGGTCGACCCTGAACCAGTCACATAGTCAAGTCTTTGACAATGCCTTATAGGCATTCCATATTTTCCAGTGATGCAAACTACTTCAAGGAGTAAATTATAATTTTTTTAAGGTTTTATCTGACGAGAAAAGGGAAAAAGGAAAAAATAATTTTAACAGTGAATGTTATAAGAAACATTTGAATGAAATTAACTACTAAACATAACATCATATGACCTCATGGGTAACCTCCAACCATTGGATAATACACTCTCCATGAGTGAAAAATAGTTGGGTGTTTCACCAGAGTCTACAAATAAATATAAAGATGTTAGTGTGGTTATTAAAACTCACAAATCTTGCTCAAATATTCAATTCCAAATGCATTTACTTTAAACAAAGAGTCACCAATTTTGTTTTTAAAATAAAATATATATATCGAAATGTTTTTAAAAAATTTATGATTAAATCATGTTTCATTTACTCTTTTAAATTATAACTAGATTCTTGTTTAATAATGGATATTTATCATTTTAAGGGAAAATAGAAATACAGAAATAATGATGTATTTTATTTAAACAGTGGAGAGAAGTTGTAAATCATTCTCAAAAAAATGTAAATAATTTTTTAAACCCATTTTATCTCATTTATAAAAGTTATACACCATACAATGATGAAGAGGCATTTCTCACACATTGGAAATGGAAAATTGGAAGCATGAGTAACGGACCAGAAAATACACCTAAATCAACCAATGCTGACAAATAAGTACTGTTGAACATGGGAAAAACTATAAGATCAGTGGATAATCTAAAACATTCTAAAAATGACTCATCTCATCAATATTATTCAAATAATGATATCAACGCACCCACATTCCCATTATTAGCCTAACTATCCAAATTGAGGGGAACAATTCCATATAATATAAAGGTTAATACTGACGTCCATTAGCAGGTGTGTAATCTAAACGAGTAGGGAATAATTTCCTTGAAAAAAATAAAGTTTATTCGGAGTTCCCATGTCATATTCTTTTTAACACTATGATGGACACCAATTTAAGAGTAATGGTATTATATACCATGAAACCATTGTACACACCCTATTGGATAGAAGGGATCCTCGCACATTCTAGACCCTCATTTTGAGAAACCATGCCCCACATGTACATTATAGGTATATCATTTGATAGTTTCATTTTAAAGGATTTTCACATGGTTTCCAATAAAATTATGCAATCCATTACTTACTAATCGAGCGGTTAAAAATCCCTTATGGGACTTTCAAAATTTATTCAAATGCATGATCAAACAATTTATAGGGCCAAAATATTTCCAATCACTCTAAAACTCAAAATATATCATCTGTAACATGACCTGATCCTCAAACCAAAGATCGAACATTATGAAAATGATAAAAAATGAGAAACCATAGTAACGTTGTATCAATCATCCCCAATAATAAAATTCATTATACCCCCATAAATTCACCCTAACGAATGTTGAATGATACCAGAACCCAAAACAATATGAGTCCAAACAAATCCACAATCATCAATGTCAAATTTTAACTAAATAAGTTAGAACTGACAATCTGTTGAGAGAAAAACAATAAGAAGAACCATGGGGAAAAGATAATGGTAATCCCAACTAGAAAAACCAAACTTTCAAGTCCATCATTGAATCTCCCAAATCTGGCCAACTCTATAACTACCATTTTGAACCATTATGGTTACCCCTAACATGGATTAACCCCCACTAGAAGGGGTATGGGGATTAAAGAAACCCCAAACTGACTATCCAACCCAACCATGATTCAGTATATCCTCAATAAATATGTATCTCCAAAATGGGATAAAACTTGATCGAAAACCAATCCACAATAAGGCCACCATTAATGGGTTTTCATCAAAAATGCCCAACCACAACTACGATAGTTTACAATGACACTAGTCGAGTGATAATTTCTCAAACAAGAGACAACATTCAATAACTAGGAAAACAACATTAGAGTAAGATTCAAAATAATGAAAACTGAAAAAAGGAAATGAGGATTCTTTCCCATTTACAACTATAATGTATATTAAAAAATGAATAATTATGCAATAGAGTAACATAAACAATACCCATTGCAGCACTAGAGAAACAATATAGACCATTGGGCCACATAAATAGTGGTTCCTAAATGAATTAAAAGAATAAATCTATGATATAAGGGAAGATCCCACATTTCATGAAGCATTTTCCACCCTGTAGTAATGATCTTTATATCATTAACTTTTACTTATTCTTTCATCATTGTGACATAACGAACCCCATTCGATTACCCTAGTGAAAAAACAATGAAAAATTTATCATATGGAAATATAAATGACTCATTAATCTATTGTCCATCAAAAATATGAAATAAACTTACATAATAGACTCTAGTGTGTTCCAATTATACAGAAGGATTTTTCTCTACAAATCAATTTAGGGTATAGGTAGAGTCTTCATTGTAAATACTCATAGAAACCAATATTCATAATTTCATCGAAAAACATTACCACCACATATTTTAGACTATCTTACTAGTGAAAAACATAAAACACTAATTTCCAAAATATAAATAAAACTAAAAATTAAGTAAGGTAGCCTCGATTTTGATAATCCACCAGTAACTGGATTTTTTCTTTGGTATACTCAAATATAATTACATAAAAACTTAATCCAAACACTTGAAAAGTTAAAATTCCTCACATCAATCACAAGAAAAACACATGATCAAATCACCATTCCATCTTAATTTTTAGTATGTCAAAACCAAGGTGACAAATAAGTGAATTGCAAACATGAAAATAATATAGAAAATGATTTCTCAATTAATTTTCAAAACAATGAAATCCCCCTCTCTAAGAAACATTTTTATGTAATGAATACAACTTACATATCCACCATTGGTCTTCCATGAAGTCTCACATATATACATCATATTTCAATCTTACTTACACATACACACATACCTTGAATTATCAACATTCCACTTGAGTACATCCATATATGTGATCATTCATGTCAATTTAAAGGGTCAATCAAATATTGTTCTCATTTATAAATTTATTCAAAGAATATAAATCCTAAATTCCAATACAAATTTATATCACCAACTATCATTAATGTTTAAATTTAGGAATTTCCATTGATAATTTCATTTAATATTACCAAAAAGTTTCTATAAAACACAAAATGATTTCCAAACCACCTTCAATTTTTCCGTTTAAAACCAAAAAATAGACTACAAAAAAATCCTTTAACTAACTAATATTCTTTTAAATAAATTCCACTCTAATGGCCATTAAACATTGAAATCCCCCTCATTTGGACTAATGCACTCCTAAAAAAAGTACTAAAACATAAGAACCTAGATGAAAAACTAGTTTCCATGTCTTACCCACCTATTTGGTTTCGCAGGGCATACCCCACGAAAGCAACAACAACTAAGAGTGTCTCAAGCCATACACTAAATATCTACATGACTTGAAACTCTGTTTCAACCCCTCATACAACACTGACTCACTCTGTTGGTCATCCAAACTATACACAATCCAAATCCAATGAATCAAATCACAGACCACTCCTAATTTCTTAAGGATTAGAGTGGGAAAGAGTTCTAAATATAGGTCCAATACCTTCCACTCATGTCCCAAAAATCCTACCTATCATATACCGTAAATTATATCGAATATGGTCCTACTTTGGTATCATTTTTTCATGAAACATCTTATGTCGACCATGAAACAGTCACTTGATCTGACATATGACATGGAGAAAGTGGTATTCCAAATCATACTGGGCTAGAATAATTTCATAAGAATCAATTATAAAAAAAATTGGAATGATTTCTACCACGAGAAGAAAACTCAAAGGAAAATTTAAGGTTCACAAAAAAGTAATCACATATAGCTGAATGAAAATAATACTACATGTTCATCCATCTGACCTTAGGGGTCACCTCCAACTGTTAGATCACACTCAATCCATGAGAGAACCTAATCTAAGTGAAGAAACATAACTAAAGAATGATAAATCTATTGTAATGGGTATTAAAACTTAGTAGGAATTTTGATATTGTTTATTCTCAATGTATTTCCATTAAAAATATACTCATCAATTATTGATTTGAAATACAACATATAAAGTCATATTTTTTCAATCATTTCCATATAAAAAGAATCTCCCATAGCCCCATTTCATTTAAAACAAAGTTATTTTCCATGAAGTAATCGATAACATATTAAAGGATGAGGGATATATAAGAAGGAATGATGTTTTTGTTTAAAATTTTGAAAGAATTTTTAAATAATTCCCAAAAACACTTCCATAATAATTTGAAAACCAATTTATCACCTTTATCGGAGAGATACACTATATAAGGTGGAATAAAAAACACCCTCTCAATAGAAATTCATAATATAAAGCATAATTATGAAACCAAACAAGGAACATAATTCATCATCTCCAATCAATTAAGTTTTGAGGAACTGGGAAACTCCTAGGGGCTCAATAAATAATATAGAACATAATGAAACATGAATAATCATTTTTGCATGCCTCACTTGATTAAATAAATCATACATGACGCTCAACCATAACCTTTATGGCCTAACAAAAGAAAATAATCACAAAGTAGATAATTTTTCATAATAAGGGATACTAGCCAATGTGTAATCTATAACGCTATAATTGTTTTTTAAAAAACTGATAGCTATGCCAAGTTCCCATGTAATGCCTAAATTTGTGTAAGATAAAATTCTCAAAAAAGTAATTCACCACTTATGAAATCATTACACACAATAAATTGTCAATTGTCATACCAGATCACTCTATGAAACAATCTTTAACAACCATAAACACTATTAAGAATTAATAAATGATTCAATACATATAGGTACACTTAATTTAACCTGAAAGAACAAGAATTATAGTGTTTGTGAGAATTAGGTAAATTTCATAACAACATAAAATAAGAGAACATCAACCTTATTCAAAGCATCTTTATCATGCTTTCACTTAAATCTATATGGGATAACCTGTGAACCTATATAAGAAAGGGGTGATATTAAAACCCAGTATGGAAATAAAAAAATCCAAACATGAAGAAGATAATACATGTTATAGAATTTGAATATCAATACTGCTTAAAAGGAATATGAATAATAAGGAATGACACAACATGATTATCACAAAGGAAACATGAGAAATGTTTCATATCAGAAAACAATACATCATAAGCATTTGTCGAGGATAAATAATAATAAAAAATAGTTTACAGTGTCTCATAAAGAAATTAGGTTCACTCCCTATCACAACATGACATATTATTACACTAAAAGTTACCCAATACATTGTATCTCTTTATAATTTTGGGTGCACCAATCATTTTCATTTCATTATTAGGCCTAAGTGTGCCGCATAAATCATACAACATGGATTCTTTCATCATCATAACATATACAATGATAAGGGACTATGGAATAAATTCATGTTATTACCAATTCAGAGAATAAATAATGTAAAATAGGGAAAACCATTAATAGGAAATTAGTATGGTTTTCACAAAACAATTTCATTGGAATGGGAAATTAAGGTGAAAGTTCTTCAGTATAATGACGTCACATAAAAATTAATAAAATGGGTTGATAATAGAAAATGGGGTCCTCATTATTTAGACATAAAATGGTAAGAAATAATGATATATCAACACATATCCAAACATTATTAATTATAAATATAATGAATAACATATTAATGAAAAATGAATAAAGAGGATAAAGGAAAGATCCCTTACCTTGAGAGTCTGACACCAAATCCTAGAAGGGGATTCTTGAAAGCTTTATAGTAAACATGGTAGGATTATAGTGATAGGAGGGAATAATAAGGTCGCAATCCAATGTTTTTGAGTTATGAGAAATGGGATCATTATTGGGTTAATGTTGGAAAAGAGAGGGTAATTCTCTAATATTTCAAAAACATTGATTATGGAATCAATATAATAAAATAAACAAAACCACAAACCACCCAATGTATTTTACGATGGGTTATAAAAAATAGTAGTTTCTTTAATTAATTTAAAATCCAAAGGGTATGGTTTATTAAAACAATTCCGTTTCTTAAGTGGATTTGAATCACACACTTAATGAAATGAATTTAAATCATATAATATATTATAA
Organism: Viscum album; assembly: GCA_963277665.1. Lineage (NCBI taxonomy): Eukaryota > Viridiplantae > Streptophyta > Magnoliopsida > Santalales > Viscaceae > Viscum > Viscum album. Next base: position 116,194,503 of record OY728123.1, on the reverse strand, counting down.
GTTTTGGGGGATTTATAAAAGCATTATAAAATTAATAAAATTAAAATAAAATGATATTATTTTAAGGGGAAAAATATATTTGTCCTAGTATATACAATATATTGTTTTAACTTCATTTTTTGGTCATTATGAAGTCATAATACAGAGTATATTTATACGGTATTTAATTTTTACACGAAAATTGAATTGTATCCAAAAATTATGAAACGATCACTATTGGATAATTTTTACATATTCATTTCAAAAATAACTTTGATTTTTTAAATTTTTTTTCTAAATATGTATATTTTCACTTTTAAAATAATAATAGACATATACTGATAAAGTATCGATTTTTTATTTTTATTAAAATTTTTAAACCCTTATAAAAATTATATTTGACATCATAAAAATAATATAATAATTTATATTTTGTAAAAATCATTAAATAATAATATCTAAATATTTTATTTCTTATTTTAATAATATATTAATTCATCCAAATAAATCCTTTTATTTAATATGAACATTTCCTAAAAAAATATAATTGGTAAATTGTAAAAATCATTTATAATGTAATAATCAGAGAATGAAAATTTGTTTATTACATTAAAAAAAATTATGTTCATAAAAATATTACTAGGGTCCTGATACCTATCCCTTTAATTTATGTATAGAATCCATATGAGTACGGTGCAGAATGATGAGACATTCATGGGGTGGTTCGATATACATGGTTTGGCTCATGATCTTAACAAGCTTGAAATTATCTCATAAATGGTTTTGAAAATGATTTTTTTGATGGATCTCATATTGGTATTATTCAATGGAAATACTAAAGATGCTATCTCTCTCAGATGCTCTGATAAACGGGCTTCATAGGGAACAATTCTAATGGTTGAGGACATTACATGCTTCGTTCGTGTCAATTGGATTTGTTAAAACCCATATATTCATACTAACCATGTTATCACATTACAAAGAATATAATATAAATAGTTATGATGAATAATAGAATTTGTAATCTGATAGAATATAATAAACACATGGATGTGAATTTTTCCTATAAGTATATTAAATAATATAAAAATAAACAAAAATGGTCAATTTTATTTATAACATTATGGGTCGTTACATTATTCCCCCATTATGAAATTTCTCCCAAAAAAATTCCTTACACATAGTAAAACATATCAGGGTAACTAAGTTTCATCACCTCCTCCAATTTCCACATCGCTTCCTCAAACATGTGTTTTCTCCACAACACATTTATATTGTTCATTGTATTATTTTGTAGAACTTTGTCTCTAAAATCCATGTACTATACCATATATTCGTCAATGGAAATGATATTTTTTAATGGAACCACCTATATATTGATTACATGTGTGTGGAATAGTATGTACAATCTCAATGATACAAGGAAGACATTATTTACATGAGATATGTTAGTTTGGTGTTCTAGTCGACATTCCACCACTCTGATGCGATTAAGGATCACAAAGGGACATATGTATCTTGGAATATGCTTTTACTTCACCCAAAATCACTTCACCTTCATCAATGGAGATATTCATAGTAATACCATGTATTGAACATAAATCACCAAATATCATTTATGATTATTATAATTTATCTTATGTCTACTCTAATTAGCCTTGATATTCTTCTGAATAGTTTTAACCTTTCCACTATTTCTATGATCATTTTAAGACCTAGTAGTTATGATTATCCATATTCATCCCAAAATATATGGGTTCTATAAATTTTCCCATAAAAGGAATCACACGGATCCTTTTGGATGATCATGTGGAAACTATTTTTATAAGACAAATATAATAGAGGAATAATTCATTACATCCTCTTTCAAAATCAATTGAGTTTTCTATCAACGATTCCTCATTTCATGCTATAGTTTACTCATATTATCTATCAGTTTATGGGTGATAAGCCAGGATGAGGTTTTGCTCATGGTTTATAGCATGTTGGAGGCTTTTCCAAAAACATAGAGTTGAATCTCATATCATTATTGGATTCAATCAATATTGGTACACCTTGTAGACAAACCACTTCTCTTGTGTATATGCATGTAATTAAATCTAGGGATAAGTCATCTCAAATCATAGTCATTATGTGGTGATAAACCACAACCCATATAGAATTATTTTTCTAAATGTCTTTGTATGTCTTATGACAATGTCCATATTGATGTTTCCCCATTTCCATGTATGTATGAGTAATTTTTTAATCACCACCTTAGAGGTTTTCTATTCATCATTCACTTATTGAGATACAATGCATATTTATATATATTATGTGATCCATTTCTTCATATTGTCCCACTAATAGTGTTATGGAGATCTTGACACATCATTTTGATTCATTGGTAGATATAGAAGGTAGAACTATGTCCATCATCCAAAAGATACTTTTTGAATTTAGGAATTTATGGTAGAAATTGTCTTGACCGAGATCTCACAACTCATTCCACAAAAACATTAAACAATGAGGATTTTACTTTTCATTAATTTTCTACCTTTTTATGAATTCCCACATCATCTCTTTGAGAATAATTTAACATCACCAGAAGATATGTTTGAGTAAGTTTTTTTGAAATGATGGATGATGTTCCTTCCATAATGATACCCATATTTATCCTCTTATAGTCTAATAACATCAGATTCTTCTCAATTATGGTCAATGATAGCGTTTCTTGATCATTTCTACATAGATCTTATACAACAAAAATTTAAATTTAAAGTCACTATATCCAACTCCTGATCATGTGTTAGATAGTTCTATTAATGCACTTTAAACATCATTGAATCATAAGATATGTTATGTTATTCAGAATTAACATATATATCAATCCGTTCATCGATGTTTTGATGAATACCTATAAAATATTTCTACTAGGGGGTAGTGTCATCAAATGTTCTGCAAGAAAACTCCTTTTTAGCTCCTTGATGATTTCATCAGATTCATAATTCCATAAAATATTGAATCCCTTATGTGTAATCGTGGTAAGATATTTTGAAAATCCTGATAAACATGTCACAAATCAGTGATAATAATAATATAACACTAGGAATCTATAGATATATTTCACAGATTTTGGACTGAGGAAACCTTCAATTAAATCAATCTTTTATGTATCTATATATATCTCGTTTCTTATAATGTATTCCCAATGAAACAAAATTCTTTCAACCAGAACTCACATTTTTTGTAATTTTCTTAAAGCTACCCCTTTCACAAGGTGTTTACCATATTAGTTAGATGCTCTCCATGATCTACATTGAATTTGGAATATATTAGAATTTAATATATAAATACTACCAAAAATTCATTGATTTAATCACTAAAGATTCCATTCATCATATATATGATGAATTCTAGATCATTAGTGAGTCCCAAAATGTGTTACTATGAACACGTATAAATCATAACTTATACTAAAATTATTCTTCGGGATATCCTCCTTATTCACCTAAACATGGTAATATCCCGACCAAAAATCCACATTGTATATGTATTTGGGTTCATGTTTATGATTGATAAATTCATAAACCTATGGGAGATGATAAATTATCATTAACATGATCTTTTTTTCTCTTGATAATTGATGAAATGTCGCATTGACCCATCATTCATTAGGATGAAAATGACTAGTTCACCCCTTGGTGAAGTATTTTATAAGATGAACCCATTATAAAGATTCATATGTAGTTATTTATTTATCTCCTCAATTTACAAAACAACCATTCATTACAATGTCTTTGATAATAGAAACACCCCATTTATAAGATCATTTGAAAATTGAACCTCTCGACTAGGAGGAAGACCAACCAATTTATTGTTAAACCCATCTATGTATTCACTCGTAATAGGCATGTATTTTGGTATGCTTATTTCTTTAGACTCAATCATGTGAAGTGGATATGCTTTATCATAGGTAAATAATATATATTCTTGATATGTTTCTAGTAAATATGGTTAATCCATTTCCTTTTATTTGTATTGAATTCTAGGACAATTCGTATAATAGTGAGTGATTTTGTTCTCATCGAAATTTATGTTGTCTCTATATAGGGAAATCAAATATAGAACTAGAATTTCCCTAAATTCTAACAAATTGTGTATTTAATCGTTTACTAAGATGTGAAGACCACAAACATTTATAGGGGAAGACTTATATATTAGTAATGAAATAATTTACCCATTTTATGTTTTCATCAATAAATCTACATCCATGATTTGTAGTGGTGTTTGAATAGTTCGACTGAACATCTGTGATATGAATGAATGTGTTGAACCAGAAGTAAAAAATTATGTTCACTATCCATGAATGAATAAATAGTATTCTGGTTACAACTTCGTTGTTTGGATCCACCTTAGTGTTTCTGATAGAAAAATGTCTCCCTTTCTGCCTCAATGGTTTTTGGATGTCTCCTAAAACCCTTGGTTAGAGAATTGGTTTGAAATTTTTCCAAGTTCTTTACATTTTAAGAAATGAAAAATTCTTTGATGGTTGACTATAGAATTCCGTTACTCCATTGCAGTAGCATGTGTCTCTCATCACCAATCACTTTCTAGGTCCACTTCATTCACACACCTAAATCATTTCCTCATCGCATTTCAGAAATTCACAGGGATCCTATTTCCAAGCCTTTGAGAAGTGGGTTGTTGTAATTTTATAGAACCACTATATTTCTCCTTCAAACTGATATAATTAAACTTTATATGTTAATTCTTATCCCCATGATACTATTGAGATTATACGTTCTCCATTTTTATTTTTAGGTAACATTAGTCAATTTCAACATAGCTATAAAATTCACTGATAACCATTTCTTTTCATAAACAATGTAGGATCCCAACAAAGAAGAGGAAAGCCTTGCAATCAGTGGTAACAAAATAGTGAAATGCGTATCATGCATGTCTTGTGATGTTTTCCTCATACACCCTGATTGATTTTTCATCATCTTTATTTAAGGAAATGAGATACCTTTACATTTTTATTAAAAGTTTGTGAGGAAAATATATATAAATATAAATCATAAATCCTGTATCAATAATGATTTTTTCTATTCATCTGGCATAGTATTTTCTATCAATGTCCACCATTGATCAGTTTCACCCTTCATTTGATAAAATTATAGCATAACCTTCTCTTGTTCGTAACATTAAAGGTTAGAGAAGATCTAATCAATGGATTTTATCCATTATTCCACATTTAAGAGATTAGATAACGCACTTTAGCAGGAAATGTTTAGTACTGTAGCAGTTTGAACTATTCATCCATTTGGGTATCTAGGCCAAAAATTTGGCCCTTGGGTCCTTCAAGGCCTTCAGGTCACCTTAAGGCCATCGGGCCACCGCAAGGCCTTCGGGCCACCTCAAGGCATTCATGCCAACTAGAATTGTGCTTAATGACTTGGTAGGCTCTATAAGGAGCATACTCTAGATGAGTATTCAATGAATTCACATTCACTAGATTAGAAGATGAATATGATTCATCATAATGATAGGGTATGGAATTTTCCATCGGGACCAGCCTGTGCCTGGATGAGAATCCTAGCCGAACTAGCCATGTGAAGGTGTAGAGATGACATTGTGAGAAAGAAGCTTGGGAGGAGCAGTTCGATATAGTTATAGCCTGAATATTTCTCAAAGACCTACAGTTCATGTAATATGTATGCCAACAGTCCTTGTAAGGGTCCCCCTCATCCATTAATAGGGTGGTTATAAAAAATCAATAAAAAAAGTTTTCCTTCGGGCTATTCGGGCTATTAATTTATATACTTAAATTTATTTTATCCATGACCTATTTTTGAACATACATTCTTATGGACATTTTTTATCCTCTTAATAATTTTTATTTATAAGATTATAAATTTACCAAAGAATATCCCCACAGAGTGTCAAACATGGTGAACAGTAAAGACTATTTTCTTGTAAAAGTTACCCTGAGTCAAGCCACAGACACCTTGTCAGAGTTGTTACCCCTATATATATCTGTGCTAGAACAATGTCAACATGTAATATCCGGATATGGATTTATTTTCTTTAATAAACCACTTACTCTACACTTAAAATATTATAGATATTTTTTCTTATACATTGTCTTATCCCTAATTATTTCACTATATTTTTATAATCTTGTACGAAATATATATATATATATATATATATGTTTTTATTGAAATAAACTATAATAAACCTACTCCCTATTAAATTTTATTACATGATTCATTACATAAGAATATACTTAATACAACATATAATATACAGATGTCTAGGGTATTTGGTTATTTGGTACATCTCAAAACAACTAAATATATAATAACATCATCTCTATTGAAATATTCTTTAACATGATTGAATATAAATTTTCATGGGATAGCCTCTGGGAATACATAATAAAGGGGTGATCTATAAGTACCATTAAAGAAATAAACAAATAATAACATGGAAAATATAATATATGCTAGAAAATAGGTATATCATTGGGGGAATAAATTGAACATTAATATTAAGGAATGATAAAACATGATAATCATAATGGAAGTCTTGGAAATGTGGGAACATGTTAAATCATTGCATCATAAACATACACCATGTCTATCTTCCACGACATCATATTTAAAAAATGTCCCATAATGAAATCAGGTTACATAACAACCCTACATTTTATTACACACTTAATCATTATTTATTACATAAAAATTCACTTTAGAAAACTCTGGGGATCAAGAGGTCTAGTGTCTTTGGAAATTTGGGACATTACATGAAATCCTAAGACATAAAAATTCATTATATTTATTGAAAACATCCTTTACATGACAACAACATTCCCTCTTACATATCATTTCATGGGATTACTTGAAGTCATTCATGTGAATGGGGTGTACTATAAATTTCAATAAGGGAGAAAAAAGGATTAAACTGAAGAATACAGTATATGTTAGGGAATAGTCTTATCATTATATTATAAGAAAAACATTAACATAATGGAATGATATATCATGATAATCATAACATGAAAATATGGAAACAACATTTAACATGATATTAGCATGATCAAAGGCTCATTGGACTTGGATCACGAGTAAACCCTAAGTTTACATTAATTATCATGATTAAACCCTCAATGCACTTGATGTATGAGGCTACAAATATTTTCCCAATGCATTGGAGTGCTATTAGGGTTCACCAATCTTAATCATTTCATTTCATGCATAAGTGCGCCTCATAGATAATACATCATGGATTCATTAAACTTCATTATTTATTCCATTATAAAGGAATGTGTAATTAATAAATGAAACAATATAACAAATAATTAAATGTTCATAATGGTGAATTTCCATTACAGGGAAATCGGTATGGTATTCACTACACAATGACTTTGGCTTGGAAAATCGCTGTGCAATTTCAGAAACCTAACAGTGGGACATAAGAATTCATAAAAATGGTTTATGAGAGAGAAAGAGGTGAATCGTCATATTTAAATTAAATGGACATTAAGGGGGACATATAGATAATTTTCCAAACATATTTAATGGAATTTAGATTCATAATACGAACGTATTTCATGAATATAATTGAGAAGTGAGAAATTCCTAACGGAATTTCTGCATGGTAATGGGTGTAAATGGGAGGTATTGAAGAGAGGAAAATAGGTATCTAATCATTTCAAAATATGTAGGGAAGTATGAGGGAGGCTATAAATCATACCCCAACATTTTTATTTGAAAAACAATTGTATAACAACAAAATTAATGTTGGACTAAAATGCGAAAGGAAGAAATCCCTTATCTGGAAGAGTGATCCCAAAGGCTTGTGAGAGGCTTGAGAGAGGATTCATGGGAGCCTGGGGAGACTTGGGAGGATTCTATATAGAGGAGGAGAGAGGTTTGTTGAGATCTAAATGCTTTGAGTGAATATGATTTTGGATCTTGGGTGGGATTATATAGGAAATGAGAGGGAATTCTTTATTATTTTGGTTTTAGACACCACACATTAAAATAATCAAAACCACAAACCAACCCATGGTTTTACCCATGATTTATGACAATGGGAAGTGGAAAAAACTATTTTATAATTCCAATATCTGAAATAATTATAATATAAGTCTTTCTTATGCCGATTTGAGTCACACTCTCAAGGAAATAAATTTAAAAAGTTAAAATGTTTTATAACTCATGGAGGGTCCTCTAAAGCTTTGTAAAGTAAATAAAAGAAACAAAAAATAAAAATATTTTAAGGATAAAACATATATTTGCTGAAAATAACATTTATATTATTTATTACATCACTATTAAGTCATTATGATGTAATAAAATAAATTATTTAATAAAACGGTATTTAATTTTTAACCAAAAATTCAATTGTCTCAGAAAATTATGAAAAATTCACCATTGGATAATTTCGGCATCCTGATGCCAAAAATATTAATCATTTTATCAAAATATTTTTTTAAATTTTTTAATTTCTTCTTTAAAAATAAATACCAACACTTATATAAAATTATCGGTTTTTAAAAACAAATGCTTTCAAACCATCATAAAAGTACTATTGAATTCATAAAAATTAAACAATAATTTATATTTAATAAAAAGTAATTTATTTAATATTTTATTAAAATATTATTTATTTAAAAAATCTATTTATTCATCAAAATATATTTATTAATTGCATATTAACTACAAATACTGTTAGTTATTTAAAAACAATTTACAAGGTAATAATAATAAAATGAATGTGTATTATTTATTATATAAAAAATTAATTGACATAATCACATTGCTAATGTCTTGTTACAAAACCCCTTACAACATTAGCATATGGCATAAAGGTAAGGTGTGCGATGTTAACAAACTCTTGGGCTAGCTCGGATACCATCTCTTGGGTGGTAATCTCTATCAACTTCCACTTCCCACGTAGGCAGTTCTGTTTGAGATTAACATATTGATGCTCGACATGGGATTGGTCTAGAGTGAAGCCCAATGACTCTATCTCCTTTTTGAGCTCTAGAAAGTGTGCTTTGTAATGATAAATTCTACTGGATGAGGCCATTACATCATTGGTCAGAGTAAATAGGATTTGTTAAATCCCTATATTTATACTAATAATATGATCGTTGTTCAATGACTATATAATCAATGGTCACTATTCTTAATATTATTTTGAAATACAAAATCATAAAAATGTATAATTCCATATGTTATAGAAATATTTTACATAATAAGACATTTAATTAGGTCAAGTTTAATTTTAATTAATAAATGTTTGGGTCATTAAAATATTCCCCCAATAAGAAATTTCTTCCTCAAAATTTCCTTTTTCCATACTAAAAAAGATGTGGGTAACTCAACTTCATCACTTCCTCTGGTTCCCACATTGCCTCTTCAAACTAGTGGTTTCTCTACAACACCTTGATGAGGGGAATTGTATTTTTTCATAGAAATTTTTCCCTATGATCTATGATAATCACCGGTTACTCTTAATAGATGTGGTCATTGTAACACCCCAACCACAGAAGTCTAGAGTCGGTGTATTATTACATAACATTGTCATGATCATAAGGGACAAATCCCAAATGACCAATCATTTTAGTAGACATGGATATACTAGATAGATTCATATGTATTACATTACATTATTAAATAAAAAACAACAAAAAATTGTCTCCATTGACCACATTCATATCACATAGTCTATCCCTACAGGTTAGTCATAATATTATTCTTCATATCCTTGGAAAAATAAGACATTAAAAGTGGTGAGCTCAGATGCTCAGTAAGGATAACAATATATCAAAAAATTCATTAATATGTATAAATATTTAATGTAATGTATAAGACTAAAAAAAATCCTTTTAAACATAAACGTCATATTAATATGGAAAAAATAAATCTAATAATTCCATTTACATTTTCACATGTTCGTTCTATTTGTTGAAAAATCACAATGTAATGTCAAATCCAACTTCATAACGATTGAATGCATAATGCCAGACTTCACAACCACATAGTCAAAGCCTTGTTCTAAGACTACAAAGAAGATTTTTTCAAGGAATTTTTCCAAAATACTAGTTTGTCTTATGAGACCTACTGATGCATCTAGGAGCTACAGCGGGCTCCACCCATCAGATACTATATCCAATTCATTCCTCATATGAAAAGGTTTAAACAGAACATAAACATTCAAATTAAATCTTGCATATGAAATGTCAAAACATTATCTATAAACTATGAATGTTGTAAAAATAACACATCCACAATGAACATATCACAAAACCTTCAATAAAATATGCAATATTTTTATCATAATAATTCAACATCAAACAATATTAAAATCAATCAATGTATGTTGACATAGATGAAATGAAATATTTTTTAGAGAAATATATCATTCTTTTTTGAAATCATTTAAATTTTATATAATTATAAAAGAAACCCATTATTTTCAAAATATTCTTATAAGCTTTTATGGGAAGCTTTGAAAATGTTATAATGGTGGAAAATAGCCGCACCTTCCATATAAGTTAGAAAACTAAATTCTTACCTTAATTTTATCGAAAAGGTAAAAATGTATCTTGTTTGGAAAACAACCGAAAGATTAATTTTAAAACATACACAATCAAATAAGGGTATAAATGACTTTAACTAATAGTCTAGTATATATTAAAAAAAAATTTAATTACATTTTTATGAAAATGAAAATGTGGATGATAAAAAGTTCCCCGTATATACTTACGTATTAACAACCTCAGATAAGTAATGAGATTGTATAATTAACCCATAACTTTTACTTTTACTTAGAACATGGTATGTTAAACTCCTGTATAATATATAAAAAATTGTTATTAAATTGTAAAAGAACTATATACATAAATATGATATCATATTTGATCTTTTAATATTTCATTGTTAATAATATTTCAGTAGTATCATCGTTTCAGGTGTTAACTGATTCATTTTCTTTTATATGCTTGGTTACGTAAGACATGATTGTTATCGATGGAATGTATTTTATTCATATACATAAATATATAATGATCAGAAAAATTATTTTTAATCATAAAATGAAAATTATTCTTGAATTATTTCAATGGGGAAATAATCTCCTCGCGTTCATGGAGACGATAATTCGTATGTATGCACGAGAGACAATATCATTATATTGATGGTGAAATCATATGTAATTGGATAGTATATCATATATAAATAATCATTATCATGTTATATTTATTATTTACATTAGTTATTCTCATTATTATACCCATCCCAATAATGAAGTGTTGGAATAAAAATCTACACCACAACATAGAGACGGTAAGCCGTACTTATGCACGTATGGTGACATTGTCAATTATAGGATGGATAGAATAACGACTAAGGTTATACAATTTTTGTAATAACATCACAGTATGTAGAATGTGATGGATTTATTATTTGGATCTGTAAAAAACAACGAAAGGGGAAGTGGAAGAAGAAAAAAACATGAAAGTGGGTGGTGAAATTATTACCTCTTCTTCAGGTGTTTCCTTTTGAGATGATCAAATTGGTTCTTTAGGTTTGATTTCAGATCAATTATAAGACTCTAGGGTAAATTGATGGAAGTTAGGAAGGTATTTGGGCAGGTTTTTTCCAAGAAAAATGGATTTGGAGTTGTGAAATAAATAGAAGGGGAAGTTCCCTTTTATAAGAGAGGTGAGGGTCACTTTAGGAAAAGCCTGAAATATTATTTTATAATAAAATAATTTCCCGGTTCTAATGGATAAAAAATTATTTATTTAAAGGATAAGTTGGGTATGGGTCGAAAAACCTCTCAAATAATAGGTTTAAGATAGAATATGGTCACTATATTATCCTTATCATTTAGATTCAACTCTTAGTTAAATAGTTTGACAGGTACCATGCCTCTTTGAATTTTTATATTATATGCTTAATAAGCATACTATAAACTACCAAGATAACTACAAGTGGTCCATTAAATTAATATATAGTATTATTTTATCCCTTTTTTCAAACCAAAGATTTTTTTGGAATATTATATCATCCAAAAATATAGTATTTGTTTTAAAAACTAATATATGTCAAATTTGAAACAATTTGGTATTTTGTTTTTTGTGAAAGTCATTAAGACATTTTCACTTCAAAAAAAAATTATCTATTCAACCATAACAAGTCATAGTAACGTATAAAATTCGTTGATGTCATAAAAACTTTTAAATTATATTTATTTTAATATTTATATTACCATTTATTTGATTATTTCATAAATTAGGTAATTATTGCATCATCATCCTGTTATAAAGAAATTTAATTATTTAATGTCTAAAAATTATAAATAAAATACCATTATGTATAATTTTTTTATATTTATAATGAATATTTATAGTCTAATTTATATTATTTATATCCCTATATTGAAAACTATCTTGTTATTAAACTTTGAATTTATCACTTTTAACTCTTATTTAAATAAAATAATAATAAATGTCCTCTTCAAATCAAAGATGAAATAAAGGATCATATTTTTTTTCCTAAGGTTGTTTTGGGTCGATTTACACTTATCAAATAGAATTTGGACATATGTTAGGATAATTATCATATCCTTTTTACCATTAATTTCCCTATTTTCTTTTAATTGGGGTAAATAAAAGTCAACATTTACTACTCACCCAAAATTATTTTCATCTTATTGAACCCCATTATATATGATTATATTAACCACATCTCTCATATTTTTGAAATTAAACTCAAAAAAGTGGTCTAATCATGTTTTATGAATATTTGTAAATGGTCCTTGAAGGTGGGTAAAAGACGGTAAAAAGTTCAATAAAATTTAATATATCTAAACATTATTTAAAATAACTCTAGTGAATTAAAATGAACATATATACATATTATGTATCTATTTTGACCTAAAATAAATTAAAAAATAACTATTTACTTAAATAAGAAGTCAGTTTTAAACATTAAGGCAGTGTTTTTCACTATTAATCAAAAATTGAAACTATTAAGAAAAATACAAAAACATCACCCTATGTTATTTTTGATATTATGAATTCAAAAATTAAGTCCATATTGAAAAATAAAATTTATAAAATTTTAGAATGTGGTTAATAGTATTCATAAAGGCTTGTTCAACTAGTCATGGTGTGTTAAAACTCTATGTTGTGTACAACGCAGGCTACTCCATTATTCAAAGGGAAACGTACCGTGGAATCTTGGGGTGTTACATTCTCCCCTCCTTAAAAAATTTCTTCCTCGAAATTTCATGAATATTACTACATAAAATGATTCGGGTTGTTCTTCATCATAAATTCCTCAGGTTCCCACATTGCCTCTTCCATTATATCGTTTCTTCCTCGAACTTTTACCAAATGATTTGTCTGGTTTCTCAGCACTTGTTCTCTGGTATCAACAATCTTAACTTGCTCTTCAAAATAAGACAGATCGGGTTCTAGTTCAATTTCCTCATAGGTGAGTACATGCATCATTTCAGGAAAGTATTTTCTCAATAGTTATATGTGGAACACATCATGAAATATGGATAGACTTGGAGGCATTTCAAAATGATAAGCCATAACTCCAATTCATTCTAGAATTTCAAAAGGTAAAATGTACCTAGGACTCAATTTTCCATATCTTACCATATCATATTACACCCTTCCATTAAGATACATTCAAGAAAACATTGTCTCATACAAGAAATTCAAAATCCTTTATTCGATTATCGATATAGTTCTTTTCCCTACATTGGGATTCTTTGATGTGGGTAAGGATAATCTTCACTTATTCCAATGTTCCCTCAACAAGTTCTGGGCCTAAAAGTTTTTTTTCACCAACATCATCCCAACAAGTTGGTGTGCGACATCTCTATCAATAAAAATCATCATATAGTGCCATAAAACACTTGAATGGAAATTATTATTATAGGAAAATTCTACCCAAGGTAAATACTGATCCCACATACCTAGAAAGTCTAGTGAGAAAGATCTCCATATTTCTTATAAGGTTTGAATAGTCTGTTATAATTATCCATTGGTTTGAGGGTGGTAGGTAGTGGTCAAAAGAAGTTCAGTATTCAAGGCCTACAGAAGTCTTTTTTAGAATCATAATGTTAAACAAGGATCATGATCAGAAAAAAATGATACTGGTACACAATGGAGTCTTTAAAGTTCATTAATATATACTCGTGCAAAACGTTCCAGTGGAAAATCTTCTCTTATAGCATAAAGATTTGCTGACTTGGTAAGATGATCAACAATGACCCTTATTGCATCACTCCTTCTTGGAGTCTCAAGTAGCCCCATGACAATTTCCATCGTAATATCATCCCATTTCCACTCTGGTATGGGGAGAGGTTGCATGAATCTTCCAGGCTGTTTCCTTCTAGGTTTCACTTGTTGACAAACCATACATTTTGACACAGAATTAGCAATCTCACTCTTTGTGTGGTCCCATCAAAAACTGTTACTTAAAATCTCTATACATCTTGGTGATCCTTGGGTGTATAGAGAAATTTGATCTATGATAATCATCCAACAATTCACTTTTTTACATCAGTTATGTTTGGAGCACAAAGTCTCTTCAAAAATTTCAAAATTCCATCTTTATATATGATGTTACTCAATCTCTCTTCCTTAACATATTTAATCTTCTTTTGAAACATTTCATCATCAGTCTGAGAACTCATTGTCTTTTCTAGTAAATATGGTTTGGAAACCATTTGAAAAGGTATTGATGTATCACCTTCCATGGTAATTCCAATATCCATCTTTACTAGATCCATGAACATAGCATCCATTTCAACTCTCATCTTGTTCAAAACACCATGAACCTTTTTTCTCAAAGCATCTTCCACCTTATTTTCCTTCCCCGGGTGGTAGTGTATAGTGCAATCATAATCTTTGAATAGTACAAGCCATCATAATTGCCTCATGTTGAGTTCTTTCTGTAAAAAATAATAATTCAAACTCTTTTGATCAGTAAATATATCACATTTTTCACTATAGATATAGTTTCTCCAAATCAACAAATCAATGATTACAGTTACTAACTTAAGATCATGATTGGGATAGTTCTTTCTCATGAATTTTTAGCTATCACGATGCATAAGAAATAAATCTGTCATTTTTCATATGGACACAACCATGTCCTTTCTTTGGAGAATAACTATAAATAAAAAACCCATCATTCCCCGATGGTATAGTCAATAAAGAAAAATTGACTTATCATCTATTCAGTTCATCGAAACATTCTTCACACTCTTTTTTCCAGTCAAAATTTTCCCCTTTACGTGTGATCTTGGTTAATGGTTTTAACAATCGGGAAAAATTATGGACAAAAAGTCGATAATAAACTCCTAAACCAATAAAACGACATACCTTAATTATACTCATTGGTGATGGTCATTCATGGATTTCCTTGGTCTTTGAAGGATCAACATAGATTCCACCCATAAAGACTATATATCCAATAGAATAAATCACTTGAAGGAATAATTCACAATTGTTAATCATCCAATATAATTCATTTATTCTAAGGGTTTTTAGAATAGGGCGCAAGTGATTTTAATGATCTTCTTAGATTTTAGAGTATACCAAGATATCATCAAAAAATACAACTAAAAAGTCATCATGATATTCCTTGAAAACTCTATTCATTAGATCCATGAAAACATAGGGAGCATTATTTAGTCCAAAAGGCAATAATGTTAAATCATAATTCCCGTACCTGAATCGAAAAGATATCATTGAAATGTCTTCCTTCGTCACTCACAACTAATGTTATCCATATCAATGATCAAAATTTAAAAAATATTGAGCTCGATGAAGTTGATCAAATAAATCATCAATGTGAGGTAGGGGATACTTGTTTTTTATTGTAATAGCATTGATATCCCTATAGTCAATCCACAAACTCATAATTCCATCTTTCTTATTAAAAAAAATAACATGGGCTCCCATAGAGAAACACTTGGGTGAATAAATCCCTTATTACTCAACATATCTTGTTGTTTCATTAGTTCCAAAAATTCCACAGTGTCCATCCTATAAGGGGTCTTCGATATGGGCCATGAACCAATAATTATACCAATGGAAAACTCAATTTATAATTCTGGAGGATGTCCAAGTAAATTCACTAGAAACACATCAACATATTCTTGAAAAATAGGTACGTCCTTTATTTTAACATTACGTTACTTACCCACAATTATTTCATTCTATTCCTCCATGATAATTGAATTTATTAGATCTAATGAGGGTGGATCTAGATAAGAATCTAATGGTGACATTTCCGCTCATAAAATAAGGTACTCCTAATCATTATAAAAAATTGTAACCTCTTCCTTATTATAAAATGTTTTTGCATCATGGTCCGAAAACCATTACATTATGAGGATTATATCAAATTCAATCATGGGTATGATGATGTGATTAGTAGATAAAGAACATTTATATGCACTAATGAGAATTGATTCAAAAAACATTTTTGAGATGATACTTCCCTTAGGATTTTTGACTGAAAACTATCTTGTAATTTCAAATTGAAAATATATATCATTCTTAGAAAACTGGGAAGATATGAAACAATGCGATGATCCTAAATCAAATAAAGAATTTTCTAAACATGAGAAACTATTAAATTACCTACCAGCACGTCTTTTGGAGGTTCAACCTCAGTAGTAGTGATTGCATAATCTTGGACTTGATCTCATGGCCTTTTCTATGTTATGTTCCCTTGTCTCTTTGGACATTCATTTTCATAATTCCCCTTTTCTCTAAAATTTTAGCATTGCACATTTACAACCTCTTTCTTTCCCTTGAAATCATGAGCTTGGTGGCCTCTTTAACCACACTTGTAACAGACTCCCATTCCATTTAGGCAAGTACCAGGGTGTTTCTTCACACATTTTCCGCAGGATGGATATTCAACTTTTCTCTTCATCCCCTTATTTTAATTTCCATAGTGTTCAGCAGATCTATTTTTCTCTTTATTTTCTTTAAAGATCTAATACATAGATAATTCATATTCTGTCTTGATAGTTCATGATACAATATCTTCATATAATGAAATGAATTGTGAGACTGCATCTTGATGATGAAATGGTTTTTACCCATCAGGGAATCTGTTAATCTTACTCCTTGGGTTGCGTATATAATCTGCTACATGCCATTCTATCCTTGTAATGTTAGCCTCAAACTTTGCAACATTTTCTTCCTACTTTTGACTGAGACTCAGAAATTGTCTTTCCATATCCACTTAATGGTCATGAGGAAATTATTTTTCTAAGAAAATATCTTTAAACTCCCTACATTCCATGTTTGATACTTCTATATCTTCCTTTTTGTTTTGGATTAATGACCGCCATTGATCTGCATGGCCTGTATGGTGTTAAATTATAGTGAAATTGTTTTCCCTTTTTTTACTCCCCAATGCAAGAAATATTTTCTCTTAGGAACATATCCATTGCTCAACTACTAATTGATTTTTACTCCCATTGAATGTTGGTGGTTGTTTCCTCATGAAGTGGTCTAACATTGGTCCTCCACATTTTGGATCAGGGTGCTCCATATGGGTAAGGTTATTATTCATATCCTGAGTGAGGTGTCCCAGTATGGTGATAAGTTTATCAGCACCAGTTTCATCACCATCTCTACTATAATTATCTTGAGTAGGAGTGAAATCCCTACATAGAATACATGTATTGGTAAGGTTTCCATTCCTTCCTCCAGACGTAATTTATAAAAAAACTGGAATACACTACATTAGTTTATGAATCACAATACATAATTCCAAACTTGTAACCTACTTAACACAAATTGAGCAGTTTTTGGATATAATCTATAATCATAAAAAAACTCTTTGAGGGGGTATATACTCATAAATACTTCATAATGGATTGTAAAGAAAATGTGATTTATCCTAATAATATCCCACATGAGTGTCATATACAATAGTGCTACAAGGCTTGTTGTCGTGTACCAGGATACCCCACGTCAAGCCCAAAACTCTTTGACAAAGTTTTCACTCCTACATATATCTATTCCAGAGAAAAATCTACCTACACATATCCAGATATAGATATATTGTTTGGAAAACTCACAAAATCACTACATTACCAAAATTGTAGGAAGTTCTTCTATACTAATCCCCAAAGACTATATTATGGTAATGTTCTCTATCAGAGTTTATCTAAATCCAGTTTCCAAGGATTGTACTGAACTTCCACTGATACCAACTATAACACCCCAACCCTAGAAGCCCAGAGTCAGTTCATTATTACATTAAATTGGAATGATCACAAGGGATCAAATCTTTAAAGTCCGATCGGTTTAGTAGACTTGGAAATACTAGATACATTCATAAGTTTTAGATTAAATTATTTAATTAATAATAAAAAAAACATTGTCTCCATTGACCACATTCATAACCCTAAGACTATACCTATAGGTCAGATATAATAGACTTCTTCGCATCCTAGAAAAAATAAAACATAGAAAGGGGTTATCTCAAATTCTCAGTATGTATAACAATAAAGATAAAACTTGGATCAATAAGAATAAACATTTAAGGCAATGTATAAGACTAAAACATGAACCTTTTAAAATAAAACACCATCATAATATGGAATAAATAAATGAAATAATGCCATTTACTTATTCAAATGTTTATTCTACTAGTTGAATAATCACATATAATTACAATATCCAATTTCATAATAATGGAATGCATAATGCCAGACTTCATAACCATATCATGAAGGTATTATGCCCAGACTACAAATAAGATATTTTTAAGGCCCTGTTCCAAGACACTAGTTTGTCTCATGAGACCAACCGATTAATCGAGGATTTATAGAGTGCTACACCCGTCCCTTACTATATTCAATGCATTCTTCATATGAAAAGGATAAAACATTACATAAAAATTCATATTAAAACTAGCATAAACAATGAAAATACATTATCCATAAACCATGAATTTGGTAAAAATAACACATCCACAACCAAACATATCACAGTACAATCAATACAATATGGAAGATTTGTTTAATAATAATTCAACTTCAAACAAGGATAAAATCCATCAAAGGATGTTGACATAGATGAAATCAAATCATTTTTAGAGAAATATCTCTTTCAATTTTGAAATAATCTAAAATTAATATAATTATAAAGGAAAATATTTATTCTGAAAATATTCTTATAAGCTTGTATGGGATTCTTTGACGATTTTATAAAATCATAAAATAGCTGCACCCACCATATAAGATAAAAAAATACCTTATTACCCAAATTTTGTCAAAAAGGACATAACGTACCTTGTTTGGAAACAATAGAATGATTTCATTAAAAAAATATATGGTCAAATAAGGGTATAAATGACTTTAACCCATAGTCTGGTATATAGTAAAAATTATTTGAATTATATTTTTAATAAAACACGGATGTGAATGATATAGAGGTCCCAATAGATACTTAGGTATTAACAACCTTAGGCATGCAAAGCGATTACAAAATTAACCCTTACCTTGTACTTTAACTTAGATGATTGTATGTTATACTCTTATATAATAGTTAAATAATTGTTATTAAATTATAAAAGAACTATATAAATAAATATGATATCATATATGATCCATTAATATTTCATCGTTAATAATATTTCAGTAGTATCATCGTTCTAGGTGTTAGATGATTCATTTTACTTTATATAATTGGTTACGTAATCCACATTTTTTATGGATATGATGTATTGGATTCATATACAGAATGATACTATGTGCATAAAAATTATTTTTAACCATAAAATGAAATTTATTCTTGAATTATTTCTTTGGGGAATGAATCTTATCGCGTTCGTAGAGACGGTAATCTGTACGTACGCATGAGTGAAAATATCATTATATTTATGGTGAACTCATATGTAATTGGATGGTATATCATTTATAATGAATCATCAACATGTTATATTTATTATTTACATTAGTTATACTCATTATTATACCCATCAAATTAATGAACTGTTTGAATAACAAACTACACCCCGAAGTGGAGATGGTATGTCGTACGTACGAACGTACAGTGACATTGTCATTTATAGTGTGGATAGAATAATTAATATGGTTGTGCCATATTTATAATAACGTAACCGATTTTATAAGGTACTAGAGTTATTATTTTGTTATGTAAACAATAAAAAAGAGGAAGTAGAAGAAGAAAAGAACTTAATAGAGGGTGGTGAAATTATTTCCACTTCTTCGTGTGTTTCCTTTTAAGTTGATCAAAAGGACTATATAGGTTTGATTTAAGATCAAATAAAGGACTCTAGATTGATTTTATGGATGTTGGTAATTTATTTGGGCATGGGTTGGCAGAGAAAAATGGCTTTTGAGGTGTGAAATTAAGAGAAGGGGAAGTACACTTTTATTAGAGAGGTGAGGGTCACATTATGAAAAACATGAAATATATTTTTTTATAATAAAATAATTTTCGGTTTCAAATGTCTCAAAATTTTTTTATTTCTAGAATAAGGTGAGTATGGTTCTAAAACCTCTCTACCAATAGGTTTTAGACTGGTTTAGGTCACGTTATTAACCTTGCCTTTTATATTTATCTCTTCGTTAAATAGTTTGACATTTACCTTGTCTCTTTGTATTTTTATATTATATTGTTAATAAACTGACTATTAAATGAAAAGAGAACCCGATGTGGTTAAATAATGACATATATGACATTATTTTATCCCATTGGATGAACCTTATATTTTTAATAATATTATATCAACCAATAATATATTATTTGTTTTAAAAACTAATTTATATAAATTTTGATAGTATTTGGTATTTTGTTTTTTTAAGTCAAAACAACATTTTCACTTCGAAAAAATCATAAAATAATCTCTAACATGTAATATTAACCTATAAAATTCTTGGATTTCATAAAAACATTGAAATTATATTTATTGTATTATTTAAAATACCATTTATTAGATTTTTTCATTAATAAGGTAATTATTGCAACATCAATCTATCATATATAAAATTTATTTTTTAATGTATAAAAATAATAAATAAAATACCATGATGTATAAAGTAGTTTTATCTTTACAATTAATATTTATTGGTGAATTTACCTTATGTATAACCCTATATTAAAAATGGTTTAGTTATTAAACTTTAAATCTAAAACTTTTAACACTTCATTAAATAAAATAATTATAAATGTCCTAATATAATCCATGTGGACCTAAAGGATCATATTTTATTCTTAAGGTTTTTCTATTCTATTTAAACTTATCCAATAGAATTATGACATGTTTTAGGGTAATTATAATATCATTTTATCCTTTAATTACCCTATATACTTTTAACTATGGTAAATAAAAGTCAAAAGTTTCTATTCACCAAAAATTATTCATATCTTACTGAACCACATTTTACTTACTGTTATTAACCATGTACCTTATATTATAGAAATTAAACACACAGAACTGGTAAAATTATGTTTTATGAAATTTTTTAAAAGCTCCTAGAAGGTGGGAAAAAGGCGGTAAAAAGTTCAATAAAATTTTATATATCTAAAAATATTATAAAATTACTCCAATGAATTATATTGAACGTATATAGATATTATGTATCTATTTTGACCAAAAATAAATATAAATTATATAACTAATTACTTAAATAAAATTTTGGGTTTAAGCAATAACGCCGTGTTTTTCAATATTCATCAAAAATTGAATGTTTTCAGAAAATTACCAATAATTCACCTTAAGATAATTCAATATTATGAATTCAAAAATGAAGCCCATATTGAAAAATAAAATTTATAAAATTTCAAAAAGTGGGTATTACTATTCATAACGACTAGTTCGATTGGTCATTGTATGTTAAAACTCCATGTTACGTACAATGAAATCTACTGCATAATCAAATGGGAAATGTTCCATGGATTCTTGGGGTGTTGCAGTCATTATCTAATGGCATCACCTCTAGATTGAGTTTGTGCAATTGGTCAGGTGTGTATTTTCCCATGAGTGATCCATGGAATACATCATGTACTTGATATTGGATCAGTGGGAGTGCTAGTCAATAGTCCGGTGCTCCAATAAAATTAAGGATATCAAAAGGGATATTGTACCTGGGACTAATATTTCCCTTCCTCCCATAATATCCTAACTCTCTTCCACGGTGATGGAAAAATCTCATTGTTGTGGTCTTGGGGGTTGTTGGTTGACTCCGAAAAACATTGTCTTAGGAAACTAGTTTTCAAAGTGACATAGATCGTTGTAGTTGAAGCAATGAACAACACTTAGATGATTGAACTGATCATTACTCTCATCTATCGTAGCCAAAAGTTTTCCTTGACGATAGTTAATTACTAGGTTCCCTTCTCTTCCACTCCTAAATACTTTCCTTATCCCCTTCACACAATTTCTACTGTGCTTATTTTCACACCATTGGAAAGTGGTGTGATATATTTTCATATCACCATTGGATTTGTACATCAGGACACTAGAATGTAAGTCTACATTACTCTTATTATCCCCATGACACCCTGGATATTAACCGATATTCAATTCAACATAGAGGGAACATCGTAAAATTTCCTCATAGCTACCAAAGTCACAGATCGTCAGGGCTATCTGTAGGCTAGGTTTTAGCCCACTAAAAAAATAATAAACCTTAAATTATAGGGAAACGACAATGTCAGAGGCATATTGTGAAAGACTTGTAATGTTTTCCTCATGCACTATAAGGGATTCATCATATTATTTCTTGAGGGAAAGGAAATCCCTTTCCATCTTTAGTCAAAGGGTTCACCAAAAATATTTATCGAAAAACATTTTCCAGGAATCCTACCTTTCCAATTCCTTGATCTCTTCATTTGGATTTTTATTTTTTATCAATTTACTCCACTGATCAGCTACACCCTCCATACGATAAGTAGCCAAAATAACTTTCTTTTTTCAGAACAATGAAGAATTGAGAATATCTATTAAATGGAGTTGATCAATTGTTCTGTAATTCAGGGATCAGATGATCCATTAAAAGTTTGAGTCCTTTGTCTCATGAAGCACTTGATTGCAACTTGTTCATTCGTAAGGGGGTTTAATTTATCTCTTGACCCATGATTCTATTCAAAACATGAGTTAACTGAGAGAGTATCGGGACAGTGTTCGTGATTCCCACTCCTATCGGATGGGGAATCTCATTAGAACATTCGTCATATGGATCATTGGATTGGTTGTTAGCTTGAGTCCTCCTATTACCGGACATTGTCTGGAATTAATGGAAATTTAGTGATAAATCATAATAGGTAATACATATAAAAAAGGGGAAAGTTATTAATTACTGTAAGTTTCTTAACATATGAATTTATAGGATTAAATATATTTTAACCATGATCTACTACCAAACATATATTATTGGGGGAATTTTTTTATTCTAATAATAATAGTTCAAAATATTCTTATAAATCTACCAAATCATATCCCTCAAGGTTCTCATAACCACGTGTGCAGTATGTCCTGTTGTTGTGCACTAGTTCCTGTTTGAGTCTAGCTCAAAGCCGTGTTTTCAAGTTTTACCAATAGGATACATCTCTTACAGAGCTACCTCTAGCTGATCGTTTCCAGAAAAGGATATATTAGCTTGATAAACCACTTACTCAATACTCACCAAAAATTTATGGATGTTATTATTATTCATATTCTTATCCTTAATTATTTCACTTGGGGTTTCTAATCATAAACTAAAAAATAACTAAATCAATCCTGTGATACCAACAATAATAAACATGATATTTATTTCACACTACAAAATCATTTATTACAAAAATATTCAACTAAGAAAACTCCGTAGATCGATAGATATACTGTCTTTGGAAATTAAGGAAATTACATGACAACTTATGAAATACGAATTAAACATCATTATTGAAAACATCCTCTACGTGACCACAACATTCCCTAGTACATAGCACCTCATGGGATAACCTAAGGAAAAACATGGGAAAGGGTGATCTATAAATCCTTATAATGTAGTAAAAAAGTCATAACATGAAAAATAGGTTACAAGTTAGGAAATTGGCATATCAATGGATAATAATAAAAACAGGAACAAAATGGTATGATATTGCATCATTATCATAACATGGAAATGTGACAAAAACACTTAACATGTTATTAGAATGAGCCAAGTCTAATTCCAAAAGGAGCTTGAGTATACCCTCATTTTACATGAATTAGAATGTGTAAAAAATCATTTCACTTGACGTATCATGATACTAATCATTAACTAGTGCATGAGATCACTATCAAGGTGCACCCTTCATAATAATTTCATTTCGTGCATATGTATACGACCTAGATCATTCAACCCGTATTCATTAAACAACAACATTTATTAAAAAATAATGGAATTTGGAATTAATAAATGAAACTCTATAATAAATATGAACATGTTCATAATGGTGAAAACCCATTATAGAAAAATGGAAATGGTATTCACTACACATTGACTTTTTCCCAAAAAATCGCGGTGCAATTTTGGATGCATAACGGCATGACATAAGAATTCATAAAAATGGTTTATGATAGAGAAGGGGAATAAAATAATATGTACATTTAATTTAATGTAATAGGATCATTGAGATACATTTTCCAATATATGTAATGGAATTTATATTCATAATACAAACAAATTTCTTGAATGTAAGTGAGAAAAAAAAATTCTTTACGGAATTTCGGCATTGTAACAGGTGTACATGGGAGGCATTAATGAGAGAGAAGCAGGTCTATCATTATTCAAACATATGGAGGGATGTATGGGGGAGGTTATAAATCATACCCCCAAAATTTGTAATTGATTATGAAATTATATAACAACATAATGAAATTTGGACAAAAATGATAAATAAAGGAATCCCTTACTTGAAGTGTAATCCCAATGGCTTGGGACAAGCTTGAGAGAGGATTATTGGGATCATGAGGCACCTTGGGAGGATTATCGAGTGAGTAAGGATGATTTTGGTCAATCTCTAAGGTCTTTGATTTAAGAGGAAGTGGGATATTGTGTGGGATTGTTTAGGAAATGAGAGGGAATTCTTTATTATTTAGGTTTTGGACACAAAAAATTAAACCAATCAAAACCACAAACCAACCGATGGTTTTTGCGCATGTTGTTTTTCAAAGGGGAGTAGAGAAAATTATTCTATAAGTCCAATTGCCTACATTATTGATATATATGGATTTATTAGGTGAAGATGAGTTAAACTCTCATGGAAATCAATTTAAAAAGTTAAGATGTTTTATAAGTTTTGGAGGGCACACTAACCTATTGTAAAATAAATCAAACATACCTAAAATCACATTAATTCAAGGATGAAACATATATTGTACGAAAATATCATTTATAATATTTTATTACATTACTAATTGGTCATTTTGATAACATAAATCACGTTATAAAATTAAACGATATTTCATTTTTACCCAAAAAATGACTGTCTCAGAAAATTATGAAAATTTCACCATTGTATAATTAAGACGTCATGATTCTGAAAATTATAATCATTTTATATAAATAATTTTCTAAATATGGGAATTTTTAAATTTAAATTAAAAACATAAATTTATAAAAAATTCATGGGTTTTAACAAAAATGGCTTTCAAACCATAATAAAAATCACCATTGTATTCATAAAAATTATACAATAATTTATATATAATAAAATGTTATTCAGTAATAATATTTTATTAAAATATTATATAAATAAAAAATCAATTAATTCATCAAAATAGATTTATTAATTCCATATTAACTAAAAATATTATTAGCGCTTTTAAAACAATATAAAAATAATCAATACTAAAATAAATATATATTATTTATTATTCAAAAAATACACATAATCATAGTTCTACAGACTTGTTACATAACCCCTAATAACACCCTCATTTGACCTATGGGTATGATGTGTGTTGGTTAAAAACTCTCGGGGTGGATTGGATAACCTTGCTTGTGTGGTAATCTATATAAACATAAACTTCTCTTGTAGGTGGTTCCATTCGAGCTTAACATGTTGAAGCACGACAAGGGATTGGTCAATAGTGAAGCCCAATAACGCCACCTCCTTTCCGAGATCCAAAAAATAGGTTTCGTATGACGAAATTATACTCGCAGAGGCTATTGCTTCCTTGGTCTGAGTAAATTGGAATTTAAAGCCTTATATTTATACTAATTATGTGTTAACTTTTAAACATCTATATTAGCAATGGTAAAAATTATTAACTGTATTTTGACATTTAAAAATCAAAAAATGAAATAAGTGAAAATGTAATATAACCATTATACAGAGTAAGACATTTAATTAGATCAAAAGGAATTATCATTAATGAATTTTTGGGTCGTTACTGGTTCACTCTCTATCACAACAAGATGTATCATGTCACTAATCATTAACGCATGCTTTCGAGCTCTAAAAAATTCCGGTTGGACCCATAACTTTCATTCCATTCTCATGCTTAAGTGTTAAACATATATAAAAAAACATGGATTCATTCATCACCATAACTTTTTCCATGAAAAGGGAGGATGGAATAAATACATGTACATCCCAAGTCAATGAATAAAAATTGTATAAATGTGAACACCCTTTACAGTAAATCAATATGGTATTCACTACACCATTTATTTTGAATAGAAAATAACGGTCAAATTTTGACAACATAAAAGAACACATAAAAATCAATAAAATGTGTTAA
Organism: Viscum album; assembly: GCA_963277665.1. Classification (NCBI taxonomy): domain Eukaryota; kingdom Viridiplantae; phylum Streptophyta; class Magnoliopsida; order Santalales; family Viscaceae; genus Viscum; species Viscum album. The sequence continues at coordinate 116,167,729 of OY728123.1, read as the reverse complement.
AAAGTGAAAAAATTATCTCTCTTCATTTGGACATAAAATTGGAATTAATAGCAACATATATATACATATTTCAAAATAAGGTATTTGAAAATTAATGTCTAACAAAATAAGAAAATTGAATAAATATGATAATGGATGGAAACCTTACATTTTTAGTACGCCCCCAAAGGATTGAAAGGTGGTTACTGAGATCTTGGGATTACTTGGGAGTATTGTAGAGAGTTGGAAAAGTAATGATTTTCTATAAAATATTTAGTGAATGAAAATGGGATAATTGGTCAGTTTTTATAAGAAAAGAGAGGGGAATTCATTAATATTTCACAAAAATAGGATTTGAAATCTATATTATAAAATATCCAAATAAATCAAACCATATCATGGGTTTTGTGTAACATCCCATGTAATTATAGAATAATAATTTTTAATATTTATTAATATTTATTAATTAGGTAGAAATTTTATTTTAAAAGGGGTTTCATGTCTGATTGAGTACCTATAACACCCCGAGATTTTATGAGAAGTATAATTTTTAATTTATTTGATGTCTTTTGTTGTATGCTACAACAATATTATCTTGCTCAATATGCAACTCTGTATTAGCTTGCAGTATATGCAACACTATTCTTGGATAGTGTTACACAAAATTTCAAGATCATTTGATAGATGTTATTCTACGCAACATTGAGTGCATATATATTTATATATTCAATGTATATATGAAATATGGTTGGATTCTATTATACACAACAACAAAGGAATATTGCGCTACACGCAACCCTGACTTGGCCGACATTACACAAAATCGAAACCTTCCACGATAGCATGTGTTGTATGCAATACCGAGTTTCACTAAACAACGATATGTTATTAAAATATTATATAAACTAGATGTTATGAATTTTAATATCCAATATTTTAAATATTATAAATTTTATCTTACAAAATGGACTTCATTTTTGGATTAAAAATATCGAAAATATCCGACCTTGAAATTTCGGTATTTTTCTGAAAACATTAAATTTCTGATGAATAGTGAAAACACTGAGTTATTGGTTAAAACCGACTTTTTATTTAAATAATAATTTATTTTATTTAAATATAATTTTTTTTAAAATAGATACATAATACCGATATAAGTTCAATGTAATTCATCAGAATCATTTTATAATAATTTTAAATATATAAAAATTTTATTGAACTTTTCACCGTCTTTTACCCACCTCTTAGTAGCATTTGCAATTGTACATAAAACTTAATTTTACTACTTCTGTGAGTTGAATTTTGAAAATACGAGAGACACAGTTAATTTAAAGGAGTAAAATGTGGTTCAATAAGAAGAAAATAATTTATTTGGAATAGTAACTTTTTAATTTTATTTACCACGTTTAAAAGTAAATAGGCTAATTAAGGGTAACAATGATATTATTATTACCCTAACACATGCCCTTATTCTATTGGATAAGTTTAATTCGACCAAAAAAACCTTAGGAATAAATTTTTTCCCTTTAGGTCCACTTGGATTAGATTTGAATACTTATTATTATTTTATGTAAAGAAGAGTTAAAAGAGTTAAAAGCAATATTTAAGAAATAAAACATTTTTAATATATTGTTATACATAAGATAAGTTCACCTATAAATATTCATTAGAAATAAAAAAATATTTCCTACATAATGGTTTTTATTTATAATTTTTAGAAATTAAATAAATTAATTTATTTATGACATAATGATGATGTAGCAATTACCTTATTAATGAAATATTAACATAATTGATGTTATAAATACCCAAATAAATGTAATTTGAGACTTTTTATGAATTCAAATAATTTTCTATGTTAATATGACATGATAGTATTGATTTAATTAATAGGTTTATAACTAATCCTGTCGTTATGATTTTCACAAAAATCAATTACCAAATAGTGTCAAAATTGACATAAAATAGTTTTTAAAACAAATATTATATTATTAATTGTTATTATATTCCTAAAAATATAAGGTTCAGCCAAATGACTTTGATAAGGTTACATATATTAATAATGAACCACATGAGATTATTTTGTCTTGTTATAGTGAGTTTATTAACCATATAGTGTCATAAAACAAGAAGACATGGTAAGAGTTAAATTATTTAACATAGAGTTAAATATAAATGATAAGGTTAAAAGAGTAACCTAAACTTTTCTAAAACATATTGGTTGAGATTATTTCGACCCATACCCAAATTAGCTTAAAAAAAATCAATTTGGAGCTATTATAAACCGAATATTACTTTATTATAAAATAATATTTTATGTTTTTCCTAAGGTTCCCCTCTCCTCCCTTATAAAAGGGCACCTCCTCCCTCTTCTCTTTACATAATTTTGAGCTTTAAAGCTCAGCCAAATCCTACCCATTTCCCTTCTCAACATCCCTAGAAACATTATAGAGGTTTTTGTAACCTTAAAAGACCAAATCTATTCCCTTAATAGGAAGCTTAAAATAGGCGTGTCGAAGAAGAGGTAATAATATTATATCAACCAATGATATAGTATTTGTTTTAAAAACTCAATTTTGTCAATTTTGACATTATTTAGTATTTAGTTTACCTGAAAAAAATTATAGCATGATTACTTCGAAAAAAAATTTAATCATTCAAAAATATCATATTAACCTATAAAATTAGTGTAATTCATCAACAGATTCAATTTACATTTATTTGTATATTTATAATATCAATTATTTTAATGTTTCATTAAAAAGGCAATTTCAACACCCTCATTGTGTCATAAATAAATTTTATTATTTAATATCTAAAAATTATAAATAAAATAAAATTATATAGGAAATATAAATTTATTACTAATGAGTATTTATAGTTTAATTCATCTTATATATAACCCTATATTAAAAATTGTTTAGTTATCAAACATTGAATTTAACTCTTTTAACTCTTATTTAAATAAAAGAATAATAAATCTTCAAATCTAATCCAAGTGGACCAAAGAGGATGATATTTTATTCTTAAGGATGTTTTGGGCCTAATTACAGTTATCCAATATAGTTAGGACATGTGTTAGGGTTATTATAATATCACTTTTACCCTTAATTACCCAATTTACATTTAACCGTGGTAAATAAAAGTCAAAAGTTACTATTAAACGAAATTTTTTACATCTTATTGAACCAAATTTTACATACTGATGTCAACTGTGTCACTCTGAGTTTTTATATTCAACTCACATAAGTAGTAAAATTATGTTTTATGCAAATTCTCAAAGGCACCTAGAAGGTTGGTAAAAGACGGTAAAAAGTTAAATAAAATTTTATACACCTAATTTTATAATAAAAAGACTCTAATGAATTAAATTGAACATATATAGGTATTATATATCTATTTTGACTTAACATAAATTTAAAAAAATAAATAATTGTTTGAATAAAATGTTGGTTGTGAAATATAACACATTGTTTTTCACTATTCATAAAAAATTGAATGTTTCGAGAAAAATACAAAAAAATCACCCTAAGCTAATTTTGATTTTGAAAATTAAAACATGAATTTTTATTATTAAATATTCAAAACAAATATGTTGCATTATATTATTTAAATTTAATTCCCATTGTCAAAATCAAAAAGCATTTTTTTAAAAAGTAAAAACTATCAAAAGATTGACTTGTGTTTTTGTCAAATATAAATGAGAAATTACTTATAAGGACTTAAATTGTATTAAATTATAAAAGTATAATATAATTTTACTTCCAAACCATTCTAACTCCAAATTTATCCCTATAAATTATTTCAATTATAAATGTTGTTTTCAATTTAAATATAGCATTTTTTAGTATTTATCAAAATATGAAAGTTATCACAAAATTACTAAAAATTTATTCAAAATAAATTATTATGTCCCAATTATATAGAAGAATTTAATTTCATTAAATTTATTATATAAAAGTGTAAATTAATGGTTTTAAAAAGAGGTTCTCATTATTATGTGGTAAAATTTCATTTTATGAAAAATAATTCTTTCATCTAGAAAAATGATTTTTTTTCTTTTATAATGTCTAAGAATAAAATAATATGGATTCTAAAATTATATATAGTATATTAAATTTAAAATCCATTTAATATTATTCATAACCCCTTTTTGAATGGCATGTTTGGTAAGTCGTGCTGCGCTTGAACTCAGTGTTTCATGTAGCATAAACTATTTAATTACTGTAAGGAAAATAACTTATTAATAAATCATTCAGTGTAACATTCTTCACCACTTTTTGAAATTTCATCCTTTCAATTTTAAAATTGGTCATTGGAACTTCATTGAAAGTCCCTTATCAGAAAAAGTGTAAATATAACTATCACTTTAAAATAAAGAAAGATAAGTACAAAGGTCACCCGAGATAACCCATACTAAGATTACTTGTAGGAAAACATGGATATTTAAGAAAAACTAAGAGTCAAGTTCTGATGGAGAGTGTTAGAAAAATGTTCAAGAGAATGTTAACTACCAGAAAACCACAAAATTGTGCTGTGATAAATGGTCATTAGGTTCACAATAAGAAAATTAAATGGACAACATTTTTTGTTTTATGTGCCATTTCATGAAGCACATGAGCCTCATCCTAGTTGGTGACGACTTTTAAGTGCATTCAGGAGACATAGGATCAAATCCAGGGAGACACATATTTTTTAGGGGTACTGTAGCAGGTGTTTTAGTGGGAACTATAGCATGCACTATTTGGAACAGTAGAAGATAGGAATTTTCCACCATTTGGGCCATCAGGCTATTGATTTGGTCCTCAAGTCCGTTATAGCCTTCAGGCTACCCAAGCCATTGGGCCAGTAAAGCCTCTGGTCCACCTCAAGGTATTTGGGCCACCTTAAGTAAAGATGTAAACAAGAAAACCTACAAGGAAAATGCTCTATTGGAGGATTATCAAGGAGAATTCACCACTACAAAAGCTATACAGATTTCAAGAATGAGAGGTTACGACACCTGCCATCGGGACACTCCTGTGAATGCATGAGATAGCCTAGATGAACAGCCATTCGATGGTGGAATGATGATTTCATGACGAAGATGATGTTGGGGAGCATCTCAATGTAGTTAGTCATGGTGGTATTAAATGATTGAAGCCTACAGGAAATGAATTCCTCTAAGGATTACGAGCCATTAATAGTTATGCCTACGGGCCTTATAAGGGTTGCACCTCACCCCTAGAATGGTGGATTACCGTAATCAATAAAAAATGAAGGCCTTCAGGCCATTGGATGGATGTTCAATTTCAAAATGTTGAAGAATTTATTTATGATATTGACTAAAAACATTATGAAATATACTTACTTTTTATATAGAGTTTCATCCTTTAATAACATTTTACAACTAACCCTTATTTTGTTTCAAAATGAAGAGTATTCAAGATGACTTGGTGACACCTGAAGGGCTAGAATCAACTTCTAGAGAATCACATGATCTAAAAAGGATAAACTATAAATTAACCTTGTCTTTATTGATTAACCAAAACCAAAATGGTTAGTACAAGATCAGATGATCCCCAAAAAAGTTAATATTTTAGATAATGAAATACTAATCAAAATTTCTAAAATTAAACCTAAAATACCACAAGTTCAATACATACCATTCATTTTTTTTCTTAATACCCTTCGATAAAATCTAAAGTAATATTGAAACACAAAACATAGAAGAATTTTATTACATACTATTCCATGTTAAATTGTATCTCCAAATAATATCGACTACCCATAAAGTCACATACTTAATTATATTTAACCCAATCACTTCTTCATGATGATAGTTTAATCATGTTCTTAAATAACCCAAATCACTATAAATCATAAATATAAACATAGATAGATATCCATCATTACTCCTAAAATGAAATCACACAGTGTATACTATTTTCCTTAGACATATAGTGTTCCCAACAGAGTGAACGTCTTCCCAAATAACATTTGTCACTAAATCACCAAATCATTTTCCTATAGAAAGGATATCCATTTGATAAGCCATAAGAGCAAAAATAAACGTTTATGGATCAATAAAATCATTTAAATAAAAAGAATTATTCAGACTAATCCATGACATCACTGGGTCTAGTGGAAGGTGATAAATCCCAATCAGACTTTGGTTGTGGGTTTGATTCCTGCAGCTTTTTCCGACACCACAGGATGTCACATGGTCTTCGTGTTATCCTTTTTCAAAAACTATATTTTATAACATTTAGAATATGAGATAATTTTCTCAAAATAACCATAATATAATTTAACCACAAATTCTATCCCATACCTCACATTTTGATCCAAAAAATTAATAACCTGTAATTATCTCAAATTCATGTACCATATAAACCCAAATGGTTCTTCATAACTATATCCACAAAAGAAAAGATAATTCTTCATCAAATATAATTTTCACATAACAAACTATATGGTTAAACATACAAGAGAATAGTCTTATAATGTAATCCCATACTTTTATACATTTTTCTATCCATTTATTTCCATATAGGTTATTCCTTGACATATAGGTTATCATATAGAATAGGGAATTGACTCAGGTAAGGCAAAGGTCCCTTAAATTTAAGGAAAAGGCCTGTAATTGGATTCTTAGGATCTTTTTTATTTTCTTCCATAGTACTCTTTATTTTTCCTTGACAATTCTATACATTATATCCTTCTTTCCCACACATAAATCATTTCTTTGTTCTATTAATATAATTTCTTAGGTGTCTCCTTCCACATTTCCTGCATTTTAGAAATTGAGATTTCTTTTATCCATGGTCTCTACTGCATGAGCTCTTATTATTCACATCCTTTTTCATCATTTTTGATTCCAGGAGTTTGTGAATATATATGGTATTGATCAAATTTTCAGAAAACTAATTTGGAATGAACATGATATTTTTTACGCCTATCAACATTGAATTTCATTGCTCATTTCCACCTTCTTTCCTACCTTGTATATAATATTCAATGTTAATATGAATTACTTGGAATCCAACCATTGACATACACAATAAGGCATAGTGTGAGTCATTAAATCATTTAGAGAATAACATAACAACTTATATTCAAACTAAAACACCTTTGGATTAACCATGGTTATTTATTCTCAACATGTATTAAAATACTTCCAATCGGTTTGTAATGAAAATGTAAATTATCCTAAGCATAACCCCCGAGAGTTTCGTAGTGAAGATTGCAACATGGCCCGTTTTCATGTACCAGGATACCCCCAGTCATGCCCAAAACTCATTTTCGGAGTTTTCACTCATAGGTGCATCTGTGCCAGAGATGCCTCTACCCACTTGTTTCCAGACAAAGATGTATTCCATGATACCCCACATAATATTAACATTACCAATATTTTTTTATGTTCTTCTGTACTAATCGTCAATGTCTATTTTAGGGTAGTGTTTTCTAAGTAGAGTATTTATAAATCTATATTCCATGGGTTTTTCTAAACATTATCTGATACCAACTGTAATGACCCAACCCCAGTTACCCAGAATTGGTGCATTATTTCATAACATTGGCAGGATATAAGGAATAATGTCCTAAAATACCGACCAGTTTTGTATCCTTTGAAGTAATAGATACATACATAAATTGTACATTACATCTTAAAATAAAATAACATCATTGTGTCCCCTTTCATCACTCTTATATCCCTTGGACTACTCCTGTAGGTTTATAATAATAAGCATTTAAGTCAATGTATAAGACTAGAAAAAACTCCTTTTAAGCATAACATCAACATAATTGGGCAAAGGTAAATCAAATAATTCCATTTAATAATTCACATGGATATTCTACTAGTCGAATAATCTCATGTAATAAAAATAATCAATTTCATAATGATGGAATTCATAATGCTAGTCTTCATAACCACATAGTCAAGGCCTTGTGTCAAAAACTACAAATAATATTTTTTCTAGGCGTTATGCCATGAAACAAGTTTGTCTCATGAGACCTATTGATGCATCAAGAAGCTATAGCAGGATCCACCCCTCACATACTATGTCCAGTTCATTCCTTATATGAAACGTTTTAAACAAGAAATAAATATTCGTATTAAAACTATCATACGAAATCCCAATACGTAATCCATAAACCATGAATGGAATAAAAATAACACATTAAAAGTCAAAAATATCACAAAACCATAAATATAGTATTAAATAGTTTTATCATAATAAATTAACATCATTCAAGAATAATATCCCATAATTTATGTTAACATAGTTTAAAATGATCAATATAAATTTTTGAGGAAAATATCACTTTTTCATGAATACATTTAAAAGTCTAAATATTTATCAAGAATATGTTTAAAATATATTTTTGAATCAAAGTGTCCCATAATACATTGAATATTTTAAAAGGAATATTAATTTTAAAACATTAATATCCATATATATAAATCCTTCAAACCATTTGTAAAACATGGACATTAATGATAAATTTTTAGAAGAATAACTTTTTAAAACATTGAAAATGATATTTTAGTTAGAGTTCCTAACCAAATGAGAGATGCTTGAATACAAATAATTGAGGTAATAAAAACTTAATTATATCATGGTAATAAAGGGATTCATGATATATTATGTTAAAGTATAGTATATACCCTAAATAAAAGAAATTGGTGCATAACAACAAAGGAGTCTCAATTGAATGTAAGTTGAGATGAAATCCATTATAAAGAAAATATCATTATTATAAGGATAAAACAATGACATAATTATGTGTGAAAAAATATTAACACAAAATGTTTTAATGTATATTTAGTGTAAAACAATCAGAGGACATTCACACATATTCTTATAACAACGACACCAATGACATGGATTTTTAACTCAATGAATGAAATTTAAGTTAATATGACACTTATCAAGATCATATCAATGTCATGAGAATTTATCAATGGAGTGATTAAGTGTATCAAAAGAATAAACACACAATCTTTAGTGAAAATTACTAAATAAATAAAATAATTGTGATTTCACACATAATCTTAGAGTAAAATAATCATTGATGTTTGTGTAAAACCCAATGAGTGGAAATCAAAATTAGAAATTCTCTTAACGATTTGGTGACTTACTAAACATACACCCCATGAAAGAAGGATCATAAAATGAAGATGTAAATAACCATAAATTAATTTATATTACAAAAGGAATATAGTAATGGGCCGTATATACCCAACACACAAGGAAATAGTGGCAATATAGCATGAATCTCATGGAAATAAGAAGTGAGATGAAAACACCTTACCATGTTGTAATAAATCGAGTCATATGACAAAAAGTTTTTAACCAACAAATTAATCACATAATACCATGAATATAAAGATAAATATAATAATGATAATATATATCAAATGTATGTATACAATACACCACAAGCAATAAATAAGCGGTGAACAATGCAAATCTCATGAAATTAATACTGAGATAAGAAAACCCCTTACCTTGTAATTTTACTTATTATAGAATTGGTTAACCTCCTGTATAATGGTGGAATAGTTTTTATTAAATTATAAAATAACCAAACACATAAATATGGTATCATATATAATCTTTAAATATTAATTTGTTAATGAAATTTCAGAAGTATCATTGTTTCGGGTGTTAACTGGTTTGTTTTACTTTATATCCATGGTTATATAAGACATGTTTGTTAGGGATATGATGTATTTGATTAATAGAAATAATGATATTATGTTCATAAAAATTATTTTTAATCATAAAATTAATGTTATTCTTTAATGACAACGATGGGGAATGAATCTCATCGCGTTCATGGAGACGGTAATTTGTACGTACGTACAAGAAACAATATCATTATATTGATGGTGAAATAGTATGAAATTGGATGTTATATATTATATGAAGAATAATTATCATGTTATATTTATTATTTAAATCAGTTATATGCATTATTATACCCATCCAATTAATTATATGTTTGAAAAACAAACTACACCACGGCGTAGAGACAGTGAGTTGTACGTACGCACGTATTGTCACTTTTTCATTTATAGGAAGGATAGAATAATGAATATGGTTGTACCATATTTATAATAAAATAATAGTATTTAGAAGGTAATGGAGTTATTATTTAGTAATGGAAACAAAAAATAAAGAAGAAGTGGAAGAAGAAAAGAACATGAAAGAGGGTGGTGAAATTATTACGTTTTCCTTGGGTGTTTCCTTTTGAGTTGATAAAAAGGGATCCTTATGTATGATTTATGGTCAAATTAAGGATTATAGGTTGATTTGAGTGATTTTTTGAGGATATTTGGTCATGGTTTGGCTGAGACAAATTGCTTTGGAGTTTCGAAATAAAGAGAATGGGAAGTACCCATTTATAAGAGAGATGAGGGTCCCATTAGGAAAACATTGAAATATTATATTATAATAAGTTCATTTTCGGTATTAATGGATCCAAAATTATTTATTTCGAAGATAAGGTGGATATGGGTCGCAAACCTCTCAACAAATACGTTTTAGACATGTTTAGGTTACAATTTTAACCTTATTGTTTAGATCCAACTCTTCGTTAAATAGTTTAACATTTACCATGTTTTTTTGTATTCTTACACTATATGGTTAATAAACATACCCTAAACATCCAAAAGAACCTAAAGTGGTTAATTATTGAACTATATAATATTATTTAAGACCTTTTTCCAAACAATAGATTAATAGGAAAATTATATAATCCAATAATATAGTATTTGTTTTTAAAAACACATTTTTGTCAATTTTGACATTATTTAGTATTTGATTTTTGTGAAAATCATAAAAGCATTATTATTTAGAAAAAAAACTATTTAATCAACCCTAAAATGTAATATTAACTTATAAAATTAGTTTAATTCATAAAATTATCAAATTACATATATTTGGATATTTATTATATAAATTATTTTAATCATTCATTAATAAGGTTATTATTGCATCATCATTGTGTCAAATATACATTTACTTATTTGATGTCTAAAAAATATAAATAAAATTAAATTATGTTTGAAATGAATTTATCTCTCTAATTAATATTTATAGTCAAATTTATCTTATATATAACCCTGTATGAAAAAGGGTTTAGTTATTAAACATTGAATTTAAATCATTTAACTATTCTTTAAATAAAATAATAATAAATGTCCTAATATAATACATGTAGAAAAAAGTGGATAATATTTTATTCCTAAGGTTTTTTGTTCTATTTATAGTCATCCAATAGAATTAGGACATGTGTTAGGGTAATTATAATATCATTTTACCCTTATTAAACTATTTACTTTTACTCGTGGGAAATAAAGGTCAAAAGTTACAATTCACCAAAAATTATTTTTATCTTATTGAACCACATATTACTTAATAATGAATACTTTGTATCTCGGATTTTGGATATTCAACTCACATATGGGGTAAAATTATCTTTTTTGCAAATTTGCAAATGCACCTTGATGGTGGTTAAAAGACGGTAGAATGTTCTGTAAAATTTTATACATATAATTTTATTATAAAATTACTCCAATGAATTAAATTTACCATATATAGGTATTAAATACCTATTTTTACATAAAATATATTTAAATAAAATAATTAATTATTTAAATAAAAGATTGTTTTTAAACTATAACACAATATTTTTCACTATTCATAAAAATTTAATGTTTTCAGAAAAATACTCCAAATTCACCCTAAGATAATTTTTATATTTCGAATTCAAAAATGAATTCTATTTTACCAAATTAAAATCATATAAGTTTCATTAGTTAATTTAAAATTACTTACCACTATCGAAACTGAAAAGCGAGTTTTTAAAAATTAAAAAACTATCAAAATATTGACTTGTGTTTATGTCAAATTTAAATTTGAAATTACATATAATCACATAAATAGTATTAAATGATAAAATTATAATCTAATTATACTTCCACACCATTAAAATTCAGTACTTAACCTTATAAATTATTTCTATTAAAAAGGTGTTTTCATTAAAAATTTAGTATTTTTCAGTATTCATCAAAATATGAAATTTATCAGAAAAGTACCAAAACATTATTCAAAATAAATTTTTACTTTTTGATTCTAAAAAATAATATGATTTTATTAAATTGAATATATTAAAGTATCAATTATTGGTTTTAAAAATGGTTTTCCAATTGAAGGTGGTAAAATTGCATTTTTGGATAAATAATTTTTTATTTGAAAAATAATGAAATTGTTCTTATATTATGTCTAAGAAACATATAATATGAATTCTAAAATTTATTGAGTATATAAAATTCAAAATTCAGATAATACTATTCATAAAACCTTTTTAAACGACATGTTTAGTAAGTCGTGGTGTGCTCGAACTCGATGTTGAGTGTAGCACACACTATTGAATTACTTAAAGTAAATAACATACTATGAAATCTTGGTGTGTTGCATCAGATATAATGAAACTATAATAGGAGTAAAATATATTCATTACTCGATAAAAATAATGTACGTACATATATATCCAGGTTCTTGTTACCTGTCCATTTAATACACCCACAAATTCTTAAAGTGTACAATGAACGATAGTGAGACGTTCATGGGGTGGTTGGACATACATGATTCACATCATGATATCAATGTCCTTGAACATCTCTCATAATTTTTTTCCCATCATGTGGATGTTATTGGACCTCCAATTGGGCTACATCTTGGGAAACCCCCAATGGTCCTATCTCCCTTAGATGATCTGATAAATTGGATTTATAGGGAATGTTTCTACTTGTTGAGTCCATTATATCCTTTTTTATGTTTGTTGGATTTGGTAAAATCCCTATATTTATAGTAACCAAGTTATCGATGTTCAATGGATACATTAAAAATTGTTATTCTCATTACCTTTATTTTTAATCCATTATATTATGATATAATAGGGGAGGTGAATGTGTTTTCTATAACCATATTATATATTAAGAAAATTAATAAAAAGGGAAATTTTATTTATAATTGTTTGTTTTGCTACTAAATCCCTAGAATTTCAACCACTATAACATAAGGTATACCCATTACAGGGACCTTCCATACAATTCAATACACCCTTAGAATGTGGATCATCCAAGGAGAGTTTTCCAAAAGCAACAAATTTATGATGGTTCCATACATGACTAACAAAATAATTAACTGCCAAACCATTTTTAAAAAAAATCTCACTCACCATTTAGAAACTCACCTTCATGAAATCCACCTAATAAAAAGCCATCATTTTAAAATAATATGACATTTAAAATATAGAAAACCATTATTTAATAAGAAAAAACTACTCATAATAGAAAATTGGGAAATTTAGGAAACACTTGGTATTTGAATTTAAAATAATAACATCATGAAATTCAAATAAAATGAGCTAAGCAGTCTATTTCATGGAATTAAATTATTCAAAAAATCAAAAATATATATTTAATATCCATGGAGGGTTGGAATATAATCAAATCAATGATTCCAAAATTTAATGGATAAAAGTAGTGAGACACATTACTCTAACATACTAGTTTTGATGATGACCACTCGAGTCTTTCCTTTTCCACTATCATGCATATTCAATTTCACTAAAATGTAAGGACACCTAGCCCCTATATACATACTTTCATTTATAAATATGTTTATGGGCATCCTTATATATTTGTGTACACATTCATAGACCACTTCACCATACACACATATAAAATATTCATAAATTCAAATTATCACACCTGGCCCTAATTGATATATTCATATATCCATGAGTGACTATATATATATATGGGAGAACTTATATATGTATATGTCACCCTATGAATGCATGTTCATGTAATTATTGACATCAGAAACCCAAAACCACCATAACAGGGTCAAAAATAATCATGAAAAAATACATGATTCACATGAATTAAAAAAAATCTCAATTGAAATTTGGAGAAATATATTGAGATGATGAACACCTACCCGAAAAAGAAGAAAAACTCCCTCACCTCACTAGCTGTGGGAAGAATATTCCTCAACAGGACCTCTCCACCCTAATATTCAAGATTCAACAAAAATAAAAAATCCAAATTTGAGTTAGGGTGCGGAAAAAAAACTCAACCCACAAAAGAGAAGAGAAAGTAGAAAATTTTGAAGAATAGTTTATAAGAGAATTATCATATTGGACTGAACTGAAAATCAGGAGGTGAATCTTCCAAGAACAGAGGCAACAAGTGTAAGAGGTTGTGCATCTGAGCCTTTTTCATTATATGGGTCATGTGATAAAGTAATGATGGATGGATTGGCATCACACATGGAGGTAATGGGTATACCCTTTAAAGGTTTAATAAAAACCATTATATAGTAAATATTACAGTAATAAATATAATAATAATAATAATATTCGTATTAATAATTATTTCATTATTATTATTAAACAAAATTATTTTTTTTACACTGGGCATGTTGCATGGTTTTTCCACATGGCTATCTAGACTAGGATCCCACTGTGTGCACCCTAATGGAGATAAAGGACCTTTTCAGAAGATGGCCATACAATATGAGAAACTATGAAACACTAAAGCAACTCAACTCTATCAATTGATTGAGATATTCTATATTCTTATGGAAAAAATTTCTATAATCATGGTAAAGCATTTACCTGCCTATAGAATTGTGAATTGTCACTAATAGACCTCACAAAATTTTACCAAATCGGGTACAAATATTGCACAGGTCCAAAAACCAAACAATGACATCAAAACTCAAAAATTTTCTCAGTATCACAACCTGAACCTCAACCAAAAGATCCATCATTGAAGAATGTATAAAAATGGAAATATTGTTCTGGTTTTGAAAATATTATATTATTTATGTATATAAGTATTTCAAAGGGATTATGATGACAACAAAATGTGGAATATGAAATGTTGGGTATTATGGATGATTATTTTCATCTTTATGAACAAGTTGATTTAAAATCCATAATGTTAATATTTTTTTAATTATATACTTCACTAAAAATAAAAGGTCCTTCAGGATAAAATTCATCCAAATATTTCATTTTTATGTTGAATGTTATGGATGGATAAAATATGGCCACTCTCATCGGCATGTGCACCCGTAATTAAATTTTTATGATTTCAACACCAGATCCATGTTGTGGGTCTTATTTTGTCATAAAACCTATATAGTCATAAATATAAATGAAATATTCAGTGAATACTATTAATGGAATAAATTACAAAAATAATAAAGGGTAACTAAAAGTACCAAAATGGTAAACTCAGCTGCGATCATTATACCCGAACACCTATTGCAAAACGATGAGATAGTAATGTTCAACCCAATATAAAATAATTTCTAGATTAAATAGAAATAGTAAATATATATATGGGGTGATAATAATAGCATTCATTGTTGTATCATCCATGGAGCCTCTTTTTAGAAACATAATATTAAAATGATGAATCACTATGAATAGCAATGAATATAACTCACCACCTTTATAGGTGAACTATATTTACAGCCTAACTATGGATGAATCTCTACATGTATCACATAGTAGAGACAATATAATATAGCATTGAAACATAATGGGTAACCTTCTCCTTCTTTCCCACATGTTTTATATTATTCTGAAATATTTCACATCCAAGTCCATCTCACTCCAAAACATATCAATAGCTCTAAAAAATTAGCTAATTATCACAACATGCACCAAATTTATACCATACTCACATCAACCCTTATTAAACATACCTATATTCACTAAAAAGTTTCTGTGATCCACCATAGCCGGTATGAACTATATCTAACATCATGTACAATACCTCAATCATTCAAATTTAGTAACCTATGTGGGTTGCCTCATGACAACACAACATATTCAAATCATTCATATAATGAACCATTGAAAACTATTTTAGGGTTTAGTTTTGTGAGATATAACAACAAAGATATATATTACTCTAAAAAACCCTTAGGGAAAAATATAGTCCATTCATAGGATAATATATAACTACCATGAGAAGGGATCATAGCTCAAGTCGGTAATCATCTATCAATCATCCCCCATGATTGTTTTGGATTAAACCCTCCAAGGGTCCACTAGTTGACAATAAGAGTAACAAAAAATGGTGGGGTGGAATATGAAAAAAATAGATATAATATCTCTCACAGCCACACTATTGTAATTACTTATTACTAAAATCAACCATATCTATTATCATTTGGACACCCTAATTCCCCAAGTAATGATCGATTATCAATATATCTACATACACATTTAAAAGAGATTCATTAAATTACTTATTTCATATTTATCATTTACCTTGGTTAACTTGTTCACTATACATTAATTATCCAATCTAATTAATATAAATTAAAATACATTAATCATCAAAATCAAGTCCTTTAACTCCTGGAATTATCGAAACCAATTCCACAGTTTCTCATGAGTAATTTCTTTTTCATTTAGATAACTCCAACCTTATCTGTTATCCAATTTATTAATCATTATTACCATCATTGAATAATTATAGGTAGTCTTGGAAATCCATCTTAGGATTTCACAAGGGGAAACATGATTCCAATAACATCTTACTACCTCAAGATGTTGGGAATGAAATGTATATAAAATAAGAAACATATCCTTTGAGGGATAAACATATTAATTAAAAACAAGAAATAAGATTTATCAAATAAATCATTAAGATTATATTCAACATGATCCATAATCATAGGCTAAATCCCAAACAAACAAAAAGGATATCATGATCTCTCTCAATATCACATGTGTTAACTATTGCCACATCATATTGGACTCCCACCCCATATCACATCATCCATACCTAGCTCAACCATCCCATGATCATATAACAATTCATATATATGATAATGTATAATGTATGTCACTAATCGTGTAGGAAAAACATATTTAGTGGGATGCAATGCCACCAAAATAAATTATTTAGCCTTTACATGAAAAGGTGCTTTGATGGCTGCCAACATATGTAACTAAAACATCACTATAAAATGGGAATCCCAAGACTAGTCAATTATCTATATAAAAAACTTGTTTTCATTCCATATATAATTAACTGAATCAATATTAATGGGTTATAACTATGAAAAACCTGACACAGTTTCTCTAATAATGTCTCATAATATTTTTCCAATCATAAAACCAGTTTCACCAAAATATGAGAAAACCAATTCTACAAAAAAATCATTTTTATTATTAACATCAAAATTCATTTACATGAATCAATATTTTTTCCCATTCAATTAAAAAAATTAATATCACATTCATTTAAACATTTTCCTTACATCAATTTTATTTTCATCAAATTACATCAATCACAGAAATACAAACATTAATTTTCGTTAGACTCTTACATAAATTTCCTATTTAATTTGGGCTTTACATTCCTTACCATTTTACATCATGGAAAGAATGATAATCCATAATAAGACAAAACATGGTAACAAAAACACTATATATATCACAATATATTTCCAAATAAGTGGAAAACCATTATCATGTCGTATGGAATCAATATCAATATATGATCTCAGTCCAATTTCTTTATAATTATGGTCCAGTCATTTGTACTTTAATTTTATTTCTATCCAAGAGCATAAAATTCAATATTTATCATTTGTAAAAAAATATATGAAAATAAATGAATTTCTTACCATATAGGAAAAAATGATATTCACATGAGTATGGTGAAAAATAATACATCCTTATCACCATCTAGTATTATCTTCATCAACTATGGATGTTGCATCACAACCATAATAACCAATAACCAAAAAATTCAATCTAAATGATGGATATATCTCCCTATCACATGGAATGAAGAAGCCAAAGTATCCATCTTTATGATTGAAGTGAGTAAAGGCTAGAACCTACCCTGAGAGACCATTTATCATTGATGTAATATTGGGATTTATCCATGTTTAATGGTTCCTGGTCAGTTGGAAAAAATTATTTTAGATTCCATGATATTTTTTAGAACAAACTATAGTGTTTGAGATAGGAGATGGAAAAATTAGTTTTAAACTGAACTACCCAAAGAAAAATTAAGATGTAAATAAAAAATTTACATCAAAAATATTTTAATGATTTCACTTCATTGAAAAATGTGTTTCCTCAACAGTGTTGACTCACAATTGTTTGATTTCAAAAATCAATAATTTACAACATATAGATATGGGACTCATAACCCAAGATACCAACTGATTACGTTGTAAAAACCACTTACTCCTTATACGCATACTTATGTCATGACCACAATCCATTTTTATTTTATTCAAACCCACAATGAGTGTAAGTGCGAACCTAAAAAACACCTCTAACAAATATTGACCACTGGATTACTAAGAACCACACCCAATTTTTTTTTACATTTCAGATTTCAAATTAAGAAAATGCGGTCCACACCCCATCCCACTTCACGCACCCCGTAACAGCCAACCTCCATCACCATCTTTACCAAAACTAAAAATTCACAACATCCTGTGCCATTTTTCGTGCTCTTTCCGAGCCATCATCCATCGATCAAT
Organism: Viscum album; assembly: GCA_963277665.1. Classification (NCBI taxonomy): domain Eukaryota; kingdom Viridiplantae; phylum Streptophyta; class Magnoliopsida; order Santalales; family Viscaceae; genus Viscum; species Viscum album. The sequence goes on along the minus strand of OY728123.1, from coordinate 116,149,157 downwards.
TCACCTACCATCATCAAGTCACCAACTAATCACCATAACCGCTAACAAACTCATCACCTAGGCCACTAAACTCTTATCCGGCGTCCAAAAATTCAACACCATAATAACTGAATGCCATCATCGCCGAAACAAGCCACCATTGTCATCGTGACCTTGAAGTGGTGTCATTTCTCCCTACACCAATACCAAAGAATCTTGAGGAGTCAAAATTTTCATTCACTCATTGTACATCACCACCTACGTAACAACATCACTATCTTGAATCCACCATTTTCGTTGCACATACCCACTAGAACAACAAAACCCATCACATAATCTACAAACATCCCACACCAGAAAATGACCATCGACGAAAATAAAAGAATCCATCGAGAAGGAGGATAAAAAAAGGAACATGATACTGGGGAAAACCCTAATAGAAGGCCGGTACAACAACCCTAAAAAATATAGGGATAAAACCAAAAAATAAATCTCTATGACCTCAAACCATAGTCCCAAAACCCTATATACCCATCGCTCCCACTCTGACCTGGAGAGAAACATTGGAACCCTAGGTCAGAGTGGTTTGGGCGGCCAATGAAGAAAAACTAACTCCGTTAGTGGTTGGAAACTCAACATCCACCAAAACACAGTCCCAATGCCTCAAGGATGCCTATATACCATCCCCGACCCAGAGAGGGACGAAGGTACTTGAGGATATAGCATGTTAAGGAGGCAGAAGCCATCGAAATAAAATACCTTCTATGGGCTCACAGTAGAAATCCATAACGAAAATCACAAGATTAGAGAAGATACCAAGAGCGAAGGGAGATACCGAGAGCTGAGGGGTGGAGCCATGAGCGACGGGAAAATCCGATAAGGGATGCTGAAACCCTAGAGTAATGGGGAAGATGAATGTTGAATGCGCTCTCCATAGAGGGCATGAAGACCATTCCATACTTATGTAATATATTTAATATTGTCCAATATTTTAGAAGACATACATCACCCTATCCGCCACTAATCCTATTCTTAGTATCACATACTTTGAAAACATGGAATGGATAGGAAAACATAAATATGGAACCTTATATCTAATTCCTCTTAAAACATTATAATCCTAGTAATATTAAAACCAAATACAATGAGTTAATGTAATGGGTCTTCAAAACATACACCCCCAGAGATTCCTCTCATGAATCTCACCATTGTAGGGTCTTGATAATCTCATCAATAGATGAAGCAAAAAAACAACAGAACTCCAATAGTCAATTGATGGATATATTCCACATTCTCCTCCCACATATTCCTATAATCATGGGATATCATCTCCCTACCTATATAATTGTGAATATTTACTAATGGACCTCACAAAATTTTATCAAAATCATTCAAAAATCCTACAATGGTCTATCAAACAAACAATGACTCCAAAACTCATATTTTTTCTTAGTAACTTATTCTGAACCTCAACCTAAAGATCCAACATTGGGGACTGTATAAAAATGGAAATCTATGTATGGGTGTGAAAATATTACATGAATTATGTGTATAAGTATTTCAAATATATTATTATGATAAAAAATATGGAATATTAAATGTTCGGTATTATGGGAGATACTGTTCAACTTTATGAACCAGTTGATTATAAATCATATATGTTAATAGTTATTCATAATTATATAATTTAATAAATGTAAAAGGTACATAAGAATAAAAATGATCCAATTATTTCTTCTGTATGTGGAATGTTATGGATGGTGAAAATATGGTTACCTTCATCATCATGCACAACAATAATGTAGTTTTTATGATTTATGCTCCAGATCCATGTTGCGGGTCCAGGTCTATCATAAAACCTATATAGAAATAAATACAAATGAAATCCAATGTGAATAAATTTATTTTCATACATTTGAAAAAAAAATATTAAGGGTAACTAAAAGTACCAAAATGGTAAACATGGCAGTGACCATGAATCCCAATCACCTCTTTAAAAGCCATGAGTGTAATGCCCCGACCCTAGATACCCAGAGTCATTGCATTATTACCTAACATTGACATGATAACAAGAAAGATCAAGTCTTGAAAGACCGATTGTTTTATTAGAATTGGAAACACTAGATATATTCATAAAGTTTACATTACATCAATAAGTGAAAAACTACAACAACATACTGTCTTCATATCCCCTCATAATATCCCTACAAGTCATTCATAAAATACTTCTTCACATCCTGGAAAAAATAAAACATAGAAAAATGGGTGAGCTCAAATGCCCAATAAGGATAACAATATAGCGGAATCTTTCACAAATAAGAACAAACATTTAAGGCAATGTATAAATGAAACGAAAGCCTTTTAAACTTGAACTTCAACAAAGTATGGAAAAAATAAAATGAAATAATTCCATTTACTTATTCACATGGATATTCTAATAATTGAATAATCACATGCAATATCAATAACCAATTTCCTAATGATGTAATGCATAATGCTAGACTATCATAACCACAAATCCAAGGCCTCGTGCCAAGACTACAAATAAGATTTTTTCAAGGCCTTGTTCCAAGACATCAGTTTGTCTCATGAGACCTACCGATGCATCGAAGATCTATATCAGGATCCACCCATCACATATTAAGTCCAATGCAGTCCCATATGAAAAGGTTTAAACATAACATAAACATTCGTATTAAAACTAGCATACGAAATGTAAATACTTCATCCATAAACCACGAATGGTATAAAAATAACACATCCACAGTCAAACACATAACAAAAACTTCAAAACAATATTGAAGTTTTGTATCATAATAAATCAACATCAAATAAACTTAAAATCCATCAAAGGATGTTGACATAGGTGAAATCAAAACTATTTGAGAGAAATATCTCTTTTTTTGAAATCATTTAAAAGTCACACATATATTAAGGAAGTAATTTAAAAGAGATTTTTGAATCAAAGTGTCCCATACCACTTCGAAAATTTTGAAAAGAAATATCATTTCAAAACATTCATGTCAATATAAATAAATCCATAAAATCATATGAAAACATGGACATTAATTAAAAAAATTTAGAAAGATAAATCTTTAAAACATTTAAAATTCTGATTTTGATAAAGAGTACCTTTCAGAAAATCTCAAAATATTCATTTTACAATCATTTAAAAGTCACATAATTATAAAATAAAATATTTACTCTAAAATATCCTTATAAGATTTTAAGGGAAGATTAAAATTTTTTATAATGGCGGAAAATAGACGCACCCGCCGTATAAGTTAAAAAAAGACAATCGTACCTTAATTCTGTCGAAAAGGTTAAAAAGGACCTTGTTTGGAAAACAACGGAAAGATTCCTTTATAAACCTCTTATAAAAAGTCAATCAAGGGTATAAATGACTTTAACCCATATTCTTGTAAATAGTAAAAATGTTTTGAAATACATTTTTAAGAAACATGGATGTGGATGATAAAGAGATCCCAGTAGATTATTACGTATAAACAACCTCAGATAATTAAGAGATTGCGAAATAAACCCTTACCTTGTACATTTCCTTGGTTGGGGGTAGGTTAACCTCTTGTATAATGGTGAAATAATTGTTATTAAATTATACATGAATCATATACATTATTATGTTATCATATATGATCTTTTAACATTGATTTGTTAATAATATCTTAGTATTATCGTCGTTTCGGGTGATAACTTACTAATTTTATTTTATATGTTTTGCTATGTAAGCCATGTTTGTCATGGATATGTTGTATATTATTTATATCCTAAATGATATCAAGTCCTTAAACATTATTTTTAAATCATCAAATGATAATTATACTTGAATGGATATGATGGAGAATGAATCTCATCACGTTCGTGGAGACGGTAGTCCGTACATACGCATGGGCGACAATATCATTCTATTGATATTAAAATAATATTTAATTGGATGGTATATCTTATATAAATAATAATTATCATGTTATATTTATTATTTATATGAATTACACATCATTATTATATTCATCCAAATAATAATATATTGAATAACAATTACACCACGACGTGGAGACGGTAAGCCGTACGTACGCATGTATGGTGACATGTCATTCAGAGGATGGATAGAATACTGAATATGGTTGTACCATATTTATAATAATATTAAAGTATACAGGAGATACTGGATTCATTATTTTAGAATGGGAATAACAATGAATGATGAAGTTGAATAAGAAATGAATTTGAAAAAGGGTGGTGAAAACATTACCTCTTCTTCGTGTTCTTCCTTTTGATTCGACCAAAAGGGCTCCTTAGGTTGGCTTTGTGATCAAACTAAGGCCTCTATATTGTATTGAGGGAAGTTGATAGAGTATTTGGGCAGGGGTTGGCTGAACCAAAAGGCTTTGAATGTATGAATTAGTGAGAAGGGGGAGTGCCCTTTTATAAGAGGGGTGAGGGGCACCTATGGAAAAGCTAGAAATATTATTTTATAATAAATTCATTTTCAGTTTATAATGCCTCCAAAGTAGATTATTTAAAGGTTAAGGCGGGGATGGGTCGAAAACCACTCAACCAATATAATTTAGATAGGTTTGGGAAATTATATTAAACTTATCTTTTAGTTTTAACTCTTAGTTAATTAGTTTGACACTTACCATGTCACTTTGTATTTTTAAATTATATAGTTAATAAAATTATTATATACCTCAAATATACCCCCAAGCAGTCCATTAAGGATACAACTATCATGATATAAGTTTCTTGGCTGAACAATAGATTTTTAATAATTTAATATCATTTAATAATATAATATTTTTTTTAAAAACTCTTTTATGTCAATTTTGTCACTATTCAATAATTGATTTTTGTAAAACTCACAACAGAAGTATTACTTCTAAAAAAGATAATTAAATATTTTCTAACATGTCATATTAACCTATAAAATTAGTTTAATTCATAAAAAGTCTCAGATTATATTTATTTGGGTATTTATAATATCAATTAGTTTAATTTTTCACTATTATGGTAATTACTGCATCATCATTGTTTCATAAATAAAGTAACATATTTAATGTCTAAAAATTATAAATAAAATATAATTATGTATGAAATATTTTTATCTCTCTAATTAATATTTATAATCGAATTTATCTTATGTGTAACCCTATATTAAAAATGGTTTAGTAAATAAACATTGATTTTAACTCTTTTAACTATTCATTGAATTAAATAATAATAAATGTCCTAATCTAATACAAGTGGAACTAAATGATAATAATTTCTTCCTAAGGTTGTTTTTCTTCGAGATACACTTTTACAATAGAATTATGACATGTGTTAGGGTAATATTAATATCATTTTTACCTTTAATTACCCTATTAACTTTTAACCGTGGTAAATAAAAGTAAACAGTTTCTATTCACCAAAAATTATTTTCATCTCATTGAACCAAATTTTTCTATTTGATATTAACCTTTTCTCTCGGATTTTCTAAATTCCACTCACAGAAGCGGTAAAATTATGTTTTATGAAAAGTTCAGTTTTTTAACTACCACTTAGTGGTTTCACTATTCATCAAAAAATGAAAGTTTCCCGAAAAATACCAAAAAATAGTCCTAAGATATATTTGATATTATGAATTAAAAAATGATGTCTATTTTACCAAATTAAAATCCAATTAGTTTCATTAATTAATTTTAAAATTAATTCCCGTCGTCAAAACAAATAGCGTGTTTTTAAGAGATAATAACTATCAAAAGATTGACATTTGTTTATGTCCGGTTTAATTGTGAAATTATGTACAATGACCAATATTTTATTAAATGGTAAAAATATATTCTAAATATACTTTAAAACCACTAAAATTCATAATTTATCAATATAAATTTTTTCAATTAAAAAAGTTGTTTTTAATTAAAATTTAGTAATTTTCACTACTCATCAAAATATAAATGTCATCCAAAAAGTTCCAAAATATCACCTTAAACTAAATTCGATACTCCGAATACAAAAATGAAGTCCATTTTGAGAGATAAAATTTCAAAAATTAGGTATTACTATTCATAACGGCTAGTTTTATTGGTTGTGGTGGGTGTTAGAACTCGAAGTTGCGTACAACACACGCTACTGTATTATTCAAATGAAAGCGTACCGTGGAACCTTGGGATGTTTCATTGTAAATTTTTGATGTCCCCATTCTAAAAAGTAAATTTATTTAGTAAAATTGAATATATAAAAGTTTAAAATATTGGATTTAATAATGTTTCACTATGAAAAGTTGGTAAAAGTGCAATACTGAAAATGAGTTTGTTCATACATTATGTATAAGAAACTCATAATATGGATTCTAAAATTATAAGGAATATATAAAGTTTAAAATTTAGTAAATACTATTCATAAAGGCTTGTTTGGTAAGTCATGGTGCGCTTGAACTCGGTGTTGCGTGTAGTGAAAGTTATTGAATTAATTTGGAGAAATAACACACTATGAAATCTTGGGGTGTTTCAATGAGATGGTAATATTCTACCCAATGTCCTTTCATTTCTAGATAACATTGAAATAATATATATATATATATATATTGGGTGAGAATAACAATAAACATTGTAATATCATCCATAGAGCCTCTTTAGATAAACATGATGATAAAAATGGGGAATCGCTATGAACAACAATTAATATAAATCACCGCCTTTATAGGTGTACTATATTTACCACCTAACCATTGAATAATATCTTAATATATCACAAATTGGGGATAATATAATATAATAATGAAACATCAAGGGTACCCTTCTCCTTTTTTCCTAATCTTTTGAAATTCCTCAGAAACATTTCACATCCAAGTCCATATCTCTCGAAAATTAATTAGTCTCTCTAACACATTTTATAATCATAACCACTTTCCCAAAATTTATCAAATCCCCACATAATCCCCTATTATACATGACTATATTTTCTAGGTTGTTTTTATGAAACACCATAGCCTATATGATGTGTATCTTACATCGATTACAATACCTCAACCAGTCACATCTAGTAACCTGAGTAAGGTACCTCATGACATCAAAACGTATACTAATCATTCTTATAATAATCCATTGAATATTATATTAGGGTGTAAATTTTTTTTAAAATAAACACAAGATATAAAATTACTCTACATAGTCATTCAGGAATACTATAGGTCATTCATAGAATAATATAAAAATACCATGAAAATAGATCATTTCTTTAGAAGGTTCTCATCTATCAATCATCCCCCATGGTTGTTTTCGATAAACCCTCCAAGGGTCTATTGGTTGTCAATAACTATAACAAAATAGGGTGGGGTGGAATATGAAAACACATAATATATGAGATATGATATCTCTCGCAGCCACACTATAGGAATTAATTTTTCCTAAAATCAACTATATCTATAATCACTTGAACACCCTGATTCCACTATCTGGGATCATAAATCTATATATGAACACTCTCATTTTAAATAGATACATTAAATTAATAATTTAATATTTATCATTTACATCAGTTAACTAATTCACATTCTATTCATTATCCAATCTCATTAATCTAAAGTAAAATACAATAATCATTAAAATCATGTCCATTACCTTTCGGAATTATCTAAACCAATTCCATGGATTCTCAACAGTTAAATATTTTTGGAATTTATGAATCTCGAACCATATGTGCTATCCAATTTATTAATCATTATTAAAATCATTACATAAGTAAAGGTAGTTTAGTAAAATCATATAAGGATTCAACATGTGGAACCATGAATCCAAGAACATCCTACTCCCTCATTAAATTGGGAAATAAATGTATATAAAATAAGACTACTATCCATCGATTAATCAACATATTAATTAAAATCAAGAATCTTGATTTATCAAGTAAATATGTAATATAATCTTCAAAATGATCTATAATCATGGTCTAAATACAATACCAACAAAAAGGATATCCTGGTCTCCCTCAATATAACTAGTGTTAACTATTTCCACATCACATTGGACTCCCCACCCCATATCACATGGTTCATCTCAGGTTCAACCATCCCATGATAATATAACAATAAAAAGTACAAGATGATGTTTAATGTACATCACCAATCGAATAGGAAAAATATATTAAATGGGGAAATTGTCTGTTCAAATTAAATCAAATATCATTTACATGAAAAGTTTCTTTCAAGGATCCTAACATAAGTAACTCGTACTTCACTAGAAAATGGGAATCACATGGCCGATAAATTATCTATATAAAAAAATTATTTTTATTCCACATTTAAGTAACTAAATCTATTATTATGGGTTAAAACTATGAAATACATAACACATTCTCTCTAACAATGTATTATAATATTCTTCCAAACATATATCCAGTTTCACCAAACAATGAGAAAACCCACTCTCAATAAAAATCCCTTTTTATTATTAAAATCAAAACATATTAACATTAATAAATATTTTCTTCCATTCCATTACAACATTTAATATCATATTCATTTAAATATTTTAATTTCCTCAATTTTATTATAATCAAATTAAAATAATCAATAAATAAAAAATATTCCTTTTTGTTAGATTCTTATAAAGATTCCATATTGAATTAGGGATTTAAATTAATTACTATTTTATATCATGGAAAGAATGATAATCTATAGTAAAAAAATTATGTTAATAATAATAGTAAATATATCACATTATATTTCAAAATAATAGGAAAAAGTTATCATGTTGTAAGGAATCAACATCAACATACGATCTCTATCTAATTTCATTATAATTATGGTCTTATTATTAGCAAGTTAATTTCATTTCCATATAAGAGAAAAAGCATTAATTATTTATCATTTTTGATAAATAAATATGATAGTAAATGAATTTATTACCACATATGAATTAATGTTCATCACATGAGAATTGTGAAAAATAATACATCTTTATCACCCTCTAGTATTAGCTTCACCCCCTATGGAAATAGTGTCGTGACTTTAAAAACCAATAACCAAAAAATTAAATTGAAATGATGGATATAAATCTATATCACACTGAATGTTGAAGCCAAAAGATCCATATATATGATGGATTTGAGTAAAGGCTAGATCATACCTTGCAACACCTTTTATTATTTATAAAATATTGGGATCGATCCATGTTTAATGGTTTCTGGTCACCTGGAAGATATGATGTGGGATTCTAGGACATTTTTGAGAATTAAATATAGGGTTTGAGAGAGGAGATGGAGAAAATAGTTATAAAACGAACTGCCCAAGGAAACATTATTGCATAAATCATCAATTTACATCAAAAATATGTCAGTGATATCATTTCATTGAAAAATTTGTTTCCTCAACCATATTGACTCACAATTTATTGTTTTCATAAATCATAAATTCATAATCTATAGACCATGGGTCTCGTAACCCAAGCTCCAAACCAAATACATTGTACACAACTCTTACTCCTTATACACATACTTATGTTATATATTCAACATTTTTAGATATTTTAGAAGCCATACTTCACCATATCCCCCACTAAGCCTCTTCCATGTATTACATGCTTTGAAAACATGAAAAGAATTAGAAAACATGAATAAGGGACCTTATATTAGATACCTATTAAAACATTCACATACTAGTAATATTAAAACCAAACATAATTAGTTAATGACATGGGTCTTCCAAACAAACACCCCCAGAGATACCTCTCATGAATTTCACCATTGTAGGGTCTTGAAAATCTCATCAATGGAATAAGAAAAAACAATAGAACTACAATAATCAGTTGAATGATCTATTATAAATTATTCTCCCACTTATTCCTATAATCTTGGGATATCCATTCCCTAACTAAAGAATGGTAAATAATCACTAATAGACCTCACAAAATATTTTCAAAATCATGTACAAATGCTACATAGGTCTAAATGCAAAACAATGACTTAGAAACTAAAAACCAATTTTCTCAGTAACTCAATCCAAACCACAACCAAAATTTCTAACATCGAAGAATGTATAAAAAATTGATATCTTGGTCTGGTTGTGAAAATATTATATGAATTATGTTTATATGTATTTCAAATAGATTATGCTGATAACAAAATATGGAATATAAAATGTTGAGTATTATTTGAGATGATGTTCATATATATGAACCAGTAGATTATAAATCAATAATGTTAATAGTTCTTCTTAATTCTCTAATTCACTAAATGTAAAAGGTCTTTAAAAATAAAATTGATCAAATTGTTTCCTTTTGATGTTGAATGTTATGGATGGAGAGAATATGGTTTCTTTCATCATCATTCATACCACAAATGTATTTTTTATGATTTCTGCACCAGATCCATGTTGGGGGTCCTGGTCTGTCATAACACCTATGTAGACATAAATATAAATGATACAAAAAGTGAATACATTGAATGTTATACATTTCAAAAACAAACATTAAGGGTAACTAAAAGTACCGAAATGGTAAACATGGTAGTGACCATGAAGCCCAAATAACTTTTGAAAAACCAAGAGATCGTCATCTTAAAACCAATATAGAAAATTTATAGATAACATTGAAATATTATATATATTTATATATTGTGTGAGAATAACAATATTCATTATAGTATCACACATAGAGCCTCTTTAGATAAACATAATGATCAAAATGATGAATCACTATGAACAACAATGAATATAAATCACCACATTTATTAGTGTAATATATTTTCAGCCTATCCATGGATTAATCTCAACATGTATCACATGTTGGGGATAATATAATATAGTAGTGAAATATCATGGGTTCCTTTCTCCTTCTTTCATACTAATTTTATATTCTTTAGAAAAACTTCACATCATTGTCGAACTATCTCCAAAATTAATCAATAACTCTAACACATTATCTAATTATCACAGCATGCTCAAAATTTATTATATCCCCACATCATCCCATATTATACGTACCTATATTCTATAGGTAGTTTTTATGAGCCACTATAGAAGGTATTCTGTGTATCTTACATCCAGTACAATACCTCAACCCATCACATCTAGTAACATGAGTAAAGTACCTCAAGACATCACAAACTATACAAATCATTCCTATAATAATCCTTTGGAAACTATATAAGGGTTTAGTTTTTGAAATAAAAACAAGATATAAAATTACTCTACACAGACATTCGGAAAAAATATAGGCCATTCATCACACAATATATAACAACCAAGAAAACAGATCGTAGCCCGAGCGAGTTCTCATCTATCAATCATCCCCCATTGTTGTTTTGGATAAAACCATCCCATGATCTACTGGTTGTCAATAACAAGTAACAAAAAAGGCTGGGGTTGAATATGAAAACAAATAATATACGAGATATGATATCTCTCACAACCACACTATATGAATTAATTTTTCCCAAAATAAACTATATATATTATCACTTGGACACCCAGATTCCAATAGAAGGGATCCGATATCAATATATGAACACACACATTTTAAAGAGATGCATTAAATTTCATATTTCATATTTATCATTTACCTTGGTTAACTAATTCACTATCTATTCATTATCCAATCTCACTAATCTAAATCACAAAAAATTAATCAAAAAAATAAAATCCATTACCACCTGGAATTATCCAAACCAATTCCATGGATTCTCAAGAGTTAAATATTTTCTGAATTTATGAATCTCCGACCATATGTGCTATCCCATTTATTAATCATTATTACCATCACTTCATAATTATAGGTAGGCTAGGTAAACCATCTTGGGATTAAATATGTGGAAACATGAATCCAAGAACATCATACTGCCTTATGAAATTGGGAAATAAATATAGATAATATTTGAAAACTCTCCTTCGATTAATGAAATGATTAATTAAAGAAATCTAGATTTATCAAATAATTTGGTATGATAATCTTCAACATGATCTATAATCTTATCCAAAATCCAAAAACAACAAAAAGGATATCCTGGTCTCTCTCAATATCACATGTGTTAACTATTTCCACAATATGTTGGAGTCCCCACCGCATATCACATCATCCATCCCAGGTTATTCCATCCCATGATCATGTAACAATTCATATACATGATATTTCCCAATATAAATCAATAAACGAATAGGAAAAATATCATTCATTGGGAAACTATGTCCTCATATTAAATCAAATAGCCTTTGCAGGAAATGGTGCTTTCATAGCTCCCAATATAAGTTACTCGGACTTCACTAGAAAATGGAAATCACAAGGACGATCAATTATTTATATCAAAAAAATGTTTTTTCCATATTTAATTAACTGAATCATTAATAATGGGTTCTAACTATGAAATACCTCACACAGTATCTCTAAAAATTATTACAATATTCTTCCAAACATATATACAGTTTCAGAAAACAATGGGAAAAACCATTCTCAATTACAAGTGAAACACCCCAGGCTTCCATGATATGTTTCCATTTGACTAATCCAGTTGTTTGCATTGTATGCAACATGGAGTTTTTACACACCACGATCAATAGAACTAGCTGTTATGAATAATAATAAACACTTTTTTAAATTTTATAAATTTTATTTTTCAATATGGATTCCATTTTTTGAATTATGAATATTGAAATTTTCTTAGGATGAATTTTCAGTATTTTTCTGAAAACATTATATTTTTGTTGAATAGTGAAAAACACTACATTATTGTTTCAAATTGAAATTTTATTTAATTAATTAATTATTTTATTTTAATTTATTTTGATTCTAAATAGATACATAATACCAATATTTGTTCAATGTAATTCATTGGTGTCATTTTAAATAAGTTTAGATACATAAAATTTTATTAAACTTTTTATCGTCTTTTACCCACATTCTAGGAGAATTTAAAAATTTGCATTAAACATTATTTAACTGCTTTAGTGAGTTGAATTTAAAAAATCCAAAAGACATGGTCAATATCAGTAAGTTAAATTTGGTTCAATAAGATGAAAATAATTTTTGATGAATAGTCACGTTTGACTTTTATTTAACACAGTTAAATGTAAATAGTAAATTTAAAGATAAAATTATAATATAATTAACCTAACACATGTCCAAAACTATATTGGATAAGTTTAAATCGACAAAAAACAACCTTAGGAATAAAATATGACCCTTTAGGTCCACATGGATTGGATTATGACATTTAATATTTTTTTAAAGAAGAGTTAAAAGTGTTAAACTCAATGTTTAATACCTAAACCATTTTTAATACAGGGTTATGCATAAGATATATTTGACCATAAATATTCATTATTAATATAAAATTATTTCCTACATCATGGTATTTTATTTTTAATATTTTGATATTAAAATTTAAAAATTATTTATGACTGAATGATGATGTAATAATTACATTATTAATGAATGAATCATATAAATGATTTTATAAATATTAAAATAAATATAATTTCAAAGTTTTTATGACATTCACCAATTTTCCAGGTTAATATGACATGTTAGGGTTGATTAGATAAATTTATTTTGAAGTGAAAAGTTTGTTATGAATTTTATAAAATCAAAATACCAAATATTGTCAAAATTGACATAAATTAGTATTAAAAACAAATACTATATTATTGGTTGATATAATAGTACTAAAAATCTAAAGATCATCCAAAGGGATTATGTAATATTATATATGTCATTATTTAAAAACATGGGGTTCTATTGGTAGTTTATAGTATATTTATTAACCATATAATATAAAAATACAATGAGAGATTGAAAATGTCAAACTATTTAGCTAATAGTCAAATCTAAATGATAAGGTTAATATGGTGACCTAAACCTGTCTAAAACCTATTGGTTTCATGGTTTTAGACCCATACCAGCCTTATCCTCAAAATAAATCATTTTGTATCCATTAGAAACTGAAAATTATTTTATTATAAATAATATTTCAAGCTTTTCCTATTGTGACACTCACCTCTTTTAAAAAATGGAACATCCCATTCTCTTAATTTCACACATCCAATTCCATTTGGCTCAGCCTACCCTGGCCCAAATACCTTCCCTACTTTACTCACTTCAACCTATAGTCCTAAATATTTTCAGAAATCCAACTTAAGGAGCCCATTCGATCAACTAAAAAGAAACACTTGAAGAAGAGGTAATAATTTCTCCACCCTTTTTCAAGATCGTTTCTTCTTCCACTTCCTATTTCTTTTTTGTTTCCATATCATTATTCTATTCATCATATAAATTAAAAAGTCACTATATGTGCAAAATTATGGCTTACCATCTCAACGTCATGGAGTAGTTAGTTATTCAAAAACATAATTAGTTTAATGGGTATAATAATGAGTATAAGTGATGAAAATAACAAAAATAACATGTTAATGATTATTTATATATGATATAACATCCAATTAAATACGATTTCACCATCAATATAATGATACTGTCACTCATGTTTACGTATGGATTACTGTCTCCATGAATGCGATGAGATTCTTTCCCCATCATAATAATTCAAGAATAAATTTCCTTCTATGAATAAAAATAATGTTTATGAACATAATATCGTTATGTATATGAATCAAATACATCATGTCCATAACAAACATGGATTACGTAACCAAGTATATATAGGAAAAAAATCACATAACACCTAAAACGATGATACTACTGAAATATTATTAACAAAGAAATATTAAAGGATCATATATGATATCATATTTTTGTATATAGTTCTTGTGTAACTTAATAAAAATGTTTCAAATATTATACTGGAGGTTAACATACCATTGACAAAGGATAAGTACAGTTTAAGGGATAATTATACAATTTCATTAAATATCCGAGGTTGTTAGTACATAAGTATCTACTAGGGTGTCTTTATCATCCACAACCGTGTTTTCTTTAAAATGTAATTCAATTTTTTTAATATATACTACACTATGGGTTAAATTAATTTATACCATTATTTGACCATATATGTTTTTAAGGTAATCATTCCATGACTTTCCAAACAAGGTACTTTATGACATTTTCGACAAAAATTATGGTACGAATATATTTTTTTAACTTTTACGGCGGGTGCAGCTATTTTCCCCCATTATTACATCATCGAAGCTTCCCATACAAGATTATAAAAATAATTTCAAAATAAATGTTTTCTTTTATAATTATACGACATTTAAATGATTTAAAAATAGAAAGTGATATTTCCCTAAAAAGTATTGATTTCATCTATGTCAACATCCTTTGATGTATTTTAAGATTGTTTGATGCTGATTTATTATGATAAAAATCATCCATGTTGTATTGAAGGTTTGGTGATTTTTTTAAATATGTATGTATTATTTTTACACCATACAATGATTGTGGATAATGTATTGACATTTCATATGATAGTTTTAATATGAATGTTTATGTTATGTTCAAACCTTTTCAGATGAGAGATGCATTGTACATAATAAGTTTCATGTGGCGACTGCTATAACTCCTCGATGCATCAGTAGGTATTAGGAGACAAACTTGTGTCTTGGAACAAGTCCATGACAAAATCATATTTGTAGTCCTGGAATATGGCATTGACTATGTGGTAATGAAGTCTGGAATTATGCATTTTATATTTATGAAATTGGATATGGATATTACATGTGACTCTTCGACTAGTAGAATAAAAATGTCAATAAGTAAATGACATTATTTGATTTATTTTTTCTTTATTATGATGAAGTTTATGTTTAAAAGGCCTGGGTTTCTTTCTTATAAATTGAATTAAATATTTATGTTTATTTATGAATGTATCCACTGTATTGATATCATTACAGATCATCTGAGCTCACCCCTTTCTATGTTTTATTTTTCCCAAGATGTGAAGATATATATTATGAAATTCCTTCTGGGAATGTCAAAGGGATATGAATTTGGTCAATGGAGAAATTGTTTTGTTGTTTTTCATTTAATAATGTAATGTAAAACTTATGAATGTATCTGGTACTTCCTAGGATACTAAACTGTTCGGTATTTCAAAAATTGATCCATTATGATTATGCCAATGTTACGTAATAATGCACCGAATCTAGGATTCTGGGGTTGGGGCATTACATTTGGTATTATATGAAGTTTAGTACAAACCTTGGAAACTAGATTTAGATAAAATCAGATTAGATCACATTACCCAAATATAGACTAAGAGGATTAGTATAGAATAACATCCAAGAATTATGGTTATGGAGAGATTTTGTGTTATTAACAAGTGAAACATCCCTATCTAGATATGATCTAGTATATGAAGATCTAAAATAGATGTACATTGGAGTGAAAGCTCTGACATGGAGTTTCGGGGTTGACTGGGGTATCCTGGTACACAACAATGTCCCTTGTTGCATTCTTAGTTACAACGCTCTCTGGAGATATGCTTAAGATAATTCACATTTTATTTAAAAATAATTATTAAATATTCATGAGTATATACCTTCTCAATTTTTTTTTGATTACAGATTATATCCATAAATTACTCAATTTATGTTAAGTGTTTTACACGATTCTAATTGGGTATTGCGATTGATAAACTAATCTAGTGTATGTTAGTTTTTAAAAATAGCGCCTAGTGTTAGGAATGGAAACCGTATCAATGAAAATAATCCATGTAGGGATTTCCCTACCACACATGATAATTATAGTGGAGCTGATGAGACAATTGGTGATGATCATCTTACTGCCATATGGGGACAACTCACTCACCTTATGAATAATAATCCAACCCATATGGATCAAACTGATCCATAATTTGAAGGATCAATATTAAACTGCTTCATGAGGCAACAACCACCAAAATTAAATGGGAATAAAAATCCATTGGTAGCTAAGATATGGATATGTACCATAGTGAAAATATTTTATGCTTTGGGGAGTAGCAAAAGGGAAAAAGTTGTCATGGAAATTTATCACCTCATGGGAGATGCAGATCAATGGTGGTCATTAATCCAAAACACAAAGGAAGATGAATATGTATCAACCATGGAATATAGGGAGTTTAAAGTGATTTTCCTGGAAAAACATTTTCCTCATGACCAGCGAGCGGATATTGAAAGGCAATTTCTAAGTCCGAGGAAAAAGGAGGATGAGATTGTAGCAATGTATGATGCTAACATTACAAGGTTAGGAAGACATGCAGCATATTATATACGTAACCCAAGGAGTAATATTGATCGAATATTTGATGGGTTAAAAAAATTTCTCCATCGAGAATTAGTTTCACAATCCTTATCATCATACAAATATATTTTCTCATGTGCTATCAAGATAGAAAAGGAATTCTCTATGTCTTAAGACTTTAAAGAAAAGCATGAGAAGAAGAGATATGTTGAACACTCTGGGAATTGAAATAAGGGGAATAAGGGTAATGTTTAATATCCATACTGTAGTAATTGTGGGAAGAAACACCTGGGTACTTTTCTAAAGGTAATGGGAGTTTGTTACATGTGTGGTGAAAAATGACACCAAGCTCATGATTGTAAGGGAAAGAAAGAGGTTGTCAATGTCAAATGACACAATTGTAGGGAAAAGGTGCATTATGAAAATGAATGACATAAGTTCCAAGAGAACATAACTCAGAAAAGTCCAAGGGAATAAGGCCAAGTTTATGAAATCACTACTGCGGAGGTTAAAGCTCCAAAAGATGTAGTGGCAGGTAACATAATGGTTTCATCATGTTTATTCAATATGTTATTTGATTCTAGATCATCACATTGTTTCATATCTTCGAATTTTTCCAAGAAAATTAGATATTTTCAATTTTACTTAACAAAGGAGTTTTCAGTTAGAACTCCTAAGGGAAGTATCATCACAATAATGTTTGGTGGATCATTTACCAATACGCCATATAAATGTTATTCATCTGTTGATCACATTTTCATACCCATGATTGAATTCAATATAATCCTCATAATTGATTGACTATCGAACCATGATGTGAAATTTAATATTTAGAAGAATGAGTTTGCAAATTTTTTATGATAAAGAGTAATTTATCATTAGAGTAGAAAAGTCACCACCATATTTTTATCTAGATCCACCCCTAGTAGCTCAACAAAATTCAATTATTGGGGATGAAGAGATTGAAATAATTATTGGTGAATAGAAAGAATGTTCGAATAGAGGATATACCTATTGTGAAAGAATATATTGATGTGTTTCCAGAGGATTTACTTGGACATTCTGTAGAATGAGAAATTGAGTTTTCTATTGATTTAATTCCTGGTTCTAGGCCCATATTGAAGACCCCTTATAGAATAGCCACTTTGGAATTAGTGGAACTAATTAATCAACTATGGAATTGAGTAACAAGGGATTTATTTTCTCTAGTATTTCTCTATAGGGAGCCCTTGTCCTTTTTAAAAAAAGGAAGATAGATTTATGAGGTTGTACATTAACTATAGGGAGATCAATGCTATAACAATAAAGAACAAGTATCCCCTACCTCACATTGATGAATCATTCGACCAACTTCATGGAGATCAATATTATACAATGATTGACCTTCTATCTGGATAACCTCAGTTGTCTGTGAAGAAGGAAGACATTCAAAAAATAGTGTTTCGAACTAGGTATGGGCACTACGAGTTTATAGTAATGACTTTTGGATAGACTAATGAACCCACTGTCTTCATGGATCTAAGGAATAGAGTTTTCAAGGAATATCTTGATTACTTTATAGTGGTGTTTACTTTACAAAGATCATAAAAATCACTTTCACACTATTCTGAAAACCCTTAGATCAAATGAATCATATGGGATGTTTTTCAAGTGTGAATTTTGGCTTTAAGAGAATTCCATTCTTGGACATATTGTCTCTATGGATGGAATCTCTGTTAATCCTTCAAAGACCAAGGCAATCCATGAATGGCCAACACTGATGATTATAACATAGATACAATGTTTTATTGGTATATAAGTTTATTATCAATGTTTCGTCTAGAATTTTCCCAATTAGCTAACCCATTAACCAAGATCACACATAAAAGAGTTAAATATTTTTGGAATAAAAGTGTGAAGAATGTTTTGAAGAACTTAACAGATGATTATTAAATGATTTTATCTTGACTCTACCATCATGGAACAATGGGTTTGTTATTTATAGTGGTTATTCAATGAAAGGACGTGGTTGTGTCCTTATTCTGAATGATATAGTTATTGCATATGTCTTACAGAAGCTAAAAATTCATGAGAAATACAACCCCACTCATGATCTTTAGTAAGCAGCTGTAATCTTTTCTCTAAAGATATGGAGACACTATCTCTATGGTTAAAAATGTGAGACTTATACAGATCACAAGAATTTGAAGATATTTTTACTCAGAAGAACAACTCAATATGAGGAAAAGGAGAATCCTTTAACTACTCAAGGATTATTATTGAACTAATCACTACCAACCGGGGATGGAAAATAAGGTGGTAGATTATTTGAGTAGAAAGGATGTAACAACTTGAATCTGGAGCCCCTCAATAGGTGCCCCGTTCCTGGTTTTCCAAATGACCTCAAGCACATTTCCCCAAATGCCAGAGGCTTCCGACTAGCAGTGAGGGCCTTGGTAAGTTATTGGGGGAAACTATGCCCTAATTTGGTAAGGTATACAAGGTATAAGAAATAACAGTCAATAGCGGAAGAAATAAACAACATACAAAAAATGAAACTAAACAGCATAAGTATGGTATAATATAATAATGATGCATCATGGTACATGTATCTAAGTAAAGAAGCAAATACAACAACGTGATGAAATACAACTGAGAAAAAAGAACTAAAAGTAAACAGCAACTCCAGCAGCATCGCAGGCCTAAGCTCAGTCCTATGCTCTCTAGCTCCAACCAGAAATCATGTACCTAAAGTAGAAGGGCCACAATACCTATCCACACCTGCAACCATATAACTTGTTTAGGCTGAAAAGTAGGACCCAAACAGGGTGTGAGACTAATCCCAGTAGGCAATCACCACAAGATTTGTCCCCTACTGTCAGTGAGAAATATAGAAAAAGTAAAGGAAATAAATGCAGCAGATAAACATGAGTACTCTAAAGTAAACAATCCAACCAATATCCATTCACATTTATTTAGTAATTTAATTCAGTCATTTAATTATCACCCAATGAGTCTAGCAATAGCTCTATATTCCCAAAGCATAGCAAGTAACACAACATGTATCTCAACAGACTACCTAAACTACAAGCCGTACAAACACAAGCTTGTTCTTTGGCTTGGTGGACTCGTCACAACCAACCAAACAATAACCATAGCGACTCTTTGGGTGGATCACACTGGCAGAACCCTCTAGTGTTGTAAACAAACAAAGGCACAGACACTCTTGGAAGCTCTCACTGTCAATTCCCCCTACGGTCTTGCAATGACAACTATAGACTCTCTAAGGAAGCACTTACGTCTAATTACCCCTATAGTCTCGATACGTAATTAAGTAAACTCTAAGGAAGCACAAATTCCTATTCCCATTGGTCCTGCGAAAAATTCTAATTTATAATAAACTCTCTAGGGAAGTCCTTAATCATCTATTCCATATTTAGTCTACCACACCAGGTTCCCACAGCCCTGAGTAGTGTAGTCGTTCATAATAGACTTTTAGAAGCCCAAAGTAAGCTAAAAAACATGTTTTTTAGTATCTACAATGCATCAAAAACATATAAATAGCAGTCAATACATGCAATCAATTATATCAAGGCAGGAAAACAATGCAACAAGTTATGCCTCACAGGAAACCTAATCCAAATGGCGATAAACTGCCAAAATAGGGGGAACACCCATGTGGTGATCCTCAAACAAGCTAATTAGAAATTATCAATCATATAATAACCTCAAGCATACATGAAATCTAAGGTAGATAACAATACATGATCAGAAACCTAACATGAGATACCCGATACATGGGTATTTGAAACTTTTGAACCAAAACTTAAAGACATTCAACGTAGGGCAAAAAAACACCTACCTCAATCCTAAGAGATCGATACACATGATCCTCATCCTGTGAATCATCCTAGAATGGAGAATATCTACAAAAATATATAAAACGTTCAAACATAGATAACTCTAACAATAAAAGGAATCAGGAAACATGTCCAAAGAAGAACCAGGAACTCACCGCTACGGTTCTATTGCAACCGATGGCGTTCGATTCAGATAACTAGTGACAGATAGGTGGCTCAGAGAAGATTCGGCCTCCTCAGATGCTCTGGATGCAATTAGGCGGAGAAGAAGATGAAAATTAGGTTTAAGAAAAGACCCCAGTCTGATTAATGTAATACAAATAAAAGTACAAGGCGTGTACTTCATGATTACACATCGTGTACTCTCCCTTTCCATACACCAAATTAAGAGGCATCCACATCACCACTACAAACCGTGTGTGTGGCCTGGACACGGCCAGCACACGGCCTCACGCGGGAGAAAAGTACATGACGTGTAATTAGAAAATTTCCAGATTTTCCTCTTTTTCTAAAAAATGACCAGAAAAGGAAAAAGATACCTGAAACAAAGATCCGGGTTTTTACAAACTTCCTCCCTTGAGGAAATTCGACCCCGAATTTCCCTAACTTGGTGGAGAAGAAGAAATATCGAACAACTCTGGCCACTATGATCGCATATCGACCTCCCTCTCCCAAGTCCCATCCTGTACACGACCATGCTTCCATAGCACCCATACGAGAGGAAAAAACTGGACATAGAGTATCATTACACTAAAATCAACAATCCTGACAGGTTGCTCCTCAAATGATGTATCCTGCTCCAGCTCAACCTCCCCGGGTTAAAAAACATGAGATAGGTCTGAGAAATAGTGACAAAGATTAGAAACATAGAATACGTAGTGCATAGCCTGGTACCTTTTAGGAAACTACAACCTATAAGAAACCCGCACAGATCTCTCTAGAACCTCAAACGACCCACCGTATCTCAGTGAAAGCTTACCCTATCTCCTAATCCTCATGTGTCCCAACTTCGGGGTAACACGTAGGAAAAACTGATCCCTGACCTTAAACTCCAAAGTACATCTCCACTGCTCAGCATAAGATTTATGCCGAGACTCTGTAGTAGCCATCCTTTTTTGAATCAACTCCACCTGCTCTGTGGTCTCTTGAACAAGATGAGGTCCTATCATAGCTGCCTCCCCTGCCTCCAGCCAACACAAGGGTGATCGACACGACCTACCATACAAATCCTCTTAAGGTTCCATCTGAATAGTTTCCTGGAAAATATTATTATAGGAAAACTCCACTAGAGGTATATGTCTCTCCCAAGAACCTCCAAAATTAAAGACACATGCTCATATCATGTCCTCTAGCACCTAAATCGTGTGCTCTTATTGACCATCTGTCTGGGGATGGGAAGCTGTACTCAAAAGTACCTGTGTACCCAAAGCCCTCTGTAGCCCTTGCTAGAAATGATACGTAAAGAGTGCTTCCCTATATGAAATGATAGTACTAGGAACCCCATGGAAGCATACCATATCACTAATGTATAACCATCCAATCTCATCGAAACCAACGATATCCTTAATCAGGAATAAGTGAGCAACCTTCGTGAGCCTATTAATGACAACCCATACCACATCATTCCCTTGAGGCGATCTCAGTAAACCTATCATGATGTCCATCACGATATCATTCTACATCCACTCGGGAATGGGTAGCTGATGTAAAATCCCTCCCGGTCACTAGTGCTCTGCCTCCACCTGCGGATAGGTGGAACATCTCATGACAAAACCAGCGACATCTCTCTTCATACTTGGCCACTAATACTGGTAGTGTAGATCATGATAAATCTTGGTGACGCCAGGTTGAACTACCCAAACTGAGGAATGAAAGTCTCACATTAGCCTCTCGCATATATCTGCTGGCACCCATAAGCATCCCTAGAAATTCAATATCTCATCTTCACCTACGGTCCATTAGAAAAGAGGGTCCTCTCCTAACATGCTTTCCCGTATGACCAGGCCTTCAGAATTTGATAACTTCCGCATTAGAACTCAGTCGAGAAGCGTAGAGGTAATAGCTACAGAATATAGGAATGTCTTCCCCTATCTATCATGCACCTCCAAATGCATATTAGAGAACAGAGCCATAAGATTCCACTCACTGCAGGCCTCCTGAACTACCTGTATCTAATTCCTCCTGCTCATCGCATCAGCCACTGCATTTCCATTCCTAGGCATATAGGCAATCTCGAAATCGAAAGCCTGTAGGTACACAACCCACCTCCACCATCTCAGATTCAATTCATGCTACATGAAGATGTACTTGATGCTCTTGTGGTCAGTATACACCATAAAATGCTATCCCAAAAGATCATGTCTCCAATAACGCAAAGCATGAACAACTTCAGCTAACTCCAAGTCCTGCGTAGGATAGTTCCTCTCATATAGACTCAACTGCCGAGACTTGTAGGCAACAATGCGATCCTCCTGCATATGCAGTGCTCTGATTCCGGTGCCAGATGAATCATAGAAAACTGTATAAATCATGACCATCTCTGGAAAAACTATAATCGGTGCTGAAGTCAATCTCCCTTTCAGCTCTTGTAAGGCTGAATAGCTAGTTTCTGACCAAACATACTTCACCCTTTCCTAGTCAATCCCACCAATGGTGATTCTAGGCGTGATATGTCATGTATAAACTGCCTGTAGTAACAAGCCAACCCTATGAAACTTTGTACCTCTAAGACGTTCTTTGGCTGCTCCCAGGTGACTACTGCTCTCACCTTCTCTGGGTCTACTGATACTTCTGTCTCTGAGATGACATGACCCAGGAAGTGAACCTTCTCAATAAAAAAGTGTCCCTTTGAGAGGTTATCATATAACTGATGCTCCCTCATTTTACTCAAAACAATCTCAAGATGTGTAGCATGGCCGTGTCGAGTGTGAGAGTACACCAAGATGTCATCCATGAAAACCACCATGAAGGAATCCAAGTACGGATGGAAAACTCTGTTCATCATCACCATGAAAACTACTGGCGCATTCATGAGACTCAACGACATAACCAAATACACATACAGACCATACCTGCTCCGGAAGGCTGTAAGAGGTATATCAGATGGTCTGACATGAAACTGATGGTAACCGGATCTCCAGTTGATCTTCGAGAACCCTCTGGCTCCTCAAAGATGATCAAAGAGATCATCTATCTATGGAAATGGATATCAGTTCTTGACCGCCAACTGGTTCAACTTCCGATAATCCACACAAAGGCTAAGGGTGTCATCTGCCTTCTTCGCAAATGGGACAGGTGAACTCCAAGGAGAAGTATTGTGTCAGATGAAACCCCTTGTCTGCAACTCCTCCAACTACTTCTTTATCTCTTAAAACATAGGTGTATCCATCCAATAAAGAGGAATGGACACCAGTTCCTCTCCTAGAACAAGATTAATAGAGAAGTCTACCTCTCGCTCTGGAGGAAAACCTGAAAAGTCTTCTGAAAAGACATTTGGAAAGCAGTCAACAACTAGAGGAAAATTTACCTGAGAAGTCCCGTGGTCATCCAGATATAAGCTAGAAATCTGGGCCGTAACACCGCCCAACCCATGATGTTATGGTCCAGTTCTACTCACCTGGATATCCCATTCACCCTTGTAAAGAAAAATCCACCCCCTGGTGATGTGAAACTCACACTGTGGTGATAGAAATAGACAAATTCCTGGAATGGAACTAACCAGTCCATCCTAAGAATGACATCATATCCTGCTATCTCCAAATCATAAGGACTCCAGAAAAAATGACACCCACCAACCTCGAGGGGGAATTATAAGCACTAAGGTGCGCTAGTAGTTCTAATTAACAAGGGAGTGTCTATTGTCATCATATCATCAGAAGTAAAAAAAATATGTCTAAGGATTTCTACAATATGCACAGAAATAAAGCTATGAGAATATCATGTATCGAAAAGTGTAGAGGATAAAACTGAGGCTACTAAAATCATACCTCAAACTGTAGAAGGTCTAGGATCTTTCTCGTGATGAATCTGCTCTACCATGAAGTGTATCCCATACTGAGGCCCTGTGTAGAAGCCTGAGATCCCTGTGATGCTCCTCCCTGAGCCAGAACACTACGTCCATGGCCTTTACCCTAGCCTGAAAAACCTAAAGAACTCTAGCCCCTAGTCTGCTATGGAACTGGAAATCCTGCTCCTATACGCGCAGTCAAAACTGATCCTCCTTCACTAGCCACTGGTAGAAGAACATTGTAGAAGAACTGCAGATGACCCATCTTGCCGCAAAATCAGCACTCTAATGGGTCCCTCAGGAAATGGGGATTCTTATTCCCATTTCTTCCACAATGATAACACACCACTTGGTTGCTAGAGGGAAGATCCCATTTAACAGAAGGAATACCTCGCTTCCTCAAGTCACCTCGTGTAGACTCTTGGTGGCACTGCCTACTGTCTGTCTAGAGAGAATCATCCCTGGATGCTGAACCGCCCTGGTCCACAACTCCAGCCTCCCTCAGGTTTCTCTTCTTAATAAGTGCATGGTTGACAATAAAAGTAATTGAAGTCAACTGAAAGATGTTCACCTGGGACATGATATCCGGTCTGAGGCCTTCCTCAATCTTCTTCACCAAAAACTGCTCGTCATTCCCTAGAATGGGAGTGAAACACTGTAACTATGTAAAGTAGGAGGAATACTCTATAATTGTGAGAGTACCCTACTGCAGGTTCATGAACTCTCTGTCTCTGTCGGCCCTCAGCATCACTAGGTAGAAGTAGTCGTAGAATGTACGCTGAAACTCATCCCAAGCCATAACCTGTTGGGGCCCTGTCTGCGAAACAAAATCCCACCATCTCTTGGATAAATCTCACAGCATATAAGTAGTGAGCTTCCCTATCCTCTCCGAAGGTGTCTCCAGATGATCAAAGATGGACAAAATGGCTTCTAGCCATGACTATGTAGCCTGTGGTCCTCCATCCCCTGTGAAAGTGGGAGGGTGATGCTGCTGAAAAACCTGTGTCAGCTCTATCATAGATGGGGTAGGATGTTGAGATCCCTAGAATGTCTTCATGAATATCATGAAAACCTCTCTGAACTGAGCGTCGACACTAGTGTCTGGAATCAATGCACGTTCCATGTCTGGAATGATAGGCGGAACTGCGGGTAGTCTCTGATCATCCGTATCAGGAATACAGTCACTACCTGGTTCCTGACGTGCAACGAGAGAATATCTTGGTTCCATAGCTCTGGAAGGTCAAAAGCCCAAATTCATTAATTATGACCACATATGAAAATTAATAGAGAAAAATAGAAAAGTATAGAAAAACTTTAAAAATTGGGAAAACATGGCTACACGGCGTGTAGTACCACTACACGACGTGTTTCTTAAAAGTTTACCATGGGCGTGTACCTTGGAAATACATGGCTGTGTAAACCACCCAGATACATGGTGTGTACTAACCCTTTTTCTCCCTGACTGTTCACTCCTACACGGCAGTGAAAAAAGACTGTCCCAGCAGGAAACTACACGGCGTGCTTGTCCACTACACGACATGTCCTTAAGATCTCTACCATGTTCATGTTGTTATTCACACAGACTGGTACACGAACCACTACAACACGACGTGTCAAAGGAGACATGGATTGTACTTGACATGCCTTACCTGGACCGTGTTGTTAGTGACACGACGTGACACATGGTCGACACTACCCGGCGTGTTCCATACGGACACAGCGCACATGCGGAATGATAACACCAACCCGTGATGCTGGATACAAAACCGACTACATGATCGACTAGACACGGCATGTTCCCAGGGGACACAACGTTCACTTGAAGGAAAACCCCAGCTCGTGTTTTTTGTGACACGACTGGATACCTGTTCCAAACTACAAAGCGTGCTATGCTGGTACATGGTGTGTTCCTACAAGAAAAATTATAACCCCATGTCTCTTCCCAACACAGTCAAGGACATGGCTAAAAACTAAATGGCATGTATGCATAAAGTGGACACCATGTATTCTAGGTTTTTCAGGACAATAGCCTCAGAACTGCAACGGAGCCCAGAAAACACAGAAAACAAGTGTTAAGGTGACAAAATCCAATCTGTGGGGGCCTATACTTCCCGCAAATCAAAGAATGGAATCACAACAATGGATGTAACAAGTAAAAAGTATAACAACTCACGATCCACCAAATTCTAATCCTTGAGGGACCATAACACCACTATGACCAAAGTTTGGCATCCAAGATAATGAATCTCTAAACAGACGATACCCTATAAATAGATAGGGTATTCTATCATAGAAGCCATCAAAATAGCATGCATCTTCTATCACAAATTCTATCAAAATAGCATGAAAATTCTAATTCAATCTAGATGGGATGGAAAAATGAATGACATGTGACTTTATAACAAGTGCCTATATGATACATGAGAAGGAATACCCTGTAGAGACCTGAATCTTGACGTACATGAACATTACATTACTTTTGCGGAATACTTAGTACATAACAAAAAAACACACACACACAAGGATCGTAATAGTTTAGTGTCTTTGGAAACTCAGAACGTAATCTTCTAATCGTGGTGAAAGATCTTCAATATCTCCCATAATGATCTTCCCTTTTTTTTTACCTAAAACCTTTCTTTATATCCTGGGAAAAGAAAAAATAAAAGGGTGAGCTCAAATGCTCAGTAAGGGTAAACAAAATAAAAATCAATCACATCATATTCATAAGAACATAACTTTTAGAAATCTTAACCTGCAAAAGAGAGCATAATTTCATAACATGGGATAAATCATAGTAGTGAAATGAAATCCCAATAATCATAACTTAAAACATGAAACTTTGTGGCATACACACATAATCATAGAGAATCATTTCTTGTTAGTCAAGACTCATTTCCAAGACTATCTTAGTGGACAATGTCCCTTTCTGAACCGAGTCACCCTCATTTCAGTCCTGTTTCACTGAACCGGTGTAACCTACCATTCCAGCCATGTCTATCTCATGAGATATAAAATCGTTACCCAATACATTGGAGGGAGATATAGGTCCCACCCATCTCATAATGATACCATTCTTATGTGTGCCACAAAATCTTAAAACATACATCATTGCATAACCCATGTAATAAAAATGGGATTCTTAAACATCATGACATAATAAAAAAAATCATATAAGATAAAGGAATTCATAAAAATAATTCCATCACAACATAATCAAATCAATGTAATAATAGGGATAAAACATAACCCTTAATTATCTTAGATGGAAAATAATTTTGATAAAACACTTGAACTCCATTCTTGAGGAAAATATCCTTTCTACATCAATAACATTTTCCTTTCTTAACATGTCATACAATTTTAAACTAAAAGAAGCTGATTAAAAATAATCTTGAAAACATGTAAAGGAAGCTTCTTGGAAATAATGTTTCAAAAATCCATTCATTCTGTATAAGTTAAAAAAAACATTCTTCCCGTACTTTTGTCGGAAAAGTCAAAAAGTACCTCGTACGAAAAATGACAAAAGATTCCTTTCATATCTTTTACAAAAAAACTTACCGAAGGATAAAATTGGATATAAACTATTGTATAAGGATGGAAATAATATTACATATTGAGGGAACATGGATGTGGATGATAAAATACACCCCAGTAATTACCAAAGTAAAAACAATCTCAGATAAAAGTGAGATTGTGATATTTCCCTTACCTTAAGTCCGATTTGCTTCGTAAGTGTCCGAACCTCCTGTATAATGATTTAAATAAGGTCATTAACTTATTACAGAATCATATTCATTGTTATGATATCATATATGGTTCACTTATGACTTTATATTACTCATTCTTTTGTAAATTCCATGTTAAAGAAGCGTTTTGGGTAAAATCGTTTCATTTATCGTAGGTGTTTGGACTTGTTGTTCTTGACATTATTATTACTTATATCATGATTTAATTAATTCTAGAATACAAAACATGATTTATATATCATATATATTCAGTATATATATATATATATATTTAATAAATATATAAATGAAATGAAACACACCGTTCATGGAGACGGTAGTCCGTACGTACGCATGAACGCTGTTTTCCGTTCCTCATTGTCTTGAATGGAAGTAAGTAGATGAAATACATATATACATAAATCCAGTAGCCTTATAATTTCATATATTTCATTATTATTTCTTATATATACTTTATAATTATTCTTAAATGGTTAACATGGAGAATGAATCTCATCACGTTGTGGAGACGGTAGTCCGTACGTACGCACGAGCGATGATATCATTCCCATGGTCTTGGAATTGTGTTGAAGTGTATGTATACTATTTAAGTAACAATATAACTCTATAATAATCATATATAGTTACTCCTTACACCATTATACCCATCCAATTAAGGAGGTGGCGGAAAATAGATTACACCACGGCGTGGAGACGGTATTCCGTACGTACGCACTCGCGGTGATTTCCTTTTTCCGTAGGATGGATCGAAGGTTAATTAGAGTGGTTTAAAATTTATAATAACATATAAGTGTATAAGAAATACTACTGTTATTAATTTATCATGAAACAACTAAAGAAGAAGAAGTTGAAGAAGAAAGAAATTGAAAAAGATCGGTAATGGATATTACCTCTTTTTGATGTGCCTTTTCTTAACCTCCACTTAGAGAACTAAGGATGGTCATTGAATAAGACCAGGACCTCTAGGATGATACTAGGTAAGTGGATAAGATATTTTGGCAGGGTTTGGCCGAGCTTGAATGCTCAAATTGGTGTGAGGAGGAGAGGGAGGAGGTGCCCTTTTAAAGGGGAGGAGAGGGGCACCTTAGGAATATCTCAAAATATTATTTTATATTAAGGTCAAATTCAGTTTATAATGGTTCCAAATGGACTTATTTCGAAGATAAAGTGGGGATGGGTCGAAATAATCTCATACAATAGGATTTAGACAAGTTTAGGTTTTTATTTTAACCTTATCAATTATATTTAACTCTAAGTTAAATAATTTAACTTTTACCGTGTCTTTTTGTTTTCTTACACTATATGGTTAATAAACTTACTATATCAAGCCAAACGAACCCCAAGTTGTTTATTATTAATATATCTATCCTTATCTAAGTCATTTGGCCGAACCTTAGATTTTTAGGAATTAAATAACAATTAATAATGTAATATTTGTTTTAAAAACTAATTTATGTCAATTTTGACACTATTTGGTACATGATTTTTATGAAATTTTTAACAGAATGATAAGTTCGAACCAAGTTACTTAAATCAAAAATAACATTTCATATTAACCAATAAAATTAGTTTAAGTCACAAAATGTCTGAAATTACATTTATTTGGGCATTTATAACATCAATTATGTTAATATTTTCTTAAAAAGGTAATTACTGCATCATCGTTGTGTCATAAATAAATTAAATTATTTAAAGTATAAAAATTACAAATAAAATACCATTATGTAGGAAATCTATTTAGATCTCTAATTAATATTTATAGTCGAAATTATATTATTTATAACCCTATATTAAAAATATTTAGTAAATAAACTTTGATTTTAACTCTTTTAACTCTTATTTGAATTAAATAATAATAAATGTCCTAATCTAATCCAAGTGGGACTAAATGATAATATTTTACACTTAAGGCTGATTTTGGTCGAGATACACTTGTCCAATAGGATTAGGACATGTGTTAGGGTAATATTAATATAATTTTTACCCTTAATTAAACTATTTACTTTTAACCGTGGTAAATAAAATTAAAAAGATACTATTCACCAAAAATTATTTTCATCTCATTGAACCACATTTTACTTACTGATATCAACCGTGTCTCTCGGATTTTTGAAATTCTATTCACAGAAGCGGTAAAATTATGATTTATGACAAAATTAATTTTTTAACTACCACTTAGTAGTTTCACTATTCATCAAAAATTGATGTTTTTCAAAAAAATGCCAAAATTTCACCCTAAGCTATAATTGATATTCTGAATTCAAAAATGATTTCTATTTTACAAAATTCCCAACATATAAGTTTCATTAATTAATTTTATAATTAATTTCCGCTGTCACAACAAATAGCGTGTTTTTAAGAGATAATAACTATCAAAAGATTAGCACTTGTTTATGTCTGGTGTAAATGTGAAATTACATCCAATGACCAACATTGTATTGAATTGTAAAAATATATTCTAAATATACTTTAAAACCACTCAAATTAATAATTTATCACTATTAATTATTTCGATTGAAAAAGATGTTTTTAATTAAAATTTAGTAATTTTCACTATTCATCAAAATATGAAAGTTATCCGAAAATCACCAAAATTTCACCCTAAGCTAATTTTGATATTACAAATCCAAAAATGAATTCAATTTTGAAAAATAAAATTTAAACAATTTCAAAAAGTGGTTATTACTATTCATAACGGCTAGTTTTAATAATATTTTAATAGCATATTGTTGTTTAGTGAAACTCGTTATTGCGTACTACACATGCTATCGAGGAAGGTCGCAATTGCGTGTAATGCAAGGAAAGTCAAGGATGCGTGTTGTTCAAGCTCCTTTTGGTGTTGCGTTCAACATAAGACATTAGTGAAATTAAAAAGAATATTTTTCATAAAATCTTGGGCTGTCACATTCTACCCCCCTTAAAATGAATTTCGCCCTCGAAATTCATTGGGGTTATAAATGGTTTACTATTCGAAATTTTCTTTAATAGAAACCCACATCGTAAAAAGGAATACCAAAACCAATCTTTAAAAACAAAAGTATGAAACGTAACGGTTACCCAATTAAACTAATCACTGGGCTTCCACATAGGTGAATATATGGATATGGAAGAGAAATCTAACCATCATGTTCTGATGGAGAGTGGTAGAGAACATGGCTATGGAAAAGCCAGCAATCACAAAGCCATAAATTTGTGACGATCTAGGGTACCATCTGATTCATCGGATATAAGGGCACTAGGACAACATTTTTGGTTTTCAAGATCGTTTCCCTAGAGTTGAAGAATTTGAATTAGAATAAATACTTACTTTATCTTGGTACAATATCACTGTTGTTCGTGCCTTGAACAATTTCCACTTCATCTCTTAAATAAATGAAGTTGAATTTGTTATTCGTGAAATGTTAGCAGCTCATGTGATAGAATGACGGGTCATTCCATCTATCTCAAACAAAAGGTTAACAAAAGTTATTAAATATACATAAGTCATTCTATAGTGATATTAATCATATATGGTTCCTAAAATGGACTTATACTTCATATATCATACTGATTAATATAAAAAACTAGTTTCTACTAAACAGGGACTTCCTGTAGGCCAGTGGTAGGCGATAAAGACCAGTCGCACTTCGGTTGTGGGTTCGATTCCTACAGCCTTGTCCGACGCGATGGGCTGTCGCCCATCCTGTAGGTTGTCCTTTTTCTAAAACTATATTACTATAACATCCCATCAATAATATCGAAAAAACTTCTATCCTTAAACAATACTAACTTATGTCCAACATAATCCATTCCGATCATTAGGCTTATCCATAATACTGCAGTCCACTCTCATAACATAGTGAAAACGATTACCAGAGATTTAATACTGTCGTTAATCCCCATATATCATAAGATATGTCTTGTTGGTCACATTCCAAACATTCAAAGGCCTTAATCATGTATTTTCTTGAATACCCATTGAACCTTAGTGAAAACATGAATGCAGTTAAAAGTTAACTCTTTCAACATACCAAAATCCAAAAATTATATATATTCAAACCATGATATAACCTTCTCCTTATATCATTCATGATCTCATGAATACAATCAAACACCTAATTATCTTATTATTCCTTAATTATGCGCGTATCATCTACTTTCCAAAAAATATCTGAATAACTTTTCATGGTTACTAGTACCATTAATCATACACTTTAAAAACTTAGGAAAGACAATAGTGTAACAATCCTTAGATGTCTCTTTGTTCCATAGTACAATGAGATTACTTATACAACATTACACTTGATAAACATGTAATCATTCCACAACCTTCTTAAACCATTGACTGAGCTTCAACAATTCTTTCATCTCACAAATCATTTGTAGTCTCTTCATCATCATGAATATAAATACTTCCCATACGACCATACTGATTATCTTCATGAAACATTCCCTTAGGGAATTGGTTTGTATAATTCCCGTACATTCCACATTTAAAACATTAAACCATTGTTGATGTCATAGCAATACCATTATACTCATCCATGTTGTTAACTGAACATTTTCCTTTGCACTTACTTGCTTTGTATCCTTCTTTTCCACACCCAAAGCATATTCCAGTTCCTTTGAAACATTCTCCTTGATGACTCATCCCACATGATTTACATAGGGGAAATTGAACTTTCTTTTCTCTATGATCATCATGAAACTCCATCTTTCTCTTATTAGCCGAGTTAGGAAACTTACCAAATTTTACTTTATTGATCATATTTTGAGATTGCTGATTCGACATAATAATGATGTTTGGACTTCCAAATCCCATTTCATTATGAAGAATAACATTCCATTGTCCATCATATCCTCCATTATCGTGAATCATCTTGTTTCCAGCAATTTTCTAAAACCCAAAAAAGAATAGTGTGAGAGGAAAAAATCATGCTAGGGAAAACAACATAATAAAGGTGGAGTATCCTCAATATCTAACATCTTAGGTTAAATTCTAAGATCGCTACCATAGTTCTAGGACTATATCCTATACATATACTTATCCTTAGGGACATCCCTAGACATACCTTAGAAATATCTCTAGGGATCTCACTAACGTTTTCGCATCCTAGTTTCCAAAGGTTGACTAATCCTTTCCTCTGATACCAACTGTAGAGACCCGAATCTTGACGTACATGAACATTACATTACTTTTGCGGAATACTTAGTACATAACAAAAAAACACACACACAAGGATCGTAATAGTTTAGTGTCTTTGGAAACTCATAACGTAATCTTCTAATTGTGGTGAAAGATCTTCAATATCTCCCATAAAGATCTTCCCTTTTTTTACCTAAAACCTTTCTTTATATCCTGGGGAAAAGAAAACATAAAAGGGTGAGCTCAAATGCTCAGTAAGGGTAAACAAAAGAAAAATCAATCACATCATATTCATAAGAACATAACTTTTGGAAATCTTAACCTGCAAAAGAGAGCATAATTTCATAACATGGGATAAATCATAGTAGTGAAATGAAATCCCAATAATCATAACTTAAAACATGAAACTTTGTGGCATACACACATAATCATAGAGAATCATTTCTTGTTAGTCAAGACTCATTTCCAAGACTATCTTAGTGGACAATGTCCCTTTTTGAACCGAGTCACCCTCGTTTCAGTCCTGTTTCACTGAACCGGTATAACCTACCATTCCAGCCATGTCTATCTCATGAGATATAAAATCTTTACCCAATGCATTGGAGGGAGATATAGGTCCCACCAATCTCATAATGATACCATTCTTATATGTGCCACAAAATCTTAAAACATATATCATTGCATAACCAATGTAATAAAAATGGGATTCTTAAACATCATGACATCATAAAACAATTCATATAAGATAAAGGAATTCATAAAAATAATTCCATCACAACATAATCAAATCAATGTAATAATAGGGATAAAACAAAACCCTTTATTATCTTATATGGAAAATAATTTTGATAAAACACTTGAACTCCATTCTTGAGAAAAATATCCTTTCTACTTCAAAAACATTTCCCTTTCTTAACATGTCATACAATTTTAAACTAAAAGAAGCTGATTAAAAATAATCTTGAAAACATGTAAAGGAAGCTTCTTGGAAATAATGTTTTAAAAATACATTCATTTCGTATAAGTTAAAAAAACATTCTTCCCGTACTTCTGTCGGAAAAGTCAAAAAGTACCTCGTACGAAAAACGACAAAATATTCCTTTCATATATTTTACAAAAAAACTTAACGAAGTGTAAAATTGGATATAAACTATTGTAGGAGGATGGAAATAATATTACATATTGAGGGAACATGGATGTGGATGATAAAATACACCCCAATAATTACCAAAATAAAAACAATCTTGGATAAAAGTGAGATTGTGATATTTCCCTTACCTTAAGTCTGATTTGCTTCGTAAGTGTCCAAAACTCCTGTATAATGATTTGAATAATGTAATTAACTTATTAGATAATCATATTCATTGTTATGATATCATATATGGTTCAATTATGACTTTATATTACCCGTTCTTTTGTAAACTCCATGTTAAAGAAGCGTTTTGGGTAAAATCGTTTCATTTATCGTAGGTGTTTGGACTTGTTGTACTTGACATTATTATTACTTATATCATGATTTAATTACTTCCATAATATAAAACATGATTTATATATCATATATATTCAGTATATATATATTTAATAAATATATAAATGAAATGAAACACACCGTTCATGGAGACGATAGTCCGTACGTACGCATGAACGATGTTTTCCTTTCCTCATTGTCTTGAATGGAAGTAAGTAGATGAAATACATATATACATAAATCTAGTAGCCTTATAATGTCATATATTTCATTATTATTGCTTATATATACTTTATAATTATTCTTAAATGGTTAACATGGAGAATGAATCTCATCGCGTCGTGGAGACGGTAGTCCATACGTATGCACGAGCGATGATATCATTCCCATGGTCGTGGAATTGTGTTTAAGTGTATTTATACTATTTCAGTATCAATATCACTCTATAATAATCATATATAGTTACTCCTTACACCATTATAACCATCCAATTAAGGAGGTGGCGGAAAATAGATTACACCACGGCGTGGAGACGGTATTCCGTACGTACGCACTCGCGGTGATTTCCTTTTTCCGTAGGATGGATAGAAGGTTAATTAGAGTGGTTTCATATTTATAATAACATATCAGTATATAATAAATACTGATGTTATTAATTTATCATGAAACAACTAAAGAATAATAAGTTGAAGAAGAAAGAAATTGAAAAAGATCGGTAATGGATATTACCTCTTTTTGACGCGCCTTTTCTTAACCTCCACTTAAAGAACTAAGGATGGTCTTTAAAGAATACCAGGACCTCTAGGATGATACTAGGAAAGTGGAGAAGAGATTTTGGCAGGGTTTGGACGAGCTTGAATGCTCAAATTGGTGTGAGGAGGAGAGGGAGGAGGTGCCCTTTTATAAGGGAGGAGAGGGGCACCTTAGGAATATCTCAAAATATTATTTTATATTAAGGTCAAATTCGGTTTATAATGGTTTCAAATGGTCTTATTTAGAAGATAAAGTGGGGATGGGTCGAAATCCTCTCATACAATAGGATTTATACAAGTTTAGGTTATTATTTTAACCTTATCAATTAGATTTAACTCTAAGTTAAATAATTTAACTTTTACCGTGTCTTTTTGTTTTCTTACAATATATTGTTAATAAACATACTATATCAAGCCAAACGAACCCCAAGTTGTTCATTATTAATATATCTATCCTTGTCTATGTCATTTCGTTGAGCCTTAGATTTTTAGGAATTAAATAACAATTAATAATATAATATTTGTTTTAAAAACTAATTTATGTCAATTTTGACACTATTTGGTACATGTTTTTTATGAAATTTTTAACAGAATTATATGTTCGAACCAAGGTACTTAAATCAACAATAAAATGTCATATTAACCTAGAAAATTAGTTTCAGTCATAAAAAGTATGAAATTACATTCATTTGGGCATTTATAACGTCAATTTTGTTAATATTTTCTTAAAAAGGTAATTACTGCATCATCGTTGTGTCATAAATAAATTAAATTATTTGAAGTATAAAAATTACAAATAAAATACCATTACGTAGGAAATCTTTTTAGATCTCTAATAAATATTTATAGTCGAAATTATATTATGTATAAACCAATATTAAAAAGGTTTTAGTAAATAAACTTTGATTTTAACTCTTTTAACTCTTCATTGAATTAAATAATAATAAATGTCCTAATCTAATCCAAGTGGGCCTAAATGATAATATTTTACACTTAAGGTTGTTTTTGGTCGAGATACACTTGTATAATAGGATTAGGACATGTGTTAGGGTAATATTAATATCATTTTTACCCTTAATTACCCTATTTACTTTTAACCGTGGTAAATAAAAGTAAAAAAGTTACTATTCAACAAAAATTATTTTCATCTCATTGAAACAAACTTTACTTACTGACATCAACCATGTCTCTCGGATTTTTGAAATTCTATTCATAGAAGCGGTAAAATTATGATTTATGAAAAAATTAATTTTTTAACTACCACTTAGTAGTTTCACTATTCATCAAAAATTGAAGTTTTTCAGAAAAATTCCAAAATTTCACCCTAAGATATAATTGATATTCCTAATTCAAAAATGATTTCTATTTTACAAAATTCCCAACATATAAGTTGCATTAATTAATTTTATAATTAATTTCCGCTGTCACAACAAATAAAGTGTTTTTAAGAGATAATAACTATCAAAAGATTAGCACTTGTTTATGTCTGGTGTAAATGTGAAATTACATCCAATGACCAACATTGTATTGAATTGTGAAAATATATTCTAAATATAATTTTAAACCACTCAAATTAATAATTTATTACTATTAATTATTTTGATTGAAAAAGTTGTTTTTAATTAAAAATTAGTAATTTTCACTATTCATCAAAATATGAAAGTTATCTGAAAATCACCAAAATTTCACCCTAAGCTAATTTCGATATTACGAATCCAAAAATGAATTCCATTTTGAAAAATAAAATTTACAAAATTTCAAAAAGTGGTTATTACTATTCATAACGGCTAGTTTTAATAATATTTTAATAGCATATTGTTGTTTAGTGAAACTCGTTATTGCGTACTACACACGCTATCGAGGAAGGTCGCGATTGCGTGTAATGCAAGGAAAGTAAAGGATGCGTGTTGTGCAAGCTCCTTTTGGTGTAGCGTATAACACAAGACATTAGTGAAATTAAAAAGAATATTTTTCATAAAATATTGGGCTGTTACATACCCTCATCTCATCGAGTTGCAACAAAATAGAACCACAATCAAACAAAAAGTAATAAAACAAAATAACTGCACCACCCAATGGTGAAATAAATTAAACTGTAACATTTGAAAAAACTTGAAAATTGCAACATTCGAGGTAATCTGGATTTTTCCCTGTACACAGGATCTAGAATGCCTGGGAATAGGTATTTACCATTTACCTATTTCGTCCAATCCCTATCTAATGTCACTAAACAATAGGTTAATAGAACATGAAAGAACTCCTTTGACACCACTTTGTAACGACCTGAATCCGAAGCCCCTCAACTGGTACCCCCATTCCAGTTCGCCACATAAACTCAAGCACATTTCCCTAAACTCCAGAGGATACCAACTAGTAGCGAGGTCCTTGGTATGTTATTGGGGAAACTATGACCTCATTTGGTAAGGTATACAAGGTATATGAAATAACAGTCAATAGCAGAAGCATTAAAAAACATACAGCAACTGAAACTAAACAGTTGAAACAATGTATAATATAATAATGATGCATCATGGTACATGTATCTATGGAAAGCACCAAACACAATAACGTGCTGAAATACAACTAAGAAAAAATCACTAAGAGTAAACAGCAACTCCAGCACCATTGCAAGCCTAAACACGGTCCTATGCTCTCTAACTCCAACCAGCAATCATGTACCTCAAGTAGAAGGGCCACAATCCCTCTCCACACCTACAACCTTATAACCTATTTGGGCTGAAAAGAAGGAACCAAACAGTGTGTGAGACTAATCCCAGTAGGCAATCACCACAAGATCTGTGCCCTACTGTCAGTGAGAAATATAGAAAATGTAAAGGAAATAAATGCACCAGAGAAACAGGAGTACTCTAAAGTAAAAAATTCTACCAATCTCCATTGAAATTTATTTAGTAATTTAATTCAGTCATTTAATTATCACCCGTGGTGTCTAGAAACAACTCTATATTCCCAAAGCATAGCGAGTAACACAACAGGTATCTCAACCAACTACCTAAACTGTAAGAAGTAAAAACACAAGCTTGTTCTTTGGCTTGGTGGACTCATCACAACCAACCAAAAAATAACCATGGTGACTCTATGGGTGGCTGACACTAGCAGATACCTCTAGTCATGTAAGCATACAAAGGCACAAACACTCTAGGAAGCTCTCACCGTCAATTCCCCTATGGTCTTACAATGATAACTATAGATTCTATGAGGATGCACTTACGTCTAATTCGCCATATAGTCTCGATACATAACTACAGACACTCTAAGGAAGCACAATGTCCCATTCCCGTAGGTCCTGTGAACGATTAAAATTTCTAACAGAATCTCCAGGGAAACCCTTAATCGTCAATTCCCTCTTTAGTCAACCACACCAGGTTCCCACATCCCTGAGTAGTGTAGTCGTGCGTAATCGAATTTTAGCATCCAAAATTTAGCTCAAAAAACTAATTGTCTAATAGCTACAATGCATCAAAAGCATATAAACAATAGGCAATACATGCAAACAATTATATCAAGGCAGGTAAACAATGCAACAAGGTATGCCTCACAAGAAACCTAAGCCAAACGACAATAAACAACCAAAATAGGGGGAACACCCATGGGGTGATCCTCAAACATGATAACAAGAAATTATCAAAGATATAATAACATCAAGAATACATGCAATCTATGGAAGAAAACAATAAAGGATCAAACCCCTAACTCTATATACCCGATACATGGGTATCCGGCAATTTGCAGCAAAAATCAAAGATGTTCAACGCATGGAAACAAACCACCTACCTCGATCCTATGAGATCGATATAATTTAACCACGACCTGTGAATCATCCTAGAACAGAGAAGATCTGCAAAAAATGTCTAAAAATTTCAACCTCAGATAAATCTCACAAGAGAAGGAATCAAAAAGCATGGCCAAATAATAACCAAGAACTCACCGCTGCAATTATATTGCAACTGACGACGTTCCATTCGGATAACCAGTGAAGGATCGGTGGATCAGAGAGAATTCAGACTCCTCCGACACTCTAGACGTAATTAGGCAGAGAAGAATATGAATAATAGGTTTATGATGTGACCTCGGTCCGATTAATGAAATAAAAAGAAAAGTACACGGTGTGTACTTCATGAGTACACGACGTGTACTCACCCTTTCCGTACATTGCATTAAGCAGCGTCTACATCGCCGCTAGACACCATGTGTGTGGCCCGGACACGGCCAACACATGGCCTTTCATGGGAGAAATGTACAAGGCCTGTACTCATAAAGTATATAATTTGTACTTAAAAAATTTCTAGATTTTCCACTTTTTCTAAAAAGTGACCAGAAAATGAAAAACATACCTAAAATGAAGATACAGGTTCTTAAAAAGGATCATGGTGTTTTGAACAAGATGACACATGAAAGGGATCAAATTTTCATAGATCTAGTAAAGATAGATATTGGTATAACCATGGAAGGGGAAACATCAATACTTTTTCAAATGGTTACCAAACCATCATTACTCTAAAGAATAAAAATATACCAGACTGATGATGAGGAGTATCAAAGAAAGATTAAAGCTGTAAATGATGGAAGATTGAGTGACTTCATATATGAAAATGAAATTTTGAAATTTGGGAAATCCAGCATGTTCCCAATATATCTGATCTAGAAAGGGAATTGTTAGATGATGCCCCTAGCTCCAATTTCTCTATACACCCTAGGAGGACCAAGATGTTTAGAGATTTGAAGGAACATTTTTTTTGTGGGAAAACATGATGTAAGAGATTGTAGATTATGTGTCATGATTTATGGTTTTTAAATAAGTGAAAGATAGATGAAAACATCCAAGATGGGTCATGAAATATCATCCCATACCTAATTTGAAATGGGATGATATTACAACGGACATTGTCATGGGACTATCAAAGACTCCTAGAAGGAATGATGCAATATGAGTAATTTTTGACTGTCTTACCAAATCAACACATTTTCTTTCTATTATAGAAGATTTACCACTTGAAAGTCTAGAAAGACTATATATTAATTAAGTTGTAAGACTTTATGGGGTACCCTTATCTATTGATTCTGATCCTCATCCCTGTTTTACATCATGATTCTAGGAATGACATCAAAAGGCCATGGATACTGA
The DNA here is from genome assembly GCA_963277665.1 of Viscum album. Taxonomy (NCBI): domain Eukaryota; kingdom Viridiplantae; phylum Streptophyta; class Magnoliopsida; order Santalales; family Viscaceae; genus Viscum; species Viscum album. The sequence continues at coordinate 116,107,934 of OY728123.1, read as the reverse complement.
ACTTCGTTTGAGAACTACCTACCACCCTCAAACCTATTGACAATCATAATGGACAACTAAAACCTTAGATGACAAGTTGAGATCTTGTTCACTTGACTTTCATGGTATGTGGGATCAATATTTACCGATGGTATAATTTTCGTATAATAATAGTTTAAATTCAAGTATTTAGATGGCACTATTTGAAGCGTTATATAGAAAGAGATGTTTCACACCAACTTGTTGGGATGAGGTTGTTGAAAAAAAATTTGTAGGCCCAAAAATTGTTGAGGAAACAATGGAAAAAGTGAATATTATCCAAACCCACATTAAAGCATCCCAATGTAGGAAAATGAGAAATGCCGATAACTGAGGGAAGGATTTTGAATTTTATGTAGGATACCAAGTTTTCATGAAGGTATCTCCATGGAAATGTGTTATACGTTTCAGTCAGAAGGGAAAATTGAGTCCCAGGTAAATCGTACCTTTCAAAATTCAATAATGAATTGGATTTGTAGCTTATCATTTAGAAATGGCTCCATGTCTCTCCAAAGTTAATGATGTGTTCCACATATCATTGTTGAGAAAATACATGCCTAACCCATCACATGTACTCACCTATGAAGAATTAGAACTGGAACCCGATCTGTCTTATTGTGAAGATCCTATCAGAGTTCCTGATACCTGAGATCATGTGTTGATAAACCAAATGACTCGTCTGGTGAATTATCTATTGGGAAACCGTTAGATAGAAGAGGCAACTTGGGATCCTAAGGAATATATGATGAAGAAACACCCGAATAGTTTTATACAGTAATATTTTAGAAACATCTAAGACAAAATTATTTTAAGGAGGGAAGAATTTAACACCCATGATTCTACGATACATTTCCCTTTGAATAATGCATTATCTTGCGTTGTATGCAACATGCAATTTTAACACACCATGACCAATAAAACTAGACATTAGAAATAGTAATGACCACTTTTTGAAATTTTATAAATTTTATTTTTAAATATGGACTTCATTTTTGTATTTAGAATATCAAAATTAGCATAGGATGAAGATTTGGTATTTTTCTAAAAACATTAATTTTTTGATGAATGGTGAAAAAAAATCGATATTATTTAAAATAGACTTTTTATTTATGTAATTAGTTATTTTATTTTAATTTATTTTAGGTCAAAATAGATACATAATACCTATATATGTTCAATGTAATTCATTGGAGTCATTTTATGATATGTTTAGATATATAAACATTTATTGAAATTTTTTCCATCTTTTACCCACTATTTATGAGAATTTACAAATTTTCATAAAATTTAATTTTACAGCTTCTGTGAGTTGAATTTCAAAAAATCTGAGAGACATGGTTAATATCAATAAATAAATATTGAAAAAATTTAGTTTTTAAAACAAATACTATATTAATGGTTGATATAACATTCCTAAAATCTATGGTTTGTCCAATGGGCTTAAATATTATTATATATTTAATTAATGAACCACTTAGGGTTTTATAAGAATTTTATAGTATGATTATTAACTATATAATAAAAACATTGAAAGATACTTGTAAATGTAAAACAATTTAAGTAAGAGTTAAATCTAAAAGATAAGGTTAATAAGGTGACCTAAACCTATCTAAAACCAATTGGTTGAGTGTTTTTCAACACATCCCCAACCATATCCTGGAAATAAATCATTTTGGTTCCATTATAAACTGAAAATGATTTTATTATAAAATACTATTTCAATCATTTCCAAATGTGACCCTCACATATCTTATAAAAGGGTGCACCCCCTTCTCATAATTCCACACCTACAAAGCCATTTGGATCGGTAAAAAACTACCCAAATACCTATAAAACATGTCCCACATCATCCTAGAGTCATTTAATTTATCAGAAAGACATACTAATAATCCCTTTTGATCAACTCATAAGGAAACACTCAATGAAGAGGTAATAATTTCACCACCATCTTTCAAGTTCTGTTCTTCTTCCACTTCTTCTTTTATTGTTCTTTCCATACCAAAATAATAACTCTAGTAACTTCTAAATAATGTGATTTTATTATAAATATGATACAACCATATTCCTTATTCTATACATGCTATAAATAACAAAGTCACCATATGTGCATAAGTACGACTTACCGTCTCTACATTGTGGTGTAGTTTGTTACTCAAACACCTCATCATTTAGATGTGTATAATAATGGGTATAACTATTGTAAATAATAAATATAAAATGTTAATGATTCTTTATATATTATATAACATCCAATTACATATTATTTAACCAACAATATAATGATATTGTCTCTCGTGTGTACGTACGGATTTCCGTCTCCACGAACGTGATGATATTTTTCACCCATCGAAATCATTCCAATATAATATTCATTTTATGATTAAAAATAATATTTATGAACATTATATAATACTATATTTGAATCAAATACATAATATCCATTAAAATCATGTATTACGTATCCAATCATATAAAATAAAACAAATTTTTTAACACCCGAAATGATCATACTACTGAAATATTATTAACAAATAAATATTAAAGGATTGTATATGTTATCATATTTTTGTATATAGTTCATGTATAATTTAATAACATTATTTTAACTATTATATAGGAGGTTAACATACTATATACTATGGAAATGTTCAACCAAAGGGTTAATTCTACAATCTCTTTACTTATCCAAGGATGTTAATATGTAAGAATCTTCTGGGACCTCTTTATCATCCACATCCATGTTTTCATGAAAATGTAATTCAAAACATTTTTACAATTTACAAGAATATGGGTTAATTTCATTTATTCCCTTATTTGACCATATATGTTTTGAAAAGAATCTTTCCACCATTTTCTAAACAAGGTATATTATTAACTTTTTGAAAAAATTAGGGTAAGAATGTCTTTTTTTAACTTATACGATGGGTGTGGTTATTTTCTGCCGGTATAACATCATCAAGGATTCCCATACATGGTTATAAGAATATTTTCAAAATAAATGTTTTATTTTATAATTATATTATGTTTTAAAAGATTTCAAAATAGAAATAGAAATTTCTCTAAAAATGTTTTTTATTTTATTTATGTCAACATCTTTTGATGTATTTTAGGACTGTTTGAAGTAGATTTATTATGATAAAAATTCTCCACATTGAAGTGAATGTTTTGTGATATGTATGACAGTAGATGTGTTATTTTTTACACCATTCATGGTTTATGGATAAAGTATTTACATTGTGTATGCTAGTTTTAATACGAATGTTTATGTTATGTTTAAACCTTCTCATATGATGAATGCATTGGACTTAGTAAATGAAGACGGGGACCTCTATAGATACTTGATGCATTAGTATGTATCATGAGACAAACTAGTTCCTTGGAACAAGGCCTTGACAAAATCTTATTTGTAGTCTTGGAATAAGGCCTTGACTGGGTGGTTATGAAGTCTGTAATTATGCATTCCATCATTATGAAATTGTCTATTGATATTAAATTTGATTATTCAACTAGTAGAATTACCATGTGGATAAATAAATAACATTATTTGATTTATTTTTACCATTTTATGATGGTGTTTAAGTTTAAAAGTCTTCATTATTATTCTGATATATTTCCTTAAGTGTTTGTGCTTATTTATAGATGTTTCCACTATATTGTTTTCCTTATTGATCATCTGAACAAAACCCTTTCTATGTTTTATTTTTCCCAGGATGCGATGAAGTATATTATGACTGACATGCAGGGATATTCTAAAGGATATGAATGTGGTCAATTGAGACAATGTTGTTTTTGTTTTCATTAAATATTGTAATGTAAAAATATTGAATGTATCTATTACTTCCAAGGCAACAAAACTGAATGGTCTTTTGGGATTTTATCCCCTGTGATAATTCCTAGGTTATGTAATAATGCACCGACTTTGGGAATCTGAGGTCGGGGTGTTACAAAAATTACATTTTTTATTAACATCAAAAGGCATTAACATGAATCAATATTTTTTTCCATTCCATTAAAACAAAAAATATCTTATTCATTTATAAATTTTCATTTCATCAATTTTATTATCACCAAATTAGAAAAATAAAAAAATTTCAAACATTCCTTTTTTAGACTCTTACAAAATTTCCTTATTTAATTTGGAATTTACATTCATTAATATATAGGTCAATTAAAAAATGATAATCCACAGTGAAACAAAACATCTTAAAAATAATAGTATATATATCATGCTATATTTCATAATAATTGGAAAAAAATTATCATGTCATAAATAATCAACATAAACAGACGATCCATGTCCAATTTCATTTTAATAATGGTCTAATCGTTAGTAGGTTAATTTCATTTAAATACAAGATCTAAACCATTCAATATCTATCATTTGATATAAATAAATATTATAATAAATGAATTTATTACTACATAGTAATTAATGTTCTTCACACGAGAATGGTGAAAAATAATACATCCTTGTCACCCTCCAGTATTATCCTCACCCCCTATGGATGTTGTGTCGCACCCATAAGAACCAATAACCAAAAAAATCAATTCAAATGATGAATATAAATCTATATCAAATGGAATGAAGAATCAAAAGGATCCATATATATGGTTGACATGAGTAAAGGCTAGAGCCTACCATGTAACACATTTTATTATTGATTGAATGTTCTAATTGATCCATGTTTTATGTTTCCTAGCCACCTGGAAAACAAGATGTTGGCTTCCCAGACATTTTTGAGAATGAACCATTGGGCTTGAGAGACGAGATGAAGGAAATATTTATAAACCAAACTACCCAAGGGAATTTTATAGTGTAAATAATCAATTTACATCATAAATATGTCAATGATTTCACTTCATTTAAAAACATGTTTCCTCAACCATGTTGAGTAACAGTTGATTGATTTCATAAATCAACAATTTACAATGTATATACCATGGGACTCATAGCCCAATATACCGTCTAATTACTCTGTACACACATCATTCTCCTTATATGAATACTTATGTCATATATTGAACATTGTTCAATATTTTAGTATCCATAAATCACCATACCTCCCTTTATGCATCTTCCAAGCATCACATGCTTTGAAAACCTGGAATGGATTGTAAAACATGGATAATGGATATTATATCAAAAACCAATTAAATAAATCTCATCCTAATGATATTAAAACCAAATATAATGAGTTAATGAAACGATTCTTCCAAAAAACCACCCCCATAGATAACTCTCATGAATCTCTCCTTTGTAGGGTCTTGGCAATTTCATCAATGGAAAAATAAAAAAACAACAAAACTACCATAATCAGCTAAAAACACTATCTTAGGGGAGATATATCTCAAATGATATTAATGAATCCACAATGAACAATATGAAATGACCTTATAAATAGAAATGGTCAACATCCAAAGCATATAAAACATTATAATTGAATAGATAAATATAAAATAGCACATAGGGTTGAGCATGTCTCTACAACTCAAATTCATAGGATTTATGATCCACAACACCATTCCCCCACATGACATGATCCAAGGGAATAAAATGGACAGAAAAAACCTTCTACCAGTTTTCCTAGATCTCTATAAGCTCATTATCAAAATTATCCCCATCATCAACATCCATCTAGTACCTATCAATGATGTGTGATCCATTATGAATTAAATGATTGAGTCACAACATGTGAATAAATAATAACTATATATAATTCAAATGAGAGGAAATGGGTATTTAATATTCCATGAATCCAATCTAATATGACAACTGGAATATTTCATCAAACCCCAAATAACGATTACCCACATGAATATACCACCTCTTACCATGATGACATGTCACCTTTCAAAAAACATGATCTCAAACTTCGAAATACATTGGTCTCTGACTATGATCATTATAGTATTTATTTTGGTTATACACAACATCTATAAATTAATGAATTACTTGACCCACCTCTGTATTATTCTATACTAGTTCTGGCATGGTAATGTTTGACTCTCCAACCCGTGTCTCGTACAACAGAGAATAGAATGGTCATCTGTAAAATGATCAAATTGATCCATACCAATGGTTGAGTGAAAAATATTTTTATATGAAATATTCCCAAAAACCATCTTCGTCATCTGTGAAACTCCAAAATCTGGGACACAAGAATTCATACTATCGACAATATCTTGGATAATCCACTGTATTTGACAATATATCTATATTTTAAAATTTATTTTAAGGAACTCATGAGAATCAACATAATTTTAGAGAAATATTTAAAAGAAAATGGTAAAACAATGATATCTAGTAGAGATAGTCATCTTATATAATCCATGAAGACTCACCAACTCCTCTAGATACTAGATTGAAAAATCATCTATTTATCTCGATTACTTGGTATTTATACAGTGAGATAATTTCATGTGATTATCCACTATAAACCATATAAAATCATATCTACCATAATCTTGAGGATAAAATGTAATTAATTCCATATATATTTCATCCCACTTCTATTGGGGAATAACTAATATCTAGAGAATACCCTCATGAACACTGTATCTATAAATGAACTTCTAGAATAACAAACATTGGGAAACAAATTCATAAAATACAAACTTCAACCAAGGCCAAAAAAACCGACCCTTGAAATCTTGGTACACCTATCTCATGCTAGGATGCAATGACAAGGGTTATTATGTAACCTTTAGAGAACTTTATGAATCATCATAGAGGAAATGAATTTCCTCCCCTAGAACCACACCATGTGTCGTTCATCCTTAATGGAATGATCACGGGCATTAAAAAACTCGATCCCTCGAGACCTCCACCATAAAATCCCCAAACTAGGACTCTTCCAGTTAATGCGCTAGAGATGAATGTACTTTCATGTAGAAAATACAACCTCTACCTCCAATATATACCATATAAAAATTTATCATAGATTTATCTTCTCTATTTGACTAGAAATCCTTATATTCACGAACATCATCTCAATGTTACTTCTTTCCCAATGAATCAACTACAAAAATTTATATTTCATGGACTATAAAAAATAATTAATTCATAATAGTGCAACAATTTCAACCACCAGTTCCATTTAAAATTATTTTCATGTTGGCAGAATACATTTTGAAGGGTCTTATTATGTGTAAAACCCCAAAAAAGTCAACTATGACGTAATTTAACCACAAATTATTGTCAAATTGATATATTTCGAACTAAAAATAATGGGTGGAAGTGTTATAAATATGATGATATTACATTAGAGACCCATAGAAAATAATTTATCTATACCTAATTATTTCACAAGTAAATCCATGAGACAATGAAAAGAAAAATCATTAAACAAAACACTATCTATTGGACAAAAAAAAATTGGATCACTGTCCAACTTCCCGTTATGGTAGATAAAATCCTCTTCAGCCTTTTCAATCCATAATAATTATTTTCCCCTTCTTTTCAATGATATGAGTGGGGTATCCACTTGATATAAATAATCTTTAAAACTCAATTAATATCCTTCAAAGTCTGTGAAACTCCATTACTCTTTTAATATCTTATGGGATACCAATGAATTAATTGAACAAATCATGGACAATACAAATGTACTCCCTACTGAAATATGAAATTACACTTTAAATGAATTTCATTATCACAAAAATAAAACATTTTTGGAATTGAGAATAGTTTTTATTGATTAAGGATGCTCAAAATTTCATAAACATAAATGATATTCTCCTCCTTTTATATGGAATATAAAAGGATTTAATCAATTAAAATGACCATGATAAAATCCAAGAACTCCATAATCATGAGTTCATCATCACAATGAACATAAAAAAAATAATTAAACACAGTAAATGAAATAACAAATAACATGTAATTCTGATGAGAACTATTGAAATTAGTATTCAAAATGTCATCATCCTTCACAACTATCTAATTATATTTTAATCATATATCTATCATTAAGAGCCTAATTTATCATTTTAGATGATAGATTAAATCATTAATCTATAAATTATTATAGTGTTTCTTTAATATTATCATATTCAAATAAATATAATTGACATAATATAGTAAAATATGATTGATAATTTTCATGGATATAAATAATGCACACCATGGTGACACCCCCGACTGAAAAATATCTCACAGTAAAAAAATCATCTGGTTATACTAACAACTCCCTAAACTCATAAGGCATCATCAAATAAATAAATAATTAGATATAAGACATTCCAGAGTGAATCATGTTCATAAAATCATATCTACTTACAACGGGTAAATAAAAATACGCATTATTAATGAAATTAGGAAACTATTCCCCAGTTTAAGGAAAACCCCTCAAATTTACATTTGGAAAACACATAATCAGCTCTTCCATTAATTATGATAAGGATAAAAAACTCCTCATACCCACCTGATGGTATCACACCATAATAAAATATTCTATACATCCATAAAAAATCATAAAATCCATCTTTCTTACTATTATAATCTACTATAGACTATAATGAATGGAAAAATTTCATAATAAAGATGATGTCATGGGGTTCTATCCATAAACATAGGATTTCTCCCAAGGAGGGGTGTATACCCAATATACAATCATATTCTCTACATAATACAAATAAGTTATCATGTACTCCAATTGTCCTATATAATGCTAAGGTCCCTAGATTCCTCTTCAAATTAGGTCCCATTGTAAGGGAAGAGGAATGTGATATGAAGGTGTGTGTCTCTCCGGAATCAATCTAAGTTGGAATGCACTTAGAAATAATAACGAGTTATTCAAATGATGTATGGGTCTCTATGTATTGGAAAATAAAAATAATGATGTTGACCATGACCTACCCCATGGACTATCTAACCATGTTTCATGCCCCCTCCATGGTCATTATCTACTCTTTAAAGATGAGGAGCATCTCAGGTCCATCCTCATCATTCCATATCTCAAAAAATGTGTTCAAAACAAAATTGAATAACCTACTGCTTCTGAATCTAAAGAAACTACGATAATAGAAGAACTTAATGTGGAACCCCTGGTATTTGATTAATTCCCAAAAGGATTCAACACACTCAATAATGATGTCCTCAGTCTCCAAATTAAAAACAATAATCTAATCCCTTGGTGGAGGTATAAGTGACTCCTCCCCTAGAGAATTGATTTGATCGAGGATGGAACATACCCCATGTTTATTGAAAACTATTATAACTCCATAGATGATAGCATTGGAACATAGCTTTTCAAAAATAGGAAACCTATCAAATTCCCACATTTGAGGATTTGGTTTTACAATGTCTCTTCTCAACAACCTTTATTATCAACAACTCCTTCAATTATGTCTAAAACATGAAAGGAGTGACATTTAAATATATTATTGAATAAAATTCATCCCTAAAAATCCATTCCCCTTACTCCCCTCTAGAAATATGTCTACTGAATATGAAATAATGGTTTTAAATGGGGAATGAATGGATTTAGGATGGGACTCCACATTCGAAGGGTAAAAAAAATTGGAGACATGCTGAATTCATGGTTAAATAAATAAAATATGAATGGAACTGATGCCTAAACATCTCCAGTGTGATTGATGACCCGACACAATCCCTAAGGAATACAAACAACCCCTGACTTGTTACACCATGTTGAATCATCGTTAGTAGGGAATCACATTCATCCTTTTGATCCTGAATCTGATTGAAGAAATCACGGCTTCCCTCGATAATTATTATATGAATGATATAAAATAGATCACGTATACTTTTAAAAACAATGGCACAAAAACCTTAGGAGTATACTCCTATAAGAGTTTCCTTAAATGAAGGGTACACTTTTTTATCGTCTGGATCATCATTTTGAACATATTAATAAAAAACTGACATGGATGTCGGGATCCATGATTTTGAAATATAACAATATTTTAGATCTCCTAATACTATAAGATGGAATTATTAACAATAATTATTTAATTATTCAATTATATTCTTTAAGATTTTAATATATACTATGGTAAATCCAATTCATGCATATCCATAAATATGAATGTTGCATGATCCATTCTTGGGTCTCTACCACACAACTAGTATAACTTCATTCTTCATATCGGATAACATCAATGATCTTTCCTTTGATCTTATGGGGCACTAAATATCCATTCCATAACTGGTATCATATGCTTGCAACACATAATAAACAATTTTCATAGTGATTCACTACCAACAAATGCAATCATAGCTGTGCGTAAATCTAAAATTATTCTTGTCGCTCAACCTGATCCCTTTCTAGAATAATAACTTGATCCCCACCCCCCAAATGTATTCCACATGGGAATATAATAAATGATGGGAGATGGGGACAACCTGAGAAATTCATGCAGTAGGCGCTATGATAGAGACTATACAAAATGGTATAATAAAAAGGCAACTATATGCATTTCCCTCAAAGAGAATATGTAGAGGACATAGATAATAATGATAAAACAATCAAAAAATTCTCATCCATATATATATAACAAATAAAATTTTCATACATGTAATCTTTTAAATAATAGTTACCAATATTAAAATAAATTGATATAACATCATTTTTCCTCAACATCTAGTACAATACCAAAAAAATCCAAAATATTGTATTAGTTTTTGGATTTTGAAACATAGAATCATAAAAAATGCTCAAAAAGTCAAAAAACTCATCTCCAACTGCATTATTAGTAATTTTCACCTTTTATAGACACATCTCAAACAATACATATCTCTGTACCATAGAAAAATAATATATATGATTGGGTGATATAAGACACTTAGTATGGGTAAACACTATAGTTATATAACAATAATGTGAACATAAGTGAATGAGAACATTACAATAACATTTGAAAATTTTACACTACATATCAGAAATCATAATAGGGATCATGGAAAAAATATTTGTATTTCAAAAGACATGAATCTTATGTGAATCAATGAACATGATCCCTGATATCATATCATTTTAAATTGACGTCAATTTATAAAATACACATAAACTAAGAAATTCGTTTCCTTATTGGTCATATCTCACTACCAAGGACAACATAGTGGACAAAGTCCCCTGGTGTACTGATTTCAATCCTGATTATTTCCTTGTAAAACTATATTGAATTCACTCCTAGTTCTATCCCAATGTTATTATACTTTGTTCACTATACCTTATATCCATGTTTATATCATGATATATATAATTCATTACCCAATTAATATGAGAGAGGGAGATAGGTCCAAACTGTCACATAATGAAACCATAATTACGTCTAGAACAATATCATAAACAATCATCATATAATAATCCATTAAATTAAAAGGGTTACACAAAAATTTCATCATACCATAAATAGGTTTTATAAGCATATAACAGGAAGAAGAGAAACAAGATTCATTGGGAAATAACTTTTTGAAGAGAAACGAGTCTCATAAACAACATTACATTAACCCATAATTTATTAAATAAAAAATATGAATGGTAACCTTGGATCAAATTCTCATTAAGGCATGAGTCACCCCAATGGATGTCATCATAGATGGAAAATAATTTTTAAAGATCCTTTAAAACATTACTTCTACAAAAAAATCCATTCCACATTGAAAATTTATTAATAAATAATAAAACATTTATAAAAAAATTTCAAAATATAATTCAAAACATATAAGGAAATATTCAAATAAATTATCTTTCCTGATTTTGGAAAATAAATCATGATGTATATGAGGCAATGATTATTTCCTTCACATTTATGGTAAAATACAATCAAGAAATATTTATATAATTACATAATGATTTCGTTAAAAAAATAAAAAAATTGTGTATAAATATATATCACAAATCATAAAATATTAATAAAACATTTTTATAAACTATATTAGAGAAAATGGCTTAAAAACCAGTTTCTATACCAAAGAGGGAAATAATGTAATATTTTCATGAAATCGTTTTCATAATTAAAATAATTTCTATAGAGTGGAAAAATAGAACCATTAAATAAATAAACTATGAATAATAAACATAGATCTTCTTTTATAAGAGTTATTGAGAGGTTGATCATTATGATTCAATATTGATGACATAATCAAAAACAATCTTGACAAAAGATGACATTGTAAGGTAAAATCATTACCACATTGATAAATCTGATTTATAATAAGCATTACGTAATTTAATATAACGAAACATAAAATATCATTATTTATTAATAAATTAATTTTATAAATAAATTTAGATCTATATATACACTGTGTGTGTGAATATACGTACATAGTAGAGAATATTTATCAATGAATGAAAATTGAGACAGAATACTTTTATGGCTTTGGAAAAGTTATAACTGTAAAAGAAATTGTAGATAAATGCTAAAATAGATATTTAAATCTCAAAAATTGTCATTATAATATTCACCAAATAAATCCATTCTTAGTATACAAAAAACATACATGATATTTTTTGTGAACATGACTTCTGTCTCATGTAAAATTTATGTTGGATGGAAATCCCTTACCATAAGTACTCACATCCATTTTACTCATTAATTACTTCTGTAAGATATATATATGTTTATAAAAATGTTAAAGAAAACAATATTCATTTATACCATTCCATATATGTTTTTATTTGGGAATATTATCATAGTTTTATTCACAAATCAATGTAAATGTTGCATTTATTTTGTTAAATTCTTTGTTTTTTCGTATCTGTTTTTATTTATTACATATTTTTTTAAAATTTACATTAATTAAGATATAATAAACATAAAAATTAGAAAAAAAATATTAATTTTATATTAATTTACTCTATATGAATTTATAATTTTTTTAATTATATAAAACGGAATGAAAATAAAATATTAAAGATGATAGTAGGCTATACATACTCATGCACATTGTTTCAATTTTCTAGTAGGATTAAAAGAAAGAAAAGAATATGAAATATTATCATTAATAAGTAAATTTTATATCATTTATATAAAATATTATTGTTACATCTATATTTCATACATTCTCTATAAACTATGAATGAATCACACTGCTTTGTGAGATGGTAGTCCACCATACACAAGAACAACATTATCGTACTCCCAAAAAACATACATCTTGGATTTATGTATTATATTATACTTCCAAAATCATCAAGTAAACATAAATATAATATTTATAATATAGAATTTTTTTTCCATTATTATTCAAAACATTTTTTTGTGGTAATATAAAAAAATCATATTAGTTTGTGAGGCTGTCGTCCACCATAAACATGAATGACAATTTCGTAACCCATTTGATTGATGTGTGTGTGATTTAAGGTAAAAACATAAACATGAAAAATATTATTATATAAAATATACTAAATTTATTATATAATCCTGATATAAGATTAATTAATTGTTTTTAGGAAGAAATAAATAAAAAGCATTCATTGATGAACGTTACCTCTTCTTCAGGTATCTTTTTTTGGATTCCTCTAATGGAATTCCTTATATGGAATTCTGCCAAATGTATGATTTATAAGATTATGGTAAGGAATTAGAGATGATATTTTGGATGTTATGGGTCAAACCAACTTGTTTTGAATATGTGAGGATAGTGGAAGAGCATGCTGCCATTTATAAGGGATTTTAGTGGAAAAAATGTATAATAATTAAAGATAGATTTTAGAAAATGTTTTTTCAATGTAAATTTGCAACAATAATAAATAAATACTGATCTTATATGGTATATGGTTGAAATATTTCAATATTATGGGTGTTGTAAAAGTTCATAGTCCATTTTTCACTTATTTCAAATATTGATCCCCTTATTAAACTTATTTTCCTTTTAATTATCATTATTAATTCTAACTACTATCACTAATCATTACAGTAAAAAATTAATTTCTATGAATTATAAATAATGTTGATTAAAAATATGTAATACATTTCTCAATACTCCACTTCCTGATGTGGATGAAAATAATTTATATTTTAATCCCAGATATAGAAATAGACAATAGGTGAATGTGAAAAAGACCAAATGATTGAAATGATTTTATATCAAATTAAATTGATAAATTGATTCAAAAGAAATTAATTAAATTTTTATAATTCATAATAGAATTAATTATACATTAAATATTATTGAAAATAATCTTCACTTCATAAATAAAATAACCTAAAATGAAGTTTTCATTTATAATTCCTTATTTTTCACCATTCATAAAAATTTAATATTTCAAAAAAATTACAACGTTGGATCAAAACATAATTTTGACTTTATGAAATGATAATTTATAATTATTTCGCAAAAATAATTTTCTCATAGTTTCAAAAATCAATTTTAATATATTTCATAGTAGGACATTAAAACGTTTTCTAGAAAATATTATTTAAAAAATTATATCGTCATTTATGAATGTTATGTATTTTTATATAAAAATGTCTTCTTTATATTAAAACAGTGTAAATCATGATTAATATTTATTTATTAATATTTATATTACTATGTTTAATTGATAGGTTTTAATTATCTTCTTTAATGAAATATAATATTAAAATTTTTATTCATATAAACTTAATGTAAATGTGATGTAAATCAAACCGAGTGTTTTGTCTAATGAAATATTATCATGAAGTTTCATATAAAAAAATAAGCTAATTTAATTTAATTTTGTAAAATTAATTCATTATATCTTACGGTGTTACATTTTATCCCCTTAAAACTGATTTCACCTTTCAAATTTTCTACATTAATAAATAAATAAAGAATATTTTGGCCCAAAATATCTCCATGTTCTTTGATATCTTCTTCAAACTGGTGGTTTATCCAAAAAAAAATTTTCTAGGTGAGTGGGCTAGTTCCATATATATTTCCTTATATGATCTATAATCTCAAAAGGTTTTTTCCAAATAAGAATGAACCTTCTCTAAGGGTATGACCTCTGAGTTTAGTACATGTGGATGGATAGGTATGTAGATCATCATGGTAGATACCTAGAACTCATCATGGAATTAAGATATAGTCAGTGTATGTTCCAATGAAATGAGATTTATTACAATGTGATCATGAATTTCGAACGGGGTGATATACCTTGGCTATAGATTCAATTTCATCCCATATATCATAACCTTTTTTAATGTAAAAACTACATGAAACACCATATCCCAAACATGAAATTCTATATCAGACTATCAGATATCAGTATAATTGTTTTCTACTCTATACATTGTTTATATGATAATAAGTTGATCTGTCCCACTCATCCATTCATTATCTATTTTATTTTCCAATATTTTGCTTTCTCCTGTTACATTATACAATGGTGGATCTCAAAATTTGTTTCCATAGAAAGACTTATAATGGGCCAAATAAATGATTAAATAAAATCTATTGTTGTAAGAAAACATAAATAAATGAGGTATTGATCAAAACTACTGTTGAAATCCAAATATAATATCTCAATAGATCCTATAGTGTTTTTATATTTATTTCATACTTATTAATTTATTGGATGATATTCATTACTGAAACTCCACTCTGTATAAAAATCATTCTGAATACATCTTCATAATGTTGAGGTGAACATTGGATCCCAATATGTTATAATCGAATTTTGAAATTCATGAATCCTTACAACTTCCTTAATTTATATCCTAGAAATAATATATTTGGATAATTATTCTCTAATAGTGAAGAAGTGGTCTAACATAGAATGGTGATCGTCTACAACCCATATTGAATTATGCCAAAAATAAGTTTTAGAGAGTCCAATGAAAAAATCTATATTGTTTTTCTACTATTTACATTATGTTATAGGCAATGGATTCACAATCCATGTATAATTTTTTTATTTCAACCTTAACATGCTTGTATAACAATTACTCTAATAAAAACTCATCAAAGTCACTCTACATGTTATCCCAAAATATGTATTCTTTAATATATATATATATAGATGTATATATCTACATACTTCACATATTAATGGATAATCAACCAAAATTTTCTTACTCTTACAAATACTTCTTGAAATTTTTATATATGGAACACATATAAGGATCCTGATCCTTATAATTCCTTCATGATCAAGGTTAAACTCATCAATATTTATACCCTTCTATTATTTCTACACATCTTCCTTCTACACCATCTAAATATTCACATAGATAGATGATTGAACATTGAAATGAGATAGTCAATATGTTTCCCCTTTGATCAGTTTTAATAAATCCATCCTTTGGAAATATTAAATTATTTTTTCTTTTTTTATCCTTATCCTAAAAAAGCATGATACTTTTGACTCAAATCATCAGATAACTTGTGCACATTCCCATAGTGGTCATGTATTGAGACGTAATAATCATAAATAATCACTAACAATCCACTTTGAGACATTATAATATCTATCTTTGTGAATATATAGTTTAAAATTTATTATTGGTATGTATATGACACTTATTTCTAAAATGATAATTTATACATTTAATTAATATAAAACATAACTTGGCTAACTCTAAATAATTATTTCAATAATTTTTCTCATAAATAAGCAATTTACACATGGCGTATGCTATAACAAGTTCATTTTACATAAGAAAACAAACCAATACCTTCTTAGATTCATCAATTTAGTGTATAAACTGATATACATTATAGGGTAATGTAAATACATGGGAACTAACTAATCATCTCTTTAGTTCATTAAATTTTTCTAAAAATTCATCTATCTAGAGGATCCTTTCCCCCTTTACATGTTAACATGGTTAGTGGATTAGATAATTCTAGGAATTTATTCACAACTTGTTGATAATATCCATCTAAATAAAGATAAATATGAATCACAGTCACAAAGGTTGTTCTTGGAAAAAAATTCAGTAGCCTATGTCTTTAATGGAACTATTGATAAACCCTCGATTGAGATCATATGACAAAAAATGAAACATTTTTCTTCCAAGAATATCAATTTTTAAAATTTACATATAGTTTCTGATTCCATAGGTCATTATAAAAATTATCTAGTGAAACTCATTTTTATGTTTCTTTGTGAATATATTATCATATCATCAATAAAAGAAACCATAAATTGATCATGAAAATATGAAAAGATAATATTCATTAAATCGATTAATATAGGAGTGTAATTAGAATGAAAAAATTGTATCGATATATGATAATATTTAAAATTCCTTTTATAGAATGTTTTCATTGTAATATCTTCATTATGAACACTAAATTGATAATATACGAAATAACAGTCAACACTAGTAATATATTGAGAATTGAAGAGTTGATAAAAAATCATCAATAGGGGAAAATCCATACTTGGTTATAATTTTGATATTGACCTAATTAGGGTAATAAATGAAGAGAACCATTGAAGGTCTTTATTTTTATAATTTTTTTACCCCAACGTGAAACAAATTTCAGAATGATTTCCATTTTAATTTTTTCTTAATCTTTTATCTTCAATTACTGCAACTCAATCAATTCCATTCCATAGGGAGTCATTGAACATGATGTGGAACTGTGTATAAATTATATTAATAAATCCACTTCACATTTCTGTTGAAGATTTAGAAACACTTCTCAAAAGATATCAACTAATTCCCTAGAAATATACATATATTAAATTTCAATTTTCTCCCCAACCAGTTGAGATGAACACAATGGGAATTAAGACCCATACACAGGATAAAATCTCCATAAGAAGTTCATACATATCATACATGTATATAAAATTATATTTTGGTTTGGAATATTAAATATAACCTCCCATCCGAAATAATGGATGTTGGAATTATAAAGATAAATCCATTCCATGCCTAAAATGACATCAAATTAAACTAGGGGAAACACATTTCTATCCAACTCAACTAGGGAGGAATCATATACATGAGATGACCTCAATGTAGTACCATGGGATTGCACTGTTACTTCTATATTTATTCATTTTGGTAGAATATTGATACCATTATAAAATTCCTTATATTTTAAATGATGGTTAGATCTAAAGTGAAAAAAGAGATTATCTATTATAGAGTCAATGTTATGTTGAAATTTCACAAAATATTTATCACTCCCATAACCAAAAGAATTTTTCACATTATATTTCTCCTGGTACCTAGGATTAATATGTTTCTGATATTGATTTCCACTATTAACCGATATTTTTTTTGGCAATTGTTATCATTATGACCATTCTCATTACACTTGAAGCACATAATTGGGGATGTGAATTCATGGACACATTCCCTATATTCTAATTATTAGCTATATTTTACCTATCATATTAGGAATCCATATTCTGATGAACATCTGATCACACTTAATACATTTCATATTCCCTTTAATACAATTTATTTTGTGATTTTTGGAAAACATTTAGCACAATTGAATGATCATACACTTCTTTTCGTGGTTTTTGGATTTTCTTTTGATCTTAATCTTTCTTTTCTGGTCAAAACCGTGAGGTTGATACTCAAATCTTACATCGATTTCCACCTTTATAAAACAACACAACGTATGTGAATATCTAACGAAGTATATTATGGGTTAATCTCTTTGGAGACATGGTATTATGCCATTAATAAATTTGGAAACCTTACTTTCAGGTTGGATGGATGTAGGAAAATTGTACATTGCATGTCTTGTAAAATTGGCCTTATAGGTACATAATATTTCATACTCCAATTAAATAATCCCAGGTTATAACATATCCATTAGCATATTAATAAAATGAGGAACATATTTATTAAAAAATATGATCATTAAATTGAAAAAATATATTGACTCGATTCCATTATGTATCCTCATATTTTTGATAATAATCCACCATTGATCTCCTTCATCTTCCAAATGTTAGATATCTAAAATTACTTATTGTTCTGAACACTTATTAATAGAAAATATAATTTTTTTGTTAGTGAGCCATTGTCTAATAACAAGTGGATTATAATTCCAATTTAATGGTGTTGCATGTTTCCTCATAAATGAATCCACAAAATTTTGTTCCATACTTTGCTCATTTTTGATGTTCAGAATGAATCATATCATGTTATTATCGTGAAAGTGTAGTATTGAGATTCTATAATATTTCCCCCATTACATTTGGATTATCATGATGGTAATCATTTCTTTGTCCATCACACCTAGTTTTAATTTTATTCCTTCGGGTTTCATGCATTGATGAAAACGAAAATTTAAAAAAGTGTGAAATAATAATCACAGTGGGGATTCACATAATTTTTAAAAACTGATCATATGAATTCTAAATAACAAAAAAATAAGTTTTAATATACTACACTTAATTATTGACCATGTTCATCCGTATTCATCCACTATTTAAATAATTTTGGATGGTTTATATTGATTTTTTGATTTAAAACGATATCACATAGGAGTGACAAACTTGGTGTGCCACAAGAATTGTTTTCATGAAGCAGTTCTCAATTGTGTCTAGCCTAATATTGTATTTTTGGAGTTATATCCCGTATATATGTTGACTTTAGAGCCCCATACACTTGTAGTATCCATAAAAGGATGAATTAACAATTAAAATTATTCTATAAACTTTTCAAAATACAATTAACAATCTTATACATTGAATCCGAATTAGATATGACCATAGGGATCTCACTAATGATTTCAAATACCATATTCCAATGGATATGTAAAAATATTCTCTGAAATCATCTATAATTTCATAGTTATATCATTAATAATATTTAGATCATTTTATAGAATATTTATTACCTGACATAGACAAACTAAAAAATCGCCTAGTTGATTATTTACTTTTGAAACATGGAAACATAAACTCCTTCTAATAATTGAACTACATCATCTTTAAATATGTTATTAATAAGAATAAAGTTTCTTATAATCATCAGACATAAAAAATTTATTCATAAATCTAGAAAAAAGAAACATAAGAATTTGTGATATCTAATTATTAGTAAAGGTAAACATGGGATATATATGTGTGAATAACAAAAAAATAAGTGTATGAGAACCTGTTAATAACTTTTGAAATACATACCCTACATATCCAAGATCATAATCATTGTTCATGGAAAAATTATTGGTATTCAATACGACATGAATCCTAAAATAATTATAGAACCGGATCCAAGAGAGAGAAAAATTGGCATAAGATGTGAGTTTGAATCATACCGATAATAATAGAAAATAATTTCTATATTGGTAATGGTTCACTTCCAAGGCCATCATATTGGACAATGTGATTTTCTATGATGAGTTTACTTCTCATTCCCTCAATATATTACTATTACACGTTCACTAATCATTATAACCCATTATTATTTCATTGTGTTTACTCCCAGTTCCATCCATGTCTATCTCTTGATAGTAATATAAATAATTACCAAATGCATTCGAGTGAGATTTTGGTCTCAGTCATCATATAATGAAACTATATTTATGTGTTCCAAAAGATCATAATAATTGTTCATGTCATAATAGATGAAATTAATTGGTTATCATAATCATTTCCTCATATATTAACATAATTAAAATCGATAGGTTTTATAACCATTTCATCATAGCATTACTAATGAATATAGCCATGTTTCATAAGCACAAAACCAATAGAGGATAAAATAGTTTCATATAAAAATAATTGTGGAAGAGAAATCTGTTTTATAATCATCGTTCCTTCAAAACATAAATAATTTTGAGAATGAATATTAATGGTAACCTGAGATCAAATCCCCAATACCAGATGAGTAACACCCACAAATCTTATCATAGAGGGAAAATAAATTTGACAAATAATTTTTCTTTGGGAATATATCATTTCATCATTGAAAGTAACATTTAAAACCAGGGATTTTTTTTAAAACAAATTTAATTTCATAAAACTTTGATAACATATAATGTATTTTTCTATGAAATTATTGGTGATGAAATAAATAATGTCTATTCAAATCATAAATGAAAAAAATGAATATTCCATTTATATTCATAGAAAAAGGAATATGGGAGTTTTTATGGAAATGAAACGATGTATAATAACAATATTTATTTTCATGAATAGGAAAATATGGGTAAGAAAATATTCTAAAAAATGTAAAATATTAATAAAAAATATTTAAATTTTATTTATAAAATATTATTTTTGAATGAAATGGATTTCTGACTCAAGAGGGAACTAAAGTTAGGTTATAATAAAAACATTATCTTAGTTATATAAATTAAAAAATAGTGGAAAATATTACCATTAAAATAATTTATAATATATAATAATAGTATAAACACATAATGTGAATTTTTGATAGGAATATTATGAGGTTTCAATATTTGAGACTAAAAAATAATTAATCTCGATAAACTATGAGATTCCAATATAAAATATTTACCAATTTGATTAAACTGATTCATAATAACCATGATGGAATGACATATAAATAAACCTAAAATATCACATTGAATTAAAAAATTCACGATTTTACATTTAAAATTATTATATATAGAATATGTTATTGAATATAGATGTATAACTTATCGTATGTATCAAAGAAGGAAAACTGAGAGAAACATTCATTACTTGTTTTGAAACATTATAACTGTAAACACCATGAAGGAGAGTTCTGTTGAGCAATGTATTGTTTTCAAACAATTCAAAATAATGTTTTTTAAAGGGGGAGATTATTTTAAATAATACTCTGTCTCTTTATGATGATTTTGATGCTCACAAATACCCTTAATTATTTACTAATTATTTCGTTGAGTATTTTGCAGGAAATTATTTTATTTATTTATTTCATATAACGAGATTTCATACTTCATTTATTCCGAGATCAATTTTAGCGCGTTCTGGAATCACTGTAGCACGAGATCAATTTTAGCGCGTTCTGGAATCACTGTAGCGCGAGATCAGTTTTAGCGCGTACTGGAATCACTGTTCATACCCTACGTTGATGAACGTAACGTATGGATGAAAAGTTTACTTTTTATGTTAAAAGAAACGTATGGTTAAGGAACCTTACGTTATTTTGAAACGTATGGTTAATGAACCTTACGTTGTTGAAAAGTATGGAAGAAGAACATTACGTTTGGAAGGAACCTTACGTTTTTGTTGTTGGACAAGTATGGAAAAGAAACCGTACGTTAGTTTTCAGTGTTGAGTTTGTTTCTCAAAAGTATGGATCATCAACCTTACTTTTATAATCAACCGTACGTTCTTTGGAGAGTTGAAGCAAGACAAAGTTTGGATGATCAACCCTACGTTTCAATGCTGAAGAGAAAGTATGTACGTTCTAAACCTTACATTCTGAACCTTACGTTCTGAACCTTACGTTTGTGAACCCTACGTTTGGAGCTACGTCATCAACCCTACGTTTGGCGTCGGGATATTTTTGACAGACGATATTTCCTTTTGCATTGGTCAAACAGGAGGATTATTAAGCGGATTTCTAGCCGATTCTTAAGTACGACTTTGACTGAATTAAAGACGATTTACAACGGATTAATGATTGATTTAAACGGAGCTTTTTATGCCGATTCTTCAGGGGAGTTACAACGGCTCTGTTATTTCATTTTTTTTAATATCGCGAATCTAAAGGAGATTTTCATGGATCTATTTATGCGGAAGATTTTCTCAGATTTGAATATATATGTTCTATCTTGGAAGCTTCAGATATATATATACACAGGAAAGTGTATGAAATATATAGATTGATCTTTTAACGAGCAAAAAACAGAGACTGTGTGAAGGCGTTCTTTTCTGGTGATCGAGAAGAAGTGTAAAACCTTTATTACCGAAGGAAGATCTTAATAGCAGATTCACGTGTTCTACATCGACTATCTGTTGTGAATATACTGCTGTTGAAGTTGTGAAGTTTCTTGTAATATCTATTACAACTAGATCGACTCAGAACTATTTTGATTACAGATCTTTATTTTCTGAAGACGATGATCTATCTACTGTCAATTGCATTCTGTTGCAATTGTGAAGAACAACTGGAGAAGTGTTTTCTTTATCGAAACCCTTTTTATTTTTGAGTGATCAGCTTCTCGTTCTAAGCTGTGTGGGTTCGTGTTTGAACCAGGAAGGCTGTGTTTTCCTGAAACTTGTAAAGGTGTCAACTGCCTGTACTCAGTTGTGAACAGGTCTGTGGAAACGAGGACCAGATAGTGAAAATCTCCAAGCTCATGGATTTGAGCATTGGTGGAGTGGACTATGGGCCTTCTGTTCCCCGAACCACTATACATCCGTGTGTTCATGCTTTTACTTTTTCCGCTACATATTTAATCGTGCTAAAGCATAGTGGACAGAATTTGTCTAAATTGAAGAGATTGTAATAATTTTGAAAAGACACAATTCACCCCCCCTCTTGTGTGTAATCCGTAGATTCAGATCCAACAATTGGTATCAGAGGAGGAGCTTCTTATTTTTAAAGTCTTATAAAGCTAGAAGTATTTAAAGATTATACATAGTGTATCATGGCTGATACGAGAGAGGGAATGTCAATGGTCAGATCACCTTACTTTAATGGAGATAATTATGGCTACTGGAAATCACGTATGATTATTTATCTGAAAAATCTTGGTTACAAAGTCTATTCAAAGATTCTGACTCCCTATGAAATTCCTGAAAATCCCGATACACGGAGTGCTGCTACAGAGGCTGAGTATGACATGAATTCAAAAGCTATGAATGCAATCATCTGTGGTCTAGGACCGGATGAATTTAACAGAGTATCTCAATGCCCGACTGCATATGAAATGTGGCAAACAATAGCTGTTGCTTATGAAGGAACAGATAATGTAAGACAGATGAGATATCCAACTGCTAAATTAAAATTCGATACTTTCAGAATGATTGAAGGAGAGAGAATCACTCAGATGAATGGAAGATTGACAGAAATTGTCAATAATATAACAGCTCTAGGAGAACCAATCAAGCAGGCTGATCAAGCGTTAAAGGTACTGAGAGTACTTCCTACTCGATGGAATGGAATCTCTGCATCAATCAGACAATCAACTTCTGTTAAAGATCTAACTATGAGAGAGATGATTGGTACATTGATTATGTACGAAGATGAAATGCAAGATGAGGTAAATGAGCATAAAGTCTACATAAAAATGGAAAATACTGCTTTGAAAGTGACTTCTCAACAAAAGGATAGAAAGATGAAGAACAGAGAAGTAAGTGCTAAATCAGAAAGATCTGATTCTTCAAATTCGGATGAAGAACTGGCTCAGCTAGCCAGAAAATTCAGAAAGTTCTACAGTAAGAAGAAAGACTTCAAGAAATCCTTCAAGAAGGATAGCAAGGAAGTGAGATGTTATGAATGCAAAAAGATGGGACATATCAGACCGGATTGCCCAAAATTGAAAGATGCAAAGAAGAAGAAATTCTTCAAAATAGATGATTATGAGCAGAAAGACAAGAAAGCTATGAAAGCTACTTGGAGTGTTTCTGAAGACTCAAGTAATTCTTCTAAATCAAGATCAGAGAAGGAGGAAGCCAATTTAAAATCAAATATGTGTTTCATGGCTGAAACTGATGAGGTACACTCATACTACTCCTCTGACTCAAATAATGAATCAAACTCTGAAACAAGCTTCTCAAATAAAAAACTTGCAGCTTACTGCAATATGCTTGAAGAAAGGTATGACTCATTATTTAAAAAATATAAATCTATAAAGAACTTGCATAAAGATATTTCAGATGAGAGAAATACTTTGCTAAAACAACATAAGGAATTAATTGACAAATACAACTCTGCTGACTCAAATAAAATTAATTTTGAATCAAAAATAAAAACTCTACAGGATGAAGTAGAATATTATAAAAAGGATGCATTAGTTTTTACAAAAGGAGAAAACGCCTTAAATGAGATACTTGGAAAAACTGTAATTAAAAAGGAAAGGTTTGGAATTGGAAGTAAAGGAGAAAAACCTAAGTTATACAAAAATTATTTTGTTCCTAGCACTAAACAGGTTATTTGTAACTTCTGTGGAACAAAAGGTCATATAACTAAAAACTGTTTTCTAAGACAACCTCAAATATGTGGAATTAAGAAAGCTTATATTTCCAATGATCTATATGATTCAATCAATTTTAAGAAAACAAAGAAAATCTGGATACCCAGATCACTGCTTGCTAACACTCCTGGACCCAACAAAATATGGGTACCAAAGCAATTTGTTTGAATGTCTTTGCAGGTAGCAGGTCACCAAAGAAAGAATGAAATATGGTATATGGATAGTGGCTGCTCAAGACACATGAGTGGAACTTCTGCTAATTTCTCTTCTCTTACTCGAAAGGAATGAGGACTTGTCACCTTTGGTGACAATGCCAAAGGAAAGATTATTGGTATTGGAACAGTTGGAGATCCAGAGACAGTCTCAATCAACAAAGTACTTTATGTACAAGGGTTAAAACACAATCTGATAAGTATCTCTCAACTCTGTGATGATGGATACACTGTTGATTTTACTAACAATAGTTGTACTGTTTCTAAAGATAAACTGTTTAAGTTTAGAGCACCCAGAACTGATAATGTTTATACTTTGGATTTGTATTCCTTGTGTAAACAACAAGTAAACTGCTTAACTGCTAATATAAGTGAATCCTGGATCTGGAATAGAAGACTTGGTCATTGCAATATATATGCTTTACATAAATTATCTAAGAAACATCTAGTTTCTGATTTGCCTAGTCTCAAATTTGAAAATGACAGATTCTGTGATGCATGTCAGCTTGGCAAGCAACACAAATCATCATTCAAATCTGTTAATAAAGATGCTACAACTAAACCTCTAGAACTTATCCATATGGATTTGTTTGGACCTTCAAGAGTAGCAAGTTTAGCTGGTAAATTATATGTTTATGTATTAGTTGATGATTATTCTAGATTTACTTGGATTTTTCTTTTTGAAATTTAAAAGTGAAGCTTTTAGTTTATTTGAAGGTTTTTGCAAATCTATTCAAAATGAAAAAGGTTTTAATATAATCTCATTGAGAAGTGATCATGGTGGAGAATTTGAGAACCAAGAATTTAATTCCTTTTGCTCAAACATGGGTATTAAACACACCTTCTCTGCTCCAAGAACACCTCAACAGAATGGGATTGTAGAAAGAATAAATAGAACTATTCAAGAAATGGCTAGAACTATATTAAATGAATATAGCCTACCTATATATTTCTGGGCAGAAGCTGTTAATACAGCTTGTTATATAATTAATAGAATTTTAATAAGACCTATTTTGAAAAAGACACCCTATGAACTATGGAATAACAGAAAACCTAAAGTAAATTACTTTAAAGTTTTTGGATGCAAGGTTTACATCTTGAATACCAAAGATAATCTTGGTAAATTTGATCCAAAATCTGATAAAGGTATTTTCTTAGGATATTCTGCAACCTCTGAAGCTTATAGAGTCTATAATAAAAAGTCAAGGATTGTTGAAGAATCAGTTCATGTGAAATTTGATGAATCTGATCCTTTTGAGAAAAGGATAGAACAAATAGATGAACCTGACTCTAATGAAAACATGAGACTTGAGAATTTAAAGAATGATTTTGAAAATGATATAAAAGAAATTCAGTCCAGTTCAGAAGAACATGACACTGAAGAACCTTTGAATGTAATGCCTAGACAGTCTAGAACCTTAAAGAATCACCCTTTAGAATCTGTGATAGGTGACTTAGAGACTGTTATTCAAACTAGAAGAAACCTTGGAAACATAGTTGAATTATCTGCTTTCCTATCCCAACAAGAACCTAAGACCATAGAAGAAGCCTTAGATGATGAGAGCTGGGTAATAGCAATGCAGGATGAATTGAACCAGTTCAAGAGAAATAAGGTTTGGGAATTAGTTGAAAGACCACATGATTATCCAGTAATAGGAACTAAATGGGTCTTTAGGAATAAACAGGATGATCAAGGGATAATAACTAGAAATAAAGCAAGATTATTAGCTAAAGGATATAATCAAGAAGAAGGAATAGATTATGATGAGACCTTTGCACCTGTAGCCAGGTTAAAAGCCATTAGAATCCTTTTAGCCTATGCATCTTATATGAATTTTAAATTATTTCAGATGGATGTTAAATCTGCCTTTTTAAATAGTTATTTAATGGAGGAAGTTTATGTTGAGCAACCTCCTGGTTTTGAAAATTCTCAAAATCCAGATTCTGTTTTCAAACATACTAAAGATCTTTATGGCCTTAAACAAGCACCTAGAGCTTGGTATGAAAGACTAAGTTCTTTTCTTTTGAAAAATGATTTTACTGTTGGATTGGCAGATCCAACACTCTTTAAGAAAACTGTGAAAAATAATGTTTTGTTGGTTCAAATTTATGTTGATGATGTAATTTTTGGATCAACCAATAAAATTCTTTGTCATGAATTTTCAGAATTAATGCAAAAAGAATTTGAAATGAGTATGATGGGAGAATTAAATTTCTTTTTGGGTCTTCAAATATTTCAAAAAGATTTTGGAAATGTTTTAAATCAATGCAAATACATTACTGATTTACTTAAGAGATTTGGACTTGAAAACAGCAAGCCATTTACAACTCCTATGTGTACTAATATAAAACTTGATTTGGATGAAACTAGAAAATCAGTGGACAACAAGTTATATAGAGGTATGATTGGTAGTTTGTTATATCTTACTGCTAGTAGACCATATATAATGTATTCAGTATGTCTTTGTGCTCGATTTCAATCAAATCCCAAAGAATCCCATTTAACTGCTGTTAAAATAATTTTTAGATGTTTAAAAGGTACTATTTATCAATCTCTGCTTTATCCAAAAACCTCTGATTTTAATTTAATTTCATATTCAGATGCTGACTTTGGAAGCTGTATATTAGATAGGAAGAGTACTTCAGGAACATGTCACTTTTTAGGGAAGTCTTTAGTATCATGGTCTAGTAAGAAACAACACTCAGTTGCCCTGTCAACAGCCGAGTCAGAATATGTGTCTGCAGGTAGTTGCTGTGCACAGGTGTTGTGGATGAAAAACACTCTTATGGACTTTGGATTAAATTTCAATAATACACCTATTTTATGTGATAATACTAGTGCAATTAATATTTCAAAAAATCCTATTAGTCATTCTAGAACTAAGCACATTGATATAAGACATCACTTTTTAAGAGATCATGTGTTTAAAAAGGATATATTTTTAGAATTTGTAAATACAGAAAATCAATTAGCATATATTTTTACTAAACCACTTCCCACGGCAAGGTTTGAATTTATTAAGGGGGAGTTAGGTTTATTTAATTTTAAATAGTTTTTTTTAAATCTTATTCTATTTTCGAATTCTGTTTAATTTCTGTTTCCCGCTATAAGTAATTTTATTTTGTTTTAAATAAATGTAATGATTAGTGATTACACGGGAATCAAGGCTATCAGAACCGTTTCACCTTCTAAACTGCATCACCTTTTTCCGGAAACCCTTTCGAAAACCTAAAACCGCACATCTGCTCCAAAACCCTTTTCTGAATCTTCAAACCCTAAACATACGAACCTTCAGAAATCATTATTGGAATGGAAAAGACTAAGCGTCCAGATGAAGCCGAGAGCAGTGCTGCAAAGAAACCTAAGGTAGTTAGTCGGAAAATACTACAAGGTAATGTCATAGATTTAGAGTGGCTGTTTGAAACTAATTTACTGTTGAAGCAAGCGTTGTCGTTTCAAAGCCTTGAGCAATCTTTTAATAGTGAAAATTCTGAGTTTCTATATGAGGCAGAAATGAGACATTTCTTTAGAACTGTTCAGTTTAGCCTTGGAGATACAGAGGATAGTTTATTGGCTCAAATAGAGGATAAGGACTTTTCAATATCATATGTAGAGATAAGTCAAATTCTTAACTGCCCTCATGAAGGAGTTTTTCATTTCGATTTACGGAATATTGTAGATTCTGTACATAAGTCTGAAGACATTATGTCTTTTCTATTTGGAACCAGAGTGATAAAGAAGATGTTTATTAAGGATTTGGAGCCCGATCAGAAAATTTTGGTAAAATTTGTTCAGACTGGTTTAGCACCAAGAATGGCTGAGATGGAGAAAATCCTATACCCTGACATGTACATAATGTATCTTCTGATGTGTGATATTAAGTTTAATTTTCCTCGGTTTATGATAAGATATCTGAGTTACTACTGTCAGAGTGAAGCAAGAATGACCTTTTTCCCTTATGGAAGGTTCATTTCTTTGTTTTTGTTTAAAAGAGGAATGATCAGATTGGTAGATGCTGGGGTGAAATGTCACCACAGTAATGTTTTTAATGCTGGAACTTTGAGGAAAGTAGGATACTTCTGGAGCACAATTAAAGGAAAAATCTTACCTGTTGGAGCTGAAGAAAACTCGGAGAGTGCTCAGGCTCAACCGGCTAAGTCCAAGGAGGGACAAGCAGAATCAAGAGTTAGTACAGTGGCAAGGAGAATTCGTTTTGAGATGGAGGAAGTTGAGGAAGAGAGAAGTCAAGAAGGACTTCAATCTAGAAGGAAGAGGTCAATTGATGAAGAAATTATCTCTCCTGCCTTGAAATCCTCTGAACCGTTATTTTCTTATTCATTTGTGAGAGAAGCTGTTGTGGAGCAGACTGCACCGATAGAGAAACCAGCAGCTCAAACAGAAACTCAAAAAGAACCTCAATCTGCTGCTGTGGCTGTTGAAAAAGTAATTCAACAAGAACAACTTATGGAGGCAGTGCCTGGTGAAGAAGTGGCACGACCTCAAGATTTACATGAAAATATTGTTCTTGA
This sequence comes from Viscum album, assembly GCA_963277665.1. Lineage (NCBI taxonomy): Eukaryota > Viridiplantae > Streptophyta > Magnoliopsida > Santalales > Viscaceae > Viscum > Viscum album. The sequence continues at coordinate 116,078,162 of OY728123.1, read as the reverse complement.
CCAATCAGTAGAAGTCAGAGGTACTTCAGGAAGATTTTTCAGTGGAAGAGTTTCAGGCTTCAAAAGATAGTTCAATGGATCAACCTTGTCAGGACACGGACAAAGAACAGTCAGATGCAGATTCCTTACCACTTTCCCTGCTTCATCAACCTAATTCTGGACATGAGAATCGAGCACAGGGTGCCCCTAATTCGAGAAAAGAAGAAGTTGTTGAGTTGTACAAGCGTATCTCTCAGTTAGAATCTGAGAATGTTAGTCTCAGAAATTCTCTGAACTTAGAGCAGTTGAAGTTTCAGAAGCTGAAAGAATGTACTGTTTCAAGATAGGAAGTATATTTGTTTAAGACTGATATGTTGCATGCTGTTGATCAGTTAAAATCAGAGATAGTAAAGAAAGATGATTTATCTGAGTTGAAGATTTACAAGGAGAATAAATTTGAGTCTGTTGCAAACAGTGCTGTGAGTGGATCAGGCTCTTCACCTGATTTGATTCGGAGATTTCAAGCAATTACTGCAGCAATGAGCAATATGAGTGACAGATTACACGATCTTCAGTGTAATAGTGCCTCTTTGTCAGTTTTTCTAGATAATCAGAGATTTTTAGTGGATCAGTTGACATCTGGAGAGAAACCGATTAGGATTCTTTTGAATCAGTTATCAGAAAAACTGGCTCTTTTTGTTGAAAAAGAAGAAAGAATGCATGAGTTTTTCTGAGTTAATTTGATTGAAGATATTCATATGACTCAAGAGAACAGAGATCTTATCATCAAGTTAGGAGATGGGATGATGAAGAGGCTCAGAGAACAGTTTACAGAGATAAAGACCGCGATTCAAAGGAGATAGACACCTTTTTCCCTGTCTTATCTATGAACCTTGATTCCTCTGTATATCACAATCGTTTATATATAACAGCTTGTGAATGAAAATTCTTTTCTTACTTTTTTTTTGTTTTGTTGTTTATTGATTTATGATTGAGTTAGCCAGTATAACAAATTCACTTATTCATACATAGTTAATTATAGCATTTACTTATAGTTCAGTGCAATATTGAATGTGTTCAAATCCGTAAATTTTCATTCTTTTTGATATCACAAAAAGGGGGAGAATTTGGATAAACACAACATTTAAATTCATTTGTTTCCTATGAAGAAAATTTGGATATATGGGAGAATTGGGATATATACGACATCTATCTATTATCTATTTTTAGCTGAAAATTTATTTTTATGGGGGAGAAATTTTATTATAGTTAAATATTGTTTTAATCCTTTCAAAATTCTAAAATTTTATAAAACTAATTTTTCAATAAAGATTGCAATTAAATTAGTTCTATTATTTTATGGGTTTTGTGATCATCAAAAAGGGGGAGATTGTTGAGCAATGTATTGTTTTCAAACAATTCAAAATAATGTTTTTTAAAGGGGGAGATTATTTTAAATAATACTCTGTCTCTTTATGATGATTTTGATGCTCACAAATACCCTTAATTATTTACTAATTATTTCGTTGAGTATTTTGCAGGAATTTATTTTATTTATTTATTTCATATAACGAGATTTCATACTTCATTTATTCCGAGATCAATTTTAGCGCGTTCTGGAATCACTGTAGCGCGAGATCAATTTTAGCGCGTTCTGGAATCACTGTAGCGCGAGATCAGTTTTAGCACGTACTGGAATCACTGTTCATACCCTACGTTGATGAACGTAACGTATGGATTAAAAGTTTACTTTTTATGTTAAAAGAAACGTATGGTTAAGGAACCTTACGTTATTTTGAAACGTATGGTTAATGAACCTTACGTTGTTGAAAAGTATGGAAGAAGAACATTACGTTTGGAAGGAACATTACGTTTTTGTTGTTGGACAAGTATGGAAGAGAAACCGTACATTAGTTTTCAGTGTTGAGTTTGTTTCGCAAAAGTATGGATCATCAACCTTACTTTTATAATCAACCGTACGTTCTTTGGAGAGTTGAAGCAAGACAAAGTTTGGATGATCAACCCTACGTTTGAATGCTGAAGAGAAAGTATGTACGTTCTGAACCTTACGTTCTGAAACTTACGTTCTGAACCTTACGTTTGTGAACCCTACATTTGGAGCTACGTCATCAACCCTACGTTTGGCGTCGAGATATTTTTGACAGACGATATTTCCTTTTGCATTGGTCAAACAGGCGGATTATTAAGCGGATTTCTAGCCGATTCTTAAGTACGACTTTGACTGAATTAAAGACGATTTACAACGGATTAATGATTGATTTAAACGGAGCTTTTTATGCCGATTCTTCAGGGGAGTTACAACGGCTCTGTTATTTCATTTTTTTTAATATCGCGAATCTAAAGGAGATTTTCATGGATCTATTTATGCGGAAGATTTTCTCAGATTTGAATATATATGTTCTATCATGGAAACTTCGGATATATATATACACAGGAAAGTGTATGAAATATATAGATTGATCTTTTAACGAGCAAAAAACAGAGACTGTGTGAAGGCGTTCTTTTCTGGTGATCGAGACGAAGTGTAAAACCTTTATTACCGAAGGAAGATCTTAATAGCAGATTCACGTGTTCTACATCGACTATCTGTTGTGAATCTACTGCAGTTGAAGTTGTGAAGTTTCTTCTAATATCTATTACAACTGGATCGACTCAGAACTGTTTTGATTACAGATCTTTATTTTCTGAAGATGACGATCTATCTACTGTCAATTGCATTCTGTTGCAATTGTGAAGAACAACTGGAGAAGTGTTTTCTTTATCGAAACCCTTTTTATTTTTGAGTGATCAGCTTCTCGTTCTAAGCTGTGTGGGTTCGTGTTTGAACCAGGAAAGCTGTGTTTGCCTGAAACTTGTAAAGGTGTCAACTGCCTGTACTCAGTTGTGAACAGGTCTGTGGAAATGAGGACCAGATAGTGAAAATCGCCAAGCTCGTGGATTTGAGCATTGGTGGAGTGGACTAGGGGCCTTCTGTTCCCCGAACCACTATACATCCGTGTGTTCATGCTTTTACTTTTTCCGCTGCATATTTAATCGTGCTAAAGCATAGTGGACAGAATTTGTCTAAATTGAAGAGATTGTAATAATTTTGAAAAGACACAATTCACCCCCCCTCTTGTGTGTAATCCGTAGATTCAGATCCAACAAGTTCATCATATATAAATATTTAAATCAAAATAATTATTAGAATAATAATCATAAAATTAATCCATGGTAGGTATACACATTGTATAAGAGAAATATTTTAGGACCATGGATTTTGTCTCACAAAAATATTAAAGTGTGATATAAATCCCATACCTTATGGAATGAATTCCATTGTACTCCTTAAATCCTCCTGTATAATAAATATATATTTTTATAAAAGTGTTACATAACCATATTAATTTATATCATAACATATATAATTCTAATATTACCTATTATTATATTTACAATTCAATATAATAGTTACATTTTAGGTAATAACATCTTTATTTTTATTATATGATTTGACATGTAATATTATTATTCCAAATATATAAATAAATATTTCACCATATATATAAGGATAAAATAGTTTAAAAAAATATATATTTTATACATAATTTATAATATTCTCTACATGATAAAAATTAGAAATGAAATAAACTCTTCATGGATACGGTAGACCGTACAAACAAATGAATATGGTTTCCACATTACTGTCATATTGAAAGAGATAAAATTATACAAGATATAATAATTATTGAATAATTTAAGTTCATATATATATATAATATTTTAATTAAAACCTTTTTAATTACTTCTATGTAAAATGTGAATAAATCACATCACATCATGAGGTTATTGTCCGTCGAACACACAAATGATGTTATTATATTCTGAAAAATTTGAATGTATGAAATTATTTGTTATAAAATAATTATAGAATAATAAAAAAATAATATATATATTATATATCATATATAAATTAAATTTCCATATTTATTCCCCACCATGAAAATTGGTAATGGAAAATCTAATGACGTCTATTCACAAGGTGGTAGTGTTCCGTAGACATGGATGATAATTTCATAACCCATTTCATGGAAATTCCTACGGATGTAGGTATAACCCTAAAATAATTAAATATAAGTATTTTTAAAAAATTGGTTTTTTATATATGAATTATATAAAAATAATTCGAGGGTTTTGATGAATAAATTAAACAAAAATATGTGTCGATTAATGATACCTCTTTTTCAGGTATCTCCTTTGTGTTTGCAACAAATCCCTTCCATGGTTAGACTTCAAACCAAAATAAATTATTCTAGGAAGATTTTAAAGAATATTTTAATTTAATAATTCAGTTATTATTAGGTATAATTGGTTTCAAAAGTGTAAATATAGACGTAGTGTGGGTTGACTTTTATACAAATGATGAGTGGAAAACATTTATATTTGTGAATGTGAGAATTTCATCCTCCATTTTTATATTCTTTTTATCACCAATAATTGAAATATCTCAACCATAGCAGTTATATAGTTGAAATATGGAATTATTATGAATTTCATAAAATTTACTATGTCATTTTTCCAATGAAAATTAATATTTAATCCATTTGTATACTCATTTTCCTCTCAATCCTAAGGATTTATTTTAACTATGATCAATAATAATCATGGTAATTAATTGTGTTAACCTTAAAATAAATTGTAAATTATGATTATTCAAAATATGGAATCCATTTTTTCAAATTCCAGTAGTATATGTGGCCGAAATTAATTTAAAAGTTCACCTCGAAGATGAATGGAGAAACTAATATAGTAATGTGAGAACATTTACAAGTTTCAAATAAATGTATTAAAAATTTAGAAATGAAAATGATAAAAATGAAATAAAATAGAATTTAATGTATAAAAGAAAATTATACTTTAAATAAAAATTAAAATATAATTTAACATTATAATAAAATTAAATGAAAAGGTAATTTTTATATACAATTTTATTTTTCACTATTTATCCAAAAAAATAATTCAGAAAAATCCTAAAAAATAAAAACAATGTTAATTTTGACATTCATAATTTAGGAATTGTGTCTTTTTTTCATATTCAATTTCATATGCTTTTAAAAATTTAATTTGTCATTTTTCATAGATGCACATATAATGAAGTTAATTTGGGGAAATAGAATTTTCTAAACATATAAATACTTTATCGAGAATTATATATTTTATTATAATTATGATTTAATTATATAAAACCATTATAAATCATATTTTAAAAGTATTTATTTCTATTTATATTAAATTATTTAATATATAGGTTATATCTAAATTATCTGAAAAATGATAAAAATTAAATGTTGTTTAATAGAAACACAATTTTGTTTTTAACACATGTTAATCTCGATGTTCCATGAAATACATTAATAAAATGGGGTTGGGTATAAGGAAATAAAAAAGTGAAATTTAATTTATTTGAAAAAATATTCATAAAAACTTAGGTTGATAAACAAAATACTAAAAAATTAGAACTTGAAAATAACAATATCAAATTGCCAAACTCGATAGTAATCAGAAAGCCCAAAAAATAGTATCAAAACAATTATCTAATATTATATAGAATTTAATCCCACCTAGTTCTACCGACCTAAATAAATTAAATATACATGGGTTGAATATAATGATATACTCTAATTATCCTTCATGATGCCTCTCATGAAAAATATAAAGAAAAAAAATAAATCAAATTGAACAAGAGTGAAACAAACTAATCACCTAAATTGGTATACTATGTGCCCAGCCAAACCATATTTATCTCTCACAATGTGTATCATATAATAGATAATATAACATGTTAAGGAAATAAAAAATGCACTCCACTCCTAGTTCCAATTGATTTTCTACTCTACCCCAACATTAGTCATCTAAATCCATGTCTCTCCTAATGCAATCTTGCTTACAAACTTTTAGAGGTGTATCAAAATATTCAACTCATGGAACACATTATCACATCATCCCACATCCCCCAACGTATAATAACTTGGTATATTTATAGATCCATCATATCCAATATTATGTGTACGACACATAAATTATTATATGTAAATCCATCAAAGCCCATATAAAGAGTAAAGAACTTCAAACAACCACATCCTATACACATTATACATAATGTAATCCTTTTGATACTATATCGTGGGATACATGTGTTTGAAAGGACTATAATTTGATAAATAACCCAATATACATATATGGAAAAAATAACTATCATTCGTACCAAACCATATATGTGTTAAGAGAAGAGATTGGGTCTCCAGGGTGTACTGAGCCATCGATCCTCCCACTAAGATGTTGGGGAAAACAACCTCCTAGATTCCCCTAGTTTTCCACCTCCCTAACTTAAATGGGTTTATTTTCATATGATATAATATAATAAATATAACATAATATATCTCAAAACTAATAAATAGTCATTACCTATTACAATTACCATATTTAAATTTCGTCTCTCCAACAATCCACTTCTACTACTATTGACTATATATCCAATAAGAAAATAACCATTATAATGGGATATATTGACTTAATTACTTCATTTTTATAATTTCCATTAATTAATAATATCATTAACATTACTTTAAAAATATATTTATGACATATTACATTAAATTAATCATAATATTCAAGTCCCTACCGTCCATGAAAAATTCATAATTACCCAATATTTTCTCAAGTGTAACATCTCATTTTCGTTCTAGTGACACAACATCATTGGTTAAGACAATTATTAATCATTATAATCATGATTAATTATTTTTATGTTTTCTATCAAAACCATCCTATGATTCCGCTGATAGGATTCATAAAACTAAAAACTATCTAGTTGCATCATGTAGTTGTTAAGAGAATGAGAATATGACAACAATCTCAGAAATAGACCATTAAGAAAATAAATTTAAAAAAATAATCCATCTCATTCACATAAATTATTAATCCCATATTTATTGTGTTAAATCATATTTGGGGTCATCCACAACACATATATTCATATTCCCATACAACTCACTATAATAAGCATTAATTGAGTCAAAAATATCTGGGACTCCCCACCCCATATCACATAATCCATCCAAGGATCAATGATCATAGGATCGTATCATGTCACATAATGATTCTCAAATCAATATCACCTAAAAAAAGTAAAGGAAACTGGATTTTTCAATATTGAAACTGTGCCCTCATAACATGTTATTTATCCATCACAAGCAATCAAGATCTCACTAATGCCAACTCAAGGCTCTCAGGCTTCACATGAATGTAGGAAACAAAATCCCCAACAATTATATTTATCAAATATATAATTATTATTCATTATTGAATTGACATATTTATTATTCACTTGTTCCATACATGGGAAATGAAAGTAATAAAATTTAACAATATATCACAACATGATTCCTATTATAAAATCAGTTTTATTAAACATTATGAAGAACCATTCTCAATTAACATTCCATTTTATTATTATCATAAAAAATAATTAACATGTTTCATGTTCTTTATCGCTTCCTATAACACTTATAAGACCACATTCAATTAAACATGTCCATTGAATAAATTTGATTAACATAAAATTTAAAAAAACCCTAGATTCAAATTGTTATTCCTCTGTGAATTCATAATCCAATGACCCAATTATTTCTGGATTTTATTTCATTACAATTTTCCATTAAGAAAATCGTGTTAATCTGTGTCATAAAAAACTTGATAACTATCATTGTAATGATAGAAAACTATCTTGAATAAGAAAAGTAAACACCATAAGAATGGAATAAAGAATAAAAATAGACATGTGATCCGAATAAAAAATATTTAGTAGTTTATTTCTATCATTATTAGGTTAATATCATAACCTTATAAAGGAGAAACAAAGGTAAGATTATTATTATATAAAAATAAAAAGTATAATCAATGAATCACCTAAAAAAGGAATTAAATATATTTCACGAGAACATAACAAAATCATTGATCCTGATAACAGTTATTATAGGAGAAAAATCTCTCCAATGATATCATTACAAAAATACATCAATAATAAACCATGAAAACCTTATCAAAACAATAGAGGGAAATAAAAAACACCAGGAAAAATGATGTTATAGGATCCATATCGATGAACCATGAGATAAATAGGACAATGTACGTGAAATCTATATGGATTGAAGACGGAAAGAGTGGATATATCTCTATTGAATGGATTTTAGTAGGTAAGACAAAGAATTATTGGCCTACTAGAGTTTTGGTAGAAACCATCTTAGGGTTTGAGAGAGTTGAGTGTAATAAAGGTTTTAAAACACACTTATATTGGGTCATTTAAGTTATAAATCATCTATTTACATTATAAATGTATCAAATTCCATGATTCATAGGAAAAAATGACACCTATATTACATTAAGGCTCAATTAATTTAAATTATAATCCTCTAGTAGAAGATGTAGTGTCCACAAGCCACATAACACAAGACACCTCCATCATATATGTTAAATCCCACTTACACTATATACCCATACATCTTCCACAATATCTATGTGTTTATATATTCGAGATGAGATACCTGACCGTACACTCCAATAAGGCACTCATGAGATTCAATATATATGGAAACGTGCAATGGAGAATAGTACATGGATATACCCCTTACAAGGAAGACATCTGAGTTATAAGGGATTATACTATTGTTTTAGTTGCAACAATGTAATTTCATGTATATCATGAGTCAATTATTCTAATTTAGTTTATTGTAATTGGATTTTATCATGAATCATGACTAAGAAAAAAATATGGCATGTCATATATATACATATTTCTCAATATGTATGAATCATCATTGAATTATTTATAATGATATGTTCTTATTTCTTCTATGTTATAGGTGAGTAAAATATATATTAGTCTAACTTGATTCTTTTTTTAATATGTATATAACATTGATTATTGTGTCGTTACATAAGGAGAAGTTTAATCATTATGAATTATTTGGTGGGTAGGGAATTATGATTGTGGGAAATATTCTTGGGTTGTTTTTCCTATATGAATCTCATTTTGTGTCACTTAATTTCATTGTACATTATCTTATGAGAGATATTATGGGTTTTCACATAATTTGGTTAACATTACTGAAAATGATTCCTATATGATTTTCTTGGGGTCCAGTAGTGGTAGATTTTAGATAACTCTTTCTTTGGAGTATTATCATATTCAACAACAATATTTAATGGTTAATTTATCTAGTAATTCTAATGTACCTCTTCTAGTAGTTAATGATATATAACAGATAAAAATAAGAGTATTCCTCATTTTTACATTTAAATTATGTGTAGTTCATAAGGAAGTGGTTTTTTATTCAATAGTACTCCATATTTAGAATCATCCATCCATTAATGTAATTAGAGTCCCAAATCAACATGGGGATTTGATAGAGATTATTGTGGGTATCTTATCTTTAGTTGAAATCATATAGGTTTAATGGTTAAGGATTTATAAATTCATTCGTTAAGGAGGATGATGGAAGAGGTGTGTTCCTATAAACCTAGTTGGGAGACATGAGAGTCATACATGTTTGACCGCTAACAACCATTCCATCCTATAATTTATTATATAAATACAGAATCTAGATAGTTATCATGAGTTTGTAGAGCATTTGTAGGGGAATTTTTATATATCTTCCTACTCATTTTTTCACAATGCTTATTATATCTACACCATTCTTAAATTTTAATGAGGCATAGAAGGCCATGAAAATTGAAAATTGAAATCATCTAAATCAAATGAAATATGTAAAAATCATATAAGAAATGGTAAATTCCATGGTTCTAATCAAGTACATGATTATAGTGAAAGATAAAAAAATATGGTAGTATGCATTCTTTAATATCTTAGTTATTTGATGAGAAAATATTCAAATTATATAATGGTTCCACTATTTCTAGGAACATATGGATTTTTACAGGGTTACAGTAGGATCATATATGGAAATAAGAGTAGTTAATGTATTCCTTATCCCCCTATGTAAGTGTAGTAGGTCCCTAGTGTATCAACTAAAGAAAATGTGTACACTATTGAAATTTTTTCATTAAAATTTAAACAACATTCATCAGTGAGGAATCATTGGGTAACATAAGAATACTCTTTAATGATGTTCCTAATAAGAATGAATAATGGTGTAGGTAAAATATATATTGAGACCTAGGGATTTTAACATTTTCCCCAGTAGTATACCCTAACCACATAGACTTTTCAATCCGATGTTACTTATAAAACACATGGTAAGGGTCATGGATTTAAGGACAATATAGTTTTTAGAGTGGAATAAATCCTATTTGATAGTGAATTAGGACCATAATCATTTAATGGTATGATCATGATAATAAATTTACTATCTTAAATTATGTTTGATATTGGATTATAGAATTCATTTATAACTAATAATCAAAATTATCAACATTTAATGTCATTAATGTTATATTATTAGTTGATATACATTGCACATCCATGGGGAAGAAACATTAACATCACTATAAATGTCCATATAGTCATGTAGTATATATTTTCTTATGAAATAAACAGTAGTTAATGATTCATGATATGATTACCTTTCACGTGATCATTGTAATGGCCATGTTGACTAGTAACAATTGTATATAGAATGATATAGGAGGCGAGTGTCATTTAAAATTCCAATGGGGGAGATTATTTTGACTGATGAATTAGATATTGGAGCTAAAATAATCCTTATGGACGTGAGGGGGTTTCAATGTGTTATAACTATGGAAGAGGGAATGGTTCTTTTGGAATACTAGTTAATAGCACCCAACACATTCTATTCTCTATATTTTCATTATTTTTATTTTCTTTTATATTTCATTTTTGTACATCCACATTAAATGGGATTTGACATTTATATTGAACTCAGACTAGGAGTATAGAATAAATAAAATCCTCCATGTGGTGTGACATCATCCAAGTTTATGAATCCAATGGATTATATCAAGTATTTGATGTAATTATTTTATAAATATATTCAAATTTTTTTCTTCACTGTTATGCAAAAACAAGGTGTAGAGTAATCATAAATTTTTTCTAAACTATAGGATGTTGATCCATGTAACTATGAAGAATAATCACCTATTTTTGAGGATTGATTACTTGTTTGACTATGTATGGGGACCACTATTTTTAACAAGGATTAATATATGATCAGGCTACCTCCAAAATTTGAGTTATATATGGGGATATTCATAAGATATCACTATAATGTAGTAATGAAATTTATATATATAATTTCCTGAATATCATGTATGAAAATAAATATTTGATGTTTTTGGATCTCAATTATATGATTTTCCTTCCATATATATATTTTAAAATTGTTACGTTGGTTGATAATATCCTTAGAAACAGCTAGAAATTATTGATGCATGCTCTACTCTTAGATATTTCATTCAATACACATTGATCACAAACTTTTAGAGCCAAGATCTCAATGTTTCACTTCTATATCAAAGATATATGTTTTATATGGCATGAGATCATTGCGGTTAGAATTTTACGGTGACTAAATATGATATAGTGTATCCCTATAATATTTTAAAAGAACATTTTGATCAATCGAGTATATAAAATGCAACACTAATCCTAAACAAACAACAAAATTTTATTATTTAAATGAAATCATCAAAATGAATCCATTAATATTTGGATGTGTATAATATTTACCACATTATGAAGTCTATTTTTATATGTTTTATATAATATAATTTGGATGGTTAATTAATAATATATATGTCATCCATTTTCAATAATGTAATTTTATGCTTCTAAAATATGATTTCATCTAAAATAATTTTGAATTAATTTTTTATAATAAATAATATAATTAATATTATTACTTTTAGAAACGTTATTTTATTAAAATTATATCTGTTTTCAAATAAGGATACAAAAATTTGAATTGGGTTAAATTTAATGATATTTTTTAAAGGACTCGTTTGACTAAGAATATAAAAAAATACATATTTTTATAAAACTGTCATTTCATTTTGTTAAATATAGTAAAATAAAGGGTTCATTATAATTTTTATATTCTCAAAATGTAACATATGTCCCCACAGATTTAGAACAATAAAATCAATTTAATTGAATCAGTAATTTTTATATTTTTTTATAATTCAATATTGATTCATAAAATCATATTTTTTAAAATAAAATTTGTGGAAAATATTTTCAACTATTAATGAATTAAAATAACCAAAAATGAAGAATAATTTAAATAAAATTTATAGATCATATACCAATATATATTAATTAAAATTTAGATAACTATTATTACTAATTAGTGTATTGATGCCAAATCATCCTTTCTATAATTTTTTTCTAAGAATGTACTTTTTATCATGTTTTGTCGGAATAATCGTAATTTTAAATCATACAAATTACTGAAATTAATCTTGAAAATTTAATTAAATATTTGGAAATAGGGGATCCAAATTTATTAAATCCGTCCTTTTTATTATTTTTAATATGCATAGTACTGATAGTAAATTATTTTCACCATGGTAACGGTAAATCAGAAAATTATGGAAAAATATTTTGATAATGAAAAAATACTCAACAAAACAAGTTTATTTATCATAATAGAAGAGAAGAATATATAAATTCAAATACTAATATTTGAAAAATGGATACATGGGACCGTATTTCATTAATTATTACTTTTAAAATATTTAATTAAATGAAAAAAGACACATTCTTTTAATATTTATATTTTTTTGACTGGAATAAAAATAAAATAATTTTAATTTTCATTATTCAATTTATAGAGATATTATTTTTTATCATGACAAACTATTTCTAATTTTAATTACATAAATAATTACCTTTAATGAATATGAATTTATGGAAAAATATTAAATAAATTAGTAAAATAAATGAAATTAAAGCTGATAAATGTAGTATTTTTTCAATAAATTTTTGTGTCTGAAAAAATAATTAAATAAAAATAACATATTATAATTTTGTCAATAAAAGTCATTTGAAATCTATTCTTGTAAAGTTATATTAAATTCAAATTAAATTAATAGATAAAAATGATATTAATTTTATTATATAATATAAAAATGTTTTATTTAATGGCTTAAAATTCATAAAAATAAATATTCCAAAATGATTTCTTATTTTTCTATAAATATACACAATTATAATTTTTTTTAATATTAACCTTTTTAGTAAAACCTTTTACCTCTAAAGTGGAAGAACATCATTACAACAATAATTATGAAAAAAATATATAATGTTGGTTAAAACAAAGATATAAGAGTTAAATAATGAACATAAATTTTCCCAATTATGTTTTATGTTATGATTTAAACACATACATTCACTATATTCAAATTAAATCAGTTTATATAGCTTTAACCTAGAAAATAAGTTTATATTAATTTAGTGATATTAAAATTTTCAAAAGTTCCTCTACCCTCAATTATAAATGGTTCCTCATCACCTATTTACATCACACATGAATATATTTTTTATCTTTATATCCCTACCCATATCCATTAATTATGCATATTCCAATTTCAAAAGTTAATTATTTTCATTGAATACCCATATTATGAATTCCTATTGACTAAACATATTGAGGCAGTCCAATTAAGGGGTATCATTCTTAATAATTAAATTTTGTTTTAATTATTATTCCTCATCCTACAATTATTTTTCAGTTGTGATGAAATAATTAAACATTTATCATCTGTATAGTTATATTTATTATGTGAAAACCATAACCATTATTCAAATCTATTTCTAGAAAATATTAAACAGAAATATCTTTCGTATCCACAAAGATATACATCATCACTAACAGATTTTATTTGTTTCTATACCCACCAATAATGGATGGATTTAATTATCAATTATATATATATATATTATAAAAAATAATAATTATTTTTACATTATAATTTGACATAAAGTATTTTACATTCTAATATGTTGGAAATTATAACATCGCATTTGCATACGTGTGGGCTACCACCTCTAGGTAGTGATGTGAATCATTAATCATTGCTACTATATATGGGTTTTAATATTTATGTATTTGTTTAATATATTGGATAAATATTACATTTTCATTATTTTATAATATTGAATTAATAATTAATTTTCTGTTTTCCATCCATCAAAATTTGAAAAAATCCTTTGTACATGCATACGACTTACTATCTCCCTGAAATATGAAATTATTTTTTCTATATCTATAATTTATGAATGAAATATATATATATATCTCTATTATATAAATATATGGTATTTATTTCTTGATTAAAATTCTACTTGTGATGGTACAACGATCTAATTATAAAAAAACTACTATACCAAGACACTCATAAAAAACTAAACAATGGTCACCTAGAAATGAAAATTTAAATAATGAATAATATTTAAATAGATAATGAAATAAAAATATTGAACCATTTAGGATATTATTTTAATTTACACGATTTTGGAATATATTTATAATAAATAAAAAAAAGGATGACAATGTACTAGAGAACTGTATTGAACTAGAGGTCAGTGATAATTGTCTCACATTTACTTCTGTGAGACACATTCTATTTTACCAAATTATATCATCTATTTGGTGTATAAAACTTCTATGTATATTTTAAATGATTGAAATAAGGAATACAATGAAAATATAAATACACATATAGCATTTCCTTTGCATTTTTTTTTGATCAAAATGTTACCAACATTGAAAGTATTTTTTGTTTCAATAAAATTGTTTATCAATATCTTCTATGGTTATTTTTTTATGATGAAATATAATTATATATCTCTAATAAAAATAATTAAATTTACACTATAATGTTAATATATATATATATGTGTGTTTTTTGTTACATTTTGTCACTATTTATGTACTCAAAGTACATAAATATATTTTTTATGCCAAAATGACTCCGTTTAATTACTATATTAAGGAATAATTATCTTCCATGTCCGTGATTTATTTTAAACAGTTTCCGGAAAGATTTAATTTTTTATAGTCGAAATTTAAATTACTTTTCACCAATTTATTACATTTTAAAAAATGTTTTAAATTGAATTTTGTTGTCAATTGCCAAATTACGTACTTTTGACTTCTTATCAAAAATGTGAATTGGATGTGTCAAATACATGACATATTTTAAAATTACTTTTTCATTAATTTTCCACTCATGCTTTTTTGGGAGGTTTCCTAAACTAGTATGGAGGAATGGTTGAGTTTTCATGAATTGGGCCAAACCATGAGCCCAATTCTAGATTTAAAAAAATGTTTCTTTTTTAAAATTTTTATTGTTTTATATTTTTCACCCATTAAAATTCTTAAATTGACTCCCATGACATATTAACACCACCATTGCAATTTGGAAGCATTGATAATCTTTAATAATGGTGTATTTTGTGTTTTTATTTAAGGAATTGGGCCAGCTCGAAGTCCCATTTCTTTTTTTTAAAACAAAATTTGTTAAATTAATTAGTTATTAATTTTTATTGGTTTTTTAGTGATTAAAAGTCTCACCTTAGACCATCAAACCCAGAATCGCACCCCTCCTCTCTTCACCCTCTTTGGAGCTCTTGTTCATCTTGAATTAGTGCAGAACATTATAGGGTTTCTCAAATCGTCCAGAATTAAAGAGGTAACTTCATTACTTCTTAACACTCACAATTCTTACAATTTTTCCTCAATTATAGTTCCTATATAATCCCATGATACTTCTTAGAACTTCCTTTGATGTTTTTACTATTTCAAAATTCAGCTACTAGTGTATTTGGCGATATTCTTCATGATCCCACAAGTAAGTGATTCTCTTTCACTATTCTAAAAATTTTCTTATGTTTTCATTCATTTTCCTTAGGTTTAATTCCATTAATTTTGAGGTTCCTAGTGTCCAAAAACTAGGGTTTCGATCCTAGGTTTTATCCTTATGTTTTCATGGTCAATTCATGGGGTTTTATGTTTCATCTAGGTCTCTCCTGGTGCAGCGATGGTGTGATTTGATTTTCATTCAGAGATTCATGTGTTTTCATTAAATTGGTAGGTGGTTCCATGTTTGTGAAATATTTTTCAATTATCTTGTAGTTTTTTTGATATTTTCATGTTTATCTCATTTTATTATGGAATCCAAAATTAGGTTTAGTGGTGTTTGTTTTGAAAATGACTTTGAAGTGGCATTTTTATGGGGAAATTGGTGGTTATTCATAGATATATTTTAAGAGTTCAATTGGGGATAACCTATAAATTATTATTTGATTTTATTGAATTGTGATAGAGTTTAAATGATTTTTTGAATATTTATCCCCTTTGGTTGTTTCTTCGAAAATGGTTTTTAATGGTGGTTAAGGAACATGTGATTTTTAAGTGCCATGTTTGGGTGAAAATGGATGTTTTACAAAGTTATCGTATCATGGTTCATATGGGGCTACCCAAAAAAATTGATTTGATGGTTTTATTGAAATATAGTGGTATTTTGTTTCTATTTAGGTAATTTAAAAGTGTTCACATAGTGATAAAAGTGAGGGTTTTAAAGCGTTTTGTGTGCAAAACCATACTGGGTTTTTAAAAGAAGTTTTATTGAAAATAAAAGTGTTTTGTGTGTGTTTCAAGTGGTATAAAATGTGTTTACCTATTGTAGTGATTGTATGTGACCATTAGTGGTGTTTGATATGAAAGTAGATTTATGTATCATTCTGAAATTGTTTGAGCATAAAGGGGGAAGTCCGGTTACCTAGGTGGGGCAGATGTGTACTATTATGGCTAGTGGACTATATGGGTTTTGTCCCTATTTCACATAGCATTGGGATAACAACAACTGTATCTAAATAAAATTGATGATGAATTTGGACCCCTTGGTTTTGGGTAAAATCCCTACCAGTGGCTTGTGCATGAGAACATATTTTACTATGGTTACATTACACCGAGCTATGAGGTACATGGGGCCCGAGACTATCTAGTGACTAGGGGTGTTCCAGATTTAGTTTCCCATTGTATATGTGGTATTTTACCCTACGATGGGGTGTTGTTTGATGTACTTTATATTTTCTAACATGTCTATTTAAATTTGTGAATGTTCTGAAAGTTTTAGTTTGTAAACTGTTTTCAATTGAATGTTGCATTTCGTGGAATTTATCACTACTTTTCATTGCGTATTAAAAGTACTGAATTTTTTTTCACATTGTATTGCATGATATTTGGAATAATTGGGTGGTATCTGTCACGACCCGTCCTCGGGGCCCGTGACGTGTCTACCCCAAGCCCTCCTTCCATAGGCCAGGGGCTGGCGACTAGCACCAAAGGCGTAAATCCCAATAACTGGGAAGGCATTGGATTTATAAAAGTAAACAAAACACCATAGGGTACAAGCAGAAGTAAAACACTAAGTACAAAGAGAAGTGATGAAAGGTAAATAGGCCAGAATACAAACCCAAATGAAAGTACAACTACAATTGAACAAAGTACAACAAGAAAAGACAACAGCTAGAAGAACAGAAGCGGCTCCTGGGTCGTCCTCCTCGGATCCTACCTGAAAGGTTGGTACAGATGGCTCAGCTCCTAGATCGTCCACCACGGATCCTACCTGAAGGGTAGGTACAGATATCCTCCACAACACTCTCTCCCATCAACCTCCTCCGAGTGTCGTCTTGCAGTGAAGTCCACCTCCAGATACTGACTCGTCGTGTAGTACACCTCCGGGTACTGATTCGTCATGTAGTCCACCTCCGGGTACTGTCTCGTCGTGTAGTCCACCTCCGGGTACCGTCCAGTCCCTAAACAATCGGCCTCCGTCAGCACTGCCCGTAGTCTGCAACCAACACAACAAGGTGCAGGCATAGCCCATGCAGGAGTGAGTATAATGATACTCAGTAGGGACCCTGAGACCCTCAAGGTCACTCTAAAACCAACCCGGATAACCACAAAGAAGATCTTAACATATAACCTCTACTTAGGTATATGCTCATGCATATACCTAAGTTATCAAGTAACCCATCTCAATCAAGAGGAAAACACCAAGATCATGAAATCAACGGATAACCACTACCCAGATATATGCACATTCATATACCTAAGTTATCAAATGACCCATCTCAATCATGAGGTAAACACATAGGTCAAAAGTCTCAGCTCAAACCAAGATTTTCATTATCGAAACTGTAACTGCTAAAGAGCCCCGTCTCTAGAGTGTACAGTGGTCATTTCCTAACTCCGAGTTACTGCTACCTAACCTAAGACTGCTGAGGTACTCCTCCTGTCGAGTACCGAGGGCCTGCAACCTCACATAGTAGTGCTTCCCGCCGGGGTCTGCCACCCAAACACAGTAGTGCTCCCCCCATAGCTTACAGAGGTACTCCTCCTGTCGAGTACCGCGGGTCTTCCACCCAAACACAGTAGTGCTCCCTACTGTGGTTCTGCCACCCAAACACATTAGTGCTCCCCACTGGGCTATACAAGTCTCTCCGTCTCGAATCAGACAAGTAGTCTTAAGGTACCAGCCAGCTACACGGTCTCCGTACTCCGTACACTCGTCTCTGGGAGGGTCCAATCCACGAGCTACTGGTCGATACTCCAAGTATCTCTAAGTATCTCAAAGTCCCACGAAAAAGTATCTCAAAGTACCGCCTCGTCATAGGGGTCTCAACGCAACAGACGACGCGTCAATCGGACGCCCAGTCTGTGAGTTACTAGACTTTTCATCCCAGGGGCCCGGTTGGTTTTGTTAGCTAACCAATCCTGGCCGTATCTCAACTGTACCCCGAACTCTCATAGGGTATACTCATAGGGACCGTTTCTCAACAAGATCATCAACGCCGCTGACGGTTTGTCAAAAGGATGTCCTGTCTGAAAGATATCAGCTTTTCCCTTCCAGGGGCTCGGCTGGATTTCGGGTGCAATCCAACCCGGCCACTATCCAAAAGTATCCAGATCTCGATCAATGTATGCCAAATGTTCCGTCTCATCAAGAGGAATTCAACGAAACAGACGGTGCGTCAATCGGATGCCCGATCTGTGAGTTATTGGCTTTTTCGTTCCAGGGGCCCAGTTGGTTTCATGAGAGAACCAACCCAAACGCACTCCGACGGTATCCTAACCTCAAGCGGAGTAAGCCAAAAGATCCGCCTCACTTAGAGGAATCCATCAAAGTCTACGGCACGTCAATCAGACGTCCGGTGCTAAAGATATAAGCGTTTCCGCTCCGAGGGCCCGGTTGGTTTTGTGTCCGATCCAACCTGGACGAACCCAAAGTTCTCCGAAACCTTGAGTGTAATATACCGAAATGACCGTCTCATTCCAAGGATCTCTACGCAACTGAAGGTGCATCGATCGGAGTCCCATAGCCCAGGATATGGGCATTTGACCGAAAGTGGTCCGAAAACGGGCCGACCCGACCCGGGTCCGACCCGGCTGGACCCGGTCCGGCCCGGCCCGGCCGGCTCGGTCCGGCCCGACCGGCCAGCCACGGCTCGGCGTGGCCGAGGCGAAGTCGCGGAGCGGGGGGCGGTGCACGGCCGCCCTCGCCGCTAAATGGGGTCGGCGGCGAACCGCTGCCGCCCATCTTCCGGCGGCGCGCTAGGGCGCCGCCGCCTCCTGGCGGTCGGACGGCTCCGGCCACCGCCTCCGGTCGCCGGCAGCGCCGCGCCCGTGACCCGTGCCTCCGGGTGTTTCCGCGGGCCACCAGAGTTTCTCCGGTGGTCCGTTTTCAAAAACGTCTGAGCCGGTGTTCATCTCGGGTCTCGAACGTTTCTGCGAAAGCTTCAAAATTACATTGCGGCCCCGTTTTGTCGTCGACCATCAATCTTCATGTCTATTAACAAAACGCGCCATCTTCGTGGCTCTCCGGCGCGGCGCGTTGACTCCGCGGCCCTTCGCCGTGGCCCGAAACCATCCGCGGATGTCTTCTGGTTTCTCCGACGCGGCGCGACGGCGTCACGTCCTTGTTCTTCTTTTCACGGCGCGACGCGACGGCGCCGCACATTTCTTTGTCTCATGATTCCACGTGGTGCTACGGCACCATGCCTTTTTCGTTCCAAAACACAAAGGAACCAACATGAAAAAAAGGAGGAGGGTCGGCCGTGTTTGTGCGGTCCGTCCCCCTCGCGTTATTTGATAACTATTAGTTTTAAACCATGAAGATCATCCAGTTGGTATTCATGAACAAAATAAATAAATTAAATTAAAACCCCTACCTTGGTTTCAAGAGCGGAGCTTGTTCGCAGGTTCGTCGAAGAGAAAACGTCACGGTATAACCGTCGCGGAAAGAGGAGACTTGAAAGGAGGAAGTCAGGTCGCGCGAACGGTGTCGTAGAATGAGAGACATTTCCGAAGAACTGTTGCGGAAAGAGACGTCACATCATGGATCGGTGTCACGGAGTCGGTCTTTGTGGACTCCGAATTTTTTGACGGAGTTCGATGCGTCATTCGCATTCCTCGTGTACTTCGTCGAAGAGGATGAAGAACTCTAGCTTTCCTTAGATTTTCATCTCCAAAGGCTCTCAAGAAACTAGGAAACTAACCCATAAATAAATTAAGCCTCACTTAATTTATTAACAGCACAAAACCTTTGAAATTCAAGAGTTTTAATTACCTCACCTCATTAATTTACACAAGTTGTCAAATTAAATGAATGGGAGTTGAAGAGTTGAAGAATATGAAGGGGTGGGGTTCGTGTGGGCCCCACCTCCTTCATAACCTACAAAGGGAAGTTGGGTAGTTACCCAACTTCCTTCCAAAGGATAAAAACACTTAGAGTAAAATAAAAATTGTTGTTAAATTTTTATTTTTAACTTCCACAATTTTTATCAACTTCTCTCGTGTAAACACAACTCCAGAACAGGAGTTCCTAAGCAATTACCGGCGCTACAGTTCCATCGGTGCCCTCGGAATTTGATTCCGACTACTGGTTCAAAAGTTATAAATTCCCGCTCGTTCGTTCACTAAACGTACCTGAGCTAAACATCGGAAATTGATTCCGGGTAAACCGGACCTCATATTTAGGCGCCGTCAGAAACTGCGTTCTTGTAAAATTACAAAGAAAATTAAGAAAAATTTTCCATGAAATTTCCAGGTCTTTAAATTACTCCCACCTCAGGGCTTTACGTCCCTGTAAAGCTTCAACACAATCTAGGGTCACAAAAGCGGTACAGAGCACGCATCTGAGCCTTCCGCTCCCATGTGCATACCTAGAGGTTTCCGTGCTGCCTACGCAAACGCACAAGAGGAATCGCCCGTCCTCGTAGAATCTGCTCATGTCGATCCTCGATCCCCACTGGAACCTCCGTGCATGACACCCTATTATCGACATCCAACTCCCTGAGGTCGATTATGTGTGAAGGATCAAGCATGTATCTCCTTAGTTGAGATACTTGGAAAAATTTCGTGCACCTGGTGCAACTGAGGTGGATGGGTCAAGCGGTAAACCTCCTCGCCTACCCTACTGAGGACATGAAAAGGTCTACTGAACCTTGGAGATAACATACTGCCTAGGCCACACCTCCGTAAACCTCATCGAGGTGAGACCCGTAGGGAAACGTGGTCGCCATCCTCAAACTCCAGTGGTCTCTGCCTCCTGGATGACCTGGACCTTCTCTGTCATGGCTTGGACCATCTCCGATCCCACAAGAGCTGCAAAGATTTCTTCTTTGCTGATAAGAGAAATCTGATCTCATCCCCTGGATGAACCACTTTCTTTGCCTAATACAATCAATACCGACATGGATGATGCTAATCCATACCAAGGATGACGTTGTATGGCCTCGAAGCTACTACCAAGAGATCCAACCGTTACTCTCGTCTCCAAGGGTTGAGTCACACTGTCGGCTTCAGTGTGTGGTAACTGGGTCTCATCTAGTAGGTATCTCACACGTGAGGGTCAAGTCAATAGTTTAATCTGGAACCTCTTAGTAACAACACAAGAGAGGACAGGATTTGATAACATCACAAAGGTAAGTGTCTTTATTTTACTGTAGCTCATGGTACAAAGACACAAATATAACAACAACATCATGGAACTAGATATACACCACTAGTTCCGCTCCTGTCCGCTCGCTTCTGGAGCTCCGTAGTCAAAAGCTTCTGCTGCCTAAAGCTGAGCTCTCCCATGTCCTCCTATCACCTGCGGTCGGGGTGGACCTCCTGGTGGTGGTGGTGGCAACATCCCGAAGTGTCGTCCACCTCTAGTTGCATGGCCAACTCCTCTACCATGGCCGCCTTCTCCTTGAGGTCCGCCCTGATCGAACTTATGCCTCTGCATCAGAGGTTCTTCATTTAACTGCTAGTCATCTGCATTGCGGGTCGGATAGTCACGTGCCATGTCACCAACTCCGACGCAGGAGTAACACTGCATGGCAGGTCTGGCTCTGTCACTTCCCTTGGTTCCTCGCACTACCGACCCTAAGTCACGCGGTCGACCACCTGTATGTCTGGTCCTCTTGGACCTCTGCATCATCTGTCTACTGCATGTTGTAGAAGATTTTGGCACATGCCAGCTAGTGGTGGGTCCTGCTGCTGGAGACTGCTCAGCAAGGAAACTCTCCACCAAAAGGGCTCGCTCCAACACCCCTGTCTGTGTCGGAATGCTGAGTGGAACCACAGATGCTATAATCCTTCGCCTGAGCCCCTTCTAGAAGGTTCGTGCCCTGAAGAACGGGTCCCATACCATATCTGTGGAGTAGGGTGTGAGGTATGTGAACCTCGCTGAATACTGCACCACTATCATGCTGCCCTGACGCAGCTGAAGTAGCTCGTGTATACGCACCGCTCGAAGGGTGGCTAGTACAAACTCTACCCAGAACAGGCTCTCAAAGTCTGCCCAAAGAAGAGTCGCCTCGCCATGCATCTGGAGCATCAGGCTCCACCATCTGCCGGCTGCTACCTGAAGAAGGATGACAGCAAGGATCACCATGAAATCTGCTGGCGTCCCCACTTGCCCGAAAACTCTCACCACAGCCTCCATCCAATCCTCAGCCGCCTGCGGGTCCGTCCCTCCCTGGAACCTGGGTGGTCTCTGGTGCTGGAACTCGTGCAGTGCACTCAAGCGACGTGCACCCTCTGCTTCTGGGGCTGGTGGCATCGGTGTCCCAATGGGTAGTAGTACCGCTAGTGCCTCAACTGTGATAGGGCCCTGTACTGAGGCTAGGTAGCTCGGCGGGCTGTCAGTACGTACCACTCTCGGGGCTCTAGCTGGTCGTCCACGGGGAGGCATCCTGAATGAAACAACGTGACATGGTCAAATGATTTATACCTGGTGAGATGACCTGGTTTGAGCTGATATTTAAATAAAACTTTTGGAAACACACACACAATCAGTGTTTTCATGCACAAAGTCGGAAATCAGTTGTCAGGGTCCTGGTGTATGGATACGTCGGCCACCCGCACCAACACTAGACTCCCTGAACTGAAAACCACACTCGGTACTCCTAACACTATTTCTTCACAGAAAGAAAATATCAGAGTTATATGTTCTGTGGTAGAACCGACTCCTTTGATACCAATTTGTCACGACCCATCCTCGGGGCCCGTGTTGTGACTACCCCAAGCCCGCCTTCCATAGGCCAGGGGCTGGCGACTAGCAGCAACGGCATAAATCCCAATAACTAGGAAGGCATTGCCTTTATAAAAGTGAACAAAACACCACATGGTACAAGCAGAAGTAAAACACTAAGTACAAAGAGAAGTGCTGAAAGGTAAATGGGTCAGAATACAAACCCAAATGAAAGTACAACTACAACTGAACAAAGTACAACAAGAAAAGACAACAGCTGGAAGAACGGAAGTAGCTCCTGGGTGGTCCTCCTCGGATCCTACCTGAAGGGTAGGTACATATGGCGCAGCTCCTAGATCGTCCACCACAGATCCTACCTGAAGGGTAGGTACAGATGGCCTCCACAACGCTCTCGCTCGTCCACCTCCTTCGAGTGTCGTCTCGCCGTGAAGTCCAACTCCAGATACTGACTCGTCGTGTAGTCCACCTCCGGGTAATGACTCATCGTGTAGTCCACCTCCGGGTACTGTCTCGTCGTGTAGTCCACCTCTGGGTACCGTCCAGTCCCTGAACACTCGGCCTCCGTCAGCACTGCCCATCGTCTGCACCCAACACAACGAGGTCCGGGCATATCTCGCGTAGGGGTGAGTATAATGATACTCAGTAGGGACCCCGAGACCCTCAAGGTCTCTCTAAAACCAACAAGGATAACCACAAAGAAGATCTTAACACATAACCTCTACTTAGGTATATGCTCATGCATATACCTAAGTTATCATGTAACCCATCTCAATCATGAGGAAAACACAAAGATCATGAAATCAATGGATAACCACTACCCAGATATATGCCCATACATATACCTAAGATATCAAGTGACCCATCTCAATCATGAGGTAAACACATAGGTCAAAAGACTCAGCTCAAACCAGGATTTTCATTATCGAAACCGTAACTGCTGAAGAGCCCCGTCTCTAGAGTGTACAGAGGTCATGTATTGACTTCGAGGTACTGCTCACTAAACTAAGACTATTGAGGTACTCCTCCAGTCGAGTACCGCGGGCCTACCACCTCACATAGTAGTGCTTCCCGCCGGGGTCTGCCACCCAAACACAGTAGTGCTCCCCCCCATAGCCTACAGAGGTACTCCTCCTGTCGAGTACCACGGGTCTGCCACCCAAACATAGTAGTGCTCCCCACTGTGGGTCTTCCACCCAAACACAGTAGTGCTCCCCACTGGGCTATACAAGTCTCTCCGACTCGAATCGGACAAGCAGTCTTCAGGTCCCAGCCAGCTACACGGTCTCCGTACTCCATACGCTCATCTCTGGGAGGGTCCGCTCCACGAGCTACTGGTCGATACTGCAAGTATCTCAAAGTCCCACAAAGAAGTATCTCAATGGACCGCCTCGTCATAGGGGTCACAACGCAATAGACGGCACGCCAATCAGACACCCGGTCTGTGAGTCACTAGTCTTTTCATCCAAGGGGCCCGGTTGGTTTCATGAGCGAACCAATCCTGGATGTATCTCAACTGTACTCCGAACTCTCATAGGGTATACTCATAGGGACCGTTTCTTAACGAGATCATCAACGCCGCTGACAGTTCATCAAACGGACGTCCTGTCTGAAAGATATCAGCTTTTCCGTTCTAGGGGCTCGGTTGGATTTCGGGTGCAATCCAACCCTACCACTATCCAATTGTATCCAGATCTCAAGTGAAGTATGCCAAAAGTTCCGTCTCATCAAGAGGAATTCAACGAAACAGACGGCGCGTCAATCGGACGCTCGGTCTGTGAGTTATTGACTTTTTCATTCTAGGGGCCCGGTTGGTTTCGTGAGCGAACCAACCCGACCGCACTCCGACGGCATCCTAACCTCGAGCGGAGTAATCCAAAAGATCCTTCTCACTTAGAGGAATCCATCAAAGTTGACGGCACACCAATCGGACGTCCGGTGCTAAAGATATAAGTGTTTCCGTTCCGAGGGCCCGGTTGGTTTTGTGTCCGAACCAACCCTGGTCGAATCCAACATTCTCTAAAACCTTGAGTGTAATATACCAAAACGACCATATCATTCCAAGGATCACTACTCAACTGACGGGGCGTCGATCGGAGGTCCGTAGCCCACGATATGGGCATTTGACCGAAAGTGGTCCGAAAATGGGGGGTCTGGGCCCGGGCCGACCCGGCATGACCCCCCCTTGGGTCGACCCGACCCGGGTCCGACCCGGCTGGACCTGGTCCGGCCTGGCCCGACCGGCTCGGTCCGGCCCGACCGGCCTGCCGCGGCTCGGCGGGGCCGAGCCGAAGTCGCGGAGCGGGGGGCGGTGCGCGGCCGCCCTCGCCGCTAAATAGGGTCGGTGGCGAACCGCCGCCGCCCATCTTCCGGTGGCACGCTCGGGCGCCGCTGCCTCCGGTCGCCGGCGGTGCCGCGCCGGCGACCCGCGCCTCCGGGTGTTTCTGTGGGCCACCGGAGTTGCTCCGGTGGTCCGTTTTCCAAACCGTCTGAGCTGGTGTTCATCTCGGGTCTCGAACTTTACTGCGCAAGCTTCAAAATTACATTGCGGCCCCGGTTTGTCGTCGCCCGTCAATCCGCATGTCTATTAACAAAACACGCCGTCTTCGTGGCTCTCCGGCGCGGCATGTTGACGCCGCGCCCCTTCGCCGTGGCCCGACTCCGTCCATGGATGTCTTCGAGTTTCTCCGACGCGGCGCGACGGTGTCACGTCCTTGTTCTTCTTTTCACGGCTCGGCGCGACGGTGCCACACATTTCCTTGTCGCATGATTCCGCGTGGTGTGAAGTCACCACGCCTTCTCGTACCAAACCACAAAGGAACCAACATGAAAAAAAAAGGAGGAGGGTCGACCGTGTTTGTGCGGTCCGGCCCCCTCACGTTATTCGATAACTATTGGTTTTAAACCATGAAGATCATCAAGTTGGTATTCATGAACAAAATAAATAAATAAAATTAAAACCCCTACCTTGGTTTCAAGAGCGGAGCTTGTTCGGAGGTTTGTCGAAGAGAAAACGTCGCGGTATAAACGTTGCGGAAAGAGGCGACTTGAAAGGTGGAAGTCGCGTCGCGGGAACAGCGTCGCGGAAAGAAAGACGTTGCGGAAGAACCGTTGCGGAAAGAGACATCGCACCGCAGATCGGTGTCACGGAGTCGGTCTTCGAGGACTCGACATTTTTCAACGGAGTTCGATGCGTTCTTCGCGTTCCTCGTGTTGTTCATCGAAGAGGATGAAGAACTCTAGCTTTCCTTAGCTTTTCTTCTCCAAAGGCTCTCAAGAAACTAAGAAACTAACCCATAAATAAATTAAGCCTCACTTAATTTATTAACACCACAAAACCTTTGAAATTCAAGAGTTTGAATTAACTCACCTCATTAATTTACACAAGTTGTCAAATTAAATGAAGGGGAGTTAATGGGGAGTTGAAGAGTTGAAGAATATGAAGGGGCGGGGTTCGTGTAGGCCCCACCTCCTTCATAACCTACAAAGGGAAGTTGGGTAGTTACCCAACTTCCTTCCAAAGGATAAAAACACTTGGAGTAAAATAAAAATTGTTGTTAAATTTTTATTTTTATCTTCCACAAGTTTATCAACTTCTCTCATGTAAACGCAACTCCAGAACATGTGTTCCTAAGCAATTACCGGCGCTATGGTTCCATCGGTGCCCTCATAATTTGATTCCGAGCACCGATTCAAAGGTTAGAAATTCCTGCTCGTTCGTTCACTGAACGTACCCGAGCTAAACTTCAGAAATTGATTCCGGGTACACCCGACCTCGGATTCAGGTGCCGTCAGAAACTGCGTTCTTGTACAATTGCAAAGAAAATTAAGAAAAAATTTTCCTTGAAATTTCCGGGTCTTTACAGTATCATACAAGTATTAGGGTCACACCCTTCTTACACTACTTGGGTCACTTAGACTTGGTTATGTTTGACTCATGTTAAGGAAAGGCTTTGGTTGGTGGTGGTTCAGTGTTTTAATTCCCATCCTTGGTGTGGTGTTGTGGAGACGATTTGTGGGTGATGGACCCTTGTAATGTTGGGTTTCTTGGTTCTGTATTGATATTTTATTTATTTTTATTGAGACCACTATTATTATCTTTAATAAAATGTATTCATTTCTTGTTTTTTCTTAAGACTTTTTTGGCTCAAAAATTTCAGATTTATATTATGGATTCTTTTTAATATTTTATTCTTTCATTCTTGGGTAAATCATTCCAAATCATAAATTAATGATACTTGGGCACTTTTGTAAGCCCGTGGGGATTGGGAACCCCAATCAGTCCTTGTTGCATGATGGGTTTAGTTCCTATATTAGTGGTGACTAGATTCAGTTAATGACATAATTGTATTAGAAGTTGTTAATGTTTCTGGGTTATATTAATATTTTGGAATGAGTTGGGATATAAAGGATCTAGGAATATCGAGTCTCGGGTTTTGGTTGTGAGTAGGGTCCCTAGACCACTCCTCATATGGTAGATCCAGAGTCACCAAGTGAAGTTTGAATTTACGGATTGACTTCACTTCCATGTGAGATGTGTGGGATGGAGACCACACGTGGACATCAGGAAGATGGGGATAAGTTATTTTCTTATTTCTGGAATGTGTTTATATTATTTATATTTAATTTATTTCATTACCATTTTTAGAATTTTTGTATTGATTATTGTTTTGTGACTGCTATATTTTTGTAGCAACATGCCTCCCCGGAATGCTCCCAAACACCCATGAGAGGAGGTCAGAGAGAGTTCTACCACACCAATTGATCAGTGGCTAGTTGATGCAATTTTCTGGGATATCATAGTTATGGGTCAGGGACCGACTCCTTCTCTTAGTCATGTTATGTTCGAAAATATGGGTCCTAGAAAAGATAATGCTGATGAGTTTTTGAAAAACAAGCCTCCTTCTTTCTGAGGCTGCTCAAAACCCTAGGAAGTAGAGGAATGGGTCGAGAAGATAAAGCGTATGTTTGAGTTTTTGGAAACACCCATGGAGCTCACTGTGAAATGTGCCTCCGTTCTGTTGGAGGGTCCCAACCGTAAGTGGTGGGAGTTAGTGCTTCAAACTAGGAAGAATGAGTAGATGCGATGGGGAGATTCCAAGGTCATCTTCAATGAATAGTACTTCCCTAAGGTCATGTCTTTTTCTTTTTCAATAGAGTTCATGGACCTTATTTAGGATAATCTATCAGTGATAGGCTATTCCAACTGTTTTTCTAAGTTGGTTCGGTATTCTCCAGAAATCCTCTATAATTAGCGGGTGAAGGCCCAGAGGTTTGAGAAAGTCTTTCCACCAGAGATATAATCTTAGGTGTTCTTGATTATGTTGAGGACCTAGGCTAAGGTAATTGATCTGGCGTGCATGGTAGAGATTTATATGAAATTCATGGATGGTTTCTCTAGTTTAGAATAAGAAGTGGGTAGTGGCACCTCCTCAGTGAAGAAAAGGAAGCGGGAGGATCATGTGAAGAAAGGAGGTGGCCGTTCAGGCCACTCTTCCAGGTAGTTTTCATCTGTGGTTTCTGATGTGAGATCTGTCATGTGGCACCAGTGTGGGAAGCCCGAGCACATCCGACCAACATGTCCACTTCCTCCGAAGCCTTGTTACCAGTGTGGATGTATGGGGCATTTGTACTGCTTTTGTGGTGTGGCACGTCCACTCCCGAGTGGGCAGGTTAAGTGGCTTCAAGAGGAGTACCTACACAGTTCGAGCAGTCAAGGACTAGGGGATCTCAATTTGATGTCTATGGTGGTAAGGCTGGGTCATCTTTTGGGCAGATCGAGTTCATGTCCCAACCACAGACTAGCGGTCGTCCTCAGGCAGAGACCGGACATCCCCATGTAGTGGATCTGGCACTAGTAGTATCAGAGGTGGGATAGTCGACAATTAGAGGTACAGTTCTGATCGTATCATCTATAACTACTTTAGTTTTTAATACTAACACCTCTTTTTCATTTATTTATTCCCTTTTTGGGGACATGATGAATTTTCTAGTATAGTTTATGTTTTTCATGATGGAGTTAGTTATGCTACAGGGAAAGAAGGACACAGCCTCAGGTTCCCCTCATGTGGCTTCCTGTGTATGGGGTTGAGATGGAGTGGGACCTCCTAGTTCTAGATATTGAACTGTTTGACATAATAATTTTCATGGGTTGGCTAGTACACCTCTAGAAACAAATTTATTGCTACAGAAGGCTAGTGAGTTTCATGGATCCCAATGGGAGTCGCCAGGTTTTTGTGGAGAATGGGATCCTCTGCCGGGTCACGTAGGACCTCCAATCCTTGAGTTGGGAAGTCTTACCTTTCAATTATTATCACTCATGCTAGAGTATTATTGTATTCTCCCTGGAGGAGTACTCCCTCATGTAGAAAATGAGTTTCTAGAGGTATTCCCAGATAATTTCTCAGGTTTTCCCCCAGGGTGGGATGTTGAGTTTTCGATTGATCTGACACCGAGAACATAGAAAATATATCTTCCCTCTAATCACATGGACCACACCATGCTGAGGAAATTAAAGATATAGCTGGAAGACCTAGAATACGGAGCTTTCATTCGCCCGAGCATCTCTCCTTGGGCTCGTCCTATGTTGTTCACGAAAAAGGCAGACAGATCCATCTAGTTGGGAATTGACTACTATAAGCAGAATAAGGTAACAACTAAGAACAAATAACCTAATACTAGAATAGATGATTTTTTCAATCAGTTAAAGGAGGAAAAGTGGTTCTCAAAAATATACTTTTGTTTGGGAAATCACTATCTTAAGGTGATGGAGTCCGATATCCCAAAGACAGCTTTCCGAAGAAGGTACATCTACACTGATTAATATGTCATGACCTTCGGATTGACCAATGCTCCTGCGGTCTTTATGGAACTCATGAACAGGGTGATCCCTCAGTATCTCTATTCCTTAACTTTGGTGTTCATGGATGACATTCAATTATACTCTGGCTTTGAAGTGGAACAGAAACATCACTTGGGGATCGTCTTGTGCACATTGCAGGATCACCACCTCTATGAAAAGTTGTCAAAGTGCACATTGTGGATCGGGGAAGTGATATTTATAGGGCATGTAATCTCTAAGAAGGGGGTTTTGTGGACCCCATGATGATTAGTGTGGTTATTTCATGGGAGCATCCAATGACTTTGTTCGAGATCATGGGTTTCCTTGGCCTGGATAGTTATTACTGGCTATTCATTTGGGATTTCTATCGGCTTGCTTCACCGATGACCGCGCTCACCCAGAAAGGGGTGAAGTTTGAAAGGGGTCCAAAATGTCATTAATCATTCAAGGAGACGAAGAGGTGGTTGAATAGCACCCCAAGTGTGGATTTTTCCAGAGGTTGGAAATATATATGTGGTCTATTATGATGCTTCAGGTATGAGTCATGGGAGCATGCCTATAAAGGGAGATCATGTGGTGGCGTATGGCTCTCGATAACTCTGACCACATGAAACAAACTACCCAACCCATGACATGGAGTTGGCTGTGGTGATTCATAGTTTTAAGACTTTTCATCCTACCTCATTGGGGAAAATATTGAGGTCTACTCTCATCACAAATGCATGGCCTATATCTTCTTGCAGAAGGACCTCAACTTTAGGCAGTGTCGTTTGATTGAGTACTTTAGGGGTTCAACATTGACATTGTCTATACCTCAGGAAAGGGTAATGTGGTGGATAATGCATTAAGCAGAAGAGTTCCAGTGCAGGCTTTGAGGAAGTCTAGGGATGAGTGGATTTTGATGGGGCACTTTTCTCAGATGCATGTGGAGACCAGGGAACACAGTGGAGGGGAATTCCTGGCGAGTGTCCAGTAAACTCCTTCCCAATTGGAGTCGAATCAGAGGGAATAGACCAGTTATGAACTTTTTAATTGGTTGATGATGTTTCTACATGGTGGGGAGATAGCCTCTGATTGGTCATCATCTCCCGAGGGCATCTTGTGCTTCAAGGGCTGTTCAGAAGTGCAGTTATCTCTGCGAAAGGCGGTGAAAGAGGATATCCACCAGTATCAGTGGGAATTCCATCCGTGTGCCACCAAGAAGTACTATGATGTCCATTGGCAGTTCTGGTGTCCTTGAAAGAGATAAGACATAGAAGTCATTGGGTCAAGATGCTACGCATGCCAACATGTGAAATCATGACATCAAAGGACCTCTTCTTTGTTCCAGCCAATAACCATTCCTACCTAGAAGTAGGATGAAGTCACCATGGACTTTATTGTTGGCTTACCTGATACACCCTAGGGTAAGAATTCCATTTGGGTGGTGATTGATCATCTAACCAAATCAGCCCAAATCATTCCAATAAGGGATACAAATAATGTGGATGAGTTGGGCCATTTTTTTCTTCAAGAGATAGTGAGACTCCAGGGCATGCCATCCACAGTTGTCTCAAATAGTGAAAACTTTTTCACTTCATTGTTCATGAAAGGCCTTTAGATGGCCTTTGGGTCTCATATTAAGATAAGAATGGCATACCATCCTCATACGGATGGACAGACAGTGCCGGTGAATCAGATTTTGGAGGGCATTCTCCATGCATGTGTCATGGAAATTGGATGTTCTTGGGATAAACATTTGGGGCTGGTTGAGATTTCATATAATAATAGTTACCAATACTTTGTTCGAATGGCTCTTTTTGAGGTTCTATATGGTCAGCCTTGTTGATCCCCCTCTGTTGGGATGTGGTAGGTGATATGCCACAAATGGGTCCAAGTTTGGTGCAGGAGACGTCGGAGAAGGTCCAATTGAATAGCCAGTGCTATTTGATAGCTTAGAGTCTTCATAAATCTAATACTGACTGGTGGCATAGAGACCTAGAGTTTTTTTGGGTTACATGGTATTCTTAAAAGTGGCCCGTCGTATGGGCCATTGTCAATTGGAGATGAAAGGGATGATGATGGCTCAATATGTTGTCCCTTTCAAGATCATAGAGAATATTGGAAAGGGGGAATACATGTTGGCCTTAAATTATCAGTTGACATCCATCCATGATGTCTTCCATGTCTCCCAGTTACAGAAATAAACCTAGATCCATCCCATGTGTTGAGTTGGGAAGAACTAGATATAAAACCAGACTTGTCAGTTTTTGAGTGTCCAGGGAAAATAGTGGACTCCCAAGAGATGGTTATTCAAGGTATGTGTATTCTTCTAGTCCGGGTTCGTTGGTAGCATGGTAGTGATACACATGAGACATGTGAGAAAAATTCATGGGTTCTGGAAAAGTATCCATTCATGTTTTCGATCAAGCTTCACATTGACATTCTGGGACAGAAAGTTTTCATGGTGGGGAGAATTTTCACATACATTACATAAGGTTTTTTTCATTTATTTCCCATTCATTTTATGTTTTGGGGTTTTCCCAAGATTTTATAGAGGAATGGGTGAGTTTTCATGAATTGGGCCAAACCGTGAGCCCAATTCAAAATTTAAAAATAAAATAAAATTTATTTCATAACATGTTCATTTTTTTAATATTTTTCACCCATTATAATTCCTAAATGGCCTCCCCTGACCTATTAACACCACCATGCAATTTGGAACATTTATTAATCCATACTATAGGTTTATTTGGGGTTTTTATTTAAGGAATTTGGCCATCTCGAAGGCCCATTTCCAGTTTTAAAAACAAAATTTGTTTAATTAATAAGTTATTAAATTTAAAGATTCATTGGTGATTCTAAGTATCCCCCAGTACCATTAAACCCAACCTTACGTCCAGCCTCTTTCCCCCCTCTTTGGAGATTTTGTTCATTGTGAATTAGTGCAGAACATTATTGGGTTTCTAAAATCACCCAGAATTGAATAAGTAACTTCAATCCTTCTTAAATCTCTCAATTTTTACTATTTCTCCTCCATTATAGTTCGTACATAACCTCTTTATACTTCTTCGAACCTCTCTTGATGTTTTCACTATTTTAAAATTCATAAACTCGTGTATTTGGGGTGATTCTTCAATACCCCTCAAGTAACTGAGTCTCTTTCAGTCATTATTCAATTTTCATAGGGTTACATTCATTGTTCATGGGGATTATTCCCTTATCCTTTAAGTTACTAATGTCCAAAAACTGGGGATTCGAACCTAGGGTTGAACCATTGGGTTTTATGGTCAATTCTTGTGGTTTTAGGTTTGATCTAGCTCTCTCTTGGTGCAGCGTCTATGTGATTTTTATTTTTCATGAAGATTTAAGGATTTTCGTTAAATTGGAAGGTGATTCCATGTTTATGAACTTTAAATGAATTATAATTCTATGTTTTTGATACATTAATGTTTATTTAATTTCATTATGTTTTCCAAAATTAGTTTTAGTGGCATTTTTATTGAAAATGATTTTGAAGTTCCATTTTGAGGTTAAATTGGGGGTTATTCCTAGAAATCTTTTATGGGTTCAATTGGGGATGCCCTATAAATACATAGTTGATTATATTTAACTATAATAAGGGCTTAAAATATTTGTTTTTAATTTTTATCCAATTTGTTATTTGCAAAAATTGGTTTTAATGGTGTTTGTGGAACATGTGATTTTATGTGCCATGTCTGTGTGAAAATGGAGGTTTTAAAAAGTTTTAATTTCTTTCTTCACTTGGGGATACCAAAAGAAATTGATTTTTTTGTTTCATTGAAATATATTTGGCTGCCTTTTCTATTTTGGTAAATTAAAATTTTGCACATAGTGTGAAAATTCTGGTTTTTAATGTGTTTTGGATGCAAAACAATGCGGGGTTTTGAGAATAAGTTTTATTTAAAATCAACATGTTTGGTTGTGTGTTTTAAGTGGAATAAAATGTGTGTAGATAATTTACTGATTTTATGTGAAAATTAGAAGTGTTTGATATGAAAATATATTTATGTAGTATATGGAAATTGTTTTATCACAAATGGGGAAGCTCATGTACCTAGGTGGGGTGGATGTGTACCTGTATGACTAGTGGACCAGATAGGTTTTTTCCAAGTTTCATATAGAACTTAGATGACAACAACTCTAGATAAAATTTATGGATGATGAATGGGGACCACTAGGTTATGGTTATGTTACCTACTAGTGGCTCGTGCATGAGAACATATTTTACTATGGTTACATTACACCGAGGTATGAGGTATATGGGGCCTGAGACTATCTAGTGCCTAGGGGTGTTCCAGATTTTGTTTCTCATTGTATTATTGACATTTTCACTATTCATGGGTTTATTTTGGATGAAATTTAAATTATAAAACTTGTCTATTTAAATTTTTTTACATTCTGAAAATTTTGGCTTGAAAATTGTTTTCAATTGAATGTTTCATTTTGTGGATTTTTTCACTTCTTTTCCTTGTGTATTAAAACTGTTTGCTGTTTTAACATTGTATTTCATGATATTTCAAATAATTGGGTGGTATAATATTGGTATTAGTGTCACACCCTACTTGAACCCCTTCTGTGTAATTAGACTTGGTTATGATTGACTTAGGTAAAGAAAAAGGCTTTGGGTGGTAGTTGTTCGAGGTGTTGCTTCACATCCTTGGTGCGAAGTTGTGGGGACAACTTGTGGGTGACGACCCCTTCTCATGTGGAGACCTTGGGGTTTTCTTTATGCTATCATTATAAGTATTTAGACCAATTTTATTTCCTTTAAACCAATTTATTCTATTGTTTTTTTGCTTAATATTTATTTGGCTTGAAAATTTCTGATTTATATTATGGATTGTTTTTAATGTTTTATGTTTTCATACTTGGTTAAATCATTCCCAAACCAAAATTAATAATACCAAGGAACATGTGCCCACCCATGGGGATAAGTAATGCTATTAAGTCCTTGTCATAGGCCGGGTATGGTGCCTGTATTGGTGGCGACCAGATTCGGTTTGTGACAATGTGCTTATTTTAACAAATATGGCCAAAAAGGAATATCCTACTTTCATTAATTCTAAATAATTTTTTGCAAAAAATTCATCATTCCTTGGATCATTTAAAATTAATTTTTTTCATTGAAACTTTGGGAACATTTAGAAATTTAATATATTATTTCAATAATAAAATATTATTTTCATCAAGATATGGTAAAAATAATCATTTAAAACCACTATCAATCCAATAATACATCTTTTTTTGTTTAATAATGTTTTATGGGATTAGAATCTAGTTATAAAATTTTAATTCATTATATAGATGGTATATTATTATTATGAAAATATTTTTATGAATCATGTGTCATTTCCACAATGAATGTTATGATGAATTGAAGAAATGTTCATGAATCCCATTTAATTTTGAAGGGTTTTACATGACGAAACGTTGATGAATCTAGTTTTTTTTCATATGTTATGTTATGATTAATTTTTTTATGATATTTTGGAAAACATTAGTATCATTTTCAATATTTGAATGGTGTTCCAAAACATATATTGTCATATAAGGCATTGGGTTAAGATGGATATGTGATGAGGTAAAAAGGACTACAATCTAATGATAACTCTATTCAGTGTGGGTACCCATCCCTTATGATAGCACATCGAGTGAACCAAAACATATATGTTGGTTTGGTGATTGAACTAAAAAATATATGATACACTTTGATGTTATCCTTGACTACTGAGGAATTTATTTTATATGTTTATGAATAATCTATCAAATAATATATCATGATAATTTTGTGATCATGTTTCTAATGTTCTAAGATTTCTTATTGTACATGTCTTATGAACATGAATAAATTATTTGATAAAATAATATTATGATCTTTGACAATGGGGTGTGACTTCTATATGTAATCATCTTGTTTTCATACAATAACTCTAATTTCCTGTTTATTTAATAAAAAATATCTCTCATTTTTACCCTTAACATGCATCTGAGATCAACCATTATTATGATTCCTAGAATGACCGAGGATATTTATACATAAATATCAGGTAATTTTAGATGAATTTTAAATAAAATTCACAAATACTGATGTCGTGTATCATAAATAATTACATTTATTGTAGACTAGAAGCAAAAAAACTTGTTTTTAAGGAATTTTCTTCAACATCCCCAAAATTGATCATCCCATTTTGTTCCCCTTATAGAAACACCCTATTTAAAATCATAATAGATCAAAGATCAAAACCTATACCCAGGAGTAAATTAACCACATTGACTACATACCAAAAATTGAACAACCACATTGAATTTCATCAAATATCATATCAAGCACATCAAGTCAAAATACATAATTATACCATTATATAAATAATGACCCCCAACATAGTAGAGGGAAATATAATTTCATCCCCACCCATAAAATATTGAAAAATGTTAATATGTGTGACATTAAGTCATTAAATATTCTTCATGCCATCATATTATATTCCATGTAATGAAATTAGGTATCATAAACATGTCTCTAAACCATCAATGCATAACCCTTGGATGAAAAACTGGTTTTATAGACAACTCATCAAAATAATGCTAATCATTCTATAAAAAATACAAGGATGGTACCATTGGACAGTATCTCTAATTTAACATATAAAACACTCATTTTTTATTTCAATGATGAATATAAATTTTATAAAAAATTTAATTAAAACTTTATTTAAGGGGTTATACATTCCATATTAATAATAACATTATTAATAAAATAAATTCCAAAAGAAAATAATGAAAAATGATTTTACGATAAAAATAGCATTGGATAAATATAAAATAAATTTCAAATAATATTTTGGTATTAATGGTGGGTAATTTTGTTCATTCAATTCCTTTTTAAGGGATACATTCATATTACCTTTTTTTAAAAAAGAGTTAAAAATTACCCAATTGGGAAAATGAAAACACAATTATTTTTAATAAATTTTTTAAAAATTCATTAAAGGAAAATTTTCAATAACATAAATTCCAAGAATAGTAAATACATTATAGAAATAATTTCTACAAAAAATAAAAACAAAAGATGGAAAATTTAAAACTGAAATGAGAAATAATGTTCAATTCTATTTAGGAAACATTAATATAAAATTTTTGTGTTTTCATGAGTGGAAAATTAAATTAAAACATGTATTACCTAGAAATAAACAAATGAGATGAAAATTATTTTGAATCTATATAGGTATATAATGAAATTTCTTCAATAGAAGCATAAAAAAATTCAAACCTCATAAATAATGAAATCCTAACAATAAATTCATTACCACATTGAAAACATTGAATTAGGACACCCTTCAATCAAATAAAATTATATGAATATTTTATTCCTCATAAACCTAATAAAGATAATAATAATAGACATTTGTTTAAAGTATATACACTACATAAAATAAAAAAGCGGTGAATCTTTAGTGTTTCTCACATTACTAGATTTGAAATGAGAATCCCATACGACAAGTCCATCTTCCAATACATTGGTATGAACAACATGTAAAATAAATGTAGCTTTATTATTCATATATTAGTAAAACATAATAATATATTTCATAAAAATATAAAATTTACTTTTAATGTTTCATTTGCCTTTTATTTATGTAATGTTTATTAAAATAAATATTCTGGAGGATGAGTCCTTTATTTTTCCTAAATGATTTTGTTAAATTGTTTTGAAGCTTCTACATTTATTATATTTACGTGTCAATAAAATTTATATATAATATAAATATAATTTAAAATTATTATAAAGACATATTTTAACTCTCATGGATTAATTTTATTGATTGGAAAATTAATTACATCATTCATGGTGATGGTATGTCATACATACTTCAGGACACAGTTCCCATTTATTGAACTGACATATAGAAAGAATGTTATATATAAATTAATTTTATTCACTAATTTCAAAAAAGTAGTTTCATTTTGATACACTAAATAATTTAATATTATGATCTTTTCCAATATTAAATTAAAAAAAAGATAACTTTAGTTCATGGAGGCAATATTTTACCAGTATTCAGTAGCGATGTTATCATTTTTCAAAATATTTTAAGCTAAGATGAATTTTTTTATATTATAATTAAAAAATAATTATTATTTTATAAATATAATATATGATTTTATTAAGACATAATTATAATCATCCATGAGATGTGGTGATGGAATAAAAATTACATTGGCTCATGATGTGGTAGTCAGCTGTACACACTACTGACCATTTCATCTATCATTTGATTAAAGATGGAATGGGTATTGGTTATTTCATTTAAATAATTACATATAATAATATTGTAAATAATTATGTTTTTTTTATAAATGATCAATAATATTTTTAATAGGTGGAAGATGTAATAAAATATAAAATCATTGTTTATAATTAAATATCTTCTTCAAAAAAACTCTTTATGTTTTCTACAAAATAGTTTTTAGGAATATTTCCTAATCAAAAAGGTAACCTAGATATGGGAAGGGATGTAAGTAATTAGTTTTTTTATTTCATAAAAGATAAAAAATGGTGTTTAAGAGTGTAGATGATAAAATAAGAGGTATCCTTTTATAAGTTGGGTAGGGGACCCCCATGGAAACCACATAGAATTATTCTAAAAAAATTAAAGAATGTGAAAGTCATTATAAATACTAATTATTATAAATGATTAAAAATTAGACATTGAAATATGATTAGTTATAAATATATCCATACGATAATATTTATATAATTAAAAGTTGGTAACATTTATTAACATTTTGGTTTAACCCCACTGTACATTAGTTTTATCCTTTACAGAAGCAACCAATGTTGACTGTTTTTAAAATTGATTTTTAAAATATTTTATGCCAACATAATGATCACTTATTAAATGTTAATATTGAATATATGGAATCATTTTTACTAAATTTAATACACTAATATGGTAGAATATAACTTATATAAAACCATAATCATGATGAAAGTGCATCATTCCAATGAAACCGTTTGAATATAAAAATAAATATCAAATATTTTTTAAAAAATGACCCCTTTCATCTGAATTGGATTAATAATAATAGTATTTAACTATTTATTTCATTAAATATATTTCATAAAAAAATTATACATTATAAATAATTTAACTAATAAATATTTTTTTTATGATAATTTGTAATTTTTTTCACTATTCATAAAAACATTAATATTTTTAGAAAATAATAATAAATTAAAACTAAGAAAATCGTAACATGATGATATATAAAATGAATTTAGTTGATTAAAATAAAATTTCTAATATTTTCCACAATAAATTTTAAAATATGTTTGTAAAATGTTATGAAACCTCATATTTGTATAATATAATCTTATGCATGAAAATTTTTTATCCTAAACCTTTGTGTCACTCCACGACCTCATATACTCATTTAATCTATTCCTTTATTAGTATTGTAATACTCTGGTTCTAGTCATTGTTGATACCAGATTGTTTTTGAATTTTTGTGAAGTTTGGGTGGATTTTAGACTGTGAAAAAACATTACACGTTTAGTTGAAACCGTGTGGTAAAGCCCAGGTACTCATGTATCAAGTTCTAGATTTGTCCAGATACTATTTCACAATTTTCAAATGGTCACACAAACAATGTGGCCTAGTCATGCAGAAGGTTTGGGTTTTTGGTAGAAACTTCCACATGGTTTGTGCATAGTCCCACTACCCATTTAGATTAGTTGTGTAGTCGTTCTCTTCTTGTAAAATAGATGTCGAACAATTGGCGCACTGTATGATAAACCGTGTGACCAAATAAAGTGAGCTATCAAGAAATTTTTACACGAAAAACCCCAATATTATCCTTACCTTATTTTAACCCCATTTCACCTCCCCTTTGTCTTTGTTGAATTTAGCACACTAAGGGGCCCTGAAACCCATCTTCCCATGTCTCCTCCTCCTCTATGGCGTCATCATCAAAGATATAAGGTATGTTATTAACTCTTTGGACAATTTTCCCCTCATCATCATCTCCTATCCATAATTCATGGTTTTAAATGGGTAAATTGTCTCTTGGACAAATCCTATTAGTTAAGGATATTGTTTTCCATGATTTTATTGTTTTCTACTATTCGTGGTTTTATCATTGAGGTGTATTATTACTCAAACTATTGTTTCATTACATTAACATTCTATTGAGGTAGTTGTCTCCATAGTTTTCCTTTTTTGAATCAATACATTGATTCATTGGTGATCTCAATTAATTTTTAAACCAGAATTGCAAACCCTTGACACTCTTATAAGTGTCATTATAGTGTTTTCAAATAAGTATAAATTGATAAAAATCAGTTTTTATGTAATTATCCAAAAATACATCTATTTATATGTACTAATGGAGTTTGATAAGATTCATATTTTTCCATTAATGTATAATTAAATTATTTTAGTGGTTTTGGTTCATGGATACATTTGATAAAATGGATTTAATTGTGACATGAGCACTATATGTGAAATGGGGTTACATGTATTATTTTTTTAAAAAAGAAACTCTTATGTTATACACAATCATTTTCATTGTTAGTGATTATGTGAAATTTTTGGCCTTGTTTGGAAGCATGTTGATGTTTTGAAAATCATTTTTGGAATATTCATTGATATTTGGAGTGTTCCATTGGATGTTGGCATATCAAAGGGTTCATGAGGCTCTCACATGGATGTTTATTGTAATAATGATTGAACATTAAAACACATCTCCCGGTTTCATGTATCTTCTTCAAACCGTTGGTCTTTCAATAAACTCATATTTGTCTCAAGTGATTCATCCATGTGTTATTATATGTTATGTGTGAAATAATAGTATTTTTGAAACTTTAGAAGGGATGGATCGTTTTAAAATGTAACAAATGATCATTTTTTATCAATGGTTGTATTTTGGACTTTCATCTTTGATTTGAAATAGTGTGGAATGTGGATTTCATTTTGGGAATGTGAAGGACACTTGGAATGTGTTATGGGATGTGGTATTTTTACTTGTCTGGAAATGTTTTTTGGAATGTTCATTGGATTTGTAATGTCAAAGGACCATTTGGAAATTTATCATTCTTTTTTAAAGAAATGATTAAAAGTATATATTATGTAACAGACTGGTTGGATCCTTTGATACTATGAAGTGTAGTGGGAACTCCTACTGGGGATTTCCATATATGGGTTATCATGTAGGTGGATTATGTGTTTGGTGTAGGAATGTGCAGTGATGATAGGTACGATGAGTCATGCATGCAAGGGCCACCTACATATATAGTATAATTTTACGATGGGTTCCTGGGCATATTTAAGAGCATAAAGTATCAATTGGTTATCAATAACTATTAGATAGGCTGGTACCCTTGGACTTGGTGAGTGGCCAGGGGGTTGTGCCACTAGATTGGTTAGTTGATGGTGGTTTGTTTTTCATTCAATAGATTGATTCACCATATGTCGATAGGTGGTTTTGAAAAGAGTACGTCCATGGATTACTCTAGTAATGGTGAAAAATTCCCTTGGTTAATAATTTGATTTTTCTTGTTTATTACTTTATATATTCTATTCTCATTTGAATCATTTTATTTTTTTGGAATTGCATTATATTTTTCAGAATAGGTTTTTTGTTTGGGATTTCTTTTTATAAAGTGATGTCCTCTTTGAATATAAATGTTGAGCTTATCTATTTTAGAAAGAGAAAAAGATTTATTTATTTTTTTAAATGTGAAAATATTAGTTATATATATATTTTAAATCTATTATTATGAGATTATTATCGGAAATATAAATGTATTGATTATCTGCTGATTTCATACCGAGTTGTGAAGGTCACACCCTACTTATACCATTTGGTTTCAGTAGAGATGAGTTGTTTTATAGGTTTAGGGTCTTGGTTCATCTTCCTATTGATGGAGCAGGTTTGTGGGTGGATGGTGGGGAAATTGAGGTCGCATTGAGATCATATTAGTATTATTTTTGACTTATTTTGGGTTTTATTGTTATTCCATTGTAGCATGTTATAGAATCAACTTGTTTATTTTTTGCATATTTAGTTTTTGTTTATAAGCGTTCTTAGTTTTATTTATTTGATTCAGGTTAATTGTACTAAATCATTCCAATATGGATTATATGGATTCTTAATACTAGTTTCCAGACAATGGGGATTAGGAACTCCCTTTGGGACATTCCAGGGACTTGGTATGGTGTTGGGTCAGAAGGAAATCGAACCTTGTTCATGAAAAAATGTTATTAGAGGGAGTTTCATTTTTATTTTGTGGTTAGGTTTATTGTATAATAAGACTATTGGGGCATAGTAGGTTGGTTATGTGTTTGTTACAAATAACTCCCACTCATGGAGGGACCTGAGTTTCTATGGGTCGTCTAGGAATTCAGGCATAGCCCAGTTTTAGTTTGTTTTTGATTGAGGGATGACAATATTGGTGATCCAATGTCATTTTGTGACATCACATGTAATAGTGACCCATGTTGTGTTCAAGATCACTATTATAGGTCTTCTTTGTAGTTATTTATTACTTGGGGAATGACCCACTAACATGTGTCATGGTTATGAAAGACTATAAGTTCCTAATTCAAGTGGTTTAGTTCTATAGGAGTTTCATCTTGGCCTCAGTTGTTGTATGTGTGATTCAAAAAGTGAAAATGGTTTTTTAAACAAGAATGAAATATTTTAAATGGGGTTGCACTGGTAAAATTGTTATTTAAATAAATTATGTATGATTGGATATCTAGTGGGTTTTCAGAGTTGGATGTATAACGGTCAGTGTAATCAATTTTATTACATATGAATGTTTTCCCATGTGATTGTGTGTGTGTGGAATGTGTGTATTAGAAAAAATAGATATAAATGGATGAAAATGTGTATAAAGGGTTGTAGGATTCAATTGGTGGGTTATTGAAATTATTGGCATGGCCTATATTTTCTAATGTTAATTTTTTCAAATAAAATGGTTTCAGAAATATGTTCTCCTTTAAAACATTGTGTTCTTGTTTGCAAAAGTGGATTTGTGTATTTTGGAAAAGTGGCCTTATAAGAAGGTACTTTTTTAAACATAAATGGAAATTTTAGTTTCTGATATGGGTTTTTTTGTTGTTCTTGTATTATTTTGTCTTCTAAGCCAGTTGATTTGGATAAAGATGTTACTTTCAGTTGTGTTTTATATTGATGTTGGTTCTAGTTTGTGTTTCTCAAGATATTTGGAATATGCCACCCTGAATGGTCCCTATGGTTTTAGTATATTCATGTCTAGTTTCTAGTTCTTCTAAATTGTTTCATATCTTTTATTGTGGTCAATTTCTGTTAGGTGGAGTGGAGTGGATTGATGAATAAGAGAGAGTATCCATATCATTGGGAACTGCAGAGGTTGTTCGGGTTTGTACTATTTGGGGGGTAGTTTTAGGGGTCTATTTTGTATAAGTGGGGTATATTCCCCCCATAAATGAATGTTTGTATTACATATGATGTGTATCTCTATACTACATTTTATGGTTTATAACAAGGGAGATGATGTTGAAGAATAGGTAAGATCACATGAGTATTTGGCAAGGAAAGTAGATGATGAAGACCTATGTCGATAGTTTGAATTAGCTGGTTTCCTTTTCTCCAGAGGTTGAATCATAGTTCTTGAAGAGGGATTATCTTTTCCTTGTGTGTCTTCATCGAGATTTAATTTATAAATTCATCACCTCAAAGGATATTTACTACAAAAAATTGGCGTAGGAATACTTTTTAGCTTAGTTAGTTTATTGAGTATAAGTTTTTGGTAATCCGATATCTCTCTTGGTTCATAATAGTTCCCCATCTAGTAAGGAGTGAATGCTATAGGAACATGTCTCTAAGGAGTATCCATCATTCGTTCTGTCCTCTAGTTCATTAGGACCTTCTCTTAGTTGTCATCAGTGTTACTATTTTTGGCATTCAAATCCATCTTAACACATCCCCCTGAAGACCTTCCATCGTTTTTTATGATTGGGACTTCTAAATATGTTTTGTATGCAACATTAACTAGAGAAGATATTTTTATTAGAGGATTTTAGTACCTAACTATGGGGAAATCCATTGTTTAGTCATGAGGGCTCTCGCCACACGCTTGAAAGTGAAGCTTACGTACAGTCAAGAGTTATCAGGGGTGTGTGAAACCTTGGCCAAATTTTATTCTTCGGATTTGGGGTGGAAACATTTGAATATTACATATTTTAATCATTTATTGTTGTATTTTCACCATATTGTTGTAAAATAATAATGGATTCATTTAATTAGAGTGGTTGTGTCCCTCTAATTACGGCACTTTAAATTGGTTGCCCATTTCAGTATGTGTTTTCCCTTATGTCAGTTTCAGTTTCATCTATTCCCATTTAGAGACATTTGAGTGTTTTTCATGTAATGGACTGTAGTTATTATTTATGTTTTACATATTTTCATTGTATTCACCATGTGTTG
Organism: Viscum album; assembly: GCA_963277665.1. Classification (NCBI taxonomy): domain Eukaryota; kingdom Viridiplantae; phylum Streptophyta; class Magnoliopsida; order Santalales; family Viscaceae; genus Viscum; species Viscum album. The sequence continues at coordinate 116,033,284 of OY728123.1, read as the reverse complement.
GGGGTTCATATGGTGTTGGGAAATTACTATTTCATGTGGTGGTGGGGTTTTTCTCATGTTAAGGAAGTTTGGTTAGTTCATATTGGGGGTTCCTTAGTTCTTGGTTTCAGTAACAGTGTTGTTTGGTTATTTTGGAGAGATTCAATTAGTTCATGAGGTTCTACTTCATCGAGTCTCTCTAGATTAGGGGTTTGTATGTTCTTGGTGGTGTTTTTGGGTGTTAAATGTTACGTGTTAACTTAGTTCTTATGGTATGGAGAACTCCCTCGTGTTCTCTTCTCATTCCTATTCGGAGGATCCTTCTTGATAGATGAGGTTTTAATTGTTGGGATAAACATCCCCCAAAGTCTCATGGTATCGTTTTATTTTTATTAGGAATGGACTCATGTATTGATTATCATTCGACTCCGTGAATTGGGGGGGGGGGAGTGTCTGTGTTGGGGAGAATTTTCACACCTTGACCTTTGATACTAATTTTTTTGTATTATTTTATTTTCATTGAACCATTCCAAGGGATGTTGATTTTGAGACCTAATTAAAATATTTTAGATTTGGGGATTTTGGTATGATTTCAGCCTATGCACAGGCACCGTACATTTCGTATAAATTGTGATTTTCGGCCCAGGTACTTGTAGGGAAGGTTATGGACTTGTCTAGAAGATACCATATGGTTTGTGCTTGGTCAGAGAAACCATGTGTCTTTTTCATGCGGTAGATTTTAAATTTTATTAGAAGATACCAAACTATTACACATGGTCACAAAAATAGTATAGATTAGTTGTGAGGTCATACTATTCATGGAAAGTTTTTGCATCGTGGTTGGCGCACATTTTGATAAACCGTGTAGCAAAACCGTGCATGCTTCCCAAAAATTTTAAAACATAAGAACCATATTCTTCCCTTACCTCATATTATACCCATTTTGGCCCCTACCTCTACATCTAATTTGTCACACAAAGGTATATTGAAACCCCCATTCCCATTTCTCCTCTTCCTCTATGGATGCATCCTCATTAATCAGAGGTCTGTTTTTAGGCTTTTTTCATTTTTCACTCTTCCTCCTATCCTCTATATTTCATGGGATTATTTTGGTAAACCCTCTATTGGTAAAACCATAGATGTTAGGTTTAATGTTTTGATCAAATTTATTCATATCTAGGTTGTTCCATTTGATTGTCGGTGTGTATTATTCCATCAAAATTTGTGTCGCATTCGAATGCCATTGAGGTAGGAATGTCAATACTTTTCTATTCCAATGTAATCCATTGATTATTGGGTGATCTAGTGTAATATTTAAACATGTTTCAAAAATCCATGATACTCTTGGATAACTAATTAATGTTTATCTAAATTAGTATAATTTGTTCAAATTTTTTTTTGGGTTGATACTCCATATACGCCTCTTTAGATATGAACAAATGATTTTTTTAAATTTCCAATTTAACCTATAATGTAATATTTATTGATTTTAGTTGTGATTGTTTTTTTATACGATCTTTTAAATATATTGAATTATGAATCGAGGATTGTATGGTGAATTGTGTGACTTTAATAATATTGATTGAAATATGACCTCTTGTATTATAAGTTCTCATTTTCATTTTTAGTGAACATGTGAATTTTTTGGGATTGGTTTGGAATCATGTGGTGATTTTGATAAATTTTAAGTTAATTTTAATGGAAATTTGTAATATGTCATTAGATGTTGGATCAACCATCGGTGAACAAGGTGCACACATGGATGTGCTTTGAATGGAAGATGACACATTAAATACTTCCCCATTCCACAAATTTCTTCTTCAAACCCTTGGATATTCAATAAACCTATCATTGTTTCATGTTCTTTTTTAGAGTGGTTAAATTGATATGTGTGAATTCGGTAATTTAGAATGTATGGTTTTTTTATAAATGGTAAAAAGGCCTATTTGGCATCATTGGTTATTTTTTTGTATTTTCATCATGGTTTCCAAATAGTGTGGAATGTAGATTTGATTTTCTTAATGTGAGGGAATGTTTGGAATGTGTTCATAGATATGTTATTTATTATTATTTGGAAATGTTTTTGGTAAATGAATTTGTATGTGTAAATTAATTACCCATTTAGAAATTTAGTATGTTTTTAAAGGAATGACTAATCGATGTGATGGACCAATTGGTGCATTTGATTGTATGATGTTTAGTGGGAACTTATAATTGGTATTTCCCTATATGGGCTATCGTATATGTGTTGCTTGTTTTTTGGGGTAGGAAAGTTTATTGACGGCTAGTATGATACGGCCTCCTAATTAAAATGTATAATTTTGCAATAGATTCCTAGGAATCTTTTAGGGGATCAAGTGATAGTTTCTTATAAACTGAGATTAGATGGGTTGGTAACCAAAATATTAGGGTAGATGCTTGATAGGTTGTTCCAATAGATTGGGTATTTGATGAAATTTTGTTGGTTATAGACTAGGGTGATTTACCATACACCTACATGTGGTTCCGAACTGTGTACATATTGGTATATATCTATGTATGTTTAAGAAATGACAATGTTTACTAATTTGTTTATGATTGTTTATTTCATTCTATATTTTGTTCTCATTTGGAACAGTTTATTTATTTTATCCACAACCATGTATTTTCAAAATTGGTTTTTGGTTTGGAATAAGTTTTATAAAATTATTGCCTATTTAAAAATAATGTGTGTTCGGTTCTATTTTAAAAATGGAAAAGATGAGTTTTTTTGGAAAAATATTAAAACCCAACTTTTATATAAGTATTATAAAACTAGAATTAAGGGAATATTTTTAGAAATGTAAATTTAAGTATTTTTTGGTTATTTCCTACCATGTTTTGAATCTCACAACATACTTGTACCTTTCGATGTCGGCATACTTGAGTTGTTTTATAGGATTAGGTTCTTGGATTATGTTCTTGTTGAAAGATCTGATTAGTTGGTGGATATCAGTAACACTTAGGTCACATGGAGATTGCGTTGGGTGTGGTTTTGTCACTGTTTTAGTTTTCATGTTGTCTAGTTGTATCTTGCAACTGAATCATCTTTTTATTTATTTGAGATTCTTATTATGGAAATATATGTGACGTGTATTTTTAATTAATCCTAGTTTATTGGGATGAAATCATTCCCACCATGATTATATTGATTCCTAATAGTAGTTTCTAGCCAATGGGTATCGAGAACGCCCTTTGGACTATGCCACAAATTAGGTCGGGTGTTGAGTCTAATGCAATCCTGGCCTAGTTAGTGACACCATCTAAGAAAGAGTATAAGGTGAATGGTGAAAATTTTATTCAATATATAATATATATAAATCATATTCAAAATCCAATAATTTGGATTTTTATGATTATAATGAATAAAATCATTTTACTCAAAAAAAACATCTATTCATAAAAACATTTCATTACATTCAAATGATTTTTTACTTTCTTTTCATTGAAACCGAGAAACAATGATCAAATATACATGTATATATATATATATCGACCATAATATTATTTGTTTTCCAAAATACATTATTACCACAAATTTAATGTATATTTCATAATACCAAAATAAAAATATTATTTTAATAGTATAATAGGATTCATTTACAATCAATGTTTTCTATAATAAAATACATAAAAAAGATTAATTTTAATTGAATAAAAAATATAATAAAATCTATAGGTGTTATAATATAAAATCATAATTATTAATTACACTATAGATATCCCATTACTCAGATACATATAAAAGGGTATACAATTGGATTATCATGTCCCATGTTTCCCATGTAGCTTTCTTCAATTGGTGGTTTCTTTGTAAATCATTTACTAGAGGAGATGTATTATTTCATTATACAGTCTCCCCTTGATCTACAATATCTATTGGTTTTTGCTAAATTTAAGTATTTATATCATGTGGTATGACCTCTTTGATATTTACATGTGAAGGTACCTATTTTTACTTCTTTATGAGATATACATGGAGAACATTATGAACATCATAAATTGTTTGGTAGGAGCGCTATGTGAAAATATTCCATTCCTACTTGACGAAGAATCAAAGAATAGAAATTTATGACATGTCTCATATATCACATCATTATTAATCTCATAAACAAATTCCATGGTGAAATTAATATAAATAACCTCTCAAAAACAAAAATAAATAGATCACATAGATGATTTTTTGGTTTTTATTTTATATCAACTCTAAGGTATGCTAATGAGAAAGATAATGGATCTAAATTTCCCTTCAATTTTATCATATTTCTTCGGTATCATTAAATATTGTTTCTCTAATAAAATCAAAAAATATTTCTATTGTAAACTTATTTCCATATATTTATTCATACAGATCCATCATAATTAGAATTTTATATTATTGATGTAAGAAAACTCAACTAAATGAAAGTGTGGATCCAAATCACCATGGAATTCCACTAAACATTATCATAGAATACACCCTGGGGTTTAAATTGTTCTCTTAGACTGACCATCTATTTAGGCATGATACATATATTATAAAATAAAATTTGTATGGTGGTCATTATAAATACATATCCAAAACATTGAGGCAAAATCCACATCAGTATTAGAGGCAATTGAAGGTAGTAATCCTGGGAATCATTGAAATTCATTTTTGTATACCACATAAAGGTGATATATAGAGGTTTATTCTATAATTGAAATGATGTGTGATGAATTTATTAGGTTATAGACTATAACCCAATATAAATTTGAACTTTATAAATTTTTGGGAGTCCAATGAAAAAAATACATTGTGACGTTTTCTCATTTTAATTCTGGTATGGGTAATGCTTTTGACATCCCAAAAAATATATAATATACAAAACATGATTATATTCCATGAACCAAGATATAAACTCTTTATTATCTCTCTTTATTTCATCTAACGAAATTTACACTTTCAGATCTATACATATATTTCTATATAATTATTAAAATAGAATGAATAACTATGGGATTCCACTAATTACTCCTTCATTAAATATGGTATGTATAGAAAATTTTCACTATTATAGAAAATTATCATTCCATCATAACTTTGGTTAAACTCAAGATCTTTTACGGCCTTCCACAAATCTATATCTTCCTTTTATAACTCATATATAAATATATATGGTTAAACAATAACACGAGAAACAATATATTACACCCCTTTGTTCATTATTTTTTGATCTATAAATTGAAAATCAAGAAATATTAGATCATTTTATCCACATAATAGAAAATATAGAAGGATAGTTTCCTATCAATGAATCTAACATGATGTTAACTATCAAATGGTGGTAATTTACTGAGCAATGATAATCATTAATTATTTTTTACCAACTTCATTGGAACATATTTATATATATATTTGTGAATATATAAAATAAAAATTTATGATAGGTATATATATCACACAATTCTCCATAATGATAATTCCTCCATGTCATTAATGAAGAAATCACTAACGGTAATTCAAAATCACAATTTTGGTATGTTTTTACGTAATCCAACAATTTTCATGACTCATTGTCTATTACCATATCATTCTCCATGAGAATGACTCGAAAATAATTCATAGATTTAACATAATATAATAAAAAACATTTTCTACAACAAGGTAATGTAGGTATTGCTTCAATAACAAAAATAATCTTTATCTCCTTGATATTTTATTCACATTGAATTATACTATGTAAATTTTACCCCTTTAAATTTAACATAGTTATTATATTAGAGTCTTGGGTGAAATTATCTACAAACTGTCAATAATATCCATCTCACCAAATAATTCATTTTATCTTTGTTAAACTGGGTTTTCTATGACAACGTTCAATAACTATGTTCATTTATAAATCCATAGATATTCCATCCCATGATAATATATGACAGGAAAGGAAACTATTTCTATAAAAAATTCACATTTTTTAATTTTACCATAATAATTCTTCTTACTTTTGGTCTTTAAAAAATTTTCAATTTTTTAATTTTAACGTTAATTTTCAATTTAACATATAAGAATATCCTTTATGAATATCACCACAGACTAATACATTGAATATCTAGACACTATGTAAATTTAATCGAATAATATTGTGGTAGAATTATTAATATCAAACAATATAATTAAATAATCCAAGTGTCCATATATTCCACATAATTAGTTCATGGGTTTATCCTCTTTCTTGAACCTAAATTTATTATTTATACAATTAAAGAAAATCATGGGAAAGTATTGATATCTTTATAGTTTATGAATAATGTCATCAATATGGTGTATAGGAAACCTGATAATGACTTTGATTCTGATAAATTTTTTATAATTAGTATAATGGCGCCCTGATCCATCATTGTTCTTAACGAAATATAATAGGTTCACTCTATAGTAATATACTTGGATATGTAAATCTGTTTTCATGATTCTCCAATATTTGAATGTTAAATTACAAAAAATCAATTTGGTACCTTCGATAGAATGTATTTCAAATAGGTGTAGTACAATGTATGAGTTTTGTTGAGTACAATAAAAAATGATTTGGATTAATAATAGGAAAATCAACTTGAATGTCATAAAAAAACTCATGCACAATTGGCATTGCATGGATGTTGAGATTATCCTCTACCGTATTTGTTAAGAACTAATTTTGAATATGAATCAATACACATAAAAATAATGAATTTCTATTGTGATGTTTTTTCATCATATCATTGATAAAAGAGGATGGGTTCATTGGGAATATAAAATTTGACTTTGATCCCACAACATTTAATGTTTAATTTTTGATGGGAATGAAAATCCAGTCCATAGGTGACATCACATTCAACAAGAGGTACAATATCAAGATTATATGAAAAAAACACTCATAAACCTCAACCATAAGAGAATTATAACCACATCATGTTATCAATATACCATGGTTATTTATCATTAATACAATAGAAAATAATTTTTTTGTTTATGAATTTAAATTCCATGACACATTTCAAAATATAATAGAAATTATATCAATAATCTCAAATAGGATTTCGCAATATTTGAGAATACAAGATATCACCCCAATAACAATGTTCTATATTTATTCCACTGATAAAATCAATATTGTTAATATAAACATAAATCATCTTTAATGAGTGATTAATCCTGAATAATCCTTCCTATGATGACTAAATCATGAGTCATTCAATTCAATATTTGAAACTTTTGTTTTAACTTATTTCATTCATTATCATAATCTATGAAAATAATTAATTATTTTATATAATGTGTTTATAAATTTTTAAAAATATCCAATAAGAGTTTCATTCTAATTTTATTTTAAGGAAAATTATCGTGCACTAGGATACAATTTAATCATTTTCTAATGAACCTGTATTATAATGATGGAATTTATGTAAAATTTATTTATGGACACATAATCATGTATTCTCAATATATTAATGTATTTATAGGAATGTCACATAATCATTTTCATACCAAAAATATTGATTTATAATATACATTAATGTATCTTAATTAGTATCACTAATTTTATAAAACCCTAATCATAAATAATTATAAAAAATATTAATTATAAAACCTACTATATAGACCTAGGATTTTCTTACATGGATATTAATTATTTTTATATTAAGGATAAATAAATTTTACAACTAATCACATAATTACAGTAATAGTTTATTGAAATTGGAGAAAAGATGCACAATTACGTTATTTAATTAATGAAATTCCAAATCCCTCTAAAAGAGATTCCCATTTATTACACATAATGGGCATACATTTTTTAATAACCATTCTTGATAAAATAGGGAAATAAATCATGAAAATGGATGAGAAAATATTATTTGTATGGGTAAACATGGTATATATCAATCAATAATCATATCAAATCCTAATATAAAAATATGTGTGTTGGAACATGAATATAAATGACACTATTCATAGAAAGTATATAAATGAATTAAAAAAATGTCTTCGAATGAAACAATAATATTTCAAAATACATGAATCAAAATAATTATAAATCATCATAAATAAATTTGTATATATAAGTTCACTTCATAATTGTGTGGAAGTTTCGTATAAATATAAATGGTGTCATATATCATAGTTATCTATCAAAACCATCACATATTAATAAATTAGAAATAAATTTGTTCCCTATGGTGGATCATAATATCTACATGATTCTCATATCCTATCAAACAAATCAATTTATTTAGAAATGATAATCAAGCACTTCAAAGTGTTTCCAATAATTATACAATGATATATAAATTTTTTACCAATTAATATCAGGGATATAAAATATATCTCCCAAAATTATTATAATTAAAACCACATATATTTCGGTGATAAATTCATCAAAAATTGATGATATCATCATATAATATTCCGTGCAATGAAATCTGGTTTCACAACCATTTCAACAATCCATCCTTTCATAAACCATTGAAAATAAATGGGATTTACAAACATCTCATCACAATAATCATAAACCCTCTAGTAAAAATATATTTATTGTAACATTACATCATATATGTTATAAAACATAAGAGAAAATAATGGCTGTTTTTTTATTAACTCATATTCCACAAAATTATTACTAGAAATATCTTGTATAAATTATCATTTTCTCACTGAAAATAATATTTGTAAGAGGAATAATAAAAAATAATGTGAAAATATTTTTTTTCATTTCAAATAAATTTCGAATAATATATTTTAATCATAAAATAAAAAATTCACATGAAAATAGGGAATTGTATTTATGCCATCCATTTTTAAAGAAAAACTAATTTCACATAATTAAAGAAATTCGAATAATACCTAATTTGGAAAAATACTTGAATAAATGATTTAATCCATTTTTAAAAAGATAAAATATTTGAAAAATGATCATAATCAATCCTTATAGAGTTGTATAAACATTCCTCGATGTATATTTTGAAATCATGTACATGGAAGAGAATATTATTTTTTTATCAAAGATAGAAGTGAATTTGATTTAACAAGAAAATAAATTATTTGTAATAATTTTTTATAATGGGAGTGAAATGAAAGTAATATATGTATTCTATAGAAATAAAAAGGTAATACATATCTTTATTTTATTGTAGATTTGTAGGTCAAACAAATTCATCATTTGAAGAATAATTATAAACAATCTCGATAAACAATGAGATAGTTACAGAAATCTATTACCACATTGGTAACATCTGAATCATAATTAGAAAAAAAATAATCATACTATATAGATATGTAAATTACACTAAAATTATTAAAAACAATCATGAAATACTTTCATGGTCAGTATATACACCATATAAAATAAACATGTGTTGAATATGGCATGTCTCTAACCAAAGTAAATGTGTAAAAAAATACCTTACCTCAAGTATGATTTCATTTATACATGTTCAATCCTACTGTATAATAAATATATGTTTATTATAAATATATTACATAAAAATTAAAAAAAAAATTATCATAATATATATTATATAATTATAACCTTTAACAACCCTTATATTTTAAATTTTTTTATTAATGTAATTATTATGGAAGTTAAAATCATTATTTTTAACGCATGTATTAGTTTTGTAGTATTACAATTTTTTAATAGATTATTTTTCCATAATATTAAAAATTTAAATCATAATATTAATATAATTATAATTATCTAAATATAAAAATATTTTTATGGATAAAAATTATAAATATAAATATGATTTATACTATTCATGCGTACAGTTGGTTGTATATATAATGGAATAATATATCCATTTAATATGAAAATAAAGAAATAAAAGTATATAATAATTTCCCCATAGAAAATTTTTAATTTCATTTATATAATATATATCACTTAAATATATCTTTATTACCAATTATTATAGGCGGTGATGAATGACAAATCATGTATTCTCACAAGGGGATATTTTTTCATACACAATATCGACCCTTTTTATTCCCATTTGATGGAAGAGGGGATGGGTTCTTGTTATTAATTTATCTTATTAAAATATAAATTTATGGGTGATAGAATTTTTTTTTATATTTAATGTTTTGATAAAACATAAATTTAGTAGAAGAATAAATAAACCAAAGATTATAGTTCAAGAACGATACACATTCTTCAGAAAACATCATTAAGATTCCCAGAAAAACCTTTACAAGAGGGATTTCTAACTAAAACATGGAATATAGGAAATTTAAATTTACAAAAGGAAGGTATTTTGGTTGTTATTATAACATATAAACTATTTACGAAGTTTATATATGAAAGTATGTGAGGTTTCGTTTTTTAGTAGGGGAGAGGACCCACATGGAAACCAATTGCACATTTCTGAAATGTACACAAAATGATAAAGAATTTATCATGAGAATAGATTAAAAATGACAATATGTTAAATTTTGTTATTGTATAAGGTTTATATTTAAAAATAAAATGTTATATTTTCTATTTTTATTTATAAACATTGTCATATAATTTTTTTTAACCCGAGAAAACCCATTTTATTCTTAACTCTAACAAATATATTTTCTTATTACTATTCATTACCAAAAAAATTAAGATGAAAAAATTAAGTAATATTAATTTTATTAATTATAAATATTTAATATATTTTAAAATATTAAATTTATTGTTTTTCACTAAATTAATTTAAAATCACACACAAAATAGAGATGATATTTTGGTTTTTCAACAAAATATATGTCCCAAATATAAAAAAAATCATATCAATTCATAACATTAAATTTCATAAAAGGATATAATATTTATTAATATTTTTATTATTGATCAAATTATCCATTTTAAACAAATTTATAGATATGTTTTTCCTTGTAACAATATGATCCCAAATAAAATTTCAAATAAAAGATATTATTTTTTAATATTCGCCAAAAAATAATATTTTTTAAAAATTCCAAAAAAATTTCTCATAATTTATTTATAAATTATATATAGAAAATAGAGTTAAATTTTGAAAAATCTTATTCTTGAATTGGGATGATTTGAGTTTGAAAATTATTGTGTCGTTAACTATTGGATAGTTTATTGAAAAATTTAGATTTTATACATATAACTAGATTTATCAAAATATCATGAAAATAAAAAATTTTAATTGAACTATATTAAATTTTATTTAATATATAATATTTATTTATATTTAATTATACTAATAAAAATAATTCTTAATTTAATTTATTGTGGTAAAATTTCAATTTATGTATTACAACTAGTTTTTAGAAACTAATGTCTGTTACATAAAAATGATATTCACGTTAATAATATTAAATAATAAGGCAATTAATTTATATTATTCATATATATGGTATGAGATCTCAAGGTTTAATGAATTTTTCTAGTAAATAAAATTTCATTGATGGATTTCTTAATAGGAAACACCATATTCAGTTTGTGCTACAGATCACATTGGCATAACTTGCGTTAATCACAACATTGAGTTCTAAAAAATTTATGATATATTATTAATATTGTTATTCAAAATTGACCATTATATCATATCTATTAAAATTCAAAATACTAATATTGACAATTAATTTTTAACTATTAAAATTAATTGTTTTATATAAAGAATACAAATTGATTATAAGATTCATAATTCTCAGTGAAGTATTAATTTCATGAAAAAATAACTCATAGAAAATTATTTTAATAATATAATAATAGTCTTTTAATTCATCATGTGAAAATTATCTTAGGGTGAGTGTTCTAAATTTTTCGAAGAAGTTTATATTTTTATAAATAGTGGAAAATATTTAATCTTAATTGAAAATTTCCTTTTCATTTTATTTATTTACAAAGATAAATCATATTTCAAATTTGTTTCTAAGTATAATTTATTCTACAATACATATATTAATCCAATATAGGTCAATATATTGAATTTATTTTTGAAGTATGTTTTAAAAACTCCTTAAAATAATCAACATTTTATATTTAAAACCCCAAATAATTTTCATATCTACATGATTATTATTAATCTAATATTTATGAGATCTATAAATGGAAACTGAAAAATATCATCCATTTTCTAAATTAGAATAATTATATTTATCTATTAAGGTCAATATAAATTTTAACAAAAAAAGGATTCCATTAACAATTAATTACAATGATTAATATAAAAATGGTTTTAATGGGATGTCAAATTAGAAAGATAAGGGTATAAATAAATAATAAAATTAGCTAGAAACTATTGGATGAAAATATATTGACCATTCCTCATGTAAATATCATTAATGAACTAATTTAGAACCTTGTGATGTACAAAAAATGAGGCACTACTGAATAATTTTGAAAAATAGGAAGTGTGCCCTCTCCATAGATTATCAATGTTCATCCATGTCATTTATACATAAAAAAGATAAGCCTTAGAGTATTTAAAATTACCAGGAAAAATCACATCCCAATATCCCAATCTAGATCCTAGATGATTTTTTTTCATAAATCTATCTTATCAAGGCTTTTAGAAAAACCTATTAATGATACATGAAGAATAAGTAATTTTTTCACCAAGTATGTATTGTTTTCACCCTCCACCTCCGTATTTTATTTTTATATCATTATTATATAATAAACTGATAATTTTTCTCAAACATTGATGTTTTTATGTTATGGTAGTTAACAAAAACCATCTCCACTTCATTCAAATTGGTTATAAAATAATTGTTCATGTGTCTGATGTACGAAAACCTCATGAACTGATATCCAAAATATTTTTTATTACCACTTATCAAGACTAGACATAATGTGGGATATATTTTTCAAATATGATATTTTTATATTTATAGTGTAATTATGATTATTTATTATTATATCATACATAACTTCATGTTATCCATTTTTTGGGAAATGTTAACATTACACATGTGTACGACGGACTACCACATTGCAAAGCAACATGATTCATTCTAACTATACGTAGAATTTATTGTAGATGTGTTTAATTAAAATAAATATATATATTAAATAACCATGTGTCTATAATAATAATATATATCATATTGTGTTATGAACCCCTCCCTCCAATGATATACCTACTTGGATGGTGATGAAGAATGATAGATAATGACCCTGAGTCTCACCTTTTGTAGGCCCTCAGTTGTTGACTAGCGAAAAGCGTGTAAAATCTCACAACATGGGAGGAATTACCATCTATAAAAAAAATGATAAAGAGATATGATGGATCATCTAAATAGAACCTCTATGGAATTTATAAAATATTTCCATAACCATCCCAGATGCATGTGCAAAATAATACATATACGAAACAATGTATCTAAACTATGTACCAAAAGTAAATCCAAGAGGCAACACAACAACTATAATGATCCAAGATATTAAAGTCCATCGTTGTCTATAAAATCATTATAGAATCCTAAATTTAGTTTACATACATAGGGTGATCATAAAAGTATATTTGGTAAGAAAACCAAGTTCTCTCGTGCACATGTAAATGAAACCTATTAATTATCCTATGTGAAAAGATGAAGAACCAAAACAACACATATGTAGGCATACTAACAACCACATACTCAACAATGTCAAGTTCACTAAATAAATAAAGTCATGTAATGTAATATATATTATTTAAATCTATGATGGGGTAAAACGCATTACTTTCGCATTGATTATCTACTCTCACACCCTAATGGAAAACTTCATTGTGCTCCCACCTCTTCCAAACATACCACATCAAATTCTGCATGGAAACACATGGGCCTCAAAACCACATCACATCTTTCCCACACATACATTTTCCTAAAACCACATCTCATACCTCCCATAGACATCTGTTCCACAATCATCATCGCATTACACCTGATGAATCCTTTTCTAGAAACAACATCTCATCTCGAAGACACTTGGGAAAGAATAACACATCTCATCCTGAACAAAACGTGGAATGAAAAAAATTCCTACACAAACTTGTTCCTCACAAACAAAATCCTTCTAGAAGAATATCATGCTATCACACTAGTTATAAGGATCTGGGAAAGGCGGGTAGCCATCCATCTATCCTCCCACGACGATGTTTGAGAAATATACCCTCTCCTATGATGATGGGGATGTCTAGTTCACGGTTCTCAACTATAGTGGGGTGCGTATATAAATAGAAAAATGAAAATACATGTATATACATATAAGGTGCCAAACACTCTTCCCAACCCATGGGTTCTCAAATAATAGGCAACTCACAACACTACCAACTTTCAAATATCATTAAATTCACAACACCACCAAATATGCTACAACAACAACAAATTCATTTAACAAATTCCATTCATTATTTAATAATTATTTTATTTATTTTGTTAACCAAACTACATTTATCAATTCATAAGAACATCAGAAAAAATATATTCATTTCATCACCAACTGAGAAACTACTACGAAAATCCCATAACAAGAAAAAAACCCACATAGAGGAAAGAGTACCGTGTTAAATTATCCCACATCATAGTTTGTCTATATTTAATAGCCATTCACATAATATCATCAATCATTTCCTAGATACTAGGTGAATCATTAATTATGCTTCTTATGGATAAAATCTGGGAAAATTACCCATACCAACCATTATTATCTTTCTTCATAGTAAACCCTCTAGTACCATTCACGTAGAACCACAACCCGAATCACATCACCACCCAAACGAATTGTAGCCCTGCTACACACCACTCCTCATCCATCCCACAATCAATCCATATCTCATCCTAATATTCCATTTAATCACCCATCCAATCCCCCAACACACAACCATGATCATAAACACACCATATCACAAACTAGAAAAACCCAATTTCAGATTCAATATGGCCTTCTTTATTTAATTGCACTTCTTCATTATGGGTTTATGACTGAAAATGTATACTCAAGGGATATCCATTGATTTTATGAGTGAGAGTAATATACCAATTCTTACATGTATGTCCCAAAAAAACAACAGATGTATTCCATAATTTATTACTACAAAATGAAATCCACGAACTTTCAGAATTTGAAGAAGGGCATTTAGCTCATATTATTCAGAACATCACAATAACACCCACTGCATAAAGTCATTAAATTTAGATACCTCAAACCATTTTAAAATTCATTTACCATGTTCATATTTGTGATCGTTGTGGAGAAACTATGATCCATATAAAATCAAAATTATAGCTCTCCACATGAAGAACAATCAATGAAAAACAATGAAAAAAATATACATCAAAGGGGTTTCAATATACATTGCATGGAAATGGATCACAAAATGGTCCTTCGATTTCCTCTCCCACGATATCTACATCCACTCGAGGATGTAGTGACACCACCACAATAATCAAAAAGTAATGAATAATACATTAGGGGAAATGAAGAATGTCTCTGCTCTTGTAGAAATAAGAGTGGATAGAAAAGATAGATTAACCCATTTGAAATCGTTGAAATAGAGGAAGTACACACATTGGAATGAAGATATATATCTATGGATAGACGATAGAAGCCCAATGAATGATTCCCATGAAAAGGATCTCCAAAATTCAAAGGAATGGACCAGAGTGTCTCCTAGGATGAGGGAGTGGTCAATATCCATTGGGTTTCTGGATACCTGAGAAGGTGGATTATTTTAAAACATTTCAACATTGGGGTATTACAATAAGTGTAATTTCCTTCCACGTAATATAATTCTTCAAGGTCCACTTTTCTCGAAAACACATCACCCCATTATTTATTTTATTTTTCCATACCAAAAAAATTATATGTTGCGAAACATTCAAGAAAATATATGAAACATGGGTTCACATCATGTAATATAGTTACACAACTTGTAATACTTATTCCTCCAGCATTTAGCAATAAAATTTCATACAACTCCATCTGTGCTACCCCCAATAACAATAATAACAAAAAAACAGAAAAGTTGGAGACCAGGAGAACATGCATCATTACATTAGATACCTCGCAATTGATTCTCGCCCTTGATAATCCAAATCCAAACACCTAAGGGAAAACGGGTTATGAAAAAATTCCTCAAGAGATACCTCTAAATAATTTTAATAATCTAGATACACTTCCAACAACCAAAAAAATACAAAAATAAATGAAAAAACATCTTCTGTAGTTTTAAAGATGGAGTGGAATCCTCTAAATCCATGAATACATCCTTTGATATATGATAACCCAAATGACCATAAGGCACACCACACAATCACAATTTCCACACTGTCCTAACACACGAATTAAGGAATTCCATCATTCATGTAAATATACTATCCGATCTAGGCGGCACTAAATCACCTGCTAGGGTTTTATTAAATAAAAGTTAGTGAACCTTGATTTGGAATCCAGTCCCACCACCTTCACATTATGTACATTATCACACTTTATGGGGAGAAGGAAAAAAGTCATCTCCTAAACAACACGCTTCATGAATATCATTTCAAAACACAATTGAATAATTCCATACTCCAAATAACATTAGGTACAAGGAACACATTGGTGTTTCCCACTCCCAAGTACTCTCCTTTTAGCTACTATGCCTCCACATTACACGAACTAATGGAATGGTCAGTCGATGCATCATCTTCTCCCAATGATTCTGGATCTCTATTGGCCACTCCACGTATGCCACGCTTACCTTTATATCCAAATTCACCAAATAAATGAAGTGGGATTCATCAAAAATATTTAAAAAATCTAAGAGATGTGAAATACATCATCAATCCTCTTCAACTATGGTGGAAGGGCCAAAGAAATGCCACCATGACAATATGCTCCAAGACCATGAAGGGTCCAATAGGACTTGTAGAAATATTACTCCCTATTTCAAATATACACTTACCATGTTGGGGGAAACCTTCAAGAACACATGTCCCAAAACCAAAAAATATAGGGGGATCCTCCTCTGATAAGCATAATACTTTTTTCAGTAATGTGCTTCATTAATTGTCTCTCGAAGAAGCTGAAACTTCTTAGTCGTGCATTGCACCAATCTAAACCTAGAGCGTCAATCTATTAAATGTATATTAAACACAGAGAGAATGAAATGGTCCCCCATAAAAATATTCAAATGGAACTATACTAGTGGAAGAGTGATTGATATTGTTATATGAAAACACCACCAAAGGCAGTTGTTGTAACCAAGATCCAACAATGTCCATGACACATTCCTACAACTTATCCTCTAATATCTGGATATTCGGGTATATCTTGTGATATTTATGAGGGTGGAAATTCATTATGAGGCTTAAGTGTGTGCCAAAATATTGCTTCAACCCCCACTAGACCCATGATGTGATCTTCATGTCCATATATGCATCCTCACTAATTCATTAATGTAACTCATCACCAAGGCATCCGGTATGTTTATCTCATTAATCCATAAGAAGTTTGAAATCTATTTCAACCAATACACTATCATAAATATAGAATTATAGCTTCCATTTTCCCATAAAAACCCTATGGAAAAAATACATCATGATATCATCACACTTCCACTTAGGAATATCCCAGTGCTACAAAAAATCCACTATGACAAAATGCTCTCCTTTTACCTACTAAAAAATTAGGCACTTCACCAAAAAAATCTCTACAAGTTGTTATATCATTAGCCACAGAAAACCCATATTCAAGCCATGGTATATATCATGTAAACTACTAGGTGTACTGTTAAAGGTGATATATGATAGTCATAGAGGACATTCTCAAACAATATCACTAGAACAATCAACATCGTTCAAAACAACATCCATTTCTGACCATATTCCAATGATCCCTCTGGAGAATCACCATGGAAAGCATGATAGTGAATCACTTCTTCCTTTGAGTCTCCACACTAATATTCATCCCAATATCACATTAATGTGGACTATAACATTTTCTTAAACAAAAAACTCTTACCATTTTCAACTCTAGAATATGTGTGCAAGGCCACCAACTCCTCCATCTCTATCTAAGCATCCACCGATTCTATAAAAATCTTCTTTTATGACTTACATATCATATCACCAATAAAAAAATTAATATTCATTGAAATTTAGGAGATGTATATATATTAGTTATGATGAAACTTAATATATATCAAATAAAATAGATTCAAATGATGTTGGGAAAAGATATACCCCATGCTCTTGTGATCTGTTAAGACCTCAAAGAGCTCCTCAATGAGGTAATTACGCCACTACATTAGTATAGAATAAAATTCTTATAACTTCATATTGTGTATGTAGTAGTTATATTTAGGGTTATGTAACTTCATAGACCCATAAGATAACACAAATCACTACAACATCAACACATATCCCAAACCAGATAGGAAGCATCCAAAAACACATCAAACATCACGCCTTCCTCTTGATACTGGAGCACTGACCAACATACCCAAATGGTAACCAAACACCACCTAGGATTTGTCATTCCACATAAATAATGGGTATTTTCTTATACAATCCATCAACAGTGCTTCATATCAATGGAAGTCGAGCAAAAAAATTAGATAATAACATTCAAGACAATAAAAATACGATCCTCCACCACATTATTGGGTGCTTCACAAGAAAAAACAACATTAACAATTGATGAATCTATTGATACAACATTATAAGACACCACATGCCCAAGGAAGCGTACCTCACATTTATATAAAATACACTTTGACAACCTTTTATATTGATAGTGATTTTGAAGAACCAACAAGATAGTCCTATGATGTCTGGTATGCTCCTCCTCTGACTTCGAGTAGATCAAGATATCATTGATGAACACAAACACGAACAAATATAGGAACTGTAGAAACATATTGTTTATGATTCCCATGTACATGAATGTTATGTTCATAACACCGAACGACATGAAAACAAACTCGAATTTCTCATACTAAAATCTGAAAGTATTCTTTAGGATATATCCCTCCATCATCACGAACTGGTGATATCTGGACTGCTAATCAATTATTGAGAAGCAATTTCCCCCAATCAGATTTTCAAAAAGATCTTCTATCCTTGGAATAGTGTAATGGTTCATGTCCATTACCTAATTAAACCTTAAATAACCTCTATAAAGACAAATAAAACCATATTCCATCTTTTTGAAAAACACTAGATCTCCCGAAATTTACACACCTATTTGATCGGGTATTACCGAATATACACAAGAGGGGGGGGGGGTGAATTTTCTATATTACAAATTCTTCAAAAGATCATAATATGTACTTTTAACATTATAAAGTTGATTAAGCATTGATAAATAAATAAAAAATGATGCACGTTGTATAGTGGTTCAGGGAATAGAAGGCCCCTAGTTCACTCCACCAATCCTCAACCCAACAAGCATGGTGATTTTCACTATTTGGTCCTCTTATCAAACGACCGTTCCACAAATGAGTGTAGGAAGTTGAAACCTTTACATCATTAAGGAAAAATAGAGCCTTCTAGTTCATACATAGAACCAAACATACATCTTACTAAGATAATCCAGTTACTCAATATAAAAGCGTATTTGTTCTTTGAGAGACTTTCGAGTTGTTCTTTATAATTGAAATAGCATGAAATTGAAAATCGATGGATTCCTTATTTACAGAAATTTTGTTCATCAAGTAAGAGTTTTTTTGAGTTGATCTTGTTTCGGTATATATTGAAATATAATTTGAAACATTAACAACAGTCGATTCACACATGATATTCGGTGTAGAATCAGTTAGTCTTCAATCATGTTTCTTCATCTTCTTTATAAAACAGATCTTTGTCACTCTTCATAAAAGATGATCTATAAGACATGATTGTCTTTGTAAACTATTGTAGTGGAAAACTCATGTGATTGATATATATTGTTCTTACTCTTGATTAATCACCTCTATATCTATAAAAATTAATACTGGTATATATAGAATAAAGGTGAGCATTCTGCTTTTAAATTTAAATCCCCAATAGTTACCATTAGAATCGAGGTTTTTAAATATTTGAATAATAGAGTAGTCATAACTACACTAAAAATTCCCCAGGAAAAGATCCCCTTAAATAGATCATTTGAATTATTAATAAATATCATTGAATCAGTGAAATATGTGCTATTGATTTGGGCTTTTAATCTTACATGAAACGAGACTAATAATCTGCATAAGTACCATTGCATTTATAAAGACATAATTTAAATATTTGACACCAAAAGTAGTGTTGAATTGCATATCATACATTCTCTAAACGTAAGGTTGATAAGGAAAGTAAGGTTTGATGATCCATTTTCAACCATATGGTTTATCTCAAACATATGGTTGACCATCCATACTTTTTCTTCCACTCTCCAATGTAGGATATATAATCTTTACTTTTATCATCTTCTGAAGGAAAGGTTACTAATTCAGCGTAATGTAGTTTACAATAGTATGGTTGATAAACCATAATTTTGAGAAACAAACATGATGTTCCATATTAACATAGGATTATTCTTCCATTATTTTCTGATATTCCAAATGTAAGGTTCCTTCCAAACACAGGGTTATTCTTAGATACATTTCTGATAACATATGGTTACTTAACCATACTTTTCTAGTAACCCATAATTTATAGTTTTCATCCATATGAAATGCTCTTTAACGTTGGTTAGGAAGAGTGTTTCCAAAACATGCTAAATTGTTTTCCGAACACTTTGAGTATGAATAATGTTTCTAGAACATGCAAATGTGATTTCAAAACACTTTGAAAAATATTCTACATGGAATAAAATGGTTAAATATTATTACAAAATAGAGAAATAAATAATATTAATTTATTGATATATACTCAAATTAAATCATTATAATAAAAAATTATTGTATTTTTTAACATCAAAATCATCATAAAAAGATATAGTATTATTGAAAACAACACTTCCTCAACAATTTCCCCCTTTTTATGATCACATTACCCATGAAATAACAAATAAAATTATCTTAAAAAATTAATTGTATATAATTTATAATTTTTTATTGATAAAAAACAATATTTTATTTTTAAAAAATTATTCCCTAATTTTTAAATTTTTTTGATCTTGATAAAATACAATATTATATCCTCGTTTATAAATAAAGAATTACATGTTTATCCCAAAATATCTCCAAATAAATATGTTGTGTTTATCCATATTTTCCCCATATTTGTGATATTATAAAGAATGATAGAAGAAGGAACATAACAAAATTTAATATATTACTAAACTTATGTAAATTCTATGGTAAAATAGTTATCAATATTAGAATCTGGATGAATAGAATTCTAACATAGATAACATAGTGAAAAAAATTAATGACACATAAAAATTTGATTCTAATATATTTTATAGAAAATATAATTACAAGTATAGTAATGACAAAGAGAATCAAGGTTGGGATAAAAAATGTTCGAGGAATAGGTTTTAGTGCCTTTGAATGAATTCTTGAAGCCTTGTTATCTATAGTCTCTTCCTTTTAATCAGTCCATCGCCTAATAAGACTATGAGTTCTTTGTCTTCCTCAGTCAGATGAATGTCTTCAATCTAACTGACTCTAAAAAACTCATGTAACCTTTCTTCCTTTTCCATAAAAAGAGGTAATTTATCATTGAATTTATTCATAAATACTCTAATTCTAGGTTTATTTGAAGTTAACAGGTCAATAAAAAACTTCTAATTGTCCAAAACACATATAAAGAAGCACTATTGTATTGATGGCCCAAGAGTTTGTCATTCATATAGGCCATTGCAGTTGTAGTAGCCTAAAATCCTCTGATCATATCTGGTGAAGTACCTAATGTACTAGCTTCATTATTTCTGACAGCTGTGAATTGTTTCTCTATGAAAGATTTAGAGTCTAGTGAATTTGAATTCATCACAAATTCATATTTGAGATTTTCAACTTCATCCAACATTTACTTCTTGAAATTTATAACTTCTTTCTTTGAAATAGAAATAGATTTAACTCTTTCAAATTTCAGAATCTCTTTTTCTAATGCTCTTCTTAAAGAAGCATTTTCAGCTTGAACATTATTAAATTTTTTATCAACTCCTCTACCTGATCATTATCAGAATCAGAGGCACCTTGTCCTTAATTCTCATTCTGAGCTTCCACTGGATTTATCAGTGTTAGAGGTAGGGATTCATCATTTGATTTCTCATAATCGATCCTCTGTACTGGTTTCACCACTAATTATTCCTTCGAGTCCTTTCTTAACCCATCCATAGAAAATCGTCACCAATAATTTCTGTTTGAATTATTGAAGGGTTCTTTCTTGGGTTAGGTTCTTTCTAATCCTGAGCATCTGGTTAATTGATTTCCTCTAAGACATGTGCATCTAATATAGGATCATCTTGTGAAAATTCATCTTGTACAATTTTAGTAGGCTCTAATGATTCAAATCTAGCCACTTCAACTTCTCTAAGATTTTCAACAGTTTAATGCACAATTTCTTTTTCTACTTAAGGAGTCACCTCAACATGAGATACTATTGGTTGTGCAATTTCCTATACTATGGATTATATAATACATTTGTAGTTGAAAATAGATTTAATTGTTCCAAATTTTTCATGAACAGGTTCCTCATTATCTTGAGATACACTCGGCCTTCTCCTATGAAGTGCTTCTTAACATTCATCATTAGCAGGTGTATCAACTGCCTCAAACCGTATCCTCCTTGATACTCCACTAGTTCTAGATTCAGCTACTCCTTCCTTTGATTTAGTAGGTAGCTACTAATAAATTTTCTGTTCTTATTCTCCTCCAACATGCACGATTTTTCTTTTTATTGTGCTCTAAATAAATCCAATATTCCTCAGTGTTCTAGCATTGAAAATGTTGCTATCGGGACATTTCACTCTGGCTTCCAGTAGCCTTATCATATCTGTCTTAAATAAGATCATTGAAATGAACCATGCAAAGGGACATAAGTTATTCCTTACTTTTGGTTAGTAGTATTAGTTGAGATATCTGATCATAAATCTCGAAAAATTCCACGTTATATCACTGGAAAACAGAACCATTATATACATATCAGGTTACAATGTTTTCTCCATCTCTTACATTGTGGTTTCAAGAACTGTTTGCAAAAATTTAAATTAAATCATCTTGTTAGGCTCTAGATATTTCAATAACATATTCCTTATATTTTTAGAGCCTAACAAAAATTACATAATGTCCTTAGACTTATGGACATTTTCACCAATATTCTTTAAATCAAAATTTCAAACTCCCTCCAAAGGGAAATGAATAATTATGGATATCTCCAAAAATGAAATCAAAAAATCAATGTCCTCGATATTAACTATTATTGAATCTTCATCTTTTTCCAGATTGAAATTAACTAATTGAAAAATGTGATGAAGTTCTACCTCAAAATGAAACTCACTATAGTCTCATTCGATGGTTTTCTCGATTTTTAGAAATTATTTGGAATTCCTAAACAATAGATCTGTCTGGTACAACCATTCCAGATCGATAAATATTCCTTGAAAAATCATTTTTTCTGCCAAGAATTGTTGTATGGTATTGCAGGTTTCTGGGTGATTAGTCCTTTTTGTTTTGGCCATTGCTGTCATAGATTTCCAATGGTTTGAAAATATACGGTTTTGAAGATTTTCTGAAAATGAACGGCTTTTGAATTGGAAACGGTTTCTGACATCCTTGATTCCCATGTTCTTAAACACATATTAATTATTACATTATTAAAAAGTAAAATCTTATCTGGAAAAAGATCAAAGAAGAAACGATGAAAATTTTAAATTAATAAAGACAAGTAAAAAATATAAAATATGAATTAAAATAAATAATTTAAAAAAATTTAATTTAAAACTAAATAATCCTAGATCCCCTTTATAAAATCAAACCTTTTAGTGGGAAGTGGATTAGTAAAAATATATTCTTATTGAATTTCAGTGCTTACAAATTCTAAGAATATATCCTTTTAATGAACATGATCTCTTAGAAATATATTTTTGATATCAATATTCATAGTTCTATAATGATTAATAAATGGTTTTTGAAATATTTATAGCATAAGTATTGTCATATAAAATTTGTGTATTGTTAAAATGTAGTCCAAAATTTATAAGGGTGTTTTTTATCTACAAAACATTTGCACATCAACAACCCACAAATACATATTCTACTTCGGCTATTGATAGGGAAACTCAGTGTAGTTTCTTAATAGAGCATGACACTAAGGATTTTCCTAAAAAGTGAAAAGTCTCTGAGGTGTTTTTGTATATAATCCACAACTTCTAAAGTATTCATCTGAATATGAAATTAAATTAAAATCATTAGTTTTTGGATAGAGAAGGGAATGAAAAATAGTTCCTTTTAAATATATAAATATTATTATGAATGCACTTATGTGAGATTCTTTAGGATCAGATTGAAATCTATCACAATGACATACTGAGTACATTATATCTGGCCTTCTATTAGTAAGATATAATAATCTACCAATCATACATTTATATAACTTTTGGTCAACCAATTTTTTAGTTTCATCCAAATCACATTCTATATTTGTACACATAGGAGTTGAATATGTCATTATGTTTTCTTGTCCGTATTTATTTAGTAAATCGTTAATGTATTTTATTTGATTCAAAACATTTCCATAATCATTTTGATAAATTATAAGTCCTAAAAAAATTTAATATTCCCATCATTCTCTTTTGAAAATATTTTGTCATTAAATTTGAAAACTCATGAAAATGATTTTTGTTTGATGAACCCAAAAATACATCATAAAAAAATGAACAAATAAAATATTATACATGACAATTATCTTAAACAATGTTGGATATACCATCCCAACAGTAATATCATTTTTTAAATGAAAAAACATAATCATTCGTACCTAGCTCTAGGTGCTTGTTACAGGCCATAAGTAGCATTAGTATATTTATGAACAATATCTAGTTTTTGTGAATTTTCCAAACCATGAGGTTTCTTTACATAAACATCATCCAATATGTAACCATTTATAAGGAAGACATAACATGCATATAAAATAATTTAATGTTCATATGGGATGCATTGGTAAAAAGGATCATAATGGATTCTAATATACCTATAGGTAAAAAGGTATCATCATAATATATACCTTCTTATAGATTATAACCATTAGCTACATGTCTTACATTATTTCTAGTTATTAGTCATTGATCATATTTTTTATTTCTAAAGACCCATTTGGTTCCTATAACTGGATTTTTCTGAGGTCCTTTACAACTAATTTCCAAACTTCATTTCACTTAAATTTTTTTAGTTCTTAATGAATTAAAATCATCCAAATTTTATAAAATAAGTCTTCTTCTAATGACTAAGGTTCTAATTGGGATTGAAAGGCATAGAATGTAATAAAATTTCCTACATTTCTTCTGGTTTTCATTCCATTGTCTAGGATCCCTATAACAATTTCTAATATTTTATTTTTTAGTGTTCTATATTGTCTAGGTAGTACACAATTAGGTTCTTCAATTTTATATTCTTCTGAAATAGAATGAATTCAATTAAAATATTGTTAAAAATGATCTTTTACATTCTCAAGTCTCAAGTTATCACTAGAGTCAGATTCATAAATTTAGTCTTTCCTTTTCTCAAAAGGATCAGATTAAACAAATTTCACATGAACTGATTCTTCAATAATACATGACATTTTATTAAAAACTCATTATGCACTGGAAGTAGTAGAATATCCCATGAAAATTCCTTCTTCAGATTTTGGATCAAAGATACCATGATTTTCCATGGTGTTTAACGTGTAAACCTTGCATCAAAAAAATTAATGTAATTTACTTTAGTTTTTTTTATTCTAGAGTTCATAGGGTGTCTTTTTAAAAATTGGTCTGATTGAGACTCTATTCATTATATTGCAGGTAGTGCTTACAGATTCTTCCCAGAAATAGGTAGGAAGATTATATTCATATAGCGTAGTCCTAGACATTTCTAGAATATTTCTATATTTTGTTTCAAAAATTCCATTTTCTTGTGGTGTTCTTATTACAGAGAAGGCGTTTGTAATACCCATATTTTAGTAGAAGGAATTAAATTCCAGATTCACAAATTCTCCACCATGATCACTTCGTAATGAAATTATTTTTGAATCTTTTTCATTTTGAATAGCTTTTCAAAAACATTAAGATATAGTACAAATATCAATTTTATATTTTAGAAAATAAATCAAAGTAAATTTAGAATCGTCATCATCAAAAACATATTCCTATAATATAACATCCATGATTTATATTCTTGATGGTACAAACAAATCCATATGGATATGTTCTAGAGGTGTAGATGTAGCAATTTTGTTAATAGATTTGACGGATGATTTGGGCTGCTTTCCAGGTTGACATGAATCATAGAATCTATCACTTTCAAATTTGATACTAGGAAAATCAGAAAAAAATTGATTCATAGATAACTTATGTAAAGAATATATATTGAAGTTTTGATGTCTTATATGCCAGATCCAAGATTAATTTACCTTATCAGTTAAGAAATTTACATTTTTTATACAATGAATTTATGTCCAGGGTGTAAACATTATCAGTTATGGGTGCTATAAATTTATAAAATTTATCTTTAAAAACAGAACAACAGTTATTAAAAAAATCAACAAAATAACTATGATCAGGGAGTTGAGAGATACTTATCAGGTTTTTTTTAAATCCTTGTATGTAGAGTACATTACTAATTTAGACAGCTTCTGGATCTCCAATAGTTCAAATTCCAATAATCATAACTTTGGCATTGTCAAAAAAAGACTCTAGGCCACCATCCTTTTGAGTTAGTGTTCTAAAATTTGATGAATTTCCACTCATATTCCTTAAGTAGCCACTTTCCATATACCATATTTCAGTTTGGATTCTTGGAACTTATTCCTATGATGGAATTTAAATAAAGATTTATTCTTCTATCCATATTCTGTTGGGTCTAGTAGAGTTAGTTGATAGTGATATGGGAATCCATACTTTATGTGTTTTTCTATGATCAACAGAATCATATAAACTGCATGAAACAAAGGCTTTCTTAATCCCTCTTATTTTCGGTTTCCTTAAATAATATTTTTTAGATATGTGTCCTTTGGTTCTGCAATAATTACATATTACTTTTCTAGTACTAGGAAGAATGTAATATTTATATTGTTTAGGTTTTTCACCTTTACTACCTATTGCATATAATTCCTTGTTATCACATTCATTCTAAGTATTTCATTTATTGTTTCTTCTCATTTTATAAAAATAAGAGCTGCAATTTTGTATGTTTCTACATCTATTTGCATTGTTATTATTTTAGTTTCATTATCTATACGATTTGTGTTTGATGAGTTATATTATTCAATTATCAATTGATATTGTTTTTGTAGACTGTCTATTTCTCCTAAAACAACAGTATGAATATTTTTTAGAGATTTTCGTTTCTTAAAAATGGAATCATATTTCTATTCCAACTTATTATAGTAGGTAACATGATTATAATTTGAATAGCTATAACTAGAAATAGATGAGTGTTAATATTGTACCTCATCATCTTCAGACATAAAGTAGAAGTTTCCTTTCAAATTAGATTCATCTTTTTCTGAGTAAGACTTCGATGAGCTACTGGAGTCTTCCGAAACACTCCATGTAGCTTTCTGTGCATTCTTTTCTTTCTATTCAAAGTCATTTCTCTTGAATAATTTCTTTTTCTTGTCTTCCTTTAACTGAGGACAGTCATGTATACTGTGACCCATATTTCTTAATTCATAGAATTTGACTTCCTTTGGTTATTTTTCATCATTTTTAAAAGATTTTTTGAATCATTTTTCTTTATATTGAATTTACTGATCTTTCTGGCCAGATGAGCCAGTTCCACATATGATCAGATGAATCAGACTTCTCTATTTTAACTTTGATTTAATTTTTCATTTTCCTTATTTTCTTTTGAGATGTTACCTTAAAAGTAGTATTTTCATTTTTGACAAAAACATTATGCTCATTTTCTTTATCTTCCATCTCAGATTCATACATCAAAATATTTCCAATTAACTCTCTCGTTTTAATATTTTTTACTGGTGATGATCTCTAATGGAAGCAAAAGTTTCATTCCATCTTTGTAGTAGTACTATTAGAAATTTCAGGGCCTGATCTGATTTTTTGATAGGATCTCCCAATGTGTGATGTTATTGAAAATTTCTATAATCCTTCCATTCATCTGGGTGATAATTTCTCCTTCAATCAGTCAAAATGTGTCAAATTTTAATTTTGCAGTGGCATACCTCATTTTTTCTGAAATTTTCAGTTCCTTCATAAGAAACTACAATCATCTACCAGATTTCATAAGCCATCAGGCACTAAGATACTCTGTTGAATTCATCTAGACCAAGTCCATAGATGATGGAATTTATAGCTTTCGAGTTTATGTCTTAGTATGCTTCTATATCATCCCTCCATGTTTTATGTTTCTCTGGAATCACATAGAGAGTTAGAATATTTGGGTAGACTCTGAATCCAATGTTTTTTAAATAAATTTTCATCATTGATTTCCAACATCCATAATTTTCACTATTGATGTAGGGAGATCAAACTATTGACATAACCTCTCGTGTATCAACCATTTTGATTTTTATAATAAAAAATATGTCATCTTGTTATAAATTTATCAAAAGAACCACCTCTGATACAAATTTTTGGATCAGGTTCTACCAAATATACACAAGAGGGGGTGAACTGGGTGTATTTCAATTTCTTAGCATGATCATAATATGTCCTTTTATCTTTATCAAAATGATTATAAAGCAGATAAATAGAAATGGGGAATGATGTATGGTTTTTAAGGGAATATAAGGCCCCTAGTCCATTACATCAATGCTCTACCCCATGAGCTTGGTGATTTTCACTATCTGGTCCTCTTATTAACAGACTATTCCACCACTAAGTGTAAGCAATTTAAACTGTTACAACTTTAAGGAAAAATAGAGCCTTCTGGTTCTTACATATAATTGAATACACAACATAGTATGATAAGTCGGTTAATAACAGTAAACGAGTATTTGTTCTTTGGAATACATTACAGTTGTTCTTTATAATTGAAATAGTACACAATTGACAGTCAATGGATCATCTATTTTCAGAAATGATATTCATCAGGTAAGGGTAGTTCTGTGTCGATCCGGTTGTAACAAATCTTGAAATATAATTCACATCATTATCAACAATCTATTCAAAAATGATATTCGACGTGGAATCAATGAATTTTAAATCGTGATTCTTCATCTTCAGAAAATAGAGCTTCGTCGATCTTGATAACAGATGATCTGTAAGTATTGGTTTTCTCTATAAACTGTAGTAGTAAAAAATCAAGGTCTTGATATATATTTTTCTTCTTTTCGATGATTTGCCTCTATATCTGTAAAAAATAATACATGTTTATAGAGAATAAATATGAGTGTCCTACATTTAAATCTAGATCCACAATAGTTGCCTTTAGAATCATGATATTAAAATATTTGAATAATAGAGTAGTCATAACTACCCAAAAAATTATCCATGAAAAGCTAATCTAAAATCGATCTTTTGAATCATCAGTAAACAGCTTTGAATCAGTCAGTGATGCACTTCAGATTTGAGATTTCAATCTAGCTAGAAATTAGCCTAATAATTTGAATCAATACCGTTGCATTAATAAAGTCATAATTTAAATTTCCAATGCCAAACGTAGCGTTGAACTACATAGCATACATTCTCTGAACGTAAGGTTCAAAATGTATGGTTGATCATGAATGTAAGGGTTTATGATCCATTCATCAAGCATAAGGTTGATCTCAAAAATATGTTTGATAATCCATAATTTGCTCTATAACTCTCAAATATATGATATATAATCCATAATTTTATCAACTTCTAAACAAAAGGTAACTGATGTAACGTAATGTTGTTTACAATAGTAAGGTTGATGAACCATACTTTTGAAAAATAAACATGACGTTCCATATGAACATAGGATTCATCTTCCCTTATTTTCTTATATTTCAAACGTACGGTTCCTTCCAATCATATGGTTCTTCTTACATACCTTTTTGATAATGTATGGTTACTTAACCAACTTTTCTAATAACCCATAAGAGACAATTTTCATCCTTAGGCTATGCTCCACAACCTAGGCTATGAACAGTGTTTCCAGAACATGCTAATGTAATTTAAAAACACATAGAGTATGAACACTATTTCCAGAACTTAGTAAAGTGATTTCTGAAGACATTGACAAATATTCAATACGGATTAAAACACTTAAATATTTTATTTAAAAATAGATAAATAAATAATATTAATTTCCATAAATATACTCAATGTATAATCATTAGAATAACAAATAAGGGTATTTCTGAACATCAAAATCATCATAAAAAGACAAAGTATATTTTTAAAAAAGACTTTCTCAACATCATTGGTATGAATAAAACCCTTATTCATCATATCATAAATCATAATCATCATACCCCACAACATAGATGGTTCATCCGATAAGGATCTATCACAATTAGAGAAGAACCAAAATATAATTCTATCCCAAACTCAATGACACTTCCAAGGGGTAGCATCACAAACTCAAAAGGGAAAAAATCCAGTAAATCACTAAAGACTCTAGGATCCTCCACCATATCATCATCCACTGACTCCACTAGGACACCGATGTGGTCCCAAAAATAGTCTACACCATTTATAGACATCAATTAAGATGGTCTGGCCACTGACTGGCATACTCAGCACTAAGGGCCATAGAATAATCACTATATCATGACCCAAAGCATGGTCTTGAGAGGGTGAAATAAATTAGTGGTAATATAATGAATCAAAAAAAGTCCATGAAATGTTTTTGAACATAATGATCATACCTATAACAACCTTCAGCCTCACTAGAACTACCACCTCTACCACGTGGCACCGACTACACCCATCTCCCCTACCTCTATAATGACAACCAAATCCTTTACCACCCTCAGGTCATGGTCCCTGGGCTTGAGGGACATCCTGTGGATAGCCTCTACCAACTCCATCTATGCTCGGATGAGAAAAATCCTAATGTCCATGTTACTGAAATGACCACACTAGAAATTACTACTAAGGATGACACTGATCCCATCCATGTCAACTAAATTGTGCTCAGGTAGCCACTGAGAACATATTACAATGATGGTGGCAAACCCCAAAAAAGAAAACATTGGACCTAATCCCACATGAGATTCAAGGGGACTATTGGCACTAGAAGGATTGTAAAGAATTTTTTGTGGTTTTCTTCCCACCAGTCGAATCCTTGATGCTCTTAGTGCCTGATACTGGCCACTAACATCACTGATTCTCAAATAACTCAACTGGATTCCCATTCATAGTATACCTTGTAATGGGTGAATCTGCTCGACCACCACTACCTTTTTCTGACCCTCCAAATATGTTGGCAGGATAATTGGAGTAACCAAATACTGTATGGAAGGGTGATGTTATTCCTCAAGTCTTCTAGCACGAGACTTCTCATTAAAAACATATATGGGGAAAAGCACATATGATCATTTAACATGATCCCAAGATCTTATAATGACATACTCCATTGATGAATGGAGAGTAGCTCCTTCCTCTACTCAGCCATCATAGTCAATGAAATAACCTCTGCCTATAACTCTATCTAACAGTCGACCCAATAGAAAAAAATTCTTTATTCTTATATCCCAAAAATGGAATCCACCATTAACGCGCTACTCCAAACTACTACCTAACTACCAACGGGAACCTATAATAATTTGGGGCTTGAATAAAACCGAATGTAAAATCCAAATCCTATGGAAGACATTTTGTCTAAACATAATAGTCATATCCATCTTATTTTTCCAATGTCATCTGATAGAAAGTGTGCAAGACCAACCTGAACTGACCATCATCCCCTATTGGATCATCCATTTATCCATAATCTATATCATCCTGCTTAATCTCTACTTCTTGAGCCACATGAAGAAAATGTATCTGTGCCTTAGCTTGAAGGTAAACAATGATTAAGTCAGCCTGAATAGAATTAAATTTTATCAATTTTTTAATTCATTATTATTCATTTTTACCTTCCTGAAATAACCCAATGAAATCATTAATTTATGTAATTGTAATGAATGTACCTTTTTTAGGTCACTAATCTACATGAAGGTCCATCTCTTTTAGTCAATCTATGAATTCATAATCTATGCCCTGGATCATAGGTGGCCCTATAACCCCATGTCCTAGATGGTCTCCCTAGCCTATTTCATGAACCAAGGTCAAATGTAAATGATTGAATACCATCCCATGAAATCCTCACCATGACTCTCTCCAAACCCCATCTTATCACTCAACCACATGTCTTTCATACAAATTTTTCATGACCCCCTACCACTAATGATACCCCTCCTAGTCTATAAATAAAGAAAGTGAGATAATGACCCCTAGAGTCCTCCCTCGAGTAGGCCCTGAGTCGGAGACAAGCACTAAGGGTGTACAATATCCCAATATGGGAGGAATTATACTTTTTTTTAAAAATATTCTGAGATATTATGTATCACCCAAAAATAAAGTCCTTTACATGTATAATAGAAATCCAAAATGATCCCAAATGCATTATACAAATAAAAATAGAACAAAAAAAGTCTCCAACGTATGTACCCATTTTAAAGATAACATGTGACAAAACAAATTCTAGATCCAAACTAGTATGCTCCAGTATGGTCCAAAAATACTATTAGAAAAATGAATTAATTTTATAAGTATGGTGAGCATATAAGTATACTTAGTATGAAAACAATGGTATCTTTTGCAAATGGGAAGGAACCATATTAATTCCCCTATGAGAAAACCAATGATAAAAAACACCACCTAAGAAGGTATACTAACCACCCCAACCTCACTAAAAGAATTCTCAATTAATAACCCATGTCAGTTAAAGTAATATATGATACAAATCGATGTTAGGGTACCCTAAAACACATTCACACTGACTATCTAGTCTCATTCCCTAACCATAATCATCCTTGAGATCCCACCTCTTCCAAATATACCACATCACATCATTCTCATAGACACTAAGGCCTCCCAACCACATCACATCCCACCTGCAAACACGTCAGTGAAAAACCACATCTCATCCCGCCCAAAGACACCTAGGCCATAAAAAAATCAAAAAACTCCTATAAAAACCAGTTCTACAAACCATATATCTTCAATAATAAAAGTAGGGAATCATAACACATCTGTTTTTAAAGAGATCTCGTCAAAGAAAAATCACCCAGACACACATAGGCCTGACAAACCACCACCTTCATGAAATAAAATTTTCTTATCAGTCCTAGAATAAGAAGTTGGGAATAGTGGGTGTCCATCCATCCATCCTCCAACTAGAATTTCTATGAAATACACCCTCCCTCTTTTTGAAGGGGGGGGGGGGGGGTTCATCAAATGGTTCTCAACTAGGGTGTGGAGAATATAGAAGTCATAAGAAAAACACATGTATATACATATATGGTACCAAAAACATAGCCCAAACTATGAGTTTTAAAATAATATCCATCTCAACCGAATACCACCATGCTGCTACAAGTGCATTCACAAAGACACAAAAAAATTCATAATCCCAAGCCTTTTATTAAACCAATTCTTTTCTTTATATAAAAATTCATTAATTTGTTTTTTAACCAAATCAACCGAACCATTCCAAACATAATCAGAAAAAATTTATGTGTTCCATCACTACCTAGGAATCCACTAATCACAACACACAATAATAAACACAAAAAAGTCACACAGATGATGGATAACTAAGGAAAATCAGCCCAAGTCATAGATCGAGTCAATTTAACCCCCATTCATGGTATAAAATATATTGATCCCTCATTAAGGGGTTAATCATTCATCATGAAACTCATGGAGAAAATCTAGGTTAATTACCTATAAAAACCATCACCATCCTTCATCGATTTCTTCCCTCTAGAACCCCCCCCACACTACCACAACTCATAACACATCACTGCACAAACTGATCCTAGACCTGTTGTACAAAACCTCTCATTAATCTAAAAATCAGTCCATAATTCCACATAATATTCCATTAAACCACCCAATCTACCCCAAAACACATAACTTTGATCACAATCACACCATAACATAATCCAAAAAAATCACAATTTCATATTTAGTCAGGATTTCCATATTTAATCAAACTTGTTAATTGATGGGTTATCAAAAAAATTGTATAATCCTAAGGAATCAATTAATTTTCAATGTCTATGTTATTAACTAATTATAACATGTTTTTTCCCATCCAAAAAAACACATGTAATACATAATTTATTAATATATAATAAAATTCACCAACAACCACAACTTTATGTGGGGTTTAACCTATATTATTCACAACAACAAAACAACATCAAAGGAACAAGGACATGAAAATAAAATCGCTCTACCCCTTTTGAAATTATTTTGCCTGAATATTACCTTTGATTTGAGTGGAATGACGAGGATCTTTATGGAAACAAAATTAGACCCACACAAGATGAAAAATTGAAGATAAACAAAGGGAAATACCTACTACAAATGGGTTTCAACATTTGTTACAAAAAAAAAGAAGATGCAATGGTCCTTAAATTTCATCCCATGTGATATTTATGCCCCCCAAATATTAATTAACAACTATGCACGAATCAGAAACCAAATATGAATACGTTATGAGAAAATAATAACATCCTTCATTTCACAGAAATAAGATATTGGGAAAATAGATACCACAAAAAATAAATCATTGAAATAGAGGAAAGACACACATTAGAATGATGACTGATGAATATGAAGCTATGATGGATGATCAATGATTGATTCCCATCGAGGGGATATCCAAAAAAACAAAGTAAGGGACTTCCATGTCATCTAATACATGAGAAGGGGGCTATATTCCTAGGGATTGTGAAAACCAAAGTGGTTAGAATGTTTTAAAACATTACAACATCATGGTATTACACAACGTGTAATACCCTTTCACATCTTGTAATACCTCAAGGTCCACCTCTACCTAAAATAGTGTCCCATAATGATTTATTTTTTTAATAACCTTAAATATTACTCATTGTAAACATTCCAAAAAAAACGGAGAAATATGTTTTATCCACATGTAATATCGTTACACGAAGAGTAATCCCCCTTCATTTAAACTATAATAACTAATCTTCTTTAAACTACCTCTGAGCCTCCTCCGAAAAATCTAAAAACTAAAAACTAAAAATGTAGTGGAATGGGATGAAACTAAATATTATTAATATTTTTATTCATTCAACTAAAAAGGAATAATGAAAAAATAGTGTTTAGGCATACGTACTGCCTACCTTCTCCATAAATATTGTATTTCATTTCCTAAAAATAAATTTTTTGGATTACTATTAATAAATATATGATTAATATATTTTATATTTATATAATTTTAATTATTATTTTTATTATGGATCCATCTTAAAAATAATAATACCAAAAATAAAAAAATCAGAGCATATAAGAAAACCAAAGCAATTAATACCTGAAACATAGCTTTATCATGGAATTTTATGTTAAAATGAAATAAAGGTCATAAATATAATATATATATTGATATATGAAAATATGTTTTTGAAATATATTTATAATAAAATCATATTTATTAAAAAATTATTTTAAACGTGTATGACAAAAGATAATACTTAAGGAAATAGATAATATCTGACTTTCTACATCTGTGAAGCACATGCCATGATAACCACCAATTTTTTTATCTAGTGTAAATATTTCCAATGAATTAATCTTATGACTCATAAAATGATAATTATTAGGATTTAAATATCAATAATAGGATATCAATTTCATGGGGTATAATGTTTTGATGTTACCAAAGTGGTATGTGAATTTTTGTCTTATTTTTCCTTCTTTGAGTTCTATGTTGGTATATTAACCAATATTAATTTACTGGGGGTGTATAAATACCCATTTAATTGTAATATAATTAATTTATTCATCCTCACTATATATTTAACTAACCATTTAAATATATGAGCCAATTTCTACTACTATTACATTAGAATATGTTACCTGTTAATTGCATCATAGAGGACTAATCCTTTTAGTAGTCTTCATAAACATGATACATACCTGTGCCTTTTATTAAAATTAATACATTCATTGCAACATAATTTTAACCTTGTTTTGGATGATAATAACTTTATTCTATATTCTGAATCCTCTCATATCCATCATAGTACACATCAGTGGATCGTAGGGAAGGAAACATAATAACAGTGAGCTCTAATGATCAGTAAAGGTAGAGTATAGTGAAAGAATTAATGAATCAATTAAAATTATAAATATATAAAGGTAATAACTTAATAAACAATACATTTAAAACATTACCTTAGAATTTACTTTGTAAAAAATATGGTAAGGTAAATAACAAAATGTATATTCCATATATAAAACAATATGAGGAAAAATTAATTTAGAAAGGTAATAAACTAAAAACCCATTTCATATAATCATTAAACTGTTAATGAACTAGAAACATAGATTTGGGGTCAAAAAAATATCATGGATAAATAATAACAGAATAAAAATTATGAAAAAACCTAATTATTTTATTCCGTGTTTCCTAGTATAATGGAACCGTTATCATTAAGACCTTTTACAAGATGGTTTGGAATATCATGTACAAACTCCTATATGGATGGAAAAATAACATATAAAATGAGACTATATATTCTTCTAGGGGGTATCAATAATCGGGTCCCTCCTTTTTTGTAACTATACAATGAATTCATAATATATAGAATAAATGATTTAATAATGTTCCTTATCAAATACTCGTACAGAGTAAAAGATAAAAATTTATCAATATATCCATAAAGAATCATATAAAATTCAATGTAAAAACCATACAATTAAATGGTATATGATTTATGTAACAAACATATACATGATTAATAAAATGGATATTTTGGTGAAATTCATTGTTAGCTTATCTTGGGAAATTTGATTTTTCAAGGGGACTAATAAATGAAATAACGTAAATGAATTTATATATTATCCTTTTTCAAAGGATTCATTAAACTTCTAAGAGAATAATATGTATGGAATAAATACAAAATATCTAATGTGGTTTAAAATAAAGGGTTTTTCCATGAAAAATAGTAGTAGAAATGAATGATTTTCTATACACATTCTTGAGGAAAATTTAATTTTTATTTTGAATTATATTTACAAAATCTATTTCATCGAAAATAATTACTAAAAACAATTTACTTAATTAATTTTTCTAAACATACAATGTAAGATTGTAGTAAATCATGGAGGGAAAATAGGTACATTCTTTTAAAGGTAAAAATATTATTCCTTTTGAATGATAAAAATGATAAAAACGATTATTATAGAATGTGACAAGAATATTCCTTTTAATAAAATTGGAAAAAATTTTAAAAAATTTCATTAATAAAATATTTTGGAATGGTTTAAAATATTTTTTGAAACATTTTTAGAAATCATGGTTTTTTATTCCAAACATGTTCTCGGACTGAAGAGAGGAATATAGTCATGTTTACATTAGAATGATTCAAAAAAATCATCCAAATGTTGGGAAAATGGATGTTTTATATGAAAGGGTAATGAATAACCATATGAGAAGAATATTATAGCTTTTATTAAAATATTATTACATAAATAATTCTAATAGAAATTCTGGTGTAAATAATCCCAAAAAAATAGAGAATGTGAATGAAACCCTTGAATATTAAATGACAATATTATGAAAGTCATTCAATTAATAGACTATGTCTGTCAAATGTAAAACCATAGAAAAAAATTCAGATAAAAATAGATATTAAAAACTTGATTACACATATCATCTTATAATATTAAGTATAAAAATGATGTTATATATCCAAACGAAATTAAATTATGTTATTAAATTCTGTTCGACTTTGGTAAAACATAGTTTTAATCACCACACAAGAAATAATTCAAAATAAAATTAAAAATAGCATTAAGAAAGAATGAATCATGATATAACCTATCAAATTTGTCGTACATACACCATATATAAGGACCAATAATTACAAATATAATATATGTTATATTGAATAGAAATTGACATGATCTCTCTTTTCACAAGGTGAAATTTGAATTATAAGACAGAAAAGAAATAATTAAAAAATGAAACAACAAAATATTGCGAAGGAAAAATAATTCATGATATATTATACCAAAAGTTCCAGCAGGTCCACCACCCAAAATAATTAATTTTTTTAATGGCGTATGCCTCATAGAAAGAAATGTGAGACAAGAATACTCACTATTTATTTCATTTTTGGATGAACATCCCTTAAACACATGTATAAGGGTTTAAAAGAAATCAAAAACTTATAAAAAAACCATACTCATATTTTTTACGATCATATATTATGTTTTATAATATATTAGTACCCATCAGTTATTAAGTATTATTTATTTTCCCTATTTCGTGTGTTAATTTTTTAGTTTGTTGAGTATGTTTTAGCTTGTTACATGTTTTTATTTTTAATTAGATCATGATTTAATAATACACAAAATTTAAACCCTGATGCAATTATAATATTTATTCATTACATATGTATATATAATAATCTATTATATTTCGATATAGTATATGAAATGCACCGTTCATGGAGACGGTAGGTCATATATATGCTTCAATGCGACATTCATTTCAATATAGTATTTAAAAGAATGAATAGTAAATTAAATATATATATATATAATAAAATTAAAAAATCATATATATTTCATTTATCTTATATAGTTTTATTAAAACTATATTTCATACATTCTATTTATAGTGTGCATGAATCACATCGCTTTGATGGGGCAGTAGTCCACACTTCCATAAATAATGTTGAATTATTTATACAAAATGGACATAAGAATGTTTTGTGTTAAAATAGAATTAAATATGAATAAATAAATTAAAAATATTATATATATCATATATAAATATATTTTTCCATCACTATTTTCATCAATGGTAGGTGGTAATGGAATAATTAACCCTTATCGTTTCATGAGGTTATAGTTCGCTGTTCAAATAAACAGTAGATTCATTACACATTAGATGAATGTCTATGTAATTTCAAGATAAATAATTAACATAAAAAATATAATTGTATTTATGTTATTTATAATTTTATTTAATCATGTAATAAGGGTAGTTTATGTGGCATAGATTGAAAAATTAAACAATGATCTCGAGGAAGGGTGTTACCTCTTAATCGAGTAACCCATATTGGTTTTCACCGAATGGCTTCTCAGGATGGATTTTTTCTAAGGTGAATTATGTATGATAAGGGGGTATTTGTAGTTGTCATTTTGGGAGATATTTTTTAGCCAATGTGTCATGATAGGTTAGTGTCTAAATATGGTAATATAATGGATTTTGGACAAACTTTTAGGTCATTTTGGATATTATGATTAAGGACTAGTCTATTGTTATGTTAATGTTTCTCTAAATAGTTGTATTTAATTTTAATAACAATAACTAATTTATCTAGGAAGATAAAATCTGACCTTATTAGACATTTAAAATTATTATTATTACAAATTTTTCATCCATTTTCAAAATGGAAATCACATATGTTTCTTAATGAGTGTAAATTAATCCTATGGATATGATGATAATGATTGCTTTTAATGTAAAATGATCAAATGTTTTATATGTTTTTATATCCAATTTATATTATTATTTGTTACTATTTACATTAATTGGATTAATTGATATAAAACTTATCTGATTAAACTTTGAAACCAATATAATATATAATTTATACTTATAAATGAAATAGATGAAAAAGTAGTTTTTAATTGAAATTAAAAAACTACCAAGTCATAAAAAATTGAAACATCAATATAAAACACCTTAATTTCACTCTAACCAAATTTTATGTTGAAAATATAATTATTAGGATAATTTTTAAATATAATATCAATTAGAGTTCTATGAATTTGATTTATAATAGGTTCACCATTAAAAAGAGTTAAAACCAGCTCTATAAAATTATAGGTTTTTATGCATCAAATTGTGTTTGTTCATATGTTGTTACTATAAAATCAATTAGAGGAATACAAAACTATTTTAAGTAATATATTACTTATATATTTTATTAATATCACTCAGAAATTGAATTTTAGTCAAAATATTTAGACAAAACAACTTTTTGATCGTAAAAAATAGTGTCCTATAATATCATTCCTTTTATATTCTATACGTTCTTATATTATTTTATAATTAATTTGAGACTATTGAATTTATTTTATATTTTAGCAGACCAAATATTTTAAAATATAGATATTTTTATTCTAAAAATCAAATTTAATGGCATGGTTATATCTAATTATACTAAATAATATTATTTTAATAATATATTGTTATTTGTTAAAACTTTTCCTTACATGATATTAATGTTATCGAATAATGTTTTAGCTATTTTAAATGATATAAAACTAATTAATGACTTTATTTCATATTATATCTTAGATAAATAAATAGTAATTATATATTAATGTCTCGGGATAATAAATTCTCTTATATGCTATGTGATTTGTGTAATAAACACTATCAAATATAATATTCTTATGTTAGAATTTTAGGGTGTAACACATAATATTATTTGATTTATTGTATTTTATTCAATAATATGTATGACTAATATTTTATATAATGCTTGTAAAGATTTTATGATAAATTTTCAGTAGTTATCATAATTTTTTAGGATTATGTTCCCAATGATAAAATATTACGACCCACATGTCAATAATTATAATGAATTTTCTCCAACTCCTATTATTCATGTTATCTTCAATTATTGGTAACAACTTACCTATATTTTGTACATAAATTAATGTAGAAATGATTTTAATAATATATAACTTTATTTACAACTTTATTATGAAATCTGTTTCATCAAAAAACCATGTTAATTAAATTTTTTTAAAAATATATATTACTCCATTATTAGTTGTAAAAGTATTTTTCAACAAAAATTTAGTTTTTTACAAAGTTTTTTTATTGAAATATTAATATATTTTTTCAAGAAATTATCATTTTTCTTTTACTAAAAATTTGAAAGGAATATTACTTTTAACATGTGGGACATGAATAGAATATTCTTACAACATGATCAATCATTTTATAGAATCATAAATTATATATTTTCATGGTTTTTTTATATTAAATTTTTTTAAAAATGATTTATGTTTTGAAAAAAAATTTCAATGTTGAAATAATATTTTCTTTCTGGAATGTATTGAATGAACCGAGGATTTTAGTCTTATTATTTCTCTATATTCATTATGTTTATGATGAAATTATGTGTATCAAAACAATTTCATGTAACCTTTTTATACAATGATAAATTTATTTTGAAACCCACTTCATTTCATAGGATATTCTGTGTTGAAATTATTAGACAACTTTTTTCTATTCTACATGTAATGATATGTTGAATTCCTTGGGGTACACATTTCATTCCCTGGATAAAGATATATTAAAATTTTAAGATAATCTTGAACATATAAACATGGTCTCCATTATGTGATGTGTGTGTTATGTATCTCCATAAAATAAATTGTGTAAATATTAATATATTATTAGATATAAAAGTCTATAATGGGGAGTGTAACCATTTATGTAATAATGGGTTGGAACAAGAAATAATCCTAATTCACTAAGTCAGTGTTTGAACATGAATTAAACAACATTCAGAAAGGAATCTATTGAATTCTATATGAACCCAATGTACTAATAAAGGGATGAAATAAGAGTTGAACACGAGTTAATAAAACATGTATTGAATAGGGAATGATCACAGTTCAATAAAAATCTTTTTCTTCAATTTCTGTATTGGTTACGATCCTAGATTAATATAGAAAATAATTAATATTCTAATTTGTTTTCAAACAATTCCATGCCTTATGCCAATTTTATTCTCTCATGGATAATGTCCATTAATAAACATATGAAAAATTTATCCTAAATAGAAATTATTTATAAAATTATCGATGGTGATAATAAAAAATATTATAAACTCTTGTTTATTCCCTTATTCTAATTATATGCTTATGTATCTCCCCCTTTTACCCATACATACCAATTGAGATATTACTTACTTATGATTCCATTTAAAATTTTATGAATATATGAATCATGTATGTTATTTAAAATATGGTTTATAGTCATGAAAAACCTAGTGGGGGAGGATTATATCACTGTGGTCCATAAACTATGTTTCTGTGTTTCCACTTGTACTAAACTACTATGGTACTCAGGTGTATATATGTGTAATGTAACGAATATTCATAAAAAATATGTAATATCTATATATGATAATCTTTTGTCACTATAGGTTTTGTCATAATATAGTTTTATTTATCCTTTTGAAACTATGATGTTAAAACCATAGGGGGGTCCCAATGGAAATGTCTATGGATTATTCTAATGGGAAGTCAATGTGTTGTAAAATGTATTGAGTTTTACTAACAAGTATAGTGATTTAATTCCATGAAATGCATCAAGTTTTTTATACTACATGTGTATATGGATTTGGATGATATATACCTAGTGGAAGAATCCATGATTATAATATATTGTGATATAAATTACTAGAAGTAGGTACCATACAATTAGCCTTTCTTCTCACCTTGTCTAACCCAATAGTCGTATATTCATTAGAAATTCACAAACACATTATGAACTATCATGAATGATTTAAATAGTATATGAATATAAATTTACTAGGACAATACTATAGTTTAAAAGATTAAAAAACGTATCATGATTTGTATAACCTATTAGTGGTTTTCATGATTATGTGTTTCCCCAAATTGATT
This sequence comes from Viscum album, assembly GCA_963277665.1. Classification (NCBI taxonomy): domain Eukaryota; kingdom Viridiplantae; phylum Streptophyta; class Magnoliopsida; order Santalales; family Viscaceae; genus Viscum; species Viscum album. The sequence continues at coordinate 115,990,382 of OY728123.1, read as the reverse complement.
GGTTTTTATTACACTAGGGTATTTGGTTTTAGTGAATGATATAGATCTAAAGGAACCAATTTAATGTTGAGTGGGATAGACCACATGATTAATGTACTTCTAATATTCCAAACATTATTGGAGCTGGAATAAAAAACTTTTTTATAATAACCCAAAATTATCATTTTATAAATCATGATGGACATCTAAAATACCAAGGGGGAATATCATTATATTGATTCCATCAATAATCAGTTTCCACCTTTTTTAGTTGGTCTTTTTTCTAAATAGTGATTGATAATGGATCAGTACCACTAAATTTTTTTATTCTATTCTGTTTTGTTTTGAAAATGAAAAGTAATTTTTGTGTGTCTACATATTTGAAGGTGAAGTATATAAATGGTTTAAAATTAATATGAATATGATGAAATATGATGAAATTGACTCCATGGATTGTGAAGAGTTCATGAATTTTTTTTCAATAATTTTATTTCACATATTTTTTTGAATATTGAGAATAAATTCATTTAGAGAATGAAAAATTTTGATTAATGTGTTGGTACCTATGAGGAATATATTTAAATACCATCAAGGTATGAATTTAGTGTTATCATCCTTGTTGAATATAATGTTGACTGATTACTAAGTTGATGAAAACTAAGTATCTGAATGGAATTATCCATAACATAATTTACGTTAAATGAAATTATTTATTGATGATAAATCATGGTTTAAATTGAAGTTTGAGTTTTGTATAAATCTCACAGCATTGAATAGAAAGGGATGATGAAGTTCGAAAAAAATATATGATTCATAGATATAACAATTATAGTTTTAATTTTTTTTCTCAATGTGTGGGAAGAAACATAATGAAAATTATAATAGGGGGAATAGTAAATGTTTTCAGTGTTTAAGGTAATGTAATTGGGAAATTTATTTCCAATGTTATGGTAAGAAGGTATATCACAATGAGAGAAGAGATTAATATACACCGAATTTATATAGTACTTCTAGGGTATGGTGAATGATAATTATGATAAATAATTCCAAAACATGAGGGATAATGATGATGATGACTTCATGTAGCCTCATAGGAAAATATGTAATGGTAAATCTCAAAAAAATTGTAAAATGTTCACTTACCCTCCACTCTAGAATGTATAATTTTAATTTGACACTAGATCTAACCATTCTCTTATATAAAATAATATTCACTGGGTATAAATATTTCACCCAAATTATTAGGTATGAAATCAGTAGTGAAAACACATAGTGGTATGATGATTAATTATCAATTATATGATTCATCTCCAGTTGACTGTTGTGGGATGTGATTATTAAAAAAACATACCATTCATCCTCATGTAGAATTTTATACCATTATCAGAATAAACTATCTTTCTCTACATAAATACATTATCAACTATCGAGGAAGGAAATCATGTAATATATTACAATTTAAATTATGAACTTGTATCAATTTGATGGTATGTACAAACTATTTATGGATATCACATGATCTATAGTGTTGTTAACTCCCATTTATAAGAGGTGTTTTCCTAAATAGTGGGAGAGACAAATGAAACTGATGATATGAATATTTTTCATTTTTTTTTCTATTTTTCCAAAGGATTTTCCTAGTGTTTCACATAACATAACTATTTTGTTATCAGTTGAACTCATACATATATCCACATAAATTTCAATGACACCCAAAAGAATTTCTAGGATTGAGTTTCATGAACTGATAAATAAAATCAAGGAGATCCTTAACATAGTATTCATTCACACATATTTCTCAACATGTGGTGATCCTGCTATTTTTAATAAAATGAAAATGGATGAATGTAACTCTTTATTGATTATCAGGAGATGATCAAGTTCAAAATTAAGAACAAGTATCATCTTCAACATATTTATTACTTATTTGATAAACAATATTGAGAAAAATATATTTCAATGGTTAATTTTTGTTCATGATATCATTAATTGAGTTCTAAGAAATAGAATATACCCAAGAATGAAATCTCTACATGGTAAACACACTATAAATATATATTAATTCAATTCAGTCAAACTAATTACCATTTATATATTCATGAATTTAATGCATATAATATTTCAGAATTACTTGATCTGTTTTTTAGTCTTTATTAATGAAATTCTTATCTACTGAATTCTCAAGGTAAATAATGAAAATGACATCATTACAATTATAGAAACCATATGGAAGTAGTAAATATTTTAAAAATATGAAATTTTTATTTTCTTTAGAAACTGCATCATTTTTTGGTCATAAAATTTAAATACATTATATATCAATAGATACATCAAGGAGGATGGCTATTGAATGTTTTCCCAAACAATCCATGGTGACTAAGATTTTTAGTTTTCAAGGTTTGGATATATGTTATATTTGGTTTATATAGGAATTATTAAAATTTTCTAATCTACTCACCATGTAATCATTTAAGGGATCCACGTTCCTTAGTATTGATGAATGTGTGTAAAATTTCAAGTATGTAATGATACGTTTTGTTAGTGTAGGTATGATTTCATTACGATATAGTGTAAAAGGGTTATTAATCTATAGTGATGCATCGTGGTAGGTATTGGGATGTGTTCTTATAAAAAATGTAGGGGATATATCTTATGGACCATAAAAGGTTTTGCCTAATGAGAAAAACTAAAAAATTCATATTTTTTAGTCAGCCATAGTGACATTTGCATTAAAAAAATGGAGGAATTATCATTATGTTGAAATGTTTGATATATAAAATGATCACAAAAATATAATGTATAAATTCAATCCTAAGGATTTTAAAATCCATCAAATGATAGGGTTAGAGATAATTAAATATTATCACTACTCAATACAATAACACCCTAGGAAAAATAACAAGATGGTCGATAATTTGAGTTGAAAATGTAATTCTAAAATAACCATGATGATTTTTTTAAAAAGATTAAATGACTTTGAATTTTCTTAAGATATATCCGGTTATCTAAAAGAACTGGTAAAATATATTCTTCCTCAATTGATGGTTCAACCATCTATCCATGTAATGATTAACAAGGCATTAATGGATGATGTAATCCGTCAAAACAATGTTAAATTTTTTCTTAAATATAACCATGATTATGATGAGGTTAAATGGATTAGTAACTATGAATGCAATCTCAATATACTAGATTTGAGGAAGGATTTGTTAGAGGGTGTCTGTAGTTACTAGTTATCTATTAATCATAGATGTATGAAAATTTATAGATATTTTAATCAATATTTCATGTGGGATTGAATGTAGAGTGATAATAATTTTTTTATCCCTATTAATTTTATGAAATCTTGTTATGGATGAATGAATAATTTATATGAGGATGTTTCATCAATTACCCATACCCGAATGGAAATGGGAAAACATCTAAATGGGTTTTTTTCATTGTACTCCCCAAAAACATTTAATGGTAATATTATTATTTTTGTTTTACACTATTTTATTATGATTTTATCCCACTTCCTCACTATAATAGAATATATATATCTAAATTATTTTTCATTTATTTATATTAGGGAGGAATGAGGTTTCATGGAATTGCACATTCCGTTGTGTCTGATCTGTATCCTAGGATTTCCAAAATGTTCAATAGAATTATTCATCATGATCTTGATAATAAATTATGTTTCAACACTATATACCATCTTCAAAAAGACGGTCTCTCTAAAATCACAACTAACACCCTAGAGGGATAGTGGAGATATTTTTCATTGTATTATAAATGTGGTTTAGATCAAAACCTTCCTCTAGTTGAGTTTTTTACAACAATAACATTTAATTAGGAATTTTGATAAGTCATTATGAACCCCCTATTGATATAAATGTATATCACCAATTTGATTGTATAAATTTGGAAAAGGAATTATATTGGGACCTGAGATTGCTGATGAGATGGAAGCGAGGTTAGAAACCCTTAAGCAAAAAATCCTGAAATTATAGACTCAAAAAAAGATTAATGATGAAATTCACTAACCTGATCTAAAATAATAATAGAGTGAAATATCAATTCTTTGATTTTATATTTGAGATATGTCTGATATATTTGTGAGAATAGGAAACGACGCCCTAGTTAAACTGTTCTTTTTGTGATTATTTATCAAGTCATGAAGGTTTCTTATTTTTTATTTCTCCACTAAACCTCTCTCAATTCCATGATGTGTTTCTTATATAAATCCTGATGAATTACATACCAAACCCTTCCCATGTTCTAAACACATAGTTCATACAACATGTGAAATATATATTTTATATGGAATAACTAGTGTTGAATAAAAAATATATATTGGATGTTTTATGATAAATTATTTTATCAGAAGTTAATTTTTTTTGTGTTGAAACCAATAGTTTGAGGAATCTATGTTGTTACTTGATGGTATGATTTGGTATATATATCCTCATATTTTTATATCAAATTTATATTTTTTGAGTGAATAATTAGTATAAATGGGTGTATAAGGTAACACCCTGTGTTTTTATAAAATTACTTTTTTTGAAATAAATTAATTTTTTTTACAGATTATGTTACATGAATCATAATGATATACTCTCAATACATGTAATACTTGTGTGGCTGATGTTTCATAAAAAATATAGTTTGAAAAAAAATTCCATTACATTTATAATTTATTTATTTAATCAGATAATTTATATAATAACTATTAAAAATTGATATATGAATAGCAATAAATTTTTTTTAAAATATTAAGTATAATGGTTTTAAATAATTAAATCATATAGATTAAAAATTGATATTTTTCAGAACACTTATTATATCAAAAATACAATTTTCACAAAAACTGATTTATTTTTATAAAAAATAAAGTTTTTATTCTTTTATAAAATAAAATTTTTATAATGAACATTATATTTTAATTAATAAGGTCAAAATTGACATATAGTCAATTTTTTGGTTTATTTAGATTTTTTATTTATTATGAAAATAATAACTTTTAATGGAAAACATATTTATTAAAAACATATTTTAAAATTTAATTTACAACTTAAATTTTTAATTCCATGTATAATTATTTCAATTAAACATCTATTAATAAAATTAAGGTCCTATAAATAATTTTAATTTTGAAAAGGGATATAAAAACATTTCATACATTTAATTATTTTTTCTTTAAAACCCATATTTCTTATTACATATACGAGATTAATATTAAATTAATTATTTCCACTTATTGTAATGTAATTTGTAAAAATATGTCTAAATTTTGGAATAAAAATATATTATCTTACAAGGTCATCTTAATATTTTATTAAAATTAATAATGAATGCAATAAAAATTAATAACCTCAGTTAATGTAATAATGACTTTACAAGTGGATAAACTAAAAATAGAAGTGTAAAAATAATAAATAATGTTTTATAAATACCCTTTTTATGATCATATTTCAAAAATTAAACCACTAATGTTATAAATAAATAATTTGGAACAATATTTATAATGAAAAATGTGGGTTCAATAAATCATTTTCATAAATACTAATTGTGTCCTCTCCCCCACATATAAATGTCCACCCCTCTCCTCTCATCTACAGGACATCAAAACTATTTGGTTTAGAAAATAACTTCCCAAATAACAAAAAAATATCTCCCCTCATCCTAGAAGCCTAACATCTGGCAGAAAATAATCTTAATAAGGGTTTTAGTGAGAACATATGGAGGATACCCTATAAAGAGAAATCATTCTTCAACGAGGGCATTGATTTTATTTCCTCCTCCACCCTATGAAATTATTTTTCTATAATGAATATATAATAAAATTAGGATCTTACATATAATAATATGGTCTTATGTTATGTGTAAGAACTAAAACCATATCCCCGTCAATCAAATGGGTTTTGAAATAATAATTCTTGTGTCGGATGGACTTCCACCTCACAAAATGATGCCATATGGAATTCCATTAAAATATAAAAATAATATTCATAATGATTTATTCATTGATTATATATATGATATTTTTATATTTTTATGGTTTTGGAAATATAATATCACATATACCATCAGAAATTCAATTTTGTGGGTATATAATTATGTCTCTCATTTTTACAATGGACTACAGATTGCCAAAGTGATGTGATTAATTCATGATTTATGTGAAATGTATTGAATATTGTATTAATAAAAAAACTATATTTGAAAATAAATGTTATTAATGAATTATAATATACATCATGTACATTTCATTCATTCAACCAAATGAGAAAATGAAAAAATGATTACATGGGTGGATATGACCTACCGGCTACATGAACTATATATGTCATATCCAATCAATTAATATTATGGTTAAATATAAATACATATAAAAATATTATACATGTTTTTTATAATTGATGTAATTATATATATTTTGAAACAATGATTACAGTAAAAGAATAAAAATTTTAACAAATCAAATCATATACAAAATACAAATCATTTTCTACATGAATCATAACATTAACCTAGAATTGATATCAAATGGGTAAAATAATGTAATTGGAAATTCATATAAGGTTTTTTTATATATGAATATGATTTTTAATATATTTATAATAAATATATATTACTTTTTATGACTTTTTAATTAGAATAAAGGATGTTAATATTTAAAGTATTGGATTTCATCTCACATTTTACTTCTATAAGATGAATGCCATATTCAACACATATTTCATTTACATGGTGTATATGATAACCATGAATGTATTTTGTTATAATAAATATTAATATTAAAAAATAAATATCAAATATGTGATCTATTTTTTTATTATAGTTTAAAATCTACCAAAGTTATATTGGATTTTTTTATATTTTTCTTCGTTGAGAGGTAGATTATGTTGTGCAGGTATATTACATCTTGATGTGTAAATAATTCACCATTTACGTGAAATATATGGAATTTTATCAATATTTGGTATGTTCATTTAAATTTTATGTTATCCCTTCATGTTTCATAGGTATCAATGTTATCAATGTTTTAATGATTTCAACTTACAATCTCATCATTTGATCTGATTATTAATGATTGTGTTTTATATTAAAGAAACATATGATAAGAATCTCAAGAATATATGTTAATTTTATCCAAAAATGTTTATTCATGATTCCATCAAGTAATTATAAAATTTTTATTGTCTTTGGTACTAAAATTAATTGTGAAAATGGGTTTTTTAAATACATTAATATTTCTCTCTTCTGTTAGAAATCTATTTTCTTCCAAAAAAATGGTTTCGATATATGTTTTTAAAAATAATTTATTACTCCCATAATATATATTTTTAACCATGTTTTAGTATTTTAATAAATTTTATGAATGTAATATTCATATATTATTCAAAATAATTCGTTTTTGTATTTTAAAAAAAATGCGTGATGATCCTTCTTCTTATGTGAACAACATGAAAAAAATCTTCTTACATAATAAATAATAATTTCTTATAATATTAAATTATAAATTTTGATGGTTATTTTCAACCAAAATGGTATTTAAAAATTTTATATTTCAAAAAATATTCAAAGAGGAATGGTTATTCTCAACGATAAATTCATTAAATGATATAAAAAAATTATTTTACATCTAATACGCCATATGTTAATGTTAACTATATCCTACTAGGGATATGATACAAGGATACCATTCATATCATTTCTATGAATTTGTTATTTTTATAAAGAAATATTTATTATTAAAGTTATTTCACTTCTGTTGGTTACACCGGGATAAAATTCTTATGAAACCCACATCATTTAACAGATTATTATATGACGCAATTATTTTTAAAAATATCAAATTTACATAGTATATTATATGATTAAATTATTATGATACCCATTTCATTTCATAGGTTATGATATGTTTAATTTTCTAGATCTTATGTAACAAATAATTAAGTTTTTCATTATGTGATCGGTGGGATATATTTCTCCCTTAAATGAATTGGTTAAATAATTATATCTCACAAGAAAAAATATACTATAATTGGGGGTGAGAAAAGTTCAACAATATAGGGCTGGAATGTGAAGTAAACTCAGTATAATAAGATTTATCTAGAATGGGATGTGAAAAAAGTTCAGTTTCGTAGGTCTGAAGTATGATGTGAACCTACATTAGTAAGAAAGGGTTAGAGGAGGTTGTTAACCTTGTTTAGTACAAATATATTTATTCTATGATGGTTTTTGATGTGATCCATGATAAACAATTTAAAAATATTTTTTATATTTATGTGCATGAATGAAATTCCATGCCTTTTTCTAATGATATTCACCCATGGATAATGTTCATTTATTTTCTTATGATTTATATTGTTATGAATAACCAATATATATTCCAAGATTCATGACTTTGATCATGAAATTAATTGTATTATTTTAATATTTTATGCTCATCTTATCATACTAAAATTCTAATGTTATAATTATATATATCCCTTGTTTACGATTATTGAGCATCTAAGGTCACCCATTCTTATGTTTATTTTACCCTTGCTATGAATATATTTCTTATGTATGATATGCATACGAATGGTTGTATTTGTGAATAATGTAGTGGGAGAAGATGTTGCTAACTTATGGGGAATGAATTATGTTTCCACGTTTCCAAAAGAACGAAACTATTACGATCCTCAATCATGTGATTGTGTAATGTAATCAATAATAATTAAATGTGATATAAAATAATTTTATGAAAATTTTGGGACTATATATATTCAAAATAATTTTTTTAATTCATTTATCCTAATTTATACCCACAAAATCAAATTCCTAGAATTAACATTCAAATTAAAAAATAATATTTTTAATATCATGATGGGGCTTGGTTAAACTCATGGTTGCGTGTATCACATGATAAAAAAAATTCCCAAAAAATTATATAATTATATTTAAATGTGTACAATTTCTTTTTTTATAAGATATAATGAAATTAATTTTAATTTTCATGTCTATGTATGGTAGATATTATGAAGAACATTGTGGGAGATGATGTAGTTCACTAATAAACTAGTTGTTTATGTATTAATGTTTCCAAATATAATACCCCACTATGAGTAGGAGGGGATCATAATGTTAAATGTTAATATTCATCTAAGAATATGAAATATTTTTTCCTAAAAATTTTGGTTTTTGATATATTTGTTTTTAATTCTTGGGAATGTCGTAGAGATGAGTTTCGTATCATGTTATTTAATTATTTAGTTTAACATTATAGATGGTTCATTTCATACATCTCCTATATTGAAACTCCTATTATTGATCATGAAAATTACTGACTGATGTTTTGTATAATAATCAATGTTAATAGTATTTCATATAGTTAAATATAATATTTATGAATGATCAAATCTAAATATTTTAACAGATTGGGATTGGATATGAGGTTAACAATGATTCCTTCTATGATAGAATACGACCTTTTTTGATTCATATAGATCCATTAGTAACATATGATTCTCTTCAAATATGATCACATGAGTAGAAATATCGACTACATTGTGTACATTTTTTATCTATTTTCCATGATTTAAAATTTTCACTATTATTTATTCAGTGAGATATTTTTCATATACTCAAACCATAATATCTTCTGTCACATCTTCTATTTGTGAGACAATACTATCTAGTGTAGGATAAGGGTGAGTTATATAGAGACATTGGATTTTAATATGTGTTGTTTTATGGGGAAATATAATTCTATTACACAATATTTCAGTAAAAAACAAAGGACTCTTGAGGGAAACATTCAATTTATGAATTTTGGTTGATTGGTATAATTTCATAGTGGTTAATTAGTGGATCTTGGAACTAAATGTTGAGGAAAATTTCTCCCCAAGATTATCATATATTTGTATCTGGTCTGCGATATTCTATGATAAAAACCTGATATATATTGGTTACTAATGTATGAATTATTATTGGGTTGTGTCCATGTACTAGGATGGTCGATGGATAGTGTTTATGTGATTTTTTCCCAGGGGTGTTGCGTGGTTCCAGATTCCTTGATGGATAAGAAGATTATTAGTTCTAATTACTCTAATTATTATATGAACCTTGGAATAGATAACATGTTTTGGTATTTCAAGGATTGATTCCAACGTCTATCAATATAGATAGGCATCACATACAATGGTTTTTATTTCGTAACCTGATAGAGGATGAAGGTGGAGAACAATAATCTTTGGGGTTTACATCATTATTGAATCTTGCGTCTATTGATGCTTCATAGGTTATGATAATTATGTAAGGGTTTACTAGTACCATGAAATTTATATATGTTATATGGGTGATATATTATCATGCAATGAAATTGGTACATTGCATATAGATCTTGAAGGCCATTTGGATACACCAGTAATTCAGTGGCTATTTTCTAGCCACCCCATTGCTGAGACCTTCCACAAGTCCTCCACGTTCTAAAAACTTATCCATATACACAGAAATTGAATATATTATTCATATATATATATATATTGTAACAATAATTTAATTGATAATTTTATAATCTTAACATTTCATTCATTGAATAAATACATGTATGTCACACATAGTGATAGTTTCAATATTTCATGAAAAATTGTTGTATTTCATATTTAATAGTTTTAATTTCAATTTATTTTATATTGATTACAAGTAAAGTATTTTCTTATAATAACTTTTAAAAATAATGTTAATAAATATACTTTGATGAATGTAATCATTGAATTAATTTAGACAGTATGTTAATACTCGAATATGGAAATTCATTAATGGATATTTCAAGTCCTCAAATGGGTACAATATTGAGGAAAATTTGGTTGTTTTACCAATTATTATAGTTTTTGATAAATGATTCATTAATAAACTATATTATTGAAATTATAATTGTTTATATGAATGGATATTATTTCATCAAACATGTGTTTATGAAGATGAATATTTTCAATAGTTAGGTGATGATTATTTAAAACAAAAATGACATGATATTAATATATCCAGTGAATAGATAATGATGTTATTAATTTAGAATATAATGTATAACTTATTTAGTTAGCAATAGTCATTTTATTAATTGTTTATAATTATTTTATTTAGTTAATTTCCTGTTTATTTACATTTTAGTTTTAAACTATGACTCACCTAGAAATATTCTTATTAAAGAAATATTTAAAATTAATTTCTCCTTTAGAATATCAAATTTTGTTAAAGAAATAATATATTATTATAAAATAAAAATTTTAGGGTAATCATAAATTAATAATTTATTGGAATTATTTTATTCATTGATATTTTAACAAATCATTCTCTTTTTATATTATACTACATGAAATTAATTTCTTATCAACAAATATTATATTAAGTTATAAAAATACCAATATATGAATTTTTTTGGTCAAAGATATTTTTCAAATTTTAGATCGGAGGTAAATCTATCGATAGATGAATAATATTAACATGTATAATAAGTAATTATACTGATTAGATGAACATATATGAAGTGTCTAGGAACATTATAATGAATAATATTCAAGAACAACACATGTGATGAATATAGAATGTGAAATAATATTTTATAAAACAATTCAATCAATTATTTAAATCATTTGAATCAGAATCCACATTCATAAATTATAAAAATTATAATTATTAATTTTAAGAAATAGTATATTATATTTGAAGTAAAATATCATCAATTTAATAACACATCATCAGATCTATTTTTTATAGATACTAACATGTTAAATTATACATTCTAATCATATGGACACCCAAATATAGATGTAAACAAAATAGATAGTGATATTATAGAATGATACAATGAAATACATATGTATTGTAACTTCTTGAGAGAGGTTCCACACAAGGGTTCACTAAGTCTGTTAGTTACATGTCCTCAAGCACAAGACCCCATATGCTAGAGGCTTACAGCTAGTAACGTGGTAATAATATTGAACACGAGGAGACTATATCCACCTTATCAAAGTAACACAACATCAGAATAAATAAAGAATACCCAATTGATATTACCATAATCAGAGTAATACAATGAACAAAACAAACAAGGGTCACATTATGAACCAAAATTGGAAAACAATATCGATAACAAAATTGTATTTATTTCATGGAATCATCCAATCAAGTTTATATATAAAAAAATCAAAATAAATAAAGAGACATAAAACTTTAAGTGGGGTCCATCACTAATTATAGTTCCCTCATCCATGCCCCATCATGACTCAACCATCTAACATATGGCTCGTTCCATTCTAATATCCTGCAATAATGAAATCTATTCGGTCACGAATCGGGAAACCCTTATATGGTGTGAGTACAACTCAATGGGGGCAAAAAAAATAGTGTCTAAAACAATATCAATTTCATAAAATTGTATAGAGCTATATAATGAATAAATTACAATGTATAAATGAATATTTCTCACATTTCATTATTTATTAATAAAACACATAAACCCCAGGGTTCTGGAGGACATGAAAACCCTAAAAACCTACTTAATACCATGTTAGAGACTAAATATATCAAATAAACCGAGTTAACATATATCAATTAATATAAATGAATGTCACGTCCAGTTAGGATCATCGACTATTTCCAATCACGGGAATTTAACACCATGTATATCATGAAATGGTTATTTAGATCCTCTTCCCCTCTCTCACACCTCAATGTCAAATAGGTAGTTGGAACCTCAGTCAATGTTCCATACTTTATATCTCTAATGGGTATTTTGTAAATCAGTCAATGTCACACACCTCCTTCATCAAATATCATTAATGTGGGATTTTTATGAAGCAATTTCTGTCAAAAACTCATTTTTCATTATGTGATTCTAAAGCATCGATCCCCGAACAACTAAGATTTATCACTATGGTATTCTAGAACATCCTACCTTGTACCACACACATATATCACATGTAAAGACTGAGAAATATCAAGTAAATTTTTTTCATAAATACTTTGGAATTTTATAAGTCTGTGGTTTCTTAAGGCACTTGATTCCGATGCCCGGTGTTCCCGAAATCAATTTCTGATGTTCTGTTCGGGTACAGTCAGTAAACGTAAGGGCCGGTTTTTCTACCTTTTGAACCGGTGCTCGGAATTGAAATCTGAGGGCACTGATGAACTCGAAGCACCAATATTTTCTTAAGGGGACCTTTACCACAATTGTGTTTGTTCGAGAGGAGAAGTTAATTTTGGGAATTTATATTAAATTAAATAAAACTGTTGTACACAATTTTATTGTTTAAAGAGTAGTTTATTTCCTTCACGGGGGAAATAGAGGTGGGTCCCAAATCCACATAACCTCCCATGAGAGGATAATGTGTGGTTGGGCCCACATGAGCCCCAAACCCTTCAACTCCACATTAACTCCCATTGATTTAATTTGACAACTTCTCTTTTTTGAATTTTAAACTCTCCATCTCCCTCTCATTATGTACGCCAACACAATTAATTAATGAATTAATTAATTTATTTATGGGTAAAAAATTCTTTTGAATTGTTTCGAATTGCAATGAAATTCTATTTCATTGGGGGAATCCTTTCTAAAATATTTTCTTGGAAAATATTTGGGGGTGGAGCCTTTGGAGAATTAGAGAAGAGATTCATCCCTCACCAATGAAGAATGCAAGGAATGATATCTTCTTGATGACTAAGGATAGAACATGAGGTGATGCTCATGAGGAATGAATTCATCCTTTCTTATTTCTCCGCGTCAAGGGAGAAGACACTGATCATAAAGAACTTTGTCTACGAAAATGACTTCTATCGTTGACATGATGATACCATCATATGTGATGCCCGACAACAGTGATGCTCGTCTTCCATGGGTCGACGACGTGCGACATCAATTATCGAGGTAGGGGGTTGATATAATTTGAAATGAATGAAATTATATTCCATCCTTGGTAGATGTTTGATTTTTCATCGGCCAATTGATATCGCCTAACGCGGAGGGCGCGGGCCGAACGAAAACGGCCTGACAACCCTACGATGATTCTTGAATATTTTTGTGGTGGAAACGAGAGATGGTGGCAATCGAAGGCGGTGGCTGCGCACCAGTTGCATGTGGAAGAACTGCGGCCCCCAAAAGCGGGCCGCTCGGCTGAAGAAGAACTGGCCAGCCTTACCCCGCTGGGTTGGTGGAACCGCGGTGCCCCACAGCGCCGCGCTGCGGAGGACCACGACCCGTGCTCTGTAGGCTTCTTCGGTGGGAGAACCGGCTAGCTCATCAGCCGGCTGGGTTGGAGGACTCTGTCTCACCCACTAGTGCCGCGCGGGAGGACAACGGCCGGCTCGCGCCGGGAAAACCGACCGGCTTCGGCCGGCCAGATAGAAGGGTGTCACCGCCGGTTCGAGAAAGCGCCCCCCCCCCCACATCGCTCGGCCAGCCGGGCTTAGCGGTGGCCAGCCACGAGCTAGGCTGTGCCACACAGGGCCATTCCACACTGGGTCGGGCTGCGCCCCGCCGGCCCGGGCCGCGCTCTGTGGGGTTGGGCTGCACCCCGCCGGCCCGGGCCGCGCCACGCGGGGTTGGGCTGCGCCCCGCCGGCTCGGGTTGCACCACGCAGTGTCGGTCCATGCACCACCGGCCCGAGCCACACCCCATAGGGTCGGGCGGTGCCCCACCGGGTAGGGCCGACAACGCCCTGCTGGGTCGCACCCGCAAAATCGGGACGGGCCGACCCGCCATCCTACTGGTCTTGATGGGCTAGGCCTGATTTACTTAAACGAGAATAACATTATGACCGCATGTCCGATCGACATGCTATCTGCGGCACTGGGACCCTCGTGACGAAGAGGTCCTTTTGTGATACTGTAAGTGAGTTTTTGGATGACTTCCAAAAACGTCCTGGTTTGAAATGAGCATAATTCCAACCGGGCCCCTAGAATTAAAAAGTCAATATCTTTCATACCGGGCATCTGATTGATGCATCGTCTATCGCATTGGGTTCCTTTTGATGAGATAGAACTTTGGGATACATCAACTCAACACTTCATGATAGTTGATATATCGAACCCTTAGCTCGGGGAGCGGACCCTCCCAGAATCGAGCATGTTGTGTGAGGGAAACCTAGAGTTGGCTGTGACTACAAAGACTGTCGTACTGTAATCCTCCATGAGATTGATGATGACGACAATCATACTGGAATCCTCCACGGGTTCGATGATGATGATAACTGTACTAAAATCCTTTGTGGGTACGATAATGATGACTAATGTACTTGTATCCTAAGTGGGTCCGACAGTTTGATTTCTATACTAGTATCCTGATTGGGTCCGACAATGTAGCTGGTCTAGTATCCTACGTGGGTCTGACAACATAGCTAGTATAGTATCCTATGTGGGTCTGTCATCTTAGATGAATCAGTGACTACATATAATCATCTCTATCGCTATACGAAATATGTTTACCTGTGTGAGCTGATTCTTGACTTTCAATCATTATCATTGATACGATTGACTTCTTTCCAGTGTGGAATGAGTTGTGCTTGGGCTCGAGAGGGGGAGACGAATATTGATTGATAACTTAGGTATATGTATGGGCATATACCTATGTAGAGTTGGTTGATACTTTGTGATTGAATCATTCTTTTTTGGTTTATCCTTCGTGGATTCTGGGAGACCTTCAGGGGTCTCGGGGTCCCTTCTGAGTATTGTATACTCACCCCTGCATGGGCTATGCCAACACTATGTTGTCTTGGATGCAGAAAATGGATATCACTAATTGAGTTGGAGACTTGTGGAGCTATACAGTACCTGTAGGTGGACCACTTGGTAAGACGTACATGGAGCATATGGTCGGACCTGAGTTGCTGAGAAGGCCATCTGTACCCACCTTCAGGTGGGATTTCTAGAGGATGACTTAGTGGTTTCTGTTTTACTTTACTATAGTTTTACTAACTTTTCAGTTGTACTGAACTTGCTGTTGGGATTGTATTTGTGGCCCCTTTCCTTTCATCACTTACTTTTGTATTCAATATTACTTAGTTATTACTTCTGTTGCATACTCTGTAGTGTTTATTTACTTCTATAAAGGAGATGACTTCCTTTTTATCTGGATTTACGCCTTTGGTGCTAGTCGCCAGTCCCTGGCCTATGGAAGGCGGTTTTGGGGTAGTCACGGAATGAGACTCGAGGACGGGTCGTGAAAAATTGGTATTAGAGGATTCAGTTCTACAGCAGAACATAGACTTTGAATTCTTTTCTGTGAAGTAATAGTGTTAAGAGTATTGATTGTGGTTTTCAGTCCTGGGAGTCCAGTGTTGGTGTGGCGGCCGACGTATCCATACACCAAGACCCTGACCTATGATTTCAAACTCAGTGCACGAAAACACTGGTTGCATGTGTGTTTCAAAATCTTTCTTTGTGATTACATTTTTTCAACTCACCAGGTATACTTTTTGACCGTGGAACACCAGTTTCTTTTCAGGATGGCCCCATGAAGGCAACCATCTAGGGTTTTGAGTTACCTATGAGATGACAACCCACTGAGCGATGAGGCCTCGGTGCAATGTCTCATCACAGTGGAGGCACCAGCAGTTCCACTACTCACTGGGCCAATGGTTCCCCCAGCTCTAGTAGCACAGAGTGCACGCCGCCTGAGTGCATCGCATGAGTTTCAGCGACAGAGGCCACCAAGGTTCTGCGGAGAGATGGACCCACAGGAAGCTACGGACTGGCTGGAGGATGTCTTTAGAGTTTTTAGATTGGTAGGGACATTAGCCGACCTTATTTTGATTCTTGTCATGAGTCTCCTACACACAGAAAAGGGTAGATGGTAGAGCTTGATTCTCTAGGTTCATGACAAGACATTTTACACTGGACAGACATCGAGAGACTTTTCTGCTCGGAGTTTGTTCTAGACACACTACTTGCGGTGCAGATTCAAGAGTTATTACATCTGTGACAGGGCATCATTACAGTAGCTCAGTACTCAGTACGGTTCACTGACCTCTCACGCTACTCCATGGAAAAGGTACATAATACATTCTTCAGGGATCAGACAATTGAGTAGGGACTCAGACCTGAGATCCAAGATTCGAAGATCTCCCTCAATATTCTGACATAGGCAGGAGTACTGGAGCGATCCCTTCTTGTGGATAGAATTCTTACTGATCCAACACCAGCTGCAATACATACCGTTGGACGACACATAGCGTAGTCTTCTGTATCTGACAGTAGACAGTTGACACATAGGTACAAGAAGACCAGGCCATCAGGTGGGAGACCTCAGGATACAGGTTCAGTTTTGCGGAGCACACGAAACTGAGCTAGCTATATGAGTACCAGAAAATTCTATGCATGCGGCGGGCAGGGTCACATGGCTCGGGACTGCCCGACCCGCCATGCAGATGAGCATAAAGCCGTAGAGAGACCTCCCAGGCAGAGGCAGAGGTTCGACCATGGTGGTCATTTAGGAGGTAGGGGATGAGGTAGAGGAGTTGGCTGAGCAGCGGGTGGTGGGTGAAGTTTCAAGGCTCTACCACCACAACCACCAGGAGGTCCACCCCGACCAGAGGGAGCTGGAAAACATGGGCAGTCCTAGCTCCAGGAAGTCGAAGCCTATGACCACAGCGCACCTAAGATGATCCGAGTTTCTATCTGTGTCTACTCCACCCTTGTTGCAGTACTTATAGGCATATGTTCAAGTTATTATTTTATTTCTGCTACCCTTGTTCGGAGCTCAGATATTCCAACAGAGTCGTTGGCTCGATCCTTAAGGCTAGAGACTCCTACGGGAGTAGACCCGAGGATTATGCACCGGTGCCGATAGTGTGAGCTTACTCTAGGAGGCGAGAGATTCGGCTGGGATCTTTTGTAGCGGTGTCGAGGCCTTACGATGTCATATTGGGTGTGGACTGGTTATCTATAGTCCATGCTCAAATCAACTGTATTAGGCGCAAAGTGCGGTGTGTCCGCATGGATGGGAGCAGGTTCACTTTTACCAGAGAGAAGGGATCCTTTGCAGCACAGGATGGACTTACACAGAGGATAGGGCAGCCGATCACACATCAGTTGTCTAGTCTCATCCTTGGAGCGGTTGATGTGCAGAGTCTGAGTTTTCCTATTGTGGTGGATCTGTATGCGGACGTTTTTCCTAACGATGTTCCAGGACTATCTCCTCCAAGAGAGGTAGAATTCTACATGGACCTATACCCCAGGAAAACACTGATATATACTCCAGCATATCAGATGGCTCCCGCTGAGCTTCGCAAGATACGAGTACAACTGGAGTACTTGTAGGGAAATGGATTTATTTGAACCAGTGTTTCACACTGGGCTCCTCCGATTTTGTTTGCCAAGAAGGTGGATGGGAGCTTGCGACTGTGTTTCGACTACTGTTGCCTGAATCAGGGGACCATGAAGAACAAGTAACCACTCCCAAGGTTTGACAACCTCTTTGATCAGCTCAAGGGAGCACGTTGGTTCTCGATGATAGACCTCAGGCCACGCTATCACCAGCTAAGAGTTTGAGATGGGAATGTGCAGAAGATGGCCTTTAGGTGTCTGTAATGCCACTACAAGTTCTTGGTTATACCCTTCGGCATAACTAACGCTCCAGCAGTGTTCATGAGTCTCATGAGGAGGATCTTTAGCCTTACCTCAATCGATTTGTCATAGTTTTCATCGATGACATACTGATTTACTCGACTATTGAGGAGGAGCATGCTTACCACTTGCGGGTTGTACTGAAAACACTCCGAAAGAACCAGCTTTATAGTAAGCTATCGAAGTGTCAGTTCTAGATTCTAGAGGTTCAATTCTTTGGACACGTCATCTCGGTGGCTGGAGATGCAGTGGAACCAGTGAAGATTGAGGCAGTACTTGCTCGGGAGCCACTCAGGAGTGTGACAGAGGTGCATAGTTTCTTGGGTCTGGCTGGGTACTATCAGAGATTTGTGCCAGACATCTCAAGAGTTTCAGCACCACTTTCAGCTTTGACGATGAAGGGGAAAACATTCGTGTGGGAATAGAGATGCTAGAAGAGAATTTAGGAGCTAAGGTAGAGATTGAATAGTGTGTCCATCTTGAGGCTACCAGAGGAGGGTGTTGGGTATGTAGTTTTCTGCGATGCATCAGGGACCAGACTCTGGTGTGTGCTGATGCAGGAGTGAGCAGTGATCGCATATGGTTCACAGAAGTTGAGATAGCACGAACAGAACTACGCTACCCACGACCTGGAGTTAGCAGAAATGGTCATCAACTTGAAGATGTGGTGACACTATCTGATGGGAGAGTTATTTATAGTCTATTCTGACCACAAGAGTCTTAGGAAAATCATCTCATAGAAGGACCTGAACCTAATACAATGGTGATTGATCAAGTTCCTATAGTACTATGACATTGAGATAGTCTATACTATTGAAAAAGGAAACTTTGTAGCTGATTCTGTCAATAGGAGATTGGGCATTCAACTACTAGGAGTGGCGACAGAGCAGCTAGCCACGTTGCAAATATCCTTTGTGGATATAGATGGAGAGGCCTTTCTTCAATCTCTCACTTTCACTTCTCCACTTCTTCAGCATGTCAGGGAGGCATAGTGTGGGGACACAGTCTGCGAGACACGATGTGCTTAGATATCCTCAGAGATGGCACCAAAAGGATTTTTTAAAAATGGGGATCACATCATCCTATTTTGGGGAAGTACCATGGTACATGTTGCCCTAGAGGAGGAGGTGCTAAGGGAGTTCCATAGTTCCCCTCTAGCGGTACATCCAGGAGGGGCGAAGATTTATTAGTACTTCAGACGACAGCACTGGTGGCCAGGTATAAAGAAGGTTTTAGTAGAGTTTGTATCATGATGTCTCACTTTTCAGCAAGTGAAGGTGGAGCACCAAGTACCAGCAGACTTGGTACAACCCGTAGAGGTCCCAGAGTTGAAGTGGTATGGGATTTCTATGGATTTCTTGACGGGGCTTCCACGTATATCTAGTGGACACGACTCTATCTGGGTGATCAAACCAATTCACCAATTTAGACCACTTCCTACCGATCAGAGATATAGGATTAGCAGATATCCTGGGACGCCTCTACATTCAGGGGATCATATGAATTCATGGTGTTCCATCGTCTATTGTTTCCAATAGAGATGTTCGATTCACTTCCCGAATATAGAAGGGTTTACATGAGGATTTTGGGATGTAGAATCATCTGAGCACTGCCTTCCATCCACAGATGGATAGTGAGACAGATAAGACCATTCAAACTCTCGAGGACATGCTCTGTGAATGTGTCCTTGACATTGGTCATAGCTGGGAGGATCACTTACCCTTGGTGGAGTTTTCGTACAAAAATAGTTACCACTCCACCATCAGGATGGCCCCTTACGAGGCCCTTTACGGTTGACCTTGCAGATCACCTCTGTGTTGGACTGACCCAAGGTAGTCAGCACTTGTTGGACTAGAGATGGATCAGGCTATGATGGAGAAGGTGTAAATCATCTAGGAGCGGATGAATACTGCAAAAAGCATACAGAAGTCCAATGTTGATAGGATACCGAGACAACTGGAGTTAGAGGATAGATACCACATCTTCCTATGGGTCTCATCTCGATGTGGTCTTCGGAAATTTGGCCAGGGCGGCATGTTATCCCCTAATTTCTTCATACCTTTTCAGTTTCTCAATAGAGTAGGTGAGGTGTCTTACCACCTTGCCCTTCCACCTCAGTTGCATCGGGTGCACGACATCTTCCACGTATCTCAGCTAAGGAGATACATGAATGACCCATCACACATCATCGACCATGGGGAGCTGGAGATTGATGACGGGGAGAAATTCATGGAGGTCCTGGTGGAGATTAAGGATCGATAGTATTAGGTCCTACATGGATGGTCGATTCCTATGGTGCGTGTTTTCTGGCAGCACAAAAATATCCAAGAGAGCACATGGGATCAGGAGGCTCAGATGCATGCTCAGTACCCTCATTTGTTTCCCTAGCATGTGTTACAACTTTACAGGGACATAAATCCCTGAGGTGGGAGTAATGTAAAGACCCGAAAATTTCATGGAAATTTTTTCTTAAATACATTGGAATTTTAAGAGTATTCGGTTTCTAGTGGAACCTGATTCCGAGGCCTGGTGTTCCCGGAATCAATTTTTGATGTTTTTCTCGAGTACATTCAGTAAAAATACGTACGGGTTTTTCTATCATTTGAACCAGTGGTCAGAATTGAAATCTGATGGCAATGATGAACTCGCAACACCAGAATTTTCTTATGGGGACCTTTACCGTAGTTTCATTTTCTCTCGAGGAGAAGTTAATTTTGGGGATTTATATTAAAATAAATAAAATTGTTGTACACAATTTTATTGTTTAAAGAGTCGGTTATTTACTACAAGGTGAAGTTAGAGGTTGGGCCCACACCCACATAACCTCCCATGAGAGGATAATGTGTGGTGGATCCCACACGAGCCCCTAACTCTTCAACTCCCCATTAACTCCCATTCATTTAATTTGAAAACTCCTCTCTTTTGAATTTTAAACTCTCCACCTCCCTCTCATTAAGTATGCAGACACAATTAATTAATGACTTCATTAATTAATTTGTCGGTAAACAATTCTTATGAATTTTTTTGAATTGCATGGAAATTCTATTTCATTGGGGGAAGCCTTTCTAAAATATTTTCTTGGCTAATATTTGTCAGTGGAGCCTTTGGAGAATTAGAGGAGAGCTTTATCCATCACCAATGAAGAACGCGGGGAACGATATCCTCTCGTGGACCGAGGCAAGAATGTGAGGTGATGCTCGTGAGGAACACCATCATCCTTTCTTCTTTCTTTACGTCAAGGGAGAAGACACTGCTTATGAGGAATGTCATCTACGACAACGACTTCTAACATTGACTGGTTGACACCATCTTTCACGATTCCCAACTAACGCAACACTCATCTTCCACGACTCGACGATGTGAGACGTCAATTATCATGGTAGGGGGGTTGATGAAATTTGAAGTGAATGAAATTGTATTCCATCCATGGTGTATGTTTGATTTGTCATCGGCCAATCGATATCGCCTAACACGGAGGGCACAGGTTGAATGAACACGGACCGACAACCCTCCGATGATTCTTGAATATTTGGGCGGCGGCAATGGGGGTAGTGGCGATCGAAGGCGGCAACCGCGCATCGGTCGTGTGTGAAAGAACTGCAGCTCACAACAGCGGGCCGCTAAACCAAAGAAGAACCGGCCAGTGGTAGCCGGCCGGGCTGGTGGAACTGCGACGCCTCGCTACAGAGGACCAATGCCCGCACTCTGCGGGCCACTTCAGTGAGGGAACCGGCCAGATCATCAGCTGGTAGGCTTGGAGGAGGCCGCAACACCCGCAGGTGTCGTGCGGGAGGACCGCGGCCCACCTATGCAGGCCACTGGCACTGGGAAGATCGGCCGGTCGGATAGAAGGGTAGCACCACTAGGTGCCGCCGGTTCGGGACAATGCCCCCCCCCCACAACGCTCGGCCAGCCGGGTTGAGCCGCTGCTAGCCGCGGGCTGGGCCACACCACGCTAGGCCAAACCATGCCCCACAAGGCCGAGCTGACCCACCATGCCGGGTCAGACCTGCCAAATCGGGACTGGCCGACCCGCTAGCCCACTGGGCATGACGGGTCGAGCCCGATTCACTTAAATGAGAATAACTTTAAAACTGTGCGTCTGATCGACGCGCCGTATACGGCACTAGGAACCTTGCGACAAATTGGTCCTTTTTCAATAATCTATATGATTTTTGGACGTCTTTAGAAAATGGCCAGGTTTGCAATGAGCGTAATTCCAACCAGGCCCCTGGAATGAAGAAGCCAATATCTTTCAGACTGGGGGTCCGATTGACGCGCCGTCTGTCGCGTTGGGTTCCATTTGACGTGATGGAACTTTGGGATACATAAACTCTAGACATCGTGACAGTTGATGTATCAGCCCCTTGGCTCAGGGAGCAGACCCTCCCAGAATCATGTGTGCTGTGTGAGGCAACCCTAAAGCTGGCTGCGACTGTGATGACTACTGTACTGGAATCATCCATGGGTTCGACGACGACGACAATCATACTAGAATCCTCCGTGGGTTCGATGATGACGATAACTATACCACAATCCTTAGTGGGTTAGATTGCGATGACTGATGTACTAGTAACCAAAGTGGGTCTGACAGTTTGACTACTGTACTAGAATCCTGAGTGGGTCCGACAGTGTAGATAGTCTAGTATCCTACGAGGGTCCGGTAGCTTATCTAGTCTAGTATCCTACCTGGGTCTGACAGCTTAGATGAATCAGTGAATAAATATGGCAATGTCTATCACTATAGGAATGATGTATACCTCTATGACTAAAGTCTTGACTTTCAATCCATATCATCGATATGATTAAATTATTTCCTGTGTGGATTGTGTTATCCTTGGGCTTGAGAGTTAGAGCTGAACTGTGATTGATAAATTTTTTATATGTATGGGAATATATCTAAGTATAGTTGGTTGATACTTCGTGATTGTATCTTTTTTTTTTGTGGTTTATCCTTCGTGGATTCTGGGAGACCTTCGAGGCTCTCGGGGTCCCTACTAAGTATCGTATACTCGCCCATTCACGGGCTATGACCGCACTACATTATGTTGGATGTAGACGACAGACAACACTGATTGAGGTGGAGACTTATGGAGATGGATGGTACCTGGAGGTGGACTACTTGGCGAGACGTCCACAGAGCAGACGATTGAACCTGAGGTGCTGAGGAGGCCATCTGTACCCACCCTTCAGGTGGGATTTGTAGAGGATGACCCAATGGTTGCTGTTTTACATTACTGTAGTTGTACTAGCTTTTCAGTTGTACTAAACTTACTGTTGGGCTTGTATTTCCGGGCCCTTTCCATTATGCACTTACTTTTGTATTCATTATTACTTAGTTCTTACTTCTGTTGCGTACTCTATTGTGTTTGTTTACTTCTATAAAGGAAATGCCTTCCCTTTTATCAGGATTTACTCATTTGGTGCTAGTCACCAGCCCCCTGGCCTATGGAAGGTGGGCTTGGGGTCATCACAGCATGGGCCCCGGGGACGGGTCGTGACATCACTTTATAAAAATTTCAATTATATCAAAATAAAAATCAATGTTAATCAACATTATTCCCTTTACCAACATGTCACAACAAAGGTTCTACAACAATTTATCAAAACCAATATTGTTCTTCAATTCAATAACATGTAGTAGTATGAACAATACAATATTAACTCACACTAAAAAAATTAAATCATTTTTATTATTAATATAGTTAGGTCAACACAACAATCTCATATTCCATATTATTAATCAATTCATAATCAAAATAATTACCCATTTACATAATCTCAATATCCTATTAATTCATTCCATAATTAATTAATAATTTTTCAAAATCCCAATATCTCATTAATTAGTTCATGAATTAATTCATCCAATTTCCCAATTACAGAATCCCATCAATTCCATATTGGAAATATTCCATTATGTAATTCAAAAATTAATTAACCCAACATCACAAATACCAATTTCACATAAATTCTATATTCACACATTCATTTAATTTATTTTACTATTAATTAAACCAGTTCTATTTTTCTATAAATTTATTCATCAATTATTTTATTCATCTCCAGAATCAATTTATAAAATGTTCACATTGAATTATAAAAATACATACAGACAATTGGAGACATTATTATGGGAATTAAATTATGTCCATCTACATTAGGATGGTCGACAAATTCTCTCTAATGGAAATTAAAAAATTAGAAGAATGATTCACTATTTGATGACGAATGAGAACTATATACAACACCTAGATCAAAGAAAAAATATTTGATATAAAAAAACCTATATCTATATCCACATCCTTGAAATGTTAATTTAACCTCAGGGCTAGCTTACACTATCTCAATATCCTACATTACACAATCACAGTGACACCCAATGGTAAACCAGTTCACACTCGAAAAATTCTAGGTGCTTTCTGTGTCAATTAACATACGAATTATTACTACTATACACCATACCCATGAACATATGAATCAACTGAACCTATTATGGGGTATCTTTTATGACACTCAATCCCAATTACTCTAACTCACCAACCTCTATCCATCACGGGGGTGATTTTCATGGCTTACACTGACAACCCTCATATTGTTCAATCTAAATTGCCACCTAATAACTATAATTATTGGTGGAATCCAAAAATTCAATGTTCTTATCCCATGTACCATTATATTATAGGACATACACCCATATAATATCATGAACAACCTATTCTATGATCCTATATTTTTCTAGGTATGAATCTTTTAAAATTTTCAATAAAAATGTGTTATTTTGTAGTTGATCAATGTTTAAAATTAATTAACAAACTAAAAAATATACACCCACTATAATGGTTATATATACTTGTCAACATGTCACAAAATTATATGGAAACCCATATAAATTTATTTATCCACATCTCAGCATCTCATTAAATTAACATTCACCACGTGTAATTATATTTCCATATGTGTAATCAGATTTCACCACATGAAATATTAGAACATGTTTAATCATATTTCAACATGTGTAATATTACACCATGGGTAATTAGATTTCATCACATGTAATATGATATATTTTTAATGGGTTTACTGATTTTTCACTCAGAAACATGGGAAATGAGTTACATGATGTGAAAAGTGTGTCCACATTGAGTAATTTTGATGACCATTGAATTAAAAATGTGTATCCACCAACACGTAACTATAATTCCCCCACCAAAAAAATTACATAACATTACGATAATTCAATAACTTAAAATTAATTCAAATCGATGATATTTTCAGGTTTAGGGTTTTAAATAATTTCTCCATTATTAATACATATCATACAATATTAATACAATAGAATACTGTCAAAACAATATCCATTTTTTCCACAAACAAAAACCCTAAAAACATAATTTATTTCCTCCATAAAAATCTTATTTACTTATTTATTTAATATTTCCAATCCTCACATAATGTGAAAAAAATTCATAAAAGATGGGATGACCATAAAAACACAGTAAAGGATAAAATAAATAATGAAAAAATTAGTACTTGAGTATTTATAAACCCATGAATTCATACGAATCATGAAAAAATCATAGAAATAATAAATTATAAAGGTAACATGTTGAATCTATATCATAAAGATATTGTAAATGTCCAAACAACATATGGAGTACCATCATGGTTACATTTGGAATACCCATCACTATATATTCTTTTAAACTCTTAAGAGAACCCTTAATGTTTACCTAAGTAACATCACCCAATGCAATGGAGAGGTATCATGGGCTCACCTGCACAAATTTTATCATGGAACCACCCATATACATAACAAATTCCAAATAACCATTACACAATCATAACACAAGAACATGCTTAAATGAAAAATTATATTTCCATATTGCAATAATAAGACATGATTTCAAGATATTGATATATTAGATTCATTTACAAAACCAACTTCAATTCGAATATACATAAAAAAGGAATATTGTATTTAAATTTCATTTTAAAAACATAATGACTTAATTAGGAATCCAAATATCTACTAATTCTCAAGGCGATAGAAAGGTCATATTCTCCACGTCTGTTAAAAAGAATCATTCCTACTGAAATTTCGTAAAAATATTCATAAAAAATTATTCCTTATGAAAACTATTGAATAAAATTAAAAGTGAAAGGGGTTGAATATAAAAAGTATAAAATATTATCACATATGAATCTAAATATTACATAATTAAAGGATATTGAGGCAATGCCCCATACCATGAGTCTTACATGGATCATTCCTTCTATAATTTCCTGAATAATAAATATAGATTAATTTATACATGCTTTAGAACCTTTTCAATGTTATTTTTTTAATTACCATCACTTATTTCCATTTTATATCAATTAGTTAATGATTACAGTTCATATTATATATTTTGATTATGTTTTATACTATAGTAAAAAATGAACTTGTCTTGATGAAAATTATCCATTTTTTCATAATTCCATAATAACCAAAATTATATTCAAGATTTAAATACCATACATATGAATTATATATGTATTTATAGTATTCCATAATATTTGGATATAATATATGAAATGCATCGTTCTTGGAGATGGTAGGCCCTACACAGGCCTTAACGCTACATTCATTTCATTACCATATAAATATAATGAAAACTAAATAATACATAGGTATATTGTAATTAATGTATAAAAGATATGTAGTATATGTTACATAAGTTAATTAACTCCATCCTTTATACATTCCATGTATAGAATGAACGAGTTATATCACTTTGAGGGGGAAATTTTCCACACTTACTTAAATGAAATTATCTTATTTTCACATTATGGATATCATAATGGTATAATTGAAATAAAAATTACAGAATCATAGAGACAATAAATACACATCATATATATCATATATACAAACAGTTCCATTATAATGTCCAGCTTGAGGCATGGTTGGAGAACGTGTTGGTTGAACCATTAGTATAAAAACATCTTAGTATATGTAAGATATATGCATCGTGATAAAAATGTCAAAATGAAGGTTTGGGGGTTGGGGAAGGAAAATAAATGAAAGGATCTTGGGAGTATATATTATCTCTAAATCAGGTAACTCATTTTGATTTGAGTCAAAATGATTTCTAGAAATTTTATTTCCAATTTGAGGCTCCAATATGGAAGATAGGGATTTTGGGAGATTATTTTAGTAGAATTAGGATGACCCAAGGCTCATGAGAGGTGTGAGTAACTCGGTAGAGGTGATGACCTTTTATAAGAGAGAGGAGGGGTAGTTTACAAAAGTATTGAAATATTATTTTATTATTAATTAATTTTAGAATTATAATATATCCAATGTGATATAATTATAAGGAAAGTTTACTTTGGGTCGAAATACACTCATCCAATAGGTTTTAGACATGTTTATGTCACAAAATTAACCTTATCTAATAGATTTAACAATTAGTTAAAAACATTAAATCGAACCATTTATTATTGTATTTTCATAATATATAGTTACTATATTTTACATAAAATTCCAATACAACAAAAACTAGATAATTAATGACATTTATAACATTATATAAGTCCTCTTTTAAAATAATAGATTTTTTGGACTATTATATCACTTAATAAAATATTATTTGTTTAAAAACTCATTTATGTCAATTTTGAGAGTATTTATTAATTGTTTATTGGTAAACTAAAAAAAACTCCTCCTTTAAACCAAATGAATTAAATAAATTCTAATATTTCATAATTATACCATAAATTATTATAAGGAATCTAAATGTTCACACTAATTTTTTTTTAATATTTAAAATAACATTTATTTGAATCTTTCATTATTAAGGGAATCAATGCATCATCATTATGTCAAAAATAAATTAATTTATTTAATGTATAGAAATTATAAATAAACATCCATGATATTGGAAATATTGTTTTCTTTATATTGAATATTTATAGTCATAGAGATCAACTATATAACCGAGTATTAAAATTATTTTAGTGAAAAGATACATGTTTATGTAATATTTCTCTATATATAAAATTATTTACTATAACATGACATTATGACACCCAAGTGGCACTATAGGGTCTGAAAATCATCCCAAGGATTTTCATGGTCAGCCATATCTCAACAAATATTATTAGGATAAAGGTTAGGTTAGTTTTATAATATTATAATATTTTTTACCCTTATTTACCTGATTTTCCCTCTAACAATGGTAAATAGAAATAATTATTGAATTAACTATTCATAATGTCCAAATATAAAATTTAACTATTTAAATAATTTGTACCTTATTATTCCAAATATTGAATCCATTTTATCAAATTTGATAAATTGAAGTTTTGTTAATTAATTTAAAATTAATTCCCATCATCAAAACAAGAAAATAGGTTTTTAAGAAGTAAAAAACTATCAAAAAATTGACATGTGATTATGTCCAATTTTAATTTTAATTTACTAGAAATGATAAAAATTGGATTAGATAATAAAAACATAATCCAATTAAAATTTTAAAAAAAATGATATGGATATTATATATATATATATAATATATGAAATGAAATTTTGGAATTAAATGGCTGGATTTTTTACTATTCATTAAAATATGAATTTAATTAGAAAAATACAAACATTTCAACCAAGGTAAACTTTTATGTCCCTATTATATAAAAATGAATTTTACTTTTTAAAATATAACATATAATAATGTCAAAAAGTATATATAAAAATGGTTCTCCATAAAAAGGTGGTAAAATGACCATTTAAAAGCATTAGACAATTTTCAGCATAAAATTGTATTCATTCTCATTTTAAGCCACTAATGTTCATTGGATAAATGTTAAAACATTTATCAAACATGTATAATAATATATTAGTTAGTTCTATTCATTCAAATAAATAAAATGACAGCATGTTAACTACCATTTAAAATAAGAATAATATTATTGTATTATTTTTCTGTATAACTAAATGTTGTGTAAATGGTATGATTTGAGAGAAAACATTTTTTTCATGGAGAGTATGGTATCGAAAATGGAGTAATCATTAATGTAATATTAGTATCCTATTCATAAATATTAGTAGATTGGAAAATTTATTATTCTATAAATATGTGGGATGTTACAAACTTCCCCCCTTTTGGAAAATACATCCACAAAATTTTATTCAATTATCAAATAAGTGGAGGTATTTATCCCTCATAGCATTTTAAAATTTTCATGTTGCCTCTTCAACCATATAGTATTTCAAAAAAATCTATTTCCTAATATATCACCTAATTCTACAACACATTATCTATGTGTACATGTATCTATATTGGGTGTTCTCAAAAAGAACTATTCTCTTACAATTAAACTACCTCTGGACACAAAACATGAGATCGATTCATAATATACATTTATAACATTGAAACATAAAAAAATGTGTTCTTAGAATAAACATGGAGGTAAACTCACTTCGTTGTCACCTAATCCAAATTTATCACATATTTCATAGTGTCCCATGATCCATAGACAAAATATTCCTTTACTACAAAAATATATCACACATTTCCATAGAGAAACATCATGAAATACATGATCACATACATTGAATGAAGGATCCTTATTTCGGTTATCAGGGTAACTTTAATACCTTTTTTGAGATGTCCTGAGGTGCTTCTAAATCAATTGAACATTTTATGATATCCCTTATACTAATTCGATCCCATTAACTTCCTTTCAAATAATTAATCCCAAATAGATGTATTTCTACACCGCTATCCATATTGGTATCAAAATGGGGAAATCTGTATACTAGAATTAAAACTGTTATTATAAGAAAACTCAATCAATTGTAATTTTGATCCCCAATTCCATTATAATTGATTGAACAAGCATGTATAATATCATATAAGGTATGAATAGTTCATTCTTACTTTCCAATAGATTATGGATGGAAATATGTACTAAAATTCAATACAGTACCCAATATCTTCTAAAAGCCTTTACACAAGTTAGAAGTGAACCTGGGAAAATGATCTCAAACAATAGAGAGAGGAAATACATGTATCCATAATATTTATTTAAAGTAAAACTGTGAATGATAATATACAAACATTGAATCTGTAATTAGATGAAAATGAGAAGATTTATTCAATCAATCAACAATAACCCAAATTGAATTATTCCGTTGAGATCTCTTCGGTAATCCCACAATGTAGTCCTTCGATATATTTTCCTATTTCAACTATGGTACTGGAAAATGATAAATAATCCATGTTGGTAACTTCTGCTATACTATAACCTGTTGATATGACAAACACATCACATTAAATGTTAGCAATATATATTTTCATTCCATAGCACATGTAATACTCCTAAATATTACTATACATCTTAGTACTGCCAGGATGAACTGATGATGACTAACTATAAGCATCACATAACAACTATTTCATTAAATATGAATCTCAAGACATGCATAATATTTTCCCATACCTCAAAAGTATAGTCTTTATTAAATTATTATTCAGGAAACATACCATTTTAAACCAATTATACCATTTTCTGCAACCCAATTTCTTCCGTCATCAGTTTCTTTATTGTTTCTTCTAGATAAGATTGCAGTAAAACCTAAATAAAAATAGAGTAATTTCCTTCACAAACAACTTCCATGATAAATTTCATCAAATCATTAATCTAAGTGTCACATTCAAAATTTAACATGGTTAATGTAGCATTACTTTTCTGAATCAAATCATAAGCCACTATTTTCTCTTTTCCGAGATGGTTATTAATCGTGCAATAATAATCCTTTGTAAATTCCATCCCTCTTCTATTTATCATCATAAATTGATTCATATTAAATATATAGTCCAATCATTTATGTTTAGAATATATTTCATATTTTACTACATACATAAGATGCCTCAAAAATTTTTAAGAAGAAATATAATCAGTTAATTCCTAATCATTTTTAGGGTAATTTAACTCAACAGTTTTTAACTGAAGTAAAGCATAAGAAATTAACTGATCCTTATGCATTATGACATAGCCAATTACATTAAACAATGAATCACTATAGATAACAAATTAACTATTTCTAGAAGGTAGTGCTAAATCTAAATAATTCACCATTCGTATATTCAATTCTTGGAAACAATCATCTTATTCCTATGTCCAGATGAACATAACACCTTTTCACAATAACATAGTCAGTGAGCTAGATAACAATGAAATGTTTTCAAAAAAATCCCTAGTAATAACATGTTAAACCATCAATACTACAATTCTATGTTATTTTTGGTTCCTGGACATTCTTTAACATCTTTTGTTTTTACTAGGATCCATAATTATGACATCTTTAAAAATAATTTAACCATGGAATGAATTATTTTGTAAAAAAATTCACACTAACAGAATTTATCATATAGTTTATTTTCTTGAAGGGTTTAGAAGACAAACCCAAAATTATTTTCATTATCCTATTAACTTTTATAATATAAAAATGTATCATTAATTAACACAACCACAAACATATCTAAGGACCCAAGAAAAATTCTATTCAGAAGATCAATGAAATTAAAAGGTTTATTGGTTATACCAAAAGGCATAACTGAAAAATCATAATGGCCATATCTAGTACCAATTGATTATTTCAGAAGGTCTTCTTCCTTTACTTTAAACTAGTTGTATCTAGACCTCAAATTAGTCTCTGAAAAATATTGACCTCCCTAAAGATGATCAAAATGATCCTCGATATGAGGAGAAGGATACATGTTCATTATAGTGGTGTTAATCAAGGATATAATGAACAAGATTGGAGCACCCCATAGTGATGTGCTATGTTGAGTGAAACCAATATCTAATAACTCTTTAAATTTATTCATTAACTCTAATAGTTCAATTTGATCCATTTGATAAGGGGGGTTTGAAATTGGATTATATTGAGGAATCAAGTCAATTATAAATTCAACATTTCTATTAGGTATTTTACGTGTAAAATCATCACGAATAACATCAAGATACTAATTTAACACTAACACATAAGTAATCTAAAAAGTTCTATTTTTGCGACAACTTTTCTATTGTATCATTCTTTCTATCTTTTACTATTTTCTCATCTTCTTAATATGTTTTCCATAGTAAGGGTTCAATTCTGTACACAAACTGAAATTATATCATAAAAGAATCCTTTTTATCTATTCATTATATCATATCACGATAAATTGAAATCCAATCCATACAAAAAATAACACCATACTCTACCAAAGGCTAAAAAATATGGTTTTCATGTAGATTAATTCCACAGAAAAGAACATGATGTTTCTTATAAATTATTTTCTTCAAAATAATTTTCGTAGGTATTTTACCACATGTTAAGGTTTTATTTATTAAGATGAAAAATCCAATTTAGAAGAAATTTTCTCTGAAATGATCAAATGTGTAGAACCATAATCAAAATACCCATTGACATAATGTGAATAAAAAAATAATGTACATGATACTAGATTATTTTATGGACCAACATCTGTTGAAGTTGTTACAAAGGATTAAACCACCCCTTTATATATTTATTCTAGATTCTTTACACCATTTGAGTTCATCTTTATACACTCATTTAATAATTAATCATCTCATTTTAGTTTAATTTTTTTTTCTAAGAGTAATTATATTTTGTATTACCACTACCCTGATATTTTTAGTCAAATTACATGCCTTATGTCTCATTTTAAAACATCAAAATCATTTACTAGAATACAAAAGTCATACCCCATATTATTATTACCAAAATTTAAAAAATCATTAAACTTGAGTGTCATACCATCATATTTTTCTTGAAGAGGTCTTCCACATCATCTTCCACACTGAACTCTTACTCTATTTTTTTCAAAGAA
This sequence comes from Viscum album, assembly GCA_963277665.1. NCBI lineage: Eukaryota > Viridiplantae > Streptophyta > Magnoliopsida > Santalales > Viscaceae > Viscum > Viscum album. The sequence continues at coordinate 115,956,924 of OY728123.1, read as the reverse complement.
CACCTAATAATTAGATAACTATGTTTCCAACTTCCCTACAAATCAAAAAATCTTTTCAATACATTTGAACTCGTGAGAAGATAATTCCATTTGATATATTCTCTTTAATACTGAGTAAAAAAATGAATTTAATGTCATGATTCCCTATGAAATTTGGACCATACATTGCATGTTGAGTGAATTTTTCTTTATAAGCATCTACTAAGTCATCCTTCAACCTCAATACCAAGAATTTTTTCCATCCAAATTTGAAACAAATTAGGAATATATTTCTCAAAAAACATACCTTTGAATTCATACAAATCAACATCATCAATCTCTTCAACAATCCATGATAATTTTAACCATCAACAACCACAGATCAGATTCACCTTTAAATTGGTAATTATCAAAACTATCATTTTGTTTTTCTAGACACCCCATGACATTGAAAATATTTTATAGATAATTAATACACTCTTTATTTAGCACAAGGTCTGTTGATCCTATGAATGAATGAAGACATTGCCTCATGAAATTATCCACTACTGAAATGTTCTTCTATGGGTGATCTGGATGATCTCATGGATGGATACGACATCCATTTATTGCATTGGTCCACTGTTCCATCACTACATCATACTATTCAGTTCCAATTCCAACCATCTCGGGTTGGGAATTTGGATGGTTTTTTCCTCTAGATAATTTCCCAACACGTATGCCCTATTTCCTCTATGGAAAAATATTATAAATGAACATATCCTAGATGAAAAAACATGG